>OW679194.1:225656642-225769963 GCA_940337035.1 Agriotes lineatus | reverse complement strand
GATGCATTTTGAAGTCATCTGTATTAAGAGACCAGAAAATTACACCTGATCCTGGTCACTGTCATATTGTGGACAGTAGCTGACAGTGGCTAATATCGCAGTACGAAGAAAAATAAGAGGACAGTCGTAACCTCACTTTGTAACAAATGTTAAATGACAGCTTTATATTTTTTGGTGTTATAATACAGCCATGAACTTTCTTTTTGCTCATACGAAATATACATAAAAGAAGATGATACCACATTGACACAATTTCCAAAAATTAAATGAAAATAGATCGCCAAAAATAATAAATTTGAAATGAAATAAAAATTGATTATTAGGATTCGATGGAACCACCTGTATTCGACTTACATAATACAGTTGGTTATTTTTTAAATCAGTTAAACGAATGCATTGCTTTTTTTGAGAATATATAATAATATATGAGCAAGATAATGTAGTTCAGGATGTACGAGTAGTATGATGTCATGTGCAATAGTAGCAACAAAGCATTTCCAAATGCAAACATATTACAGAAAATGTGTAGCAAAGAGTGGGCTTCTGGTAGCGTAGCTAGGGCATGTACATGGTTTGCAAGAATAAGTAAAAGTAATTGGCAATATTACAAGAAAGAAGATGAGAAGATACACGTTCGTTATCGGTACTTTGTTACAGTGTTGGAGTGGAGTGGTTTTTGGCATGCTCTTTTGAGACACCCGCTTCTTAAGGCACATTAATTTTAGTGTTCGCAATCTGTTAAAATGGTACCATCAGTATGGCATGGCCGTTATCATATTGTGTTATATATGTGCGACGGCCAGGAAATGCATTATTAATTAATCAGTCGATTACTTCGAAGATAATGTGTGGTAAAACAGAGTTCGCTATTTAAATAGAAGTTAAGTGAGCAACACAATTTTCGAACATGTATGTTACGTGCTACGTATCAGCATCTGAATCCGACATTCCTGAAAAATTATGTTTTTATTACCTGTAGTAGTTTGGAATGTTTGCGACTGAATGAGATACTACAACACATTTCATTATATACAGTTACGTAAATTTGAAATTTTTTGTAGTTATTCTTTTATTTCATGCAGAAGTAACCCAAAAATTTTGTTTATTTAAGATGTAAAGCGTGTTTTGCATAAAGTGCTATTGATTTCGTTAATGAAACTCAATATAAAAATTATTCATTTACTATTCAAACTTCAATTATTGGCGCAATTAAATCTATTGTTATTCAAAAGGTACTATATAAAATATACCATATATCGGAATGTAGAAGAGCAGGACATTTTAAGCATCTATTTTGATATATTTCATTTAACACAAACGCAGGCAGCATTGTTCTAATTGTTCCCAACAAAGCCTCTTTGACCATACACGAATATACGTTTGTTAAAAAAAAATCTAAACGGTTGCCGCATTACGTCAAAATTTCATAAATCAGAGAATAAATGTGAGTAGCTTGGCAAAATGTTGAACTTTGCGTGCTCTTTTGATAGCAGTAGCACGTTTCTTTGATAGCGAGAGCACAATTACGTTTTATGTGAAGACAGCGGCCCCCATTAGCAGGATAATAGTATTTATACGGCGTCTGATATCTGAGAGCTTTGAGTACAACCACGTGACGTGACGCGTATTGATATCTGTGCACGCTACCTCCACTTTACCTGTCACTTATATTTCATATACACAACACACACTTGCTTGAAGCAGATTTATTTGATGCTCCTATTTTTCGTTAATATTTGTTCCGCAGAATTCCGGAGAACCTGCATTATATCAACTCTATACTAAAGCTGTGTTGGCTGAAACTCAAACTTGCCATTCCAAAAGGATGAAACACAAAACAAGTGCAGCTTGTAACAAATAGTACGAAGTTATGAATGTCTCCAGACCGCATACAGGTAGTTACTAATTTGTCTAAGTTTGTAATACATGTTTTACTTGTCGAATCTTTGAGCTTTAATTGTTTCAGATCCTCCGTTTAGAGAACAGTCATTATTCGCAATGCGTTTCCCAATGAATATTTGGCCAACCGATTCTAAATCAGCATTGTGAAAAGGGTATTCGACGGTTTTAAACATGGATTTTCTAACAGCAGCCAACGTTGTGATTGACTGACGCACTAAAGCGCTGACGTATAGGAAGAGTTTTTCCATTCACACCGATAATTTTTAATAAATGGCGAAAAATGCTTTGCAAATTTTAAATTTATCGGATACAGTTAACGGGATTTCCAGTTCTGTTTGTTTATTAGAAGTTTAAATTTGTAATTATCTGAGTGTTCTGTGGTAGATTATTAACCGCGTTTTTAACGAAAATAAAATATTTTGTCCCAGTCTTAATTAAAAATATTAAAGTTCTTGAAATAGATACAGCATTTTAACATGCGTGTTTGGTTAGTTATTTATTTTATTGACAAGATAATTACATTAAAAATTTCTAGAAATATAATTCTTTCCGCGTTACTGATGAGTTAAAAATGTTCACATTAGATTTAATTTCCTTAATTTGCATTATTTTCTTTATCATTTAATGTTACTCACCACAATCGTACTATCGTTCGTATGATCAGAAAATAGTTTCCTCTAGTATTACTGTGGAATAGTTCCTAATTTATGAATACAACTATAACTCACTTAAAAATCAAATGTTAAGTTTGACATTTAACTATAAACGTAGTTGCATTTATAAATTAGGAACTATTCCGTAGCCACACTAGATGAAAATAATTGTTCATTATACTTTAGTTCTCCCGCAAAACCGTTTGTACCTTTCTCCTTCAGTTACTGTCGGTGTGTCCTAAACCAGTTTTGATGGCTGACGTCTTTGTAATCTTTTATTTCTTCTTGGTCTCCATTGTATCATCTTCGTCCACATGCCACTCTCCATAAGTTCAATGTGTCCCGCCTATTCCCATTTCATCGATGCTATTCTATTTAAAATGTCGACTACCTTTGTCTAACATTATTCTTTTTTTGTCCTATGTAAGGTTTTGTAGTTGACTGCTTTGTCAGTAATTATTTCACCATCTAAGTCGAAAAGGGAGAGACACGCTCATTGGAAACTTTCTCCTTAAATGTGTTCGGTATTTGACTTCGAAATGTCAGGGCTAGTTTACCAAAGGCAACCCACGCGTCTCCTATCTACTTCCGCTGTTTAATTGCTTCTTATGTTGTTGATATATTTAGCTCGTAACTAATTCGACCAAAGTTGACGGCTTTTATGGCAATGTTTCTGCCTCTCAATATTTATTCCTTTGTGATTTCTCCCATGTTAACTTCATGAAGATTATCTCCAACATTAGTCTAACAGTTTTGGAAGACATTATCTTACGAATAGTGCAGTTTTAAATTTTTCGGTATTATGTGTGTAGATGGACGTTCTTCTGTACACTTTTAAGCAGTTAAACGTCTTTTGCCTACTCGATAGTCTTTTATAGTATTTATGACAAACCATGGCTCGATTGTATTGAACGCTGTCTCGTAATTCATCAATATTATTATTATGGGACCACCGTATCCATTAAACGTTTGTATGTAGTTTTAAGAGTTTGTGCTGTATTCCAATTTAAATTCTGCCTAATTTATTTCTAAACCTATTGACTAGCTTCTAAATGTGGACAGAAATCTTGTCTAATCTTCTATTGTAGCATTTTTGTGCAATAAAATTATTTTAGAATTGGTTAGGATTTATTTTGTGAATAATTCTTGGTCGTGTAAACGCGGTCTTGGTATGAACATAGCCTAATAGACCGTTTGTGTATTGCGCTAAGAGTTGATTATTTGCATTACCGGCAGCCTTCATTATATATTTTTATGCAGTTCGTTCTGTGTTCGGTCCTTTCTAATCATTTATCTTATGATGCAGGCATCTTTTGGTTCAGTTTTCAGATACTGAATTGCCTGGCTGCCACCTGAGCTTTCCTTTTTTTACGTGGCCTCGAACTGTCAAGGTAAATTTAATGGTCGTTCCCCAGACAAGCCTGATTTCAAAGGGAGTTGGTTACATCATTTTTGGTGATAACGTTGTACACTTTAGATAATTGCGTCTGGTGTTTCCAGCTCTTCTTTACCCGGGAGTTTTGGGGCTCCGTCGATTTCGCCTACTCCGAGAAGGCGTACATTCTCTCATGCCTCTGGGAGTTTTATTTGATTATACGTCACATCGCTTGACCGTTGGTGACCTCTATCTGAACTCTTGATCTGCGGCAGCATAGCTGTAAGAGCCAGTTTAGAGGCATCTTAGTTCAACCACTGCAGAAGCCCGAACTCTCAGATACGTGAATTTGCACCTAATGAATACTAGGTTAACGATATACGTACTAGAAGCTCTGAAGATGATGTTAAAGCTGTTAGTAGTATGTAATGCACGTCTTACTTGTTTCAACTTGGATTCCCTGTTTAATTGTGTTAATTACTAGCCTGACATTTTTCGTTGGGGGTGCGCTTTTCGCTCAAGCAATGCCTTTGAGAACTAATGTACTGACAATTTTATGCAGCGTTGCTCAATAAATCCTAAGCACTTTTCATCTCATTCAATGTCTGATTTCGTTACTATTATCTTCTTTATTTCAGATATTGTGTTATTGCCTGCTATTATTATTTGGGTTTAGAAGTTCTCGACCTATCTGGGTACATTTGTTGTAATTTAAGAACCTGTTTTCGCTAATTGTATTTAGTAATTACATCATTTAAAGAAGTGCACACTCTCTTTATTGAGTCTTGCCGGCGGCCCTCAATTATACTGTCGTAGCGTTGCGATATGTGAAGATATTGAGGAAAATTATAGCTAACATATTGTTGCAGCATTCCAGTCGCTTGGTATTCCTGCAAGCATGTATTAAATAGTGATACTTTTGCCTCTTAAACTTTCGAGTTGCATACTTTTGGCATCTCAGGGATTACATCATCTTCCAATTCTGTTTTTTAATTTTTTGCAGTGCATATTGTATTTCAATAAATATTTTTCTTTTTCATCCTTTCCTGCTACTATTTTCTTCAACGATATTTTCTGCTTGCAGCTGTAGCATATTTTTTATATATACTCATTTCTCTAGATCGTCTATTGATATATCTATGGCTACATATGGAACAGCAATTTTACTCTTCACTGCGGTTATACAGGGATCAAAAATAAACTTGATAGCGGAAGCCATTGAAAACAATAAAACTTCCATGATGTTTAACTTATCCCATTATCATTTTAATGTTACCTATCAATTTAATGTATACATTTGGTTTAAATTACATATTTTTGCATGTGTAGCTGATTAGACTGTTTTAAAATTATATGAACTACTAATTCAATTAATTGTAGTTCAAATGCACTTACTTCTATAAAGTGCAGTACATCCAGTATTTTTCATGGGCTTTTGCGATCAAGTTTTATTTATTATTCCAATCTATTTTGGAATTGTTAATTGGGCATAATTGTAATATGCTTCTGATCAAGAATAATATCAACATGAATATAATATTTGAGATAAAATTAATATACAGGATAAAGGGTTTTGGGAAATTACCGTCTTGAGGCACACATTACATGTTAATAATCACATATAATCTCATAAGAGCATTCATTCTTTCCGGAATTTTTTTTGAGTTCGTTTCAACAACGTAGTATTCATTTGCCCGAGCGGGACACGAGGGCAATTAGAGCGTTGTTGCAATGCACTAAAAATAATTTCCGGATATGAAGTAATGCTCGAATGCAGATTCGGTAAGGAAAATCGTTACGACACAAACCCTAAAAGGAAGTTATGTCTACCTACAAAAAATTTCCAAGAAATTTTGTTGTTGTCTTGGTTACGCCTCGTGAACTAATTTTTCTATTGGCCGTTAATAAGTGTCGTACGATTATCTAAAAAATCTAACGTATGCCTCTAGACTTGTTATTTACAGCTTTACAGTTAATTGACGCACCTTGAATTGCAAAAATTAAGTTTTGTGGTCTTACGCTTAAATGCTCCAATATTTTACTTACTAATATGAAAAATCTGTAATTTGTAAATCTGGGATTTTAACGCGGTACTTCCAGTCGAATGATATTAATTTTTCCAGTGGAATTTCTAGTCTGCCGCTCGGTCCGTCGCATGCGGGCGCTTGAATCACTGCGCCACGACCGTGCTCGTATTATAAGCGCTTTCGCCGTTTTATAAAGACCCCATACTAATCTCTCTTATTGTGATCTTCACCCTGTGTCTGTTAGGTTATATTTTCGTCAAGGGAAAAGCCTGCGTTATGTGCAATTGATAATTTTTGTCCGTTTCTCAGTTAAAGCAAAAATAAACAAAGTTTTATTTTTTAAAATGCTCACCTTATATATATTTCTCCGAAATTTTCTTGGTTTTATACCAGATAGACATATAATCTGCATGCAAAATAACTTCTTCCTCCAACAAATAGTTTTTAAGTTACACTGTCTAAAGGCGGATAGACGGACAGTCAGAGAGACATACAGGCAGACAGACAGACGAGAAGGTCTGAAAAATCTCGGAGAGTGATATTTTCCCGATTGCAAAACTTCCTTCGTCTTTTGGACCGAGAGAAGTTAAAATATGAGCCCTCCAGCTCTAGCAGATAAACGGTAAATTGAAAATAAGTTTCTTTTATAGCTTTGACTACAAAAAGGTTTGGAAAGCTGAATCAAGAAAAAGTCTTTTAATGTTACGCCGGAAAGCATCCTATGTTGTTGATATCATAAAATATAGATACTAACTGTACACGTGATATGTAATTAACTAGGTGGATAACCTAAAGCAAATGTATGAACATTGCATTTTCCTTGTTATTAGTAAAGTGCATTTATATAATGAGTGGGGAACCTAAAAAGAAGTTCTCGGAAATCGTAGTTGGAGCTGGCGTAACCTGGTGGTAAGAGCGTTCGCTTCTAACATAACGTCACACAAGTTGCGGGTTGAAGTCCCACTGTCAGTGAATTTTTCATTGGAGAAATTGGAATTCCATCTATACTACATGTTATCGTAAAGAAAGTACCTACAAGTAAGGGAAAAAGGTGTTAAATAATAAATGTAAACGAAAAATTACATAATTAGAAAGAAACATACACAGAACATTGCTTTGTTATACAAACTCCCTTTATTTATTTATTCATTCATTTATTATCTTTAATCTCGTTTACCTTTCTGTGTAGAGGATCATTCATACCTCGCGGGAGGGGAGGTTGGTTCTCAAGTCCGCCAATATATTCTCATGATGGGAAAAGACAGGTTCACGATACACATTGCTGGCGTCTTCTTTATTGTATTTTCTGTTCGGTAATGGATGTTTAAAGGGCAAGTAAAGTAATTCAAACTAATTCTTAGGAAGATAAGACCTGCTCTTATTCGAGATCTTCAAATACTCATACTACAAGATGTACTATAATTAAAATGAGAATTTATATGCCTCTCTACCTGTTAATTTACAATCTCGCGGAAAGCCCTTTTATGGGTGGAGATCTATAAAGTGAATCTGTTATTACCTGTGCTGTCGAACAGCTGCTGGCTCTATTCCCAATTTTTTTTCTACATGTAATGAAATTCCTACATCAATGTGGAATGAACAAACAATTATACTGGGTGGGGTCGCAAACGTTCCATTTTTTATTTTCGGTAATAAAATAATTTAGACTTCTTTGGGTTGTAGCCAGTAACAAATAACTTTTATTTTTACTCATCTTAAAACATATCTTACAAGACAAACTTATTTTTGTTCAAGCAATATCAAAACGGTACGACATAATGATATCCCTTGTGTTCGCTTTACTCATTTGTTATTACTAATATAGGAATTATGAGTGTAAGCAGTTTCAAAATTCTTAGCTCCATAATAATAGTACATCTTAATGTTGCCACTTCACTCCACCTGCCCGATTAACGTCTTCCCATCTGTTCAACTTGTTAAAGATAGCCAAAGAACTTGTAATCTGATAATACTCACATACAACCGCCGATTTGCATGAGGTGGACTAACTACATCAGCTTTCAGCTCCGCGTCAGCAGAAGGAAACTTTATTGGTCCTATTTATAGGTTCCAATAAAAAATAAGCCTTTCCATACGTTCAACTTGTAAAACATTGTCAAAAGAAATTGTACGTGGATAATACTCACATGCAGGCGTCGATTTGCATGAGATTGACTATATTATCTTACAGCTTCATGGCCGTCTGCTCTGAATCAGGCTGTTAGGTGGTTTTCCTGAGCCAACAGAGTACCTTCTCTGAGGCAAATGCCGGGACAGTGCTTCTCCACCTTTCCTGGCCTCTGTTCCATTCTCCACCCCTCCTTTCTCGCGCCCATCCTATATTTCTCATTTGTGGCTGAAGAAAGGCGCAAGGTTTTTACCCTTGCAGAAAAAGGGCATAGTTTGGAACCAACATATGCAGGATGAGCTCAGAATTAGAAAAGCATTCTTTTTCTGTAACTTAGAAATAGATAAAAGTAATAATTTGCACATAGTTCAGGCGTTACACTTGAAGAAAAAGTAAAAAAGAAAAAGTCATAAAGGGCCAACAGTAAGTACGTTCTGTTTAATACAGCCGCGCATCCCACAAATCCGCGAGATCCTGCATGGTCCAGTGGAACAGGCGCAGGCGGGTGGAAGCTAAATGAAATTCGCAGGCGCTGTAGTTCGAATCCCACCACGGGTAATTTTCTTTTATTTTGAAAACATATATAATTCGCATTAGCAAGTGTTTTCTTTTATTGTTTCAGTGTTATTAGGAACGTTAAGAAATTTTTAGCACTAGTTTCCTTTGGTTTTTAAAACTGCTTATTGCCAAAAAGTCCACTTGCCAGGAAAGTTCTGAGTAAAGCCGTTTGCAGATTTTTCCGCTTTACTCTTGAAATTGACGTTCGTTGCACAATGCACAGCAATGTGGTATAACTGCAATTATGTGTGTTGAATAGTTTTTTATTAAGTTTTAGCTATTTAAGGTTGACAGTAGAAGTTCTGACGATTTTAATATCAGAATATGAGTTTGAAGCAATACTAATGCCATCTTTCGTCATGTCTTAGACAATTTATATTTCGGTCTACGGACAAACTTTGTATTTAAAGATATGCTGAAATTTACCTATCAACAATCAGTTTTCAGGATACAGCGCCTTAAGATTATTTAATAAATTTGTCACAACAGCAAATTTTGTTTAAGAGTTTTTGTTATTTAGTTACTGTCAAATTCTAGCAATAAGAGTTGAAGTAAATATAGGATCAGCAGTTGCGTAAATATAACAGAAAATATTGGTAATAAACATTAATGTATTTATCCACTCGCTCAGTCTCATATCAATCATTTATGTGAATATTGATAATGCTTCACCAAGTATACATTAAATTAATATATGAACTGCAAATTCCCTCTCATATTCATCACAATGGAAATGTAAGACGACTGAATGCGTCTGCTAACTATATACAAGCGTTTTATGGACGATAATAATAACAGCAGTTCGTTGATTTAACGCTAACTCGTTAAAATTGCAAAGATTACTACACCTGCCCTTTTATAGTTCAATCCCTACAAAGTCATCCAAAATACTGTACGTGTGTATAGAATAGCATAATTTATGAGCAAAATAGTTTCAAGCCATTTTATATGATGCAATTTACTGCTGAAGACGTCTTGAAGGATTAAAGCTAAACGTTCGTTTACAAAGTTTAATTACTTAACGGAAAATAACATTTTCTTACGACACAGAATTCAGAGGACGAATATAATAATGAACACCAATTAAAGTTTTAAATTTAGAATATCGCTGCCAAGAGCGTCGCGAATAACTTTCCTGTCTGGTAATACCCGGACAAATAATTATTTGCTCTCAATAGTCCCGTTCTAATTATCTTTAATTAATCTCTACTTGGATTGCACCTGCACTATTACGATATCGAGCAAAATCAGTAAAAATACTGACAGAATAGCAGTAGAAATCGTATTAACCATTGGGAACTTACCAAGGAAATGAATAAAAATTATATATCAGTTTTTAAAAACATAAGCAACTAGTAATAGTATATTACACAACGAGAGCTGTAGGAAGCATATTACACGCGAGTTGGAAAAGTTACGCACAAGCCGCGTAGCGGCGCGTGTGTAATTCCACGAGCGTGTAATTGCTCTATAGCTCGAGTTGCGTACTATACTTTTTCTACGATCACACTCATTTCGTTAAACGAAAAAGAAATATTTTATTAACTGTCAAATCATCTGTCACACCATCTTAAAAATTAGAGGCTGCAGTCACATCCCTACACCGCTTCGTACAAACAACAGAAGCTAACTGTAACGTAATAAAAAAAATTACGTGTTAGTCATTATCATTACGTAACACTGTTTGTAACAACGAATTTACTAATCAAGTAAACAGTGCTTAATGAGCAATTTACTAATAAAGGAGTAGAAAAACTAGTTTGCAACATGTAGATAATAAGCGTCACTTATGTTTTTGGAAACTAAAGCAACTTAAAAAAATCGTTTAAACGATAATAATTCTAAACGTATTCTACATCTATCCAGGAATTAAAAAAAGCTAAGTGTTTCAAGTTAATATTTCGGGCATAAGCAAAAACTAACCTGAGGTGGCTTCAGAGATTTCAACATGTGAGATTAATTTTTCAGCATCTTATAAAATTAACCAAGTAATAATTTTTTTTCGAAATAAAGACAACACAGACAAAAAAATTAAATTTTCAGTATTCTTAAGATATAAATACACTGTCTCTGCATGTATTAATATACCCCATTTAAATTAATTTTGTACTTTTGTTTGAACGATTAGTTACTAACATTCATCACACGCGAGTGACGCAAGTGTCTCTTACTAAACATGCGTGATTTCAAGTACCTTAGATACCGAGCGCCCCTCTTAAAACGTAATCTATGCCATTAGAAGCAATTCTCTAACACAGGAAATAAAAAATACTTTGTACGCAAATAAATTTGCAGAGCTGTGACAATACTGGCTACCAAATGTGTTATACGTGTATCTACAGTTGTAGATGTTTGTGAACTTCTGTAATTTGTTAGGAGTCTCGCTAAGTGACGATGTTGCAATAGTTTCGACATTTAACACAGTGGACTGAGTACATAATTCAACAGTCTGGATATCATAACTGCAGCAATCTAGAGTAGGGACAGCGACAGAATTCATATTTACCTCAGAAACTATGTTCAAGCTGTTCTAGTTTCCCTGAATATCAACTTGCAAATTGCCAATGATGAGTTACTGTAGACAAATAACGAATCGTTTGAATTGCCAAACACTGCAGCTCCACGGCAGTTAAATACCACTTTTGATTTTGGGATGTGTAGTTGGAACGCCCTTTGGCAGTATTATAAAAAAAAAATTAGAATATATTGTTAATCTACGTAATAACTTGAAGGCAAAAGCAATTGTACTTACATCAAAAATGTAATACTATATGCATATCTGAACTATAAACTTGAAAGATATAAAAAAAAATTATCAGGCTACAGGAATTCTTCTATATCGTACATACCTTACATTTTCTCCCAATAAGGAATAGAATGAAATGCATGTACTTGACGTTTGATGCATAATGGACTCATTTCCTTACGGCCTGCCATTTTTACTATTTTTTCATAGCATAAACATTATTAATTTATCTTGAATCTAAAATCAAGAAATAACTATTTACGGTTGCCAGGGAAACATTGCATGCACCTCTGGAGCAGCCCGTTAATTCCTTGACTGAAAATGCTCCTTGTGCCTTTATGTCGCCTCAGGCATTACTTATAGTCTAAGGAATGCTACAGATGTC
Source organism: Agriotes lineatus (assembly GCA_940337035.1). Lineage (NCBI taxonomy): Eukaryota > Metazoa > Arthropoda > Insecta > Coleoptera > Elateridae > Agriotes > Agriotes lineatus. The sequence goes on along the minus strand of OW679194.1, from coordinate 225,758,189 downwards.
CTTGCTGCAATAAATGACTGTTATTCCTTGCAAAAGCAAATTATTATTATTATACCTATACGTATACATGGCACTGTATTACATTTGTTTTCTTGACTCTAATTTTAAGATTTTTGGCATTCTATAATGGGATCAAATAGAGAAGAAGACAATTTTACGTTTGTTATAGATATTAACGATATAAGTTTGATTATGAGCATCTTAACCAAACGAGTTTGATTGCCAAAACGAGGCGGTGAGCCGAGTTTTGCGGCAATCATACGAGTTTCGTTAAGTGCCATAAGCAAACGTGTATTGTTCAATATTTTATCTTCAGCAATAAACTCTGGTTCGAAGTATTTTTTTATATAAAAAGAGTGCGGTAATATTCATTACCGCACTGAATGCGGTAATATGTATCCATTACCGCACTCAGTGCGGTAATGAAGCTCTTAACGATACTAAAATTAATTTGGTTAAGAGTCTATAACAACACCGATGAAGATAAAAATATATTACGTAGTTTGTGCGAGTAACAATTATACGTACTAAACACTTATTAAATGACTTGTTAAGCCCGAAGATAGTTAAACAAATTACTTCCCTGTTTATTATTATCACAACTACAAAATGAAATAGAATTTTTGTATTGATATAAAAAAGTAGAAAATATCAATTCGAATATAGATTATAATATATGTATTACTACTTTAATCTGTACTCTCAGTAATTCTATTTAATTACATATACAGGGTGCTTCCGAAAATGTATCATAAACTTTCAGAGCATGCAGGTGTGGTCAAAATAAAACAAAACGTTTCTATGAACGTAGGTCTGGGAAAGCGTCACAAGCTACAGTCCTAAGAAAACACTGATTTAATTTAATTTAATTTAATTAAAAATAGTATAACAATTGCACGTTTGGTGTAATTTGGCAGATCTACTGTATTCTATATGCCGAGTTAAATGGCAGTGAGAAAAAGTTGAAAGGGTAAGGAGGGGAAGCTACTGCAAGATTGTAGAGGGGGGGAGGGGTTATTCATAAATGTTTACAGTCAAAATTTTCGTCAACTTTAGGTAGATAATAAAAAAAGGATAGACTTCTTTACATACAAAAGGTACTCTTGCTTGGAAGCGCTGAAATCAGTAGTTTTAGATAAAAGCAAACCTAAATATTGAAATTCGCTGCTTCAGGCCATACCTCTGTGCTTCTCTATTACCCCTCTTAGTGTAGCTTCCTTAAAACGCACTGCACTTTAGGACTTACGTTTATAGGAACTTTTTGTCTTATTTTGATGTGTACTACTTACTTGTAAAATTTGGCTGTACAAAACAAGGTGGTAGCAAATTCTACGCGAACTTAGGGAATTTTAAACTTTTTAGTTCAGTAGTCTCGAAAACTACTGCTCCCAGCGATGGGTGAATTGTCGTAAATTATGTGTCGTATACAGTTTCTTGTAAACTTCAACTTAATAAAATTCTTTTGATGTGTGAACTATGGGCATTGCTACAACTATAATAAAATAAAGTCTAAAATTCACACTGGAACCAAAGAACGTCATGTTAGAGCATTTTGTTATTTATAAATTAATTCAAATAAAATTTCGAGATTTTAACAGCTTAGAAAATTGTAGTGCTTTGAACCTGTACTACTAATACACACATTGTAGCAAACATCTAGAATAATCCCAGTAGCAAAAAAATAGGGATGGCAGGAAAATTTTGCTTTTTTGTATACATATACGCTATGTATGCTTGCATAAAAAACATGTCAATGCACTGTTTCATTGCAGTCAGTAGGCAACCAACTATATCCTAAATTTTTGAAGCGACTAGTTTGCTGTGGAAGCAATATTAATACAATGTAATACCAAATGTATAGCAATTATTTTGAATTGTTGGAGTGTAGCATGAAATTGGGAATTTTTTATACAACCAAGTACAGAAACGACAAAAATGAGATACTTATTTTTGATAAAATACCCAGAAAAGACTATTCGTTGTATTAAAACTATTCAAAACAATGACCTGTATCTATCTATAATTAGCGCTGAAACAATGCATTGACACGTTTTTGATAAAAGTTATATAATTAGTATGTATACAAAAGAGGAACAATTCTTCCATATAGATTATGTGATGATAAATTTTCTAATTTTATTACCCGTTGCCAATTAATAAAAAAATATTGAAATATTTTTGTTTATCATTCAAAGAGCGAAATCAGATACCTCTCTTATATTTAGAATAATTATTTATGTATCTAGAGCACAAAATTAGGTATTAGGTGTGAGTTGGAAAGAAAAAAAGTATAAATTTGTCACTAATGTAGCATATAAAATACTTCATATGACTGCAAATTATAGAGCGTTGAATTATTCAATTAAAATCATTACAGCGAAGCATCGAAATGAAAACTGATGCTTGCCAGATAGACGTTTGTCTGTTGGTGCTATAACTCTAAACTATTTGTCGGAGGAAGACGATATTTTGCGTACACATTATATAGGGTGATTTCAAAATGATTTGCCAAACTTTGAGGTATTGTTCTACACACCAAGGAAAGTAAAAAAGTCCATATAAACATGTGTCAGACAATCGCGCCTTTCCGAGTTATGAGCAATTTTTGAACTCGGGAAATAGTCCAGTCAAATGGTGCTCAAAAAGGCCGAATAGGAGAAAGTTTTGGTGGAGCTCTGATATTTGGTTCTTATATGTTTTTTGGGTCGCTGTACACGATTATCAGGTTTAGCAACAAGAATTTTGACCGGAAACATGTTTTTCAAGCAAAAAAGGTGTAAAAAATTACTCGCAAAACTATCCAATTTCGTAATTATTGAACCTATATGAAATAAAAGAGAATAACATTTCCTACATTTTATCGACGAGGGCCTTTTTTCTCCGATCAATCGTTTAGCCTCGAGAACGCTGCGAAGTTAGGTGTTAAAAGCAAAAAAAAGTAATTATGCCAGTTTATTTCAAAGTAACTCGAAAATTATCCATTTTTCGGAAAACAACAATGGTATATGAAATAAATATTCATAAATGCAATGTTAGCAAACCTGATACCCGCGCATAGCGACCCAAAAAACATATAGGAACCAAATATCAAAACTCCAAAACTGTCCCCTATTTATAATTTATAACTTCGCGGCTTTCTCGCGGCTGAACGATTGATCAAAGAAAAAAGCCTCACCTACATAAAATGTAGGAAATTTTATCTTATTTTATTTCATATAGGTTCAACATTTACGAAAAATGGATATCTTTCAGGTAATTTTAGAAAACTGAAAAAAACCCTTTTTTACACCGTTTTTGCTTAAAAAAACGTGTTTCCGGTCAAAATATTTGTTGGCAAACCTGATATTCGTGTACAGCGACCCAAAGAACATATAGGAACCAAATATCAGAACTTCGCCAAAACTTTCCCCTATTCGCCCTTTTTGAGCACCATTTGACTGGACTATTTCCCAAGTTCAAAAATTGCTCGTAACTCGGAAACGCCCGATTGTCGGGCACATGTTTATATGGACTTTTTTACTTGCCTTGGTGTGTAGAACGATACCCCAAAGTTTGGCGAAACATTTTAAAATCACCCTGTATATATACCTGAAATGAAATCGGTACAATTTCAGACAAATATATACAGGGTGAGCACCTTAAAGAAATAAAATTTTGTTTATTCTTGGGTTAATTTTGAAATAGAAAGAAGTAATCATTTTCACATAGGTCAGGCTTTGCACTTGCCGAAAATAGGACTCAACAGATACAGGATACTGTTACAAAAGAGTTGAAACGTTTCAACAATAAGATCGTTCTGTTTAAGAAAGGTGCGCGCCGCACCCGTTCCAATGTCTCCATGGCGCAGATGAATAATCGAGGTGGTTACGATCTGCTTCGCAGATGCGGCGGAGTTCAAACTCCCCCAGCGGCCTGAAGTTTTTTATTTTAAAATGTATTTCATGTATTAGAAAAGTGAAGATATCTTTACTCCCAACTTAATTGAATTGTTTAAATTATTTACTGCCGGTCTTATAAAGGTCACTAATCTGACGTTAACTTAATTCGCTGTTAAAATAAACAAAAGCGTATCAAAACGTCAGTGCTTATGAGATTTTATTCATTAGTAAACAAATTTTGATGCGCTTTTGTTTATTTTAACAGCGAATTAAAGTTAACGTCAGATTAGTGGCCTTTATAAGACTGGCTGTTAGTGTCACAATGTCGATGAGCGAAGTTCTGGGTAAAGCCTTTTAGAGAATTTTTTAACTATTTTATTAAAATGTCAATTTAACAGTTGTCAATTCCAAAGTCCTTTTCGACTAAATTTCGACCAAGAGATCACTATGCAAAAAAACTACGTGTACAACACGTTTTGAAAGTCCTTTTTTTCATTCATTTGCTTGATTAACTCGGGCTTTCAAAACTAGTTGTACAAATTACTATTGTACAACTAGTTTTGAAAGTCAAACTTTTTTTCATGAATTTGCAGTTTGATTAACGAGAGCGAAGCCCGAGTAATTGAAGCAAATGAATGAAAAAGGGAAGTTTCAAAACGTGTTGTACACGTAGTTTTTTTGCATAGTGATCTCCATGGTGTAAAGAATACAAGGTGAAACGCTCCCGGGATGGGCAGTCGTTCAGAAAATAGAGGGGAGATGTCAACCAATCCCCGATGGTCCTGCTCAGGAAATCCATCACGGTCGCGATCATGGTGTAACCATGGTTGCGATCGTATATGTTGCTGGCACTGTCAGTCGATGTCAAAGTCGGGGTTAGCAGGTTACATTTTGCGTCAATCTGACACCAACTGACGCAAAACCTAACCTCAAATTTGACATCGACAGCGTCTTCAACAATACACTTCAGTACTACCAATCGCGCCATTTGTCGGACCATGTCCTATTGGTTGAATTTGAGGTCCGCCCACATTCAGCGGAACGTTACACCTTGTATTCTTTACACCATGGTGATCTCTTACAACTCGCAATTTAGACGAAAAAGACTTCAGAATTTACAACTATCAAATTGACATTTTAATAAAATAGTTACAAAAAGTGTACTTTTTTCACAATTTTGCGTAAGAAAATCTGTAAAGGTGTTTACACGGAACTTCCTTCGCTCGGATTAGATCAATTTGCAAATTAAGAAAAAAAATATGTATTCCGCCGTATCTGTGTAGCGATCGTAACCGCATCGATGAGACGTACTGTGCCATCCTGCATTATTGAAATCAGTGCGGTGCGGTTCTCTGTTTAACGGGAAGGTCTTACTGTTGAAACGATTCGACTCTTTTGTGACAATATCCTGTATCTGTTGAGTTCTATTTTCGGCAAGTGTAAAGCCTGACCTATGTGAACATTATTACTTCCATCTATTGCAAAGAAAACGCAAAAATTAACAAAACTTAATTTTTTTAAAGTGCTTACCCTGTATTGTCTCAAATTTTCTGGGTTTTATGTCAGATAAACAAATAATCTAATTCGAGCGAGGGAAATTCCGTGTAAACCCCTTTACAAATTTTTCAACGCAAAATCGTGAAAAAAGAACACTTTGTTTAACTATTTTATTGAAATGTTAATTTAACAGTTGTAAATTCCGAAGTCTTTTTCGACTAAGTTTCGAGTTATAAGAGATCACTATGCAAAATATCGTCATCCTCCAACACATAGTTTTTGAGTTAGGTATACCGCCACCAGGCAGACAGACAGACAGACAGACAGGCAGACTGAAGGAATTAAGAAAACCTGTTTTCGTCATCTAGGGACCCTGAAACGTGAAGATCTGGAGAAACCGCGAAAGGTGATTTTTTTGCGTCTTTTAGACGAGGGAAAAAAAGTGGTACTTTCAATGCGATTTTTCGTTAAAAAAGACGATTTTTATGATCAACTTGCAAAAAAAGTGTTTATGGCACTTGGCATGTTGTCATTTCGCCTCGTAGGACAATTCATGCCGCGTGCCGTAAATACGCACTTTTTGTTCTTGATATTTAAATAGCTATTAAATGTATTCTGGGAACTGTCCTTAGACAGCTTTGACATGTGAACTGCCAGTAAAAAAAACTTGTATACCTATGAGTGCTGTGTGTTATATTGTATTTTGTAAGATTATAGTTCGCATATGGAATAAGGAAAGGATTGGCTCTGGATATGGCTTCAAATAAATTGCTAACCGGGCAAAAGGCATTACCCCCGGAAATTATTTATTTATCTATTTATCATTTTATCGTATTTCCAATTACATTGTTAGCTTTCAAAAATTAAATCTAAATTCACAACGTACAAGGTATAACGATAAAGTGTAAAGTAATCAACTAACAGGACAGAACGAACATATTCATTTTTAATAGTAGAAGTGTAGATTACTATTATCATGATAAAACTTAAAAACTTAATTTTGTACGTATGAGTATTCGCATAATAAACGAATAAAATCAGTTAAAGTATATCATGAGGCTCACTCCTCTATGATGGAATATATAAACCCCAAGAGGTAGCAAATTAGGACAACCGACTCCGCTATTGTTGAGTTGAGTATAAACAGTAAATTAACTACATCACGACAGTGGTGATGCCTGACGATATTAAATCCATGCCGAATATATTGATAGGAACTTTTCTCCAAGTAGAACAGACGTTGTTTCTAGAAATTATATTTTGAAAATTGATTTACAACAGTTTCAATTTTATCTTGATATTTTTTAGAACAAAAATCCCAAATCTTCAAGAAGTATTTTAATTTAGATCTCACAATTAAATTGTAAGCCCGATTTGCTATATAATCTTCATGAGATTCGCAATTTAGCATAGGAAAAAATTACAACTGTATCATTTATTTTATTTGCTAAATTCAACTCATTCTACATTGTGACATAATATGTAATTTGTTCAAAGTACTTAATGATCATACATTTACTACTTCTTACATTGAAAGGTAATTTATTTGGAGCTCTCTATTCCATTAACGAGTTGATACTCTCTACGTCTACATACATCTACACCTTTAATGTTTATAATTTCTTTGCATATTTTGAGATCATAGGGGAATAATAATTCAGGAGAGTATTTATGACATCAGTGCAAATCGTTTATGAAAATAAGAAACAACAGGGGCCCCAAGTTACTATCCTGCGGTACTTCAAAGTCACTAAAAATCGATATGAATTATATATGTGTAACTTAACCTATTCTGAAGATATAAAATTAATAAGCATATCGAATTACCTGAAAAACCAATATTGGATCACTTGTTTACCAAGATGTCATGGCTAATTTTATCAAATCCTCATCTGCGTCTAAAACCTTCTGAAAATTATGAGTAATTATTATTAGATCGGTATCTACTAACTGATGGTTCAAGCAAAGATGCTGCTCACTGACTAATATATTCTTGATGTAGTTAAGAATCTTATGGGCTAATATATTTTCTAGTATTGGCACAAAAGATAGGAAATTGATCTATGATTTTCAATGTCGGCTTTGTTATCACATTTATAAATTTTATTTCTAAATGTTTCGAAGACCGTTTTGTAATTGTATTCCATTTACTTGAATTGGTTGCTTGTTCAAGATAGATATAGCTTAAAAACTTTAATAAATATTTTGTAGTTTATTCACAAAAAACAGACCCGCCATGATCAAATTTGTTTATGCCAAAGTAAATGTAATTTTCTGTCAGTTATCAATTCACGTACTTAACTAATTGCTATAAATAATAATGAGGAATATTTTAATGAAAAGAGGGTATTTATTATCAAAACATTTTACAGTGGCGTCAGTTTACGCACAGTTCGTGATTCATGGCACGGTAAAACGTTTTGATAATAAATACCCACTTTCCATTAGAATATTTAACATTATTATTTATAGTAATTAGTTTGTGAATAAAATGCAAAATATTTATTACAGTTTTAAGCTATTTCTATCTTAAACAAACAACCAATTCAACTAAAGTAGTAGGTATCAAATTAAAAGCATTTTCAATTCAAGCGGCAAGCGGGAATCTGCATATATACGATTTTCCATAGTATTTTTCTATGTTGGCACCTTAAGTGAAACACTCGGTATATTATAATCACGCTAAAACTTTTAGTTGATAATATTATTGCTATATGACTGAAGGTTAGCCCTAATAATGACAGCATAGACTGTTCTGTAAATCATAGTCGATACAACAAGTTGATATTGTCAAGAAAAATATATAAATAACTGGGTGAACAAATAAATTTACTGTTTTAATAATTCATTGGCATTTAGCATTTATTTATTTATATGGTTGATGTCTCATGCATTTTTGTACGAACAAATTTCCAATACTAATATACACGCCATATAAAAGAGTATTGCATTTCAACATTTTAGTTGGATTCGTACCCTGCAATCAGAAAAATGACCGCCAGCTAGTTATACACATTTTTGATAGTTATATGTGACATACACCGTGAATTAAAACGCTGTATGCTTTGATGTGTTTGTAACTGTGAACGGGACACGAGATTGAATTGACATTCGCTAACGGCCATAAAGCTTTTCGACGCAGTGGCACAATTCACTCCTTAATATACTAGGAACTAATACGCTAATACTGAAAATTACAAACAAACAAAATAAATTAGCTTTTCTATAGATGTATACCTATGTAATTTTTCTGGTGGTATATATTATCGATACGTACACTAAATAACATTTTCTAATAGGCATTAAACGCATCTGTTGTAGCTTGTAAGCACACGAGGCGGACAAATAAACCCATAAAATAGACAATTACGTATAAACGAAGCATAAGAGTTTTTGTATTCAATATTAAAGGCATTTTTTTTTATTATACTTGAATAAACACTTGTATTTATTTCGTTTGAGTACATCGGTAATACACAAAAACGGAATATTATTAATTAATAAACTATAATCTACAAGTATAAATAAACAGCATTTCACAAACAGTAAAAATAACTAAAACAAGATCTAAATATTAAAGTTAATTAGCGGTGGCGTTCTCTATTGCGGACGTTGTGTGAGTTCGTGTAGATCTTGTAGAGTGCCTTCGAATTATGTTTCTGGACAGTGTTATCTTGTTTGATTATAAAATGTGTGCTCTAAATGTTTCTATATTTACATAAAGAAATAAATTCCATTAATACCTTAATGCTACCATATGCGAACTACTAGTCATACAAAATTCACAACAGTACAGTATGGCTATTAATTTACAGTACTGAAACGGTAGACCTACTCTTGCTTAAACCTCTTAACAATTGACACTTTAATTTGACATAAACATTGACGTTTGGTTTCGTTAGACGTACTAATATGTTTGCAAGTTCGGAAATAATGTTATCTACTGAAGAAAAAGTCTTTTTAGTTGAGCACTATTTTCGCTCATACGTTTTAGGTAGACAAAATGGTCCAAGCATTAAATTCTTCCTCGAACAATTTTCGGAGCATTTCAATAAACAGGCACCAAGTAATCCTATTGTACTGAATATTATAACCAAATTTAGAAGAACTGGAAGTATGCTACACTAAGGAAAAGGTAAAGCTGGACGACAATACAACAGTTAAAAGAGAAAATTACAGAAGCGATACGACAGATGCAACAGCCTCTATTTTCAAATATGGCCACAAATATACAGAAACTATACGAACTGTGCGTCCAACGTAATGGAGGGCACTTAGAACATGTTATTCGTAAAGCTAATACTTAAGTGTTAATTTATTATTACATATTATTTTAAGTGAAAAAAGTTCGAAAGTTTCAGTACTGTAAATTAATAGCCATACTGTATATGCTAATACTATTTCCAATATCTCTTAAATCATTTAATATCAATATTAAATTGGAAAGCATATATGAAAATTTCTAAATAAATAAGTTGATGTTCTCATTTTGCCAATTTTTGTGTTAGCTGTTGGTTGTAATCAGGAATATATTTTATATAATATCGTTTTTGTGCGCTCGCCATCATAATATAGAACATAATAACATTATACGAAAACAATAAACAATGTTGGATCACATTTCCACCTCACGTCAATAAAAATATACTTCTTAATGTTTCGTTCAGAAAAGAATCGCGAAAATCCTTCATTATTACATCCACAAAAATATTTTCATTAAACATTTTCTAATTTTGAAGGAAGGTATCAATATTCAACTTACACATCATTCCGGAAAATGTAGCCACCTTATTTCTTCAACACACTTTAAACTAATTTTAATATTTTATCCATCAGTTTCGCCATCCCATGGTGATCCATTTAAGTCGGATAGAAACCGAAGCCCCTACATAAATCAATAAATCATGATAATATGCAATACTTTCATCGATTTGCGCCTTTAAGTAATAACAGAATTGCGGTTACAAAGGGATTCTTTACTAGCCGCTTTGGATTATTTAATTTTTGTGTTGCCGACGCACACGTAAGGTGATAAATTGAGAATATTTACTTTATAACCAAAAAAACACCCTCGTAAAGTTCTGGCAGAGAAAACAAATCTAATCACTCTCCTAACAATATATTTGTTAGGTTATTCCAGCATCAAAACATACATCATTTTGTACAGAAATATAGACTCAAGCCTCTGTACGGCCTCCTTAGGCAATACGTAACATCCTTGAGCTAAAACTAAGTTTTGAACTGATTAATATTTACTACATACTGTAACTTCCTCCTTTGCATAATATTCGTTGCTTGTACACTAATTTAGTGGTACTAGATGGAAAAAATTATTTACAGCTAAACTGCTTTTGTGTAATGCTACATAGGTATTATCCCACTATGCTATAAAGGTAATGTAATGAAAAACAACCTGCGTTTTATGTTGATTTGCTATAATAAGTCTCTAGTCTTAAACGCGTCTTATGTATAACGTCCTCTCTGAACTTGCAATCTATTGCTATATAAGTTTAAATAGTTAATAATGCTTTAAATACATTGCAAACTATATCATATTTTCAGAGAAAATTTGGAAATGCTTCTGCAAATAATTCAAATTGGAAAATAACTATTTACAGTAATCCAATTTAATACCCTGGCGGATTGTTTAAAAACAAAAATGAAATTCCTGGGAACATGAGTGAACTTTTAGAACAGAAAATTTTACTCTCTTTATTTTAGTAATTCAAATGAGGATATTGCTGACTATTACTCCAGACAACTCTTATTCTCATCGTTATTACATTATTTGTTCAACCTGTTTTAACTTAAGTTGTTGGCTCTACAAACTGTTAGAATTTTATTAAAGGAAATTTACATATAGTGTAGCAAAATTTTTATATTTATGCCCCGTCCTGTACAACCACTTTTTCAAGGTGTGCTGCCCATGCTAACTGGAATTCTCGGCGATTATATGGTCGTGAGTAAGAATTAGGAATAAAAATGGCTGTTACAGCTACTAATTAGAAACACTATGGCCTCCAGTTGTTATAAGCGACAACGATAATCTACATCCAACATATAGTCTGTGTAAACTCCACTTACCGTTTACAGAGTCTATCTTACACAAACTTAATGAAAAACAAGCAGATACCTGTCGATCGTATGAAAACAATATCAGCACAAATAAAAACAACTAAAAATAATCACAGCTAAAAATTTGCCATCCAAGTTGTCTCTATAAAAATAACGCTAAGTTTGTTATATTGAAAATAACGTCAGGTCACTAATATAAAAGGTACGGAGTTCGTTCTGGTCCAACGAAACCCAGAATTAAAATGACTAGTATACAAACATGACAGGGGCTCGCAAAAATCAGAAAGAATCCATGAAATTATCATTAATATATAAGTATAGGCTACACTTACACATTCAGTAAATAGATTCGCTGAATACAAAACAACCCACAACGTTAGTGATAAAATAAATGCATAGTTAAGCTGCGCTCGTAAAACAAGACAAATCAAACGTTAAATGCGTGGAGTATTAATAAGAATGGGTTATCAATAAAAACCATGGCATGAAATAGTGTGTGGGTTATATGAGCAAATGAGAATTAATGCAAAAGTCGCCCTAATGAAAGAAGCCTTCTTGGTTGGGCATTCCTGGGTCTTTAAACGCAATTCGTGGACGGAACGTGTATCACAAAGGCCTTTGGAGAACGAAGCCAACGCCATGGGTCTGAAGATAAAATTACTACCGTATGCTACCTTAACAATACTTGTACAAGTTGAATGAATTTCAAAATTAATTAATATATTATTAAACTAATAATAGGCAGCAAAGGTAGTTGACTACAAACAAACAAATTACAAATTAAAAATATTAACGGTATTAAAAAATAATATTACAAATCTTGCAATTTTGTCAAAAATTATGTAGAAGTTGATGATTTCCTTGAAGGATTCCTATTTCATAGATTAACTTCATTTGCTAAAGTAAGGCTCAGGACACGTTCGTTCACTTACTAATGCAAAATAAAATAATTGCTATTCTGCTGTTGCTATTTACAGTTTAATATTTATAGAGTAAATATTACAAGGTTATTTTATAACGAACATCAAATAATTGCGATGCCAAAGCCACAAAATTATAAACTTCAGACTCGGATTCCTATCAAGAAACAATTATTTGTAAAACACTATGGAAATTACGTAACCACATATGCATGTCAGCAACACCGTCTGATATAGCGCGGTAAATTATTGGAAAGTGATCAACAAAACATCAGTTAAACGAGTGCTGTCAACGCGAAAAAAACGCAAACCAAAGTTTACACGAAAGCAGAATAATAACACATATTTATTTGGCGTGGATTGTGTATAGTACCGAAAATAGAATTTATACGGCAGAGAGCATCGCCAACAAAACGAAATAAAACGTTGTTTTTCCAAATACACTTCAATTTACGTTGATAAAGAAAGTGCAGGTTAGCTTTTTATCCCTAGCACAAGTATTATCTCGAACACTTGTTTCATCTATTTTCATCAATTTTATATACATCAGAGAATCATGTACAGGTATAAACCTTCGTATATAATTATCTTTACACGTCCCAGGAGATTTGCAGGCTGACGAGTGACGGTGCCAAAGAATTTTATGACTCATACAGAAATTTAACGTACATTTGTTTCTTGCCTATAGTTTGCTAAAAAGCAATTATCGAAAACCATTTTAGTTCAGGTGTTTGAGGATAAGTATATTGTAATTTTGTTCTATTACTCATCAGCTGAATAGATCGCAACTAGATTATCATACACGAAATGAAGTAGTAGATATATATCAAATACTTCAATATTAAGACATGTTAGCTTTTCTTCAGGTATTATGATAATGCATTAATCGTTTTAATAGTTCTTTATGTATTAAGGGCATAATCTGTCGATTATAGTATGAGGAAATGTTTAAAGCGCCACCCGAAGCGGAGAGCTTTAAATTTCCCGAGAGCTATAATCGTGATTAGGCACGTTGTACATACGTTTTATTTCATTCTGGTTCTCAAAATGAAAAAAAAAAAATCAAGGAGTCAGTATTTTGGCTATAGACTACTGCGTTATCGTTGTGCTAGCCCTGTGAATTTTTCTTGTGCTATGGTTACTATGTAGATTATTGGTGTAGCTATACTACATTGTTGGTGCTCGTTATACTACTAAGCAACTTTATACGCCCTAGGGCTATAAAAGAGATTTTACGCCCTCTATCGAGGGCCTATAAACAAGATTATGGCTCCAAAATTAAATAATCGTTCTTTTTGTATTAAGGGCATCATCTGTAGATTATAGTACGAGGGAATGTTTAAAGCGCGACCCGAAGTGGAGAGCTTTAAATTTCCCGAGAGTTATAATCGTGATTAGGCACGTTGTACATACGTTTTATTTCAATCTGGTTCTCAAAATGATAAAAAATCAAGGAGTCAGTATTGTGGCTACAGACTACTTCGTTATCGTTGTGTTTATTTAGTTTATCAGCAACTGACACAAAACCCTTGCAAGAACTAGAATACGCAATAGCACTTAATTGAATTATCAGTAGTCCAGTTCAAAATCAAGAACATTTCAAGAATCTGTACTGATAATACAGCGACTAAAAGGTAAAACGCAACATATTTATATTTACGAGTATATTTCCCTTAATTTATTTAATTTAAAGATCAGGAAATTATTAAAAACTTGGCCATTACTGTGTCAAAAGTGTTTTTTATAATAAATGTTAGCAATTGAAATTAAATATATCACCTTAAATTTGGCTTTGAGTATAGATATTTCGAATATATTTTCTTAATTTTTAGAGTCATATCGCTCATTCCATACTTTGTGAAAATATTATGCTCATTTGAATTATTGACGTTTAATATCAAATAAAAGCACATAATGCCAAGGTCCTAAACAGGGGCGGACTGGCTAGGGATGCCGGGATGCGATCGCATCCCGGGCCCTTGAGCCGTCCGGGCCCGCAGGCTTTAAACTAAAATACAACACCACTAGGGCGTTTACACATGCACACGCCTCACAATTAATTTGTAATCCAAGTATTATTTAAATGTAATTAAAAATAGCGCTTTAGGGACCCCAAAATCCTACAGCACCGGAAATATCTTATTGATGTAAATACTTCTTTGTGTATAAAAAATCCAAACCCCACTCGATTAGTATTTGGAATAGCGCGCGCCGCGATCGACAACCGGAAAGCAGAGAACAAGCCCTTGCGTTGACAGTGGCAGCAAACTCCTCAGTAAAATGTTGTTGAAGTAGTTCAATTGGTAATATATAATGTATTGTTATGATATTGGTACACGGGTCTAAAAATCAGATTAATAAGATTAAAAGAATACAGTATTAAAAATTATAAAGATGAATTTAGATGTGAAATGGATATCAAAATTATTAAGATTAATTTAGAAAAGAAAAGAAATAAAATTTATAATTTAATTAAATGAAGCTAATTGATAAAAAGTAGCATTCTAACTTAATTTAATATCTGAAATGAAATTGGAAGTTAAAATATTTTTCCGAAATATACTATTTAACATAGTAGGTATTAATCAAATAATAACGCTTTAATAGTGTGTTAGACTGAAAAAATAAGCTAGGTCGCTAAGGAGGAACCAAAATGATGTAATGTAATTTTGTAAAATTTGAAATTAAGAATAAACCCTTTTATAAGTTTTTTAAAATAAATATTTGTAGTAATAAAAAGGTTAAAGTTACATACAAATTGCCGGGCTCCATAGCTTAGTGGTAAGCATTCTGGCTACTGATCTAAGAGTCGAGAGTTCGATCCCCGATCCCGGTGCGGTTTTTTAAAAATAAAATAATGCGGATGAAAGCCTCTACAGAATGCCATCGTTCGGAAGTGATGTAAAGTCGTGGGCCTACTACGATGTGTAGCATGTAAAAGATCTCTTGCTAGGGTTGGAACTCCTTAGTCTCGGCAAAATTCAAAGTAGGACTGAGGTACAGTTGCGGCCCCTACAAACTCAGACGCCGACTTTTGACACACTTGGCACTGTTAGTTTATGTCAAATTCTAGGTTAGCAGGTTAGGTTTTGCGTCAGTTTTGAAACAGATTGACGCAAACCTAACCTGCTAATCTCGAATTTGACATAGACTTACAATGCCACCAACATAAACAGTGCCAAGCGATGACAGGCTGGCCTAAATTTCAGAATGTATCAAAAGTCGGTGTCTGAGTTTGTAGGGGCGGCAACGGTACCTGGTACTCTGCATGCCTAGACCTTGTCCACGGGGTTGGCAAAAAGGGCATATAAAGGCCTACTTGCTAGACATGAGTCTCCCGAAAATACTACTACTACTACTACTACTACATACAAATTGGCGTGATGAAGAAAACTAAAAACTAAAATATTAAAAGAAGAATATGGGAAAACTATATAGATGAAGACTAGAATGTGGTGAGAAAAGCAATTTAATACAATTATAATCTACAAAGGCAAATAAAAGTAAGGGAATGTTAATTGAGTTTATTGTGGAATTACATTGCATCGACTGAATTGGATAACAAGGAACGCTTTACAAGGGAGGTGGATTGCATCGACATCATTAGCAGAGTCAGTAGATTTGTGGGGGTTGGCAAGTGATATCTGGTGGCTTGCCTCTGGTCAAGATTCGTGGTGCTGGGTTGTAGCAGAATTCATATGTATGATTTGATTGAACATTAAAGTAACGCATCTGCCGCTGAGGTCTATTTTGATGATTACTGTGGTGTAGATGCCGATTCTTGTGGCGAGCTGGGTTCCTGTGTTGATTTGGATCCGGAGTCTGGACATCTTGGCAGTTGGTTATCAGTTGAGGCCTTCGCCGTGGCTTTGAGTGAAGTAGTTTTTTAAGCGTGGTCAGTTGCAGAGTTGGACGTACTGGGTTTATCAGCGGAGAGTGTTAGGTTTAATCTATACATATGTATATAAAGGAAAGTCATAACCCTGACTAATCAACGCAGAGCCGAAACCACTGGTACTATAAACTTGAAATTTGGGTGGAAGGTTCAATTTATTACGTAAGGTAGTGCTAAGAAGGGATTTTTTGAAATTCTACCCCTAAAGGGGTGAAAAGGGGTAAAATGTGTTTTCACGAATTCCTCAATATCTCTTACACCCGATAAGATATCGATTTGGTGTTTGCTTGCAAAGATTACTAATGCCAATACCTAGAAAGGTATTTTAGGATTTTGCCAGAATCAACCCCTAAAGGTGCAAATCTGGATTGGGGGTCAATTAAAGAACCCTACGTATCTCCTATGTTTATTGAGTTAGAACATTATTTTTTGGCATATAGAAGTATTTTTAAAATATTTAGAAAGGGGTATAACGGAATTTGAAAATTTTAACCCTAAAGGGGTAAACAAAGGAAAAACTGACTAGGGGTAGGGGGTTAAAATTATATGTTTTTTCGCTGTGAGTTCCATTTCACAATAAAATGGGTTAAAAGGGTTTTTGAAATTTAACCCCTACGGGGGTGAAAAGGGGTAAAATGTTTTCACGAGTTCTTCAATATCCCGATAAGATATCGATTTGGTGTTTGCTTGCAAAGACTATCAATACAAATACAATCCTATTTTAGGATTTGCCCTAATCAACCCCTAAAGGTGCAAATCTGGATTGGGGGTCAATTAAAGAATCCTACGTATCTCCTATGTTGATTGAGTTAAAACATTATTTTTTGGCATATAGATGTATTTTTTAAATATTTAGAAAGGGGTGTAAGGGCACTTGAAAATTTTAACCCTAAAGGGGTAAAAGGAGGAAAACTGAAAAGGGGTAGAGGGGTTATAATTATTAATTTTTTTCTCTGTGACTTCCATTTTACAATAAAATGGGTTAAAAGGTTGAAATTCAACCCCTACGGGGGTGAAAAGGGGTAAAATTTGTTTTAACGAGTTCCTCAATATCTCTAAGACCCAGTGAGATAGCGACTTGGTGTTTACTTCCAAAGATTGTGAATGCAAATACCTAGAAACGTATTTCAGGATTTTGCCCTAATCAACCCTAAAGGTGCAAATTTGGCTTCGGGGTGAATTAAAGAACCTTTCGTATTTCCCGTGTTTTCTGATGACCATGTTTTTTGGGCATATGTGTGTTTTTTTAAATCTTTAAAAAGTTGTTTAAAGTTTTTATTCTAAATTTCATTGTGAAATGAGTAAAAACGGGGTAAAAGTAAAAAGAAGTTAAAAAGAGGTTAAAGTTATTGATTTTTTTTCGTGTGTTCAGTTTAGAATAAAATAGAAGGATTTCCGAAATTTTACCTCAACGTGATGGAAACTGGTATGTTGCTACAATTTATGAATACAACATTTAATAAGTATATTTATTATTATTCTTATACTACACCTATAGTTTTTTCAATCTATACAAGGAGAACGACAACTACATACACATTTCCAAGGGTTACGTGAAGCATAAAAGGTTATGGAGAACTTTTTTCGGAAGAATATTGTTTGCTTTTTACCTACAATACTATTTTGCAGTATTTGTTAGTTTAGCGCATTGAGTGGGGAGGAAAAAGAAGAAAAAACATTTGTAGTCCGTACGAAGAACGGGCATCTTGCTAGTAAAATATAACAGAATCCAGGTAATTTAAAATAAGAACTGAAAGAAAATAAAGAGTAAAGTGAGTTAATTTTAATTAAGGAAGTACTTATTATTTGAGATTGTCGTATGACAAATGTATCGATGAAGTATTTGTAATTGAATTTTCAAAACTAGTTTGAAGTGTCAGTTGACAGAAGTTTTGAGTTGCCATAATAATATAGAAACATCAAATTTCAGAATATAAGCAATCTAGATTAAAAAGAATCCGATTTGATTTTTAGTCAAGTGTAACTACTGGGGCTAGCAGAAAATAATTTGAATATCCAAAATACATAAATAGGGCAATTAAATTAATTACAATTCAGTTATAATATACCATAACATAATTGGGCACACAAAGTGGAGCTAATCACCTTTAACAATAATAATCCCAGCCTAAATTTTAATAAAAAAATGATGTTACTTACACAATGAGGATGTATATAGATTCATTCGTATATATTTATATATTGTTTGTTTATGAAGTATTTTTAATGATTCTATTTCTGTTTTTATGCCTTAATCTTCTTGAGAATGAAAGCTTAGTCTTTCGAAACGTAGAAGATGTGAAAAATAAGAAAGTATGTAGTTTGTTGTTACCATAAACTTAAAACATTAATACCAATGGATCACGAAATGCTGCAACAAAATATAATATATACATTAATATATCTACCTATTCAATAAGATGCTTATTAGAAAGTTATGCAATGCATGATTCGATCAACATGTTCAGTACATTGAGACTCGCCGCTGACCGCCACCTTGCCCCTTGCCAAATCCACTCACAAGCTCGCAGGTTCCGAGTGACAATTTGGTATTTGCGAGTTACATTATTGGTCGTAGGCCTTCCTCGAATATAATTTTCGCAAGATTTGAATTGCGCGCTCAGGTAGTGTTACTAATAGGTGGTAGTTACTAGTTGGCGCCTGTTAATCGTGTCCTAAAATAGCGTTTTAGACCATAAAATGTATCGCACCAGCGAAAAAATTTTCGGCTTCGGCGATATTGTCTCCGGCGGCTGGGGCTTCGCCCCAGGCCCGAACTATACCGCACAACCTCGTGCGGGCCGCGGGCCCCCCAGGCATCCAGCATCCCGGGCCTATTAGTCCCAGTCCGCCCCTGGTCCTAAATACTTTTTTTTCCTGTAACTAAAATGACATATAAAATACTACCATATACGTCGCTCAGTCCTTTTAATCACGCCATCATCTGTGACGAAAAAGCCTCTTAGTCACGGGATGAAGTTGGCAACGAGGTTTTAGTCACGGGGCGAAGTTAGATGCAGATAGTATTTGTTTTACTAGCCACAACCAAAATTGAAATCAAGTTAGTATTCAACAATCAACTTTGACGATTGTCAAGCATAATTTAACCTAATATAATATTAAAAATCTTTATGAGATAATATGATGTTATATTCTCTAAATTTGTGGTCGTAGGAAAAATATAGTATGTAACATACATATTATATAAGCTCGTCTGTACACCCGTTTATTATTCGCTAGCTACGCTCGGCTAGTGTCTAAAAAACTCGTGACTCAAAAGACGTTTATAAAACTTGTTACATAATATACTATTATAATTCATTTGGTATGGTGGAATATCAATACACTAAACCTTGTAAACACACAATACTAAGAATTCCATATGTTGTAGCTAGTGCTTACAATACCGGGATCCCGGACGAACTTTGTCCGGTATTGATGTAGAAAATACCGGTATTTCGGGATTAACATATTCCTAAAGATTACAAACTTTCGATGGCTGATGCATCCTTAATATTTATGATGGAGACTCTTTCCCAACAAAAATATCCAATAGCTTTAGAATTACTAAATGCTTTAAAATTTGGAATTTTACAATGACGAACATATTTGTCACAAATTACTATTTTATGGACAATTTTAATTTCTGTATTAGTTTGTTTATTAGGTCACACATAAAAAACCTATTTTTGTTATATCTATATAATTTATTATTTGTTATATTTTCACCTACTTTATTTATTTATCTACTTATAATAAAAAATGTAAGTTAATGGAATTCACTTTGTAAATTTTTATTTGGTTTTTGGATACTGTTTTTAATTACTTATATTACAATAACTAGGTAAAGATCTAATAAGTAAATTTGTTTATATTTCAAGAAATTTACTTGGAAACGATATGTATTCCTACCTATATCTGGTATTAAGTAGACAAACTAAGCAGTAGTTACCAAGGCAAAGGTTTTTATCGAAAATAATTATAATTCCAGGCTACAGACCTACATTTCTAAAAAAATGGCGAGTAACAAGTTGTCTCAGTTGTTAATGACATCTACCACACAAATTTTTAAAATTTTTACTTTTATTACAATTATTATATCGCTCTAGCAATAAAGTATATTCATTGAAGTAGAAGGAAATCTCCGTTTTTGTACAATCAAATACTAGATCGCAAAGCCATTTCAATTATATCTTACACTGACATACTCTTACTATTTGTTCGCCAACTGATTTCGTTTTACACACCTGCAATTATCCTACATGTATATGTGATATTTAAAAAAAGTAATAATCCTACTACTCATGTTATTAATGACATCATTTATAAATAATTAAAGAGATTTCTTGGCTAGACAAACCACTCTCTTGTTGGGTTAACCTGTAGTTGAAGATGACAATTAGATAATTTTCCAGCACAAATTAAGTTGAAGTAGGATTCGTTTGTTGGGTCTGAGATTGTATGCAAATATTAAAGCTACTGCTTTTTACTTATAATTACAACTTTTACTTAAAATGGGACTACTTACCAACTGAGAATAGTGGAAAGTAAGTTAACTTGGAAACAAGGAAAAGTTTTGACGAAGACCAATTGCGAAGTGGAATATTTTAGAAATAGGGATAAAACAAATTACTTTGTATATTTGGAGAAGTTAAAATAGAAGAACCGACTTGTATACACATAGAGTTCTAGAAAGAAGATTATCCTGCTTTCCAGGAAATTTTTCTACGAACAGAACTCAAATGTATACAGGCATTTGTGGAACTTCTCACAAAGAAATATAAGAATTAAACTATTTGTCCCATTCTGGTTATGTATGTCGGCCAATTTGAAGCCTAATAATAATGTAGCATTTGACATTGGATCTCTTGGTGACATTCTAGCAGTTCACTTAAACAATACCAGTATGGTGATTATGAATTGTCGCCCCTCTCCAGGTAGACAACAAAAAGTTTCGTAAATAAAATAGGTACGATAAAGGTCTTATGAGATTATTTGTTACTAAACTTTGCAAACACATACTATTATCAATTTTATCTGTTGTAGGACAGACGGACATATTGGTAAATTATATCAACTTCTATGGTTTCTTCTGTAAGTTCATATTTAGACAACTTATATATAGATATAAGTACTTTTTAGCATTACAAACAACATATAGCAATTCTTATATAAATCATAAAACTTTTATCTGCCAACTTTGACAGGGTTAAACCCTATTTCAGTTCTGTTAATGAAAGTTTTCTCAGCTTATTTTTTTTGTAGGTAGCGTTGTACATTACACACTTGCTGTATAATGTTTTAATTGTCTTTTTTTGATTATAACTGGTGCAAAAAGTAAAAAATTAATCGTTCTACCAATAACACCTTTAGTTAAATTAATTTTCAGTTTCTGTACTTAATAAACATGTAAATTTAAAAGTGTGCGAGAGACATAAAAAATGCATTGCAAAGCAAATTAAATTATTTCTTACATTGCGTAAGCGGATTTCGTTTGATACACAAGCAGTTAAGGTATATTAATATTAATTCGTCGACAACCCATAATAATTCCAACTATGACAAAGGTAAACTACTCATGTTGTTACTCACTTGATTTATAAATGATTAAAGAGGTTTTTTGGTTAGACAAAGTACCCCTTTGTTACGCTAATCTACAGCTTGCAGTTACAAGTTAGTTAGTTATAACCCCACCACAAATTAAGTTTAAGCAGAGCTCGTCAGTTAGGTCTGAGATTGTATGTAAATCTCTAAGCTGCTCCTTTTTACTTACAATTATGAGATTACTCAAAATGGTATTATTTTTCAGTGGAGGCTACTAGAAATTAAGTTAGGCTATACATTAAAATTCTAGACATTGAGTTTTAACGTAGGGAAATCTGAGAGCCCGATAAATATTTCTGTGACATATCTAAAACGAATTAGTTTTTATGCGTTCGAGGACTTTTTTTAACATAAAAGTATATATGGCACCTAGTTGCCAAGAAACAACTTACGTCTCATGCTGTATAATCACACAGTATTTTAAAAGAAGTGTTCTAATTCTTAAATATAATTTTTCCGGCCAAGTAAAAAGCTGAGTTGTAGCAGGGAGTTTTTGGAACTATTTGCAACAGCAGATTGATATTAAAAAATACTTATTTAACAAGTTTATGAACATTCTGTATTCTTGTATGCTAGTAACTTCAAATAGTAATAATAAATACAGTATTGAACCGGTTTCCTAACAGTAATAATAAATCTCTTGGTATCATCTGGTAGTCCATGCAAAAAATGCCAGTGTGATTAATTATCACCCCTCTTCAAGTAGAACCAGTTTTTACAAAAAAAATCATAATTAAAAAATGTATCGGATAGTAACTAATTAAAGTGAAAAGTCAGCTTACCGCTGTTCAGGTCCATGGCAGCGAAGAGGGTTGGCAGAAGGGCTGCGAAAAGTACGATCATAAAGCGCGCGCGTCTACCGGCCATGGGGGTGAATTCTGGCCGCGTGCCGCATGCCGACTGACGCCTCCATCGCGACGCTTTGCACAGCAATGAAAAACAATGCGCCTGCGTTCGTGCTTGCCCTGACCTGCACAACATAACAGAGGAATAGTATACAAGCAAACGAGCATGCTTAAAACAAGAATAAAATGAAAGAGATTTCGTATAATGGTTACACAACCCCATATAATATGTCTATGAATGCGATGCGGGAGTAAGGCCGGCTGTTCGCGGTTATTTTCACCTTTTAACGGGCTGCACGGGGTTTAAACAGGCCTTATGGGTTGAAAATTTTGTGTAGATAACCGCGGCTCTGTTTGTTTTCTGTTCAGCCAGACGCATAGGCAATAAGGGCAGTGGAAGTACTGAAATTCTGTGAGAAATACGGCGTACCTGAATGTAGTTAAGTAAAATGTGACCGAGAGTGGATTTGACCTTTAAAATATAGCAGTTGTATGTGTAATTGTTAATAAAAGTATGCATTATAAAATCCTATTTCAACTGTTCTCTACATTTAATTTTGAAAAAGTTAAAAAATATATTTTGAGGGAAACACTAAACTTAAATAATATATTTGGGTCACTTAAATTTTCTCCTAATGGAAATAATATACAGTTACATGAAGACGACGATGTAGTAAAGCTTTTTCAATAATTATTTTATTGATAGTCTCACTGAGACAGGCAGATCTCGCCGTTCGCAGGGGTTACGTTCCAGAATAATGCTGCGAAGCGTAAAGCCGCGATGGGCAAGTAAACACATAAATGATAAAAATTGGGTTAGGTTCCATAAATTACATTTATTTATACTATGCAACCTCAAAAAATTAAAAAATTTTCGGCAGAAACGCTCGAGAAGACAGTAAAGCTGGAACTAAAATTCCATACGTAACATAAGTCTGCCACTTGAATCTAGAGCTCGAATGTCCATTTGTTTATTCAAGTTATAATTTTACAATTTATTTCAGGTCCAATTTGGTAATAAGAAATTCAAAGAAATGTTATTTAAGTATTCATGACATAAACCCCATGCGTCTGCTTTATTTACT
The DNA here is from genome assembly GCA_940337035.1 of Agriotes lineatus. Classification (NCBI taxonomy): domain Eukaryota; kingdom Metazoa; phylum Arthropoda; class Insecta; order Coleoptera; family Elateridae; genus Agriotes; species Agriotes lineatus. The sequence continues at coordinate 225,734,390 of OW679194.1, read as the reverse complement.
TAGTGTGTGAAAGTTGAAACAGTTAATGTTGGCAATTCCATCCTCAAACGGCAAAGCAATCCGCGAACGGCAAAGAAAAGGGAGCACATAAGTGCCCCGCGTAAAATCAAATCAGCGAAATGCAAACCCGCGAACGGCAAGGTCTGCCTGTACATAATATTAAAGTGTAGATAATAATACCATACAAGCAGTATATAAACCAATATACGGCGTTTTCCAAAATGTATGCAACATATGGGAAAGTTTATTATTATTGATTTCTAAAAAAAATATTCTGTAGAAAAGTTTGTCGTTTTGAGCCAGTTTTTAGAGATTAAACGTTTTTCAATTCTTTTGCGGGCTGGTGGAAATTGGAATTAACAAATTATGAATGTTAATTTTTATTGTTTCTCTTAAATAATTTTTTTACGCCAACGGAAATGATTATTTAATCACTAAACGTTTATATGTTCTGCCATTCTTATGTACGATTATGTTGAATTCGATTACAAAACCTTAAATGAAACAAGAGTAATGTGTCACTGAAATCTTTGCTAATTTTGTACAAAACAAAACATATATGTACACGATTGTGTTTCAGAACAGTACAGTCTAAGGTTTAATCAAAGCTTAGTGGGGAAAATAGAAAGTTTTATTGAGTTCACAATAATTTTCAGCTAAAAAACTTTTCATCTAAAGTTTTATATACAATAATATGTTTCTCGTAGCTTTTTAATTTTTTTAGTGTTATAGGTGGTTTACTTTAGTCGCAGTTTTAAATTATTTATTTCCCGCCAAACCATAAAACTATTGCAAAACATTATAGTCCTAAAACTAGTTTCAAATATGCACAACCTTTTATAGAGTTATTTTTTTAGAGGTCAGTACTAAAAAATCTGTAAAGAGCTTCACTCTAATATTTTCTCGCAAGTAAACGTATTGACACTAAACAATTTTAAAAATTAAAGAAATCTAGGGTGGAATTATCTTAACGGTTTCTATTAATACCGAAACAATAAGGGAAAACACATGGTAATGCGAATTACATCAATTTTTAAATAAAAACCGGTACCAGCGGTGGGACTCGAACTTTATCGCATGCGAAAGCAATTTCAACGCTTCGCAGCAGCCCTCGAGCAAACGGCCCATTTTGCGCATCTGGACACGCAGGATCTTTCGAATCCGTGCTATACGGCTTCATTAAACAGCATTTATCTTTGCCTTTCTTTGTCTCTTTTAAAACATTTACCCTGTTTCTGTTCAGCTCCATTTTAGTGAATGGTAAAACCTGAACTTTGTGTAAATGAAATGTAGTAGTTTCCAGCACTTTTTTTGGACTACTGGTTTTCCGAAAACTGTTTTTCTTAATTTCAATTTATTCATGTTTTAATAAAATAAATGGCAGCACCTGCTTTCACTTTTTCTAATTTTCACAAAAAAGATAGGCGCATTTTAACAAACACTTCAACAAGCATTTTTGGTAGAGTTTTAATCAAGGCATTCAAAAAACTTATCAATAATAATTAAAGTAACTCATTACCATCTACGTGGGGTCGCCTTTCTTTTATTCAATCGCCCAATGGGGATTCATACGCACGCCACTGATGAATTGAGAGATGGTTTCCTGACGCAAGAGATTTTCCTTGGCGGACACATGAAGGCACAACAAATTAATAACTAATACTCCAATGGGTTTTTAAAAATTTACGAAATTTACGACTTTTTCTCTTAAATTCAACACTAAAAACGAAGTGCTTGTTGAAAGGAACTTTTTGTCTTAGAATCGTCGAGTAATATGCCAATCAATTTTCTATACATATTTAGGAAACGTCCTGTATGTTAAAATACATACTTGTATTATATAACACATTTAATGAGATAATAAAAAATATTATTATCTCTTATTATCCAATAAAATGGTATGATTTCTCAAAATGTATCCTTATTTGTCTTTATAGTGGTAAAAATGTAAACCTATTCTTGGGACTTCGTCGGTTTCTTTTTATGACCATGCAACCACCTAATAATTTTTTAATCAAGGCCACATTCTAAATACGCTATTTTCACTGTCATTGTACGTCACTATAAATGTCACATTAATTGTATACCGATACCAAATAAACCGATATTTGGGAAATATTTCACAAAATGTATTTTGGGTTCATAATTTTTCCCGGATTTTTTTACTCAGTTTCGTAGTTTTTTTGGCAACACCATCAACAAACTAACTGACAAATGCCCTAGCTTTCCGTAACAAACTTTCGCAAACAATGTTTAGCGGTAAAAGCCATTTACTCTTAACACGTATGTTATTACCGAAAAATATTAATTTACGATACGTAAAGCTACTCTTTAGTCACGAGTGGAGTAGAGTTAAAACGCGAGTGAGCGAGCGTTTTAAACCCCGCGAGTGACTAAAGATGCTTTATGCATGTGTATCGTACAATATTTTATCTACGATAGAATCTAGAAATCACGGTAAATATAAAAAATAATTTTTTAATGTAACTTAGGACTACCAGCAACCGGTCGTAATTTTGCGTGTTTTAAAAATTTTAAAACACGTTGCTACTGCCAATGTGCCCAAAGAAATCTTTTAAACACGTAACTACTGACGACGTGAACTAATGAAAACATGTTATTAAGCAGTCGTTTTACAAACTTAAAACTACCAACTAAAAGGCAATTTGCACACTTTCGTAAACGGGTCTATTAATGCATGATTTTTTAGACAAAATCATGCATTAATGAGTCGATATATAAACGATTGACGGAAATAGTAATTTACGTTACAAGTGAGTAAAGCTACTCTTTAGGCACGAGTGGGGTAGAGTTAAAACGCGAGTGAGCGAGCGTTTTAAGCCCCGCGAGTGACTAAAGATGCTTTACGCATGTGTATCGTACAATATTTTTATCTAAGATAGAATCTAGAAAACACGGTAAATATGAAAAAAAAATTAAATGCAAATTAGGATTACCAGCAACCGGTCGTAATTTTGCGTGTTTTAAAAATGTTAAAACACGTTGCTACTCACAACGTGCCCAATGAAATCTTTTAAACACGTAACTACTGACGACGTAAACTAATGAAAACATGTTATTAAGCAGTCGTTCTACAAACTTAAAACTACCAATTAAAAGGCAATTTTACACACTGTCGTAAATAATAGTAAATTAACGTTACAAGTGCGTAAAGCTACTCTTTAGGCACGAGTGGGGTAGAGTTAGAACGCGAGTGAGCGAGCGTTTTAAACCCCGCGAGTGACTAAAGATGCTTTATGCATGTGTATCTTACAATATTTTATCTACGATAGAATCTAGAAATCACGGTAAATATAAAAAATAATTTTTTAATGTAACTTAGGACTACCATCAACCGGTCGTAATTTTGCGTGTTTTAAAAATTTTAAAACACGTTGCTACTGCCAATGTGCCCAAAGAAATCTTTTAAACACGTAACTACTGACGACGTGAACTAATGAAAACATGTTATTAAGCAGTCGTTTTACAAACTTAAAACTACCAACTAAAAGGCAATTTTACACACTTTCGTAAATAATGGTTATTTAACCAACAAGTGTGTTAATATAGGTGATTAATAATCGAGAGATTTTAACGCGTGAGCGAGTGGAGCGAGCGAACGCGTTAATGAGCGAGATTATTAATCACCGATTAACATAAGAGTTGGTTACAAGGCTTTTCCGTCAATCGTACGTTTATTAAAATCCATCAAAAATATTTATTAGTTTTGACATTTCAGATACATTTGACGTTTAGTACGTATGGTTGCCGATGCCGGAGCAATTTTGCTGCAATTAAAATACTTGGCGGTTGGAAATCCACCTCTGTTGCCGAAGGATACATTGAGAACTCGATAGGTATAAAATACAAACTGCCACAAAGATATTGAGCGAAGCGTTTTCTAATGTAAATATTTATATTAATAAATCCACGGAATAATTTAACCTTTAGTTTTGACATTTCAGATACATTTGACGTTTAGTACGTATGGTTGCCTATATAAAATCATTGCGAAAACGGGTCTATTAATGCATGATTTTTTAGACAAAATCATGCATTAATGAGTCGATATATAAACGATTGACGGAAATAGTAATTTACGTTACAAGTGCGTAAAGCTACTCTTTAGGCACGAGTGGGGTAGAGTTAAAACGCGAGTGAGCGAGCGTTTTAAGCCCCGCGAGTGACTAAAGATGCTTTACGCATGTGTATCGTACAATATTTTTATCTAAGATAGAATCTAGAAAACACGGTAAATATGAAAAAAAAAATTAAATGCAAATTAGGATTACCAGCAACCGGTCGTAATTTTGCGTGTTTTAAAAATTTTAAAACACGTTGCTACTCACAACGTGCCCAATGAAATCTTTTAAACACGTAACTACTGACGACGTAAACTAATGAAAACATGTTATTAAGCAGTCGTTCTACAAATTTAAAACTACCAATTAAAAGGCAATTTTACACACTGTCGTAAATAATAGTAATTTACGTTACAAGTGCGTAAAGCTACTCTTTAGGCACGAGTGGGGTAGAGTTAGAACGCGAGTGAGCGAGCGTTTTAAGCCCCGCGAGTGACTAAAGATGCTTTACGCATTTGTATCGTACAATATTTTATCTACAATAGAATCTAGAAAACACGGTAAATATGAAAAAAAAATATTAAATGTTAATTAGGATTACCAGCAACCGGTCGTAATTTTGCGCGTTTTAAAAATTTTAAAACACGTTTCTACTCACAACGTACCTAATTAAATCTTTGGGTGATCCAACGGTTAGCTTGGATATTGATTGTCGTTACCTGACATATATCGCAATGGCCATGAAAACATTTGTTGGCAAAAGTCAGTTATAGACTTTGGCAATTGCAAAAATTGGGTTTTTTTTCAACCGCACAACGAGTAAAAGTTATTCAAACGTACTACGAAAATGATGGTTCCATAAAAAAAATATTTCGTAAAATTCAAGACTACTTCGGTCAAAATAATCATCCTAGTGAGTCATGACTTTGCAGAATAGTGCGACGATTTGAAGAAACTGGATCGGTGGTAGGTCGTAAAAAGTATTAGCATCCTCGTACAGCTCATTAAAAATATATATTGCTGCGGTGAGTGTTAATGTGCGTGAACAACCAAGAACTTCAATCGGTCACCGGGCTCAACAATTTGGTATGACCTATGGCACTATGCAACGGATTTTAACATGCTAACAGAATTTTTGAGACCTAAATTGGATAAAATGGATATAAATCAGCTCTGGTTTCAGCAAGATGGCGCATCATCCCACACAAGCCATAAAACAATCGCCTTATTGCGCTCGAAGTTCGACGATTGCATCATTTCCAGGAACTGTGAGGTGAATTTTCACCCAGGATTCTGTGATCTTACTCCTTTAGATTATTTTACTTTTGGAGTAGTGTTTGAAAAATAAAGTGTATACTAATAACCCACAAACACTTCACCAACTGAAACACCACATTCGAGCTGCATTAGATGCCATTCATGCACTATTACTGCGAAAAGTTATGAAAATGTTGACGTTCGAATAACCTCTTGTCAACGAAGCCATGGAGGTCATATGAACGATATTGTTTTTCACACATAAATGCTACATGTTAAACTTTCTGATATAATAAATATTTCATGCCTAAGTTTATAAAAGGAATTTTTATTTGATGAAAAAATCCACTCTAACTGTTGGATCACCCATTATATTAAGACGTCGACTATCTAGATAGTAACAGATCGTAGTCTCACATTCCGCGAAGCGTTCAAGCTGACAACATACCAAACTGTCACCTCAGAAATTCTTAGGATTCTTGGGTGACTAAAAACGGCTATTTTGTATATTAAGTGGGTATTTAGATATAAATGGGTTTTATAACTAAACAAAGCAACACCATTGAACTCATATTTGATCAACGGAATTTCCAAAATAATTTGTGAATAATGCTGACGCTGCAGTCGTTCGACAGCTTTATGTACTGGCACTATTTCAACCTTGTGCACTTATAAAGGTACATATTTCGTCAAAGTTGGCTTTACAGATAGACTATTGAAGTTAAAATCTGGCTCATGATTGTGAACAGAACGTCGTCTGCACCTTCGATAAGACTAACATTGCACTGTGCATCACTTAAACAGCGTATATTGAAGTGGGTCCAAAACTAATGTCTTGCCATTATGTAAGACTCATAGGTATAGAAATAAACTTTATGCATACCTGCCTATAGCTCTATGTTTGCTAATACATCCGCATCACCGCTCTATCTAACATAACATCTCTAACAATATATTTTACTTATTTCCTCAAGACAAGTATAGAAACAAAAATATCTGTTAACCTATATTTAGCTACAGACATGAGTTACAGCAACTCCCAAGGAGACACCTCTTGCTTTTTTGGATTATTTCATTCTTGGGTATCCTACTAGGGTCAATTATAAACTGACCCTAGCTGTATTCATTAAGAAAAAAGTAAGATTATTAAAAACCAGAGATTAACAGAATTTTGAGCAAATGAAGTATAATAAAAATTATTTTCATCTAGTATGGCCATGGAATAGTTTCTAATTTATAAATGCAACTACGTTAACACTTAAATGTCAAACTTGACATTTGATTTTTAAGTGGATTATAGTTGCTTTCATAAATTAAAAACTATTACATTGGCCATACTAGATAATAATTTTTGATCATACTATATAATCGAAATAGTATAAAAAACCAAATTTAAATTATGATTTCATAATTTGTGTGATTTTACTAAGCTGAATTAGTTGAAAACATTGTGTACAAAAACTAAGCATGACACTTAAAAATTTAACTTAAAAATTGCGTGTTTTTCGTGATAAATTCAGTTTACTTCCTTCGTTTAAAGAACAATTTATTGTAATCGCGAGAAAATAACCTTCTGATATTTTTTTACATCTTTAGGCTTCATGGTTCGATAGATGATGAAAAGGAGGTTTTCTCAAGTCCGTCTGTCTATCTGTCTGCCTGCCTGGTACCGACATAACTTAAAAGCTATTTGCTAGAGAAAAGCAATATTTTGTATGCAGGTTATATATCCTATCTGTCATAAAACCGAGAAGACTTGGGACAAATATGTACTAGTAAGCACTTAAAAAAATAAAATGTTGTTTATTTTTGCTTTAACTGAGAAATATTTAAAAGTAATAATTTGCCCATAGCTCAGGCTTTACCCTTGACGAAAATGGGACCCAACAGTTACAGAGTAATAGTTGTAAAAAAAGAAGAAATGTTAATAATAAATGACCTGTATGTAAGGCAATCAAATGGAATAGACGGGCGGTTTGCCTGCTGGCTACTGCCAAGCGTTTAAATGGCAGGTGACGACATTCGAATTCCACGGTCGGTAATGGATTGTGTTAATTGGAAAATTGATGCAATTCGCATTAAGTATTTCCTCTTATTGTTTCAGTATTATTACGAACGTAAAAATATTTATACTTCTCGTTTCCTTTAATTTTCTTATTGTTTAGCGTCACAACGTCCGCTTGGGAAGGAAATTCTGAATAAAGCACTTTGCAGATCCTTTAACGGTAGAAGTACAATACTAGCAATTATTTTTATTTTAATTTTTGGAATAGAAATTAACTTAGCAAACACAAAGTCACTAACTGGATTTTTGTACAACATACTAACGAAAAGATATTTTTGTGTGTTTAAATAAAATTAAATTTATGATATGTTTTATCGGACTTTTTCCACTGTCTAGGATGTATATCACACGACGTTTCGGAAGTTTTTGATCTACTCCCGTCTTTAGACGTTCCTAGTTAGTCCTGAGAAGGAACACTAAGGTGGCAGGCTAGTAATCACAGCGATCAGAGGTCCTGGCTTAAATCCCGGGGTAGGCACAAGTGTAAGCATAAAGACGTTCAATATCGGTCCTTCTCAGGACTAACTAGGAACACCTAAAGACGGGAGCAGATAAAAAACTCCCGTAACGTCGTATGATAAACACCCTAGATAGTGGAAAAAGTCCGATAAAACATATCATAATAGACCACTGCCAAAGAATGACAGTCAGAGAACTAACTTAAATTTGGTTTCACGTCATTTTATGTTTCTATCCTGTTCCTGTTATAGCGATTTTTAAAGCTCCAATTGCACATTTTTAGCTAGAAAAATGTGTATCTGGTGACCCTTGAAGGTGTTATAAGATATTTGGCTATCGAGCTAACACAACCTTGATTGCTAGCGCAAGTTTCTAAAAAAATGCGTCTTTAACTAAACATTTAAATAATTGTTATTTACTACATGCAGCTTTTTCAGCTAATACGAATAGGTGCCAGAAACTTCATGGAGATTAATTAGAAAACGTTTGCGTTCATTTCTTTACTGAGTCCGAGCTTAAGTGATTGTGTTTTTATCTCAAAATAAACAAAGCTCCACTGATGTGTCCCAATTTTACATTGACGCATTAATTAGTTTTCCTTCAGTAAGTATGGTACAAAGATTCCTATAGGGAGACAAACAATTTTCAGACGGTATTCTATTATGTGCAGTAACGTAAATAATTGTGAATATCCGCATAAAAGTAAATATAGTAGGTGAAACTTACAAAAAGCAATAAGTGGCGCCAGTACTTAAGCTTAGCACCTTTTTTTTGTAGAGAATTATATTGTGAATAATAATTATAATAACTTACTGTGCCATAAAATTTACGGTTAACGAGTTATTCGCAAAAACTCTGATTTCAGTATCTTCTTTCCAATATGCCGTCGATCGCAGATCTCGTAGGGAAGGAAAAATTTTAAAATTGGCTTATTAACGAAATTATTCAAACCAGCCGGTTGGAAAAATATCTACGAGTATTTTGCAACTCTCGCACTGTGATAGAGTTGCATGCTTTTGTAATTCTTATACCCTAGCTTTTCTAGGTTTTCAGCTTTTAACCGCAAAATAATGCCATAAACATTGTCCGGTTATTCTAGCAATGTATGTTTTGTAGAAACATATATGACTTACAAATAAAAATTAAATTTGCTTTAAATTGTAAGAAAATGTAGGTTAACACAACGTATAATTTTTTTATCAGGTTAATTCCTATGCCCGCAGTTAAAGAAACGTACTGCATATGTGTGCATGTGTTGCCACTTTAGTGCGTATAAATCTGCCCAAGTAGTCCAGTCAAACGGTGCTCAAAAAGGGCGAATATGGGAAAGTTTTGGTGGAGTTTTGATATTTGGTTCCTATATGTTTTTTGGGTCGCTGTACACGAATATCAACTTTGCCAACAAGAATTTTGACCGGAAACACGTTTTTTAAGCAAAGACGGTGTAAAGGACGAGGTTTTTTTAGCTTTTCTAAATTTTATTATTTTTTTTATTACGATAAACCAGTTCAGCATCAGATATGCTATTCATAGTTGTGATGACAGAATTAATATATACATAATATTAATACATAACTATAAGATCTGACAACTGTACAGTGCAAGAATATAATAAATTAAATTAATAAGTTAATAAACTAATAAATTAATAAATAAATTGTCAATGGCATGATACATAAACAGTTACATTTATTAAATAACTAACATTCAGTTCTCGGCTACATAGTCTTGAGGTAATCGACGTTTCAGTCTTTTATGTATATTTTTCTTGCCTAACTGGTGCACTTGCACACTCGAACAAGACTGTAAGTTTTTGTAAAATGTCACAGAAGTTTTTCTGATGAACTCATTGATCGTTTGCTGATTAAGTTCATAATGAATTTGAGTGTTTCTGACAAACCATTCAGCACTTATAATAATTCGCAGCACTTTGTTCTGAAACACTTGAAGTTTTCTTATTTGAGTTTGTGATGTATTACTCCATGTCGGGCATGCATAGGTAACTATGGGTCTCAAAATTGAGTTATACAATAGCAAACCGCACTCACTTTTTAATAAGCTTTTTCGATTTAAGATGGGATATAAGATAGCAAGTCGAACGTATGCTTCGTTCAACTTATGGTTGATGTGATAGCCCCAGGAAAGCCGTTGGTCCAGATACACACCTAGATATTTAACCGCACTGTCCGCACGATTCCATTCAATCTCTTTTTTATTAATTTTTATATGGGCTGCTGTAGTAAATCGCCGTAGGGTAAAAATTTTGGCTTCGGTTTTATTTGGGTTAATGGTAATACACCACCTGTCAAACCATTTTAATAACTGATTGGCGCCTTCTTGCAATTTAGCAACAGTGGCCTCCAAATTGTCACCTTGAGTGATCACCTCAGTATCATCCGCAAACATAGCAAGCTGGATGCCAGCGGGTTCTTCAATATCATGTGTGAAGATGTTGAATAGGGTGGGACCTAACACGGACCCTTGAGGTACTCCAGCTCTAATATATCGCCAGGATGAAAAAGTTGAGTTAATTCTAACTGCAAATTTTCTATCTATAAGAAATGATGCTATTATTTTAAGCAGGTAGATTGGTAGCTTAATTTGATGGAGTTTCAGTATGAGGCCATTTAACCACACCGTGTCGAAGGCCTTTGCTACATCCAAGAATAATATTAGTGTAAATTTTTTCTTTTCGAAGCCTTCTTCAATGATCTGCGTCATTCGTAATAGCTGGTGAGTTGTAGAATGTTGATCTCTAAAGCCATATTGGAATGCTGGCAATATTGAATTTGCAAATAAGAACTCTTTTAAGCGAGATTGTACCACTTTTTCTAATAATTTAGATAGAGTTGGCAGAAGACCAATTGGCCTATAACTATTCGTTTGTTGTGGGTTCTTTTTTGGTTTGTGAAACAAAAGTATATGGGCCATTTTCCATTGTAGAGGAAAATATCCTGTATGCATGCACGCATTAAAGACTATCGTTAGGTATACAAGGCATTTCTTAGAAAGATTTTTTAATACGATGTTGGTGATTAAATCGTGCCCAGGATCTTTCTTCACCGGTAATTTTCTTATATAAAGTTCCAGTTCTGAAGGCGATACTGGATTTTCACAAGCAGCTTGTTTTTTGTTGATATTACTGACGTGTTCATTGATTTTATTTACAAATTCTTTGTTTGAGTTATTGATTGTGGTGTTAAAGGTACGTTCTAGGTTTTCCGCAAATAATTCACATTTTTGTTCGTCAGTTTCATATTTATCTCCATTCTCCACTATCACTGGTATTATTTGGGGTTTCTTTAAAATTCGTCTAGTTGCTTGCCACATTGTGCCATCTCTTGGTTGTAGTTCCTGAAGATATGTTTGATACCTGCTTATTCTGAAATTGTCCATTTCTCTTCGTAATTCGTGAGTTAGTCTGTTGAGACGCGTTTTAACCAGTGCGTTACGTGTTCTTTGCCATTCTCTTCGTAATTTGTTTTTCTCTTTGATCTTGTTTAGCAAATAGGATGGCGTATATTCGATTCGTGCGTTCCGTTGTCTCGTAATGTGGGATGTTGATTTCTCTATTGAACTTTCAACTGCCTTAGTGAATACTTCAACAGACTTGTCTATACTGTTATTAGAAAGCAAATTAGTTGGGCATTTTATTTGTTCATCCATATTTGTACGAAAAAGTTCCCAATCAACCGGCCCCTTTATCAACTTGGGGATATTGTTTATGTCTTTTACGTTTTGATCAAAGGTGACAAGTACCGGCAGATGATCAGAATTAAGTTCAGTAACAACAGCCTGATTGATGGGTTTTGCAAAGTTTTTACAAAGAACAATGTCCAAAATATCCGGGCGATGATCAGTTCTAAAAGGTACGTAGGTTGGGTCTGATGGTGCTAATATAAGAACTGCATTTTCTGCTGCGTACTTTAATAGAGTTGACCCACTAGGATTATTTGTGCGACATCCCCATGCGGTATTTTTACTGTTGAAATCTCCAATTAGTAATACTGCTTCATTTGTTGTAAATATTTCTCTCAGATCTTTTTGCTCGAGTTTTTTGTTCGGTTGTTTATAAGCACACAAGATATTTAGGTTGCTACCATCATCCAGTTTTACTTTGACACCTGTGACTTCTAAACTTGATAAGTTAGGTAGCAGCAATGCTCCTACATTTAAGTTCTTTCTGCTGATAATGGCCACACCGCCTGAAGCTTTGCTGGTTTCTCTATCATTGCGACAAACACTATATCCTGGTATGCTAAAGGGTGTATCTTTTATTAGGTGCGTTTCGCTTATGCAAGCGATATCGACTGAGTAACGCATCAGAAAATCTATGAGCATTGATCTTTGCTGTTTAATGCCATTTGCGTTGAAATTTGCAATTGTTAGATTAGAAAAGATTCGTGTCTTATTTAGTGACATCACGAATAAGACTAGGGAGTAATGACAGAAGGATTGTTTTGATGTATGGAGTGATAAAATTGATTAGTTCTAGGATTATTTTACTTAAAGGATTATTGCTGTCCTTATTGTGTGTTGCATTGTCAACATCGGGTATGGAATTATCGACAATCGTATTTTGAGTGATATTTGTTGGCAGTTTTGGCCAAGCCTTTGCTGATTGAATATTTATAACGTTGGTTTTATCTTGACCATGAGGCCCATTCTTGATAGTAGGTAATCTGGCTTTCTGATTTTCAACAATCTTTGCTAAATAAGGACAGCCTCTATAATTAGCTGAATGATTGTTGCCACAATTCACACACTGTGGATCATCTTTTGGCGCTTTTGGACATTTACTAGTTAGATGATTGCCTATGCATTTGACACATCTTGGATCAAGCTTGCAATAGTTCTTCGTGTGTCCGAACCGCTGACAGCGATAACATTGTGGAATTGTTTTTGATTTATGCCTGGGTTCAATTTCGACGATGCAGTAACAGAGCTTTGTAATTTTAAAAATATCTAATGATTTATCTACTTTAGGTAGTTGTACTATAACAAGGGGCATCGGTTTCTTTTTGTTAAGCATACGGGTAACTTTTAATACTTGAATTTGCTTGTCGCGTAGCTCTTTCTCGATATCTTCAACGCTTATCAACGGTGGCAAATTACGAATTATTATTTCAAGAGTGGCATTCTCTGGATCCTTGTATGTGTGGTATTTAACTTGATTATCCGCGTAAAATTTGGTTAATTGTCTATAGTCTTCGATGCTGGTAACGTTAACTTTTAGAAAAGCACCTTTATATGCCGTTGAGAAGTCATGATTTTTGGCGTTATCTTTGATTTCCTGTATAACTCTTTGAAAATTATTTGCGTTATGCAGGTAGATAGGTGGAATTTTTGTTTTTATGCGTGTAGTCTCAGCTGCCGTGCTACTTTGTTCATTAGATGCCGTGATAGTTTCGTCTGGCATGTAATATCTGTTTTGTTTTAACAAGTTTGCATTGTCTAACAAGTATCTTTTATTATTACTATCTCCATCAGGTGAGTCTAAAGAACGTTTGTTTTTTTTTTGCTTTTCTTGATTATTTTGGGAAAGTTCTCCATGGTTAATTACCGTTATAACTGGCTCAACATGTTCGCCTTTATCGCTAGTATCCATGTTTACGGTAGATGAATCACCTGACATTATTGTGTCATGATTTGTTGTTATTTTGATAGAAGGTTTATCCGCAGACACCTTCTTATCACATAGGTCCCTTGATAGCGCTCGAAAGTAAGAAATTTTGCTTACCCGCTTGAAAAACGGTTATCGCTGCGCTCACGCCGCGCCGCGTGATAAACTACAATTGTCACTACTATGCACTTAGGTGTTTATTATCGACAAATAGAAAAGTTTAACTTAATATTAATAAATGCGGGGCATTAATTAATAAATAACTCTACAACGACGACAAGCAACCTCACTCAGCCGCGTCTCAGAGTGAACTCTTTTCTAAAATTACCCGAGAGCTATCCATTTTTATTAGGTGTTGAACTTATATAAAATGAAAGAGGATAAAATTTCCTTTTTTTTTTTAAATTTAGAATGTATTCATAGTGCCTTAACTAGTAGGTCTTACTGCACTGTTGTAATATAATGTACAGATACATGGTAAATTACAATGAATGGAAGATATTAATTTCTTTGAGATACGCAATTAGTTGTAATGTGTTTTCCAATGCGGTTTGATGTGAGGGCCCTATATTGTGTTTGATACCAGCGTCTGTAAATTTAGTACACTCGGAAATTATGTGTTTCACTGTAAGAGTAACTTGACACTTATCACAGCGTTGTGTTTTCCGTTGGAGTAGATAGTCATGTGTGATCCTTGTGTGGCCGATATTGAGTCGAGTGAGCACAGTCTTCTCTTTCCTATTGAGATCCTTGTTGTGATTCCATCTGAGTGGCAGTGTAGGTTTGAAGTATTCCTTAGTTTCTGCCAAGTTTCTCCATTCAATATGCCATTTTGTAATTACTTTGTTTTTGAGAAAGGCTTTTATGTCTGAAATTGTAGCGGATATGGTGTCGCCTCCTTTCCATACTTGTCCACTGTCTCGTTCCCATGTATGCCTGTATGTGATGGGATCCATAGATATTTTACTTGTTTATCAGCCATTTCGAGAAGATGTCGGGTGTTAGTGATTTCTTTGATATATTCGTTCTGTGAGTAGATGTTTTGTAAGGCTTGGAGGGCACTGAGAGAATCGGTAATGATAATGAATTTGTTATCTTGGCTATCCAGGATATATTTCAGAGCTTCTTTTATTGCGTATAGTTCTGCGCTATAGACTGTTGCCATATCGTGTAGTCTGAATTGTAGGTTTATTTTATCCGTCCAGACCGCGCATCCGACAGAGTCATTTAGTTTCGAGCCGTCAGTGTAAATTTCTTTACATTTATCGATATCGAGGATTTCATAAAAACCATTTCTGTAGGTGGCAGGAATGGTGGTGTCTTTACAGTACTTTGTGAGATCAAAATTGATTTTCTAAAGGGAGAGGGTCCAGGGAGGAGGAGATGGATGTATTGGGGTGTTTGTTAGTGTTATATTGTAATCTGACAGCAACTGGCGGGTTCGTATATTAAGATGGGGTAGGATTCGTTGGGATCGGGGGGGATTTTGAAATAATGGTTGGATATTTTTAAGCTCCATTTGTAGTAGTTGTTTCATGGCTTTTGGCTCGTTGGTAGATGGGTAAATTAAAAGATCGTCAGCAAATAGCGATGCTTGTATACCTTTAGGTAGAATATCCATAATGTCGCTGATAGCGATTAAGAAGAGGGTCACACTGATTACCGAGCCCTGGGGTATTCCGTTTTCTTGTATTTGTTCATTTGATAGTTTGTTTCCAAGACGGACTCTAAATGTGTTATTTGTTAAGAAATTCTTTATGAATTTTAACATTCGTCTTTTAAATCCCCATTTGACAAAAGTATAGATTATTTTATGCTTCCATATGGTGTCATATGCTTTCTTTAAATCAAAGAATATAGCTATCAGTTCTTCATTTTTTATGATTGAATTCTTAGATTCGACTTCAAGCAGGCTTATACAGTCTAGGGTGGAATGATTTTTCCCAAATCCATGTTGGTTTTGGTTGATGAAGTTGGATTCTTCAAGGCATATAATGAGTCTATTGATGATTATCCGTTCAAGTAATTTGAACAGAACTGATGTCAATGCTATCGGACGGTAACTGTCTGCATCATCTTTTGGTTTTTGGGGTTTCAGAATAGGTATTATTATGGATTTTCTCCATAGTTCTGGGAATACATCCTTTGTCCATATAAAATTAAACAGTTTCAGCAGTTCTTTTTTAACGCATCTGTAGAGTTCTTGATCATCGAGCAGTGTATGTTGTCAGCTGCTGGGGTTGATTCTTTTGTTTGCGTTAGCTCATGTGCAAGTTCGTGTTGGTGGATGATCATCTTGTAGGGCTCATCAGAGGTTTCTGGAATGGGAAGATCACTTTTTTCCAATTTTCGTTTTAATGCTTGGAACTCAGGGTTATAATTTTCTGAACTTGAACTTTTCTTAAACTGTGTTGCTAATATGTTGGCTATATCTTCGGTAGAGGTGTAGGTCCTGTTTTTAACTTTGATGCCAGTTATTTAAAATGGAGAGTTGGAACCACTCATCTTTTTAACTTTTGACCACATTTCTTTGGTAGTGCTATTTAAATTTATAGATTTAATATATTTTATCCACGATTCTTTTTTGCTGCTTTTGAGTATTCTTCTTGCATAATCCTTAATTTTCTTATATTGTATGAGATTATCTGTTGTTCTATGTCTTTTATATTTATTAAAGGCTTTGTTTCTTTCTTTCAGTGCTTGTTTACATTGGTCATTCCACTAGGGAACCCTGTATTTTTGACAGACAGGTTTTGAAGTTGGGATGGAATTTGTTGCTGCTTGGACAGTTACGCTGTTAAGTTCATATATGTTGGAGTCTAAATCTTTCGTGCTAGAGACAACGTATGGATTTTTTGTTAGTTCCTCTCTATACCTATTACACTCGGCATTAGGTAATTGTTTTCCATTTCTGTGTTGATCTAACTTCTGTTTGAAGTCTCCGATTGATGGTAGTGGACCCTGGGAAGTGGTCGCTATCATAATTATTAGCAAGCACTGTCCATGATAATCCAGGGCACTGCTTGGGGTCGCAAAAAGATAGATCAATGCATGAAAATCTGTTTGTTTTGGAATCAAAGTGAGTGGCTAGTCCTGTATTCAGTAGAGTGAGATACTGATCTATGGCTTTTTCTATGATCTTGCCTTTGTTATTGGTTTTTTTACAACCCCATAGCGTGCTGTGAGCATTGAAGTCTCCTGCTATTATAAATGGTGGCTGTAGTTGTTTTATCAGATCTTCTATTTCGGTTAAAGTAAGTTGATGGTCTGGTGGAATATAAACGTTGCATATCGAGAGTTTATGAGGTGAATGTATTTTGACTGCGATTGCCTCTAATTCGGTATTCAGGTTTGCTGTTTCTATTTTTGACGAATGTACTGACACCTCCACTAGCATGTTCTCTAAGTCGGATTCTGTTGAAGGCTGTGTATCCTTATAGGTAGGGTTTATGGTCAGGTTTAAGATGGGTCTCTTGTAGACACAGGATTTGGGGTAGGTGGTGCATTATTAGTGCTTGGATGTTTTCTAGGTGAGAGTAATATCCGTTGCAGTTGAAGTGGATTATATTATACATATTGTTGATTTTATCAACTTAGTTATTTTGATATATGTGTCCGAAACAATTTTTGGATATTAATAGTCGTCTATGTCGGTATTTGATTGATCGGGATCAGTTTGCAGTCTTTTTGTGAGCCTCGTGAATCTATATTTCATAGTTCGATTCTTTAGGTTAGGGTATATATCTCTCATCATGTTTATTAGGTTTGTAGTATCACTTGTGTATTGTTTTGCTATTGAGAGAGGGTCGGGGGCTCCATATGTTTTTTCTAGAAGGTCTTTGAATGTTATGTAATCCATGGGGTATTTATTTTAAGGGTTCTCTATTATATTTTTGACTGACGTAAGACATTTTTCTGTGGTTATAGTTTCACCATCAGGTTCGTTGGTTCTACTTTTCTTGTTGCTTGGCTTGTTTTTTGGTGTTTTCTGCGATATTGCAGTGAGGGTGCTGGTTGTTGGTGTAGAGGTAGATGGTGGAGGCATTTTGAGTGATAGATTGTCAGTGGTTATGTCTAGTACGTCAGGGGATCTATTTGAGAAGGATGATAGGGTGCGTTTGTTTGGGGTTACGGGAAGAACGGTTGCATGGTGAATGGTATAGTGGTTTGAAAATTTTTCAGCTATATGGTGGCAAACAAAGCATTTGGTATTTGTTGAAAAAAAATCCTGTAGTCTGTGCTCTCGAATTTAATAATTATTGATTCCGGGATCAATGGTTCAGAAGATGGTTCAATATAGATCTGTCGTCTGAAGCTCAATATATGGCTATATTCCTTTTCCTCCATTCCCGCTTTTAAGAATGTTACTTGTGATACAGTTTTGACTCCAATATTTTGTAAAACGTGGTGTATATAATCATGGGGAATGGATGGGAAAAAGTCGATAAAGCAGCACGTGATGCAACTCTAAGACCAACACAAGTAAACAACATTCACACAATTGGTGACATCAAAAACCATTTTAAACTAAAGATACACGAAATATGGCAAAGCAAGTAGAACCTCAGTGCAATTAAACTTAGAGAAATTACTTCTGACAATGATTATTATTTGCCGCTACCCTTGGACAGGATATCACAAGACAAAGTTACAAGTATCAGAATAGGGCACACCAAATCTACACATGAATAACTCGGTATTCAACGTGGCCAACGTAACATGTTTTTCTAAAAATTTACAATTAAGGTAACCTCAAATTTAAGTACTTTGTTGATGCATATATTGTATCTCGAATTGCCATCTTCACACCATCGTGGAAATCAGCGGATTTTGATTTACGTCTCGGCTTTGATTTTCCTGAACTAGATAAAATCGAATTGCTTTTAATTCGCTGCTTAATCGTTGTAACACTTGACTCACAGATTTTTAATACATTTGCTACTCTCTAAAATTTAGATTTATTTAATATAGCGTACTACGAACAGCTTTACGTACTTCACCAACTGCAGTTAATGGCAACAGCGGCCCACCATTTATTTTCCCTGCTTCAAAGTACTCTAAAAGCGAAAGAACCATTGCTTGGGCATGAGAATTTAAACGTTTTCCAGGCATTCCTTTCCAAAAGTTCGAAACAAATAGGCTGGAAACGCAACGTACATAACCTAATCATGAAATTTACGAAACCGACTGCATAGGTACCTGATACAAAAAACGATAGTAGTAATAGTTCTGAACAGAACTGTTTATAATGCTAATTAAGGCCAGGAAAACTGCGAAAATGCACTTGAAACCAGAAAATGAATAATCGGAGTAATTTGACACAAGCAGGAAGTCAAATTAGAAACCAAATTCATAAAGCGTTGCTCGGCAGATCAAATTTGGACAGTGCTGTATAATTTCTGTTTCACTCGTATTTACTGCCAGCCCTATTGGACACACGCGCCATAGCAGAAATTAATTACTGTTGTTTTCTTTGTCTATCAAACTGCAACCAATGTAGAAGTGCTAGACAACTATTTCTTTGATTACTTCATATACAGATGACGTCAGGAGGAAGAATCCTGGGACAGATAGTAGGAAACATTCAATATAGATTCTATTCCATCATTGTGTCTGTACCTAAAACTAAAAGTAATAAACTAAGAATATTCGCATTAACAGATACGCAATATATTGATTTCATTATGAAATATGTTAACTTACGTCCCAACAAACTTACGCATACACGATTCTTCTTAACTTATCGTAACGGTTATTGTGTTAATAGTCCAATTGGTATTAATATTATGGGGAAATATAAAAAAACATCGCGGCTTTTCATAAATTGCCAAATACAGAATTTTTCACTATACATTGCTTCAGACGAACTAGTGCGACACATTTGGCAAACCGTGGTGATAATTTTTTGACCGTAATACGCCATGGGGGATGGAAATCATCGGCTGTCGCTGAAGGTTATGCTGACCATTCTATAAAAAAAGGCAATTGAACTGTCCCAAATGCTTGGGTCTCAGCAAACTAATTGAAACTTACCGGAATGCTCTACATCTCGTGCTTGACAGATGGAACTGGATTGCAATACAAATAACAGCACTACTCTTAGGGCCAACAGTAGTTTACCTCAAATATTGTGTCTACTAATAACACACCTGGTGTTACTCGTACTGTAAATGCTCAAGATACATGTAATGTAACTCTTAATGTTTACAATAATTGTACTTTCCAAGAACATAGTTTAAATTAAAAGTTTCCGTTTGACATTAAAATTTTATATTTAATGTTTGAGATCCAATGTTACCAACCTTGAAAACGTAAATTGTACTACATTATTACACCCAAATAGCAGCGTACATACATAAAATAAATAGAGACACTCATGTGTAATGTTGAAACCTGTCTAGAGTGCCTGGGACGGTGACTTAGGGGGTACTTCTAAGTTTGACTACCAGATAGCAGAACAAAGTTCGACCAATCAGCGCCAGTTACTGGCTCTGCTATCTATCATGATAAAGTAGTTGCGCCATATGTTAGTACTATCCGAAATTAACCCTCCCCCCCCCTCCCCCCCCCCCCCCCAGGAACGGTTCAAGATCATTCAAATCGGTATATTGACATCAAAGGAACCGACAGTGAGTGTCTCTACTTGTTTGATTTATGTACGCTGGAAATAGGCTATGAGCGAACAACTTTCGGTGTTCTAATAGCTTTGTTGCGAACACAAAATATATAAAATTTAATAAACATGTTTGTATTGTTCATATGTTTTGTTACTAATTTAAGATTAGAGAACGCTTTAATGATTTTCTACTGTTGTCTAGTGATGCGAATGGTACGTACTGGTATAAGAACAACAATGCCACACATAAGAAAGCGCTTTCGACCGCACTGTTTAATAAAAAAGCAGTTAAGAAAGAACGTACAGCCATTGACCGTAAATTAAGGGGAAAGCCCCTAAAGCGCTAACTGATGGGTGTGATGAATATGAGATTGATGTTAGCGTTACAATTCGACATTGGGTTTCAGATCGAATTTAAAGCAAACACGAACGCAGTAAGTATAGTGAACATTCTAGAAGTACGTGAATCGCTATTATTGTATTAAGACCATTAACATTAAATGATTTAAAGAAACGCAAACATTAGAAATTTCAAACAATTTTAAAATGATGTTCATTGGGAATTCAGTGTTACTAATATAGTCACATTTGTCATGCAAATCCGTATTTGGGGACAACACATCCGCGATATAGTTGTAGCTAACATTGGTCAGAGAATTCTTTACTTTGACGAATTAAAGCAGAAAATTAATAATACTTGACAAAATGTAACTTTGTCTCATGATTGACAAACTCAAAGGCTTGCTTCCTACTATAATTGTAAAAAATACATTTATTCACGTGTTATAAGAGATTAAATTATTGCTACTAATGACAACTGAATTTTCGACAGCCTGGGTATAAGGTATACACACAAAATTAAACACGAACACGCTGGTCTAATATATTGATAGAGTTAAGTGTCCGTTAGCATTGTGTGATGTGGAAAGCGGTATAGATAAAGCGCAGAGGATACCTGCTAACTAAGTTTAACTGTAACTTATTAACTAGAAAAGCCGTCTAAAAGTCAGAGAAAATCCGAGCAATCCAATAACACTAGCCAATGACTTTTGAGCCTGCAACTCCGTTGTAAGCTCTCGTTTAAGCTTCGGAGTTCAAATGCCACATTTAGCCGTGCGTTATATTTTAATACAAAGCAATAGATTAGAAAGACACTTGTTATTAGAGGTACTCCGGACAACCCAACATTTGCCCTATTGGTATGATAGTTAAGCTGAAAAAGTCGTTAAGAAATCTGTAATACCTACGTGTTAACATTATAATAGCATTGAAAGGTTTAACATAGTTTTCCATTGAACTAAAAATTTAACAATTACTTGATGTGATCAGACCTGGTCATCAGGGGGGGGGGGGGGGGACCTAAAAATAATGGGATCACGCTGTGTTACGGCGGCTCCCATCGTAATCGTGAGCAATATTTGAAAATTCTGCTGTTAACGTGAGCGAAAATTTCCATGGCGTCATCGTTTTTACACTAAAGCACAAAAAATTCAAAATTTTAAATGATTGAAACATACAAACATGTTGACATACTGTTAGTACAAATAAAAAAAATAAGGTTGCTCTTGCTTTTGACGTTCCTCATTTGAAAAGCATTTGGACGGCTGGTACTATAATAAAAGTAGTAAAAGTGAATGCTTAGTTCCCGAAACATGAAAATTATGAAACGAAGCCTGAGCTTTATACTCGTAACATGTCAAGTGCAATAACACTTTTAGCGCGAGTTTGCATACAATGTTGTCTCTACGACCTTAAGTTTACTGTTATTAACCTTTCGTTCCCACATATATATTTTTGTTGCATGCACCACCTTAATAAAAAAAAGTTTAAATAAACATTTAAAACGAAAATATTAAGACAATATTCATTTTTTTATCAGATAGTGGGAAAATATGTCGAAGAAATATTTTAGATTTTTGACTGTAAATATGTCACTAGTATAAGAATAGTAATTTACGATACTAGTGCGTAAAGTTAGTCTTTAGTCACGAGTGGGGCATAGTTCAAACGCAAGGGAGCGAGTGAGCCCCGTGAGTGACTAAAAGATGTTTTACGTATGTGTTTCGTACAATATTTTATCTATGATAGAATCTAGAACACGGTAAATATATAAAAAATATGTTATCTACGACCACCACTAAAGGTAGGCCTTTTAGCGCTAGTTTTTTTCACTAAAAGTGACGTTTTATAATTTAGCGTGTTTAAAGAAATCAGCTGTTTACCTTTAGCCCATGTGCTAAAAGTGAAGTGAGGTTATAAAACTACAATTTCGAACTAGAAGTGAAGTTCTAAAGTTATTCTAGTTACTTCTTGCGTTAGAGCTAAAGTGTTTTTGAAATAATTAAAGTGTTATGTAATGAATACTGTGGAATGTGTAGTATTAATAATTACCTTTAATAACTGAATTTGACAGT
This sequence comes from Agriotes lineatus, assembly GCA_940337035.1. NCBI lineage: Eukaryota > Metazoa > Arthropoda > Insecta > Coleoptera > Elateridae > Agriotes > Agriotes lineatus. The sequence continues at coordinate 225,711,874 of OW679194.1, read as the reverse complement.
ACTGGCTTCTCAAACATTCGCCCGCGCTCCAAGGCCTACTGTTTATTGTGACATAAATTAGAAGTGTTGTAGATGCAAACCTTTGTTAAATCGATATTTATGGATTAATAACAGTAAAATTAAGGTAGTATATAAAATATTGAATGCAACGCGTACTAAAAGTCGTTTATGTACGAGACATGTTATGAAAGTCAGCCTTCGGCTATTTAATTAATTATATTTAATAAATATATTTATTAACTGTAAATTACGATTACTAGCAACCAGTCGTAATTTTGCGCGATTAAAAATTTTCAAACACGTTGCTACTGACGACGTGAATTAATGAAAAAATTTTATTAAACAGTCGTTTTACAAACTTAAAGCTGTCAACTAAATGTCAACTTTACACACTGTCGTAGAAAATAGTGATTTACGATACAAGTGCGTAAAGATGCTTTACGCATAAGAAAATTTAATCGAAATCTTTCTTCATTTCCGAAAAATAGTACTCTCTGGAATTTGACAGTTTGCAAAAACGCCATATTCTAACCAATTAAAAATCATTCAGTATATCTGATAGGGGCTAAATAGGCTTTCAGATAAGCACAAATTATTGCCGTAAAAAGTTTTTTGAATAATTCGAAATACTTTTTTTTCTATTTGATGCCGAAGTTTTGGAGGTCACTGTACATATATATTTCTAAATGACATTATGAAAGCTATACTTTCGCATTATAGGTGCCTCACTATAGTTCAACTGTTTTAAAGCTCGAAGTTATACTTCTTTATTTTAAATAGTTCTACACCCGGTATATTTTTATATGATTTATTAGAGCTTTTATAATGCCACAATATCTTATATATATTTCTAAAAGTCCTGACTGACTGACTCATCAACGCCCAGCCCAAACCCTTGGACCTAGAAAGCTGAAATTTTGCACAGAGGTTCCCTTTATGATGTATACAAGGAATAAGGAAGGATATTTCGAAATTCAACCCCTAAAGGGGTAAAATTGGGGTTCCAATTTTGTATGGAGAAATAATATTAAATAGACATTTCGACTTGAAACTTCGTAGGAGTACTCATAAAAACAAATAAGCAAACACGTATTTCGTGATTTTCCGAAAATCAACCCCTTAGGGGGTGAAATGGGGTAAGTAAGCCTAAAAATCGATATGGGTGTCGTTATTGAGGTTTTTTGGGACGTAGATTGCGAAAATTACATTTATTTTTAAGTCCAAGACGGTGAACATGACATAAGGGAAGAAACGGGACGGGACCGGACTAGACTGAACGGAACGGGACGGACTGGACGGGACGGGACTGAGCGGGACGGGACTGGACGAGAAGGGAAGGGACGGAACAGGACGGGACGGGACGGGGCAAAGCGGGACGGGGCGGGGCGGGACGGGTCGGGGCGGGGCGGGACGGACGGGACGGAAAGGGAAGGAAAAGGATGGGATGGAAGGGGAGGGGATGGGATGGAAGGGGAGGGGCGGAACGGGAAGGGAAGGGACGGGACTGGACGGGAGGGAAAGGGGCGGGACGGGACGGGACGGGATGGTACGAAAAGGAAAGGGAAGGAATGGGATGGAAGGGGAAGGGACGGGACGGGACGGGAAGGGACGGGACTGGACGGGACGGGACTGAACAGGAAGGGACTGGACGGAAAATGAAGGGACGGGACGAAAAGGAACGAGACGGGACGGGACGGAAAGGGAAGGGAAGGGAAAGAATGGGATGGAATGGGAGAGGACGGGACGGGACGGGACGAGACGGGGCGGGACGGGACGGGACGGGGCGGAATGGGACGGTACGGAGACGGGGACGGAGACAGGGACGGGGACGGGGATAGGATGGGATGGGATGGGATGGGATGACAGAAAATAATTAGTCATTATTTAATACACAAATAACGAACCTCGCGCGAACGAAGTCGCGGGTAAAAGCTAGTATATATATATATATATTGTTATGATACACTATATTCTTTGATAATTTAAATATGAATACTAAAGAAACAGTTTAGTCAAATAAATTTGGAAGTCAGATATAAGCAAATTAATGGATCTAAATACATGTTAAAGTATAATGAAATTAACTTTCTTATTATTGGTTAGTCAAATAATAGCATAATGATTGATTACTCAAACTTAATCTGTAATAAGAAAATTCTGAATAGGAATAAATACCAAGGTTACTACTAAAATGTATCTGTTATGATAATTAAAATAAAATATCTGTTTTGATTATATAAAAAAGTGTAGATAGGAGGCAACAAGAATCGTGTCTAATAGTAATAATTGGTAATTTGTTTAATTAGTTACTGAAACAACTCATAAAAAAACAGACATGTAATTTTGAATATAACGAATTTGGAAAATAAAAAACCAGAATTTATGCCTTACTTTATGTAATTATTTGATCAAATACCATTTAAAAAGGCTGTAAACAAATATACTTGGTGGAGGTATAATATTATAAATTGGAACTTATAAAGGAATACAATCGGTGAAGAGATTGAACCAATGCAGTGAATTATATATAATCAATACAGAAGATTACATTATATGAAGAGAATTGGATTTATTGATACTACATTGGAAATGGAATACAAGACACAAACAAGAGGTTAGTACGTGCAGCGAATTGTTTTTGGGAAACCTGTGGGTATCATTGCAGACGTAGGACCATCTAAAAAAAGAGACAAATTCATATTTGGAACAAGATTTATGTTGACACTTACCAGAGAGGGATCGGAGCCGCAGTAATCCAGTACAGGAGCTGGGAGAATTGAAGTTAACCGCAGCAGGGGACAACGACAGGAATCCAGTATAGGATGTGGAAGTTTTGAAGTGGATGGCAATAAGGTGATGCTGAGAGTTTACATTCATCGCAGGTGATGCAGTTTGGATAAGGACCCAGCAGGTGTTTGAGTGCAGTCGGAGTGAGGATCCAGCTTGGAAGGATTTTGGGAGTATTAACAAGCAAAGTGTTAAATCAGGTTTGTGTTTTTAAAAGGTTAAATGGAACATTTAAAAAGCTATAACCAGTAAGAAGGTATAAAAATATAATTGAATTTCATACTTACATAAGAGATTGGTGAAAGAATTGCATATTAGATCTTATTGTAAAAACCTTGATATTAGTTCTGAATTTTGATCAATTTGACGTTAGGTGTCAATTTTTTTTGAAAGTCAATCAACTTGCAATTAAACAAAGAGAATTTGACAAAACAATCATTGGGTTACTAGATATTGCGAACCACCTGAGAGAGTTTCATTAAAAATATTGTAAAATAAGGATTTGAATTGAAAGTTAAAAATAAAGGGCAAAATAGTAATACGATAATTTAAATAAATTTATCAGCTAGCATAACATAGCAATATATATATATATATACATATATAGGATCTAATATAATAATAATAAAAGCACTACAAACTATTAAAGAAATATAAAGAACAAAACTTATAAGTAAAAGAGACATTCAAACAAAAAGAACTGATGATTTCGAAGGTTTTCACGACGAAACCGAGCTGATATAAAAATTAAACTAAAATTTTATTTTGAAATGTCGATATCTAATAATAACCTTTAATCAACTATTCTAAAATAAATGTAAAGCATGGCGTAATACTAAAAAAAAATATAACGGAAAATAAATTAAGCAAACTAGTACAATTACCAAAAGCAAGTAAATTGCGTATTCCAATCCATAAATCGAAATTTTAAATTAAACTTCCTGAATAAAAAATAAACAAGGTTCTCTTAATTAAGTTGGAGGCAATCAATTCGAACATATACTATAATTTGATAAATTTTTCCTTTGTTTTCGTATTTCTTCTATATAATGTTGAATTATGCTTAATCTATCTTCTCCTGTTGTAATTTTTTATCAATTACGAAAATCACAAAATGTGGGTGGAGGTCGGGTTTTAGGGAACATTTTTAAATGCTGACCCAACTCATGACCTGTAGCGTCAAGAATAGCAAACTAGTTTGCTTTTACTTCAAGCCATTGCCAACTGATAATAATAATTTGAAATTCTCCAGAAGCCAGGAAAGTTTTGGTGTTTTCAAGTTTCCACAAAATTTTAGATATAGGGATGTAATTAAAAAATCCCCTTACTTTTCAGCGTAAAATCCACTGATGAAGAGAAAAAAGGGGGTTACTGTTTAAAAAATTAGGTATTCGAGCCATTGGGATAGCAAAATTCGACGTCAATTTTTGAGCACCTTGTATAATTTTTTGAAAAGTTTTTTAACATTTGGGTAGCTATAGGTCTCATTTGTGCAGACCCTGAAAATATTTCGCCTAACTCTCTTGGATTTTGAAAAGTTATTTTTTTTTGTAAATGTCGAAAAAACTGAAATAACTCAAAAATGGCGCACTCTAAACATATAATGTCCGATACGAAGTTATATTGAAATTCAGCATAGATCCCAAAAATGTAACAAAAATTGGGACATACCATTTAAAATGACGAAGTTGGGACCAATTTTCGGTATTACGAGCTCTTCAGAAAACTAGTCCCAGTAATTTCCCATATTCATATCGACTCAGCTCGTCGTGAAGGACCCTGTACTCCATGAACAGTTGCAATGTACCACGATTGTTCACTAGAAATACGTTTAGAAGCTGTAACATAATTTCTATTAACTCAATTTAAAACAAAATCTCTATTTACATTAAGGTATGAGTCGCACTGTTATACTAATCTCCAGATTCCCTGCTGGTAACACGATGACTTGGCACGGGCAAAATTATATGTAAGTGTGGTGCCCGCGTTTATATTTTGGAGATTATTACGCGAAACCCGTATACGAATTATGATTTCAAATTGATCTAACAATGCCATAATCATCCCTAGGGAGCTTATCGCTTGGTAAGCAGCCCACGGGCGCTTATCAGGTAATCTGTTCGGGATTGGTTGATTTTCAAAAAATGCCTGATTCTCATTAGATGATATCAGTCATGTGACAGTTGTGTGTAATAATCAGCACCACTACACTACCGCGATGTGAGCATAACTATAGTTACCATCATATATTTATTACTTCTATATTGTTAGCGGCTATAAGTGGGGAGGTCACAGCGTAAGTGAAACAGACAACCAACTCTTCTACATACTTGGTGAGCTGTGCTTAAGCATCGTCCAAGGAGGTGGCGAAGTGAACCTCACGGTCAAGTTTAAAAGAGCGAGACTATGTCGGAGCAGTAATGTTTTCGCCCGTTCCCAGACCCTACTAGCAATATAGAAGTAATAAATATAGGTTACCATAGACAGATTTCGTTGTCATAAGCATTTCTAGTGGTTGACGTCCATTGGCCGCTAAAAATTTATTAACAGTATGAATATTATCTATTTGGAGGAATTTTTTATAGTAAAAGGCATTTCGCGGCATGGAATCGCGAAGAAATTTGACAGAAACCTCACTAATACGTCAATAATCTAGAGTATGAGCAAAAAGTGACTACATCAAAGATACCTTTGGAATTTTGAAGTCATGTGTATTATACCACCAGAAAATTATATTTAATTCTTGATGATTCTTGTCAATTCCGTTACTGACGTTTAAATTAAAAAATGCAGTCTTGTAAGGAAACTTACTAAATTTAATAGAGAGGAAATTAAAATTACAACGGAGAGTATTTGGAACAAAATTAATAAAATAAAATTAGCATAACGTTTGTGTTAATGGAGACACTTGTAAATTAGGCGTACATAACCTCACAAAATTTTACAATTTACACACATTTACAAGAGGTGCTGAAAATGCCTTCCTTTTTCTTGCAAGCATAGCCTCATACGGCGTTTCATATTTTCGAAGACACTTTGCAACAATTCTGGAGTTATTAAATTACATGCCTCAGTGATTCTTTATTTTAGCTCTGAAATCGTATGTACAGATGTTTTAAATACTGATTTTTTTAGAGGTAAAAATAAAAAGTAATCCAAGATGAGATCACAAGATCTGGGTGGCCAAACATCTTTTGAAATTAATCGATCACCAAAGAACTGCTGTAGATATTCCAACGTGGTTCCAGCTACATGAGGTGTTGCGTTATCTTGTTGGAAGTATCCTTGTCGAATTTCATCGTCATGGAGCTGATTCACAAATTCTTCAAGAATGTTATTTTGATATCTTTCGGAGCTTATTGTATCTTCAAATAATATATTGGTCCGATAATTTTCCGGCGACAGCACGCCATCCAAACGCCTATTTTAGGGCAATGCAAAGAAGCTTCGCGAAAGAAATGTAGAATATTAGCGCTCCATAAGTGCATTACTTGTGAATTAATGTAGCTTTTTAAGTAGAACCACGACTCAGAAAAAGTTAAATCCAAAACATTTTTTAAATGTTGCAAAAACCAGTTACAGTATAAAATTATCTTATTGTAATCAGGAGGTAAGAGCCCTTGCTACATTTGTAGTTTGTATAGATGCATATTTAAATCTTTTTTTAGACTTGTACTGCAAGTACCATAACTCAAATTAACTTCTTGAGCAAGCCTTCGGATTGATGTGGAAGGTTCGTTTTGCATTTGATTTTGGACATCTGCAATTTGTTCCGCAGTTCCACCATGTGGTCAACAACTTTTTGGTCTACCTGATACACTAACAATTTTCCTGAAAGCAGCTACAGTACGTCGTACTTGATAGAAAAAAGTCCCTGCTAATTTTTCAACGTTGTGAAATCGTTCTTTAAATTCGTTTAAACAAGCTTGTGCAGAGTACTACCAATTATCATTGTCCAAAATATGCTTCTATTATAAATATTTTATGTTCTGGTAACATATTTAAAAAATATATTCAGAAATTATCGACAAAAAATTATTACATAACAAATGTCAAATGACAGCTTCTAATTTTCTGATGTTATAATACACATGACTTCAAAATTCCAAAGGTATCTTTGATGGAGTTACTTTTTGCTCATACTATATTTTATTAACTGCATTAAAGTGCCATGATGATTAAGTCATGCCTGCATGATCGAAAAGTATTTCTATTGAACAATCTTAATACTTGCAAATCGTTTGGGTATAGGGTTTGTTGTTATATATTCTATACGCTAGGCATAAATGTAGGAAATGTATCAATAACTAAAGACAGAATACTTGCAATGTGAGAAAGCGTCTGAAAGAAATCGTAGCTTATACATGCGCAGTCTTTGTATATTTAGGGAATTAGATATAAAACGCCCATACCTATCTGCATGAGGTCTTTAATATCAAAAAATTTAAATCGTATTTGAAATTATGTGACTAATAAATATTAAGAATCAAATTGAAGATATCAGTGAGTTAATAATTTCTTAGCTTGAAATTTTAAGACTTATATTTGATTAGTTAAACGGGATAAATAAGTCAAATTTAAAATAATTACAGATTTTTAGTTGATAAATAAAAATCATTTTGTCAAAAACGTTTGTTTAATAATTAAAACTTAGACGTTTCGCCAGTTTTGTTGGCATCATCAGTAATACATTGCAAATTGAAAGTTTATAAACAGATTAATATTATAATGATTTACATTGCTGAAATATAAAGAAATTTTAGGTTAGCGAAAATGCAACTATATTTCGAAATTTAGCATAGTTACTTGAGTTTTTTAAAAGTAGAATTATTACAAGTTTAATTTTAGAAATTGATTAATAGAGCACTTAAGACACAAGTAGTTCCATAATTAAATATAATAATCATTATAGTATTAATCTGTTTATAAACTTTCAATTTGCAATGTATTACTGATGATGCCAACAAAACTGGCGAAACGTCTAAATTTTAATTATTAAACAAACGTTTTTGACAAAATGATTTTTATTTATCAACTAAAAATCTGTAATTATTTTAAATTATTTATCCCCGTTTAACTAATCAAATTTATAAAAAGTCAATAAATTAAACTTATATGTTAAGACTTACAGCACCTACTTCGAACTAAAAAAATATAGTATGATAAAAAATTATTAAATTATTACGGTTTAACTGCCCAAATTTTGAGACTCCGAACCCACTAAATTTTCTTCTATACAAAAATGGCAACTTGCGCAGAATATGTACAACATTAGACTGCTACCAGGAATTGAATTTATGTGTGGTATTTAAATCTGCAATCTAATAGATCATTAGTTGTTTAATAGTTCTACGTTAAATAGACATACTGATGCACATTTCAAATGGAATCAATTGTAAGGAATACATTCTAATACCTCTATATCCTAAATAATGTATGGAAATTAAAGCATTATTAGATAGTAATTTTTGTATTAAGTGCCCGAAGTGAGAGTTTTTGTGCGTGAGACTTTTTTGACGAGGCGAAAAAAGTAATTCGAACGCACAAAAACACTTCGCGCACGTAATACAAACAATATCTTTTCTACAATCGTCAAACAAGAATATCAATATTATTTCGCGACGTAGTGCGGGAGTATTTTTGGCGCTATAGTGAGCGAAATACATTTTTTCACGTCGTCAATGATAACGTAAATAAATATCCCATTTTTTAACACGTTAAAAAATGGCAAACTTCGCACATTGAAAGCGATGCGCGAATGTCCCCATTTTTTGACAGTTGTCGAAAAAAAAAAATTCTCCACATGTTCAAAGCAAGAATTTAATTTGGTGTATTATTCTACATGCAAAAATAATTCACTGAAAACTACATAGCCGATTCATTATCTAGTTTATTCTTCACTTAAGTCAAGGTATACAGTGAAGTCCATTTATAATGCACATGTCCATATTGCAAGCTAAATGGTCGGCCCACTTTATCATTGGAATATACGTTTTATTTTGAGGTAACCTTTCTTGGTAATTTGGTAATGCTTTGGGACTAACTTCGGTTAGATAAAACTAACTAGCTGGTCATGAATGTATAATGGGTTGCTTATATTTCAATGATAAAGTGGGCGGACCGTTTAGCTTGAAATATGGACATGTGCATTATAAATGGACTTCACTGTATATATATATTGTTACAGTTAAGCCTGACCAAGTAAAATATATATTTTAATCTATATAAAACCGTAGGTTGAATGACAAAGTAAAGTGTGTTCAAAAAGTCTTTACGTCTTGGGCGGCTATGGAAATTCAAACGTATGAATAATATGTTGGTGGCACTGTAAGTCCTTGTCAAATTCGAGGTTATCAGGTTATGTTTTCCGTCAGTTTTGACACAGACTGAAGCAAAACCTAACCCGCTAACCTCGAATTTGACATAGACTTACAGAGGCACCAACATATTATTCATACGTTTGAATTTCCATAGCCGCCCAGGACGTAAATACTTTTTGAACACACGTTATTTGCTTTGCAACTAAACTCTAGCAATTTAGTGATTGCTATACAGTTTGCAGATTCTAGATTGCAGCGCTGTGAAAATCGGAACTAATGTTAGAATCTAGTAATTTCCAAGTTTGGTATTCGTAACACTTTTGACATCTATCATATTGACATTAAATTGTTAACCTTATTTAAGCTAAAAGACAATAAATCAGAGGCATACTCAACATTGTGGTATGGCGCATTTCAAAACGGAATTAACAACACACACAAAAATAGCAGCAATAACAATAGCAATCACAAAGTAACAGAATTAACAAAATCAACAGCAACAGCAATTATCACATTTTAAAACACAAAGAATCTGTCATATGACGTTCGTCACTACCCAAACGAAATCCCTCTACCTACCGCAACTGATTACTTCTCATTTAAAATGTTTGACAATTACTTCTTTCTACATATTGCCATTTCAGTGAAATCAAATATGATCACAGCGCCTTTCACGGCCTACCTTGAGGGTCAATCTAGATTCTGTTAGCTGTAAATTAACTAACGCTGCATGGCGATTAGATATAGAAACAAAGAAAGCTGCAACCTCACGTGGATTGTACGTTAAAAGAGCTGTTCTCTTTCTTAGAGTCGCCCAATTAGCGGAGTAGATCTGGCGAAAACAAAATCCGAAAAACGAACTCTCTCTTTTCGATTTTTTTTTTGATTTCATAGAATCGGGGTCCCTATTTCAGATGATTACTATGGGAAGACTACCGGAGGTGCGAAAGGGGGGGGGGGGGGGGGAATTACCTGTCGAAGATATTGGAAACGGGTTTTTTCGCGAATAACTCGCTGAGTTTCATCCCGATCGGAACAGTTTATAGGAAATGAAATAAAAGGCTCACAAATACAAACAAAATGTGGTTGGTAAAAATCGGTCCAGTGGTACGGGAGATATTGCGTTTTGAAGGTCGAAAAACTGCAACCGGAATTTCGCCGCGGCGGGAACCCTCCGCGGGCCGTGTTTGCTTTTTTCGCGGGGAAGATATTGACCTAGCGACTTTTTTTTCCTGTTATGTAATCACAATCAAAATAGTTTGTCCAAATTTCAAGTCGCTAGGTCAATTAGGAGGGGAGGGGGAGGGAAAACAATAAAAAAACTTTGATCGGGTCGAACTTATTTATTTATCGGCCGATCCAGGCCATTCTAACTGGAAAATCTTTGTACATTTTTTTTCCAGTAGATGAGTCGGGGGTAACCAAGATTTTCGAGAAAATGGGGAAATAGCGGGCAATTTTGAAAATCTTATTTCTCCATTTTCGCAGTGAAGGAGTAGAGTGGGAGACAATTATTTTTATCATCAGATTGAAATTTTTTTCCCCTTAAAAACGAGTTCTCTGAGAACCCGGTAGGACAATTATTAATGGAGGGAGAAAGGTGAACGCGTTTTGCCCTGTAGAAGGGCAAAGGACAGGGCTAGCGACTTTGGGGAAGGTTCATTCTCAAGGGTGATCAATTCCTTTCATAGTTTTTTAATTGCGAAGCGCTATCTTGATTAGGGGCTACACGCGCGCGTGATATGCCTAGAGCTCCCTCTCCTCACTCTACTCTACATATTCACGCTCTTCTCGTCTGTGTGTACCGGTGAGCTGAACTCCTGATAAACATATCACGCGCGCGTGCAGCCCCTAACCAAGATAGCGCTTCGTGATAAAAAAGCCTTGAAAGGGAGTTGATTACCCTTGAGAATGAGCTCTGCCCGAAGTCGCTAGCCCTATCCCTTGCCCTTCTACAGGGAAAACGCGTTTACCTCCCTCCCTCCCTTAATAATTGTCCTACCGGGTTCTTAGAGGGCTCATTTTGAAGGGATAAAAGTTGAAAACTGAAAACAAAAAAATTGTCTCCCACTCCACTCCTTCACCGCGAAAATGAAGAAATAAAATTTTCGAAATCGGAAAATTGCCCGCCATTTCCCCACTTTCGCGAAAATCTTGGTTACCCCTAACTCATCTTGTAGCAAAAAAATTAGCAAAAATTTTTCAGTTTTGATGACCCGGATCGGCCAATAAATAAAAAAGCTCGACCCGATCAAAGTTTTTTTATTGTTTTTATTGTGTTGATAATTCAGTATTCTCCAGTTGCAATTAGACATTAATCACGATTATTAAGAAGAATAACTAAACATGTGATAATGGCATGGCATTCTGGGAAATGGTAACAAAACTGTGGTAGCGTTACAATGTCATTTTCTTACTTGAATGAACAGAAATTGATAGAATGAATAAGAAAACACATTAGTGGCTACTTTAAGATTTTGTAATAGTGTTAATGAACAAAGAGGAGTAAGTTTATTATATTTACATGCAATTATAGTGGAAAATCTGGTTATGCGTATGAATAAATATTATTTACTTCGAACTATAACATTAATATTGGTGTGATGGAAGGAGAAAAATATTGCATCTACCACATTACCCAAACATTTCATACAACTATTTTTGTATATGACGTTATCCTTAAAGGGAGCTAATGAAAGGTAACAGTTAACATATTTTCAGCCCAATAAGCCGTGGTATACTACATTGTTTTATAACTGTCTTTTAAATGTAGTTTGGATGTGTGGAATTACTTTTTAAAATTCTTAACAATGAGTTTGCGTCAGCAATTAAATGCCCCAGACCATAGTGCATATGTATTTTTAAACCATCAGAAACAAAATGCAGGTTTTTATGGGTTCTGGCCTTAATAAAAAGAATTGGAAACGATGTAAAAGCACATGTTTGTAAATATTAAGATAACTGTAGCAATAATTTTCTGATATGTCGTTTGGTTTCATCACACCCTTGATTAATAATTCATAATTGCGCTGACAACTGCGGCCCAACGATGAAATTAATTTTACAGACTCGTGTTCCACGGTAGGTGTAATCCCTAAACTGGTAAATATGCATGCATGCTTATTACGAGCACAGTGATGCTGAATGTTCAATCAATCGATTCCTGTAAATTTTTTAAGAATCGTGCAGTGAGGTTCTTCGAAAATGTGTGACGGCGTCAGCACTAGGATATTTAAACAGAAATTTAGCATGTTCATTTTATCACTTAACCGCTCTTCGATATCTTTAACCTTCATACTATTAAGGGAGAGAAAGGCGTGAATATATTGATATGGTATTGGTACAGGGGTTTAAAAATCAGATTAATAAGATAAAAGAATACAGAATTAAAAATTACAAAGATTAATTTAGATATGAAATGGATATCAAAAGTATTAAGATATATTTAGAAAAAAAGGAAATATAATTTATAACTTAATTAAATGAAGCTAATTGGGAAACAGTAGAATTTTAACTTAGTTTAATATCTGAAATAAAAATAGAAGTTAATGACAAACACTTTATCGAAATATACTATTGAACATAGTAGGTATTAGACATATACTAAAGCTTCAATGGTGTTGGCTGTAAAAAATAAGCTAGATAGCTAAGGAGATAGTTTATCGATTAGAATAAAAATGTTTAAAGAAAAAGGATGTAATACAATTTCTATCGTTTAAAATTAAGAAATAAACTGCTTTATAAAAGATTTTAAAAAGATATTTTGGTAAATGAAAGTGTTAAAATTGGGAATAAAATTGGCATGGTGAAAGAGACTAAAAAGTAAAATGTTAAAAGAAGAAGATCAACAGACTAGATGGATAAAGATTATAATGTGGTAAGAAGAACAATCTAATGCAGTTATAATCTACAAAGACAAATAACAGTAAGGGAATGCTGAATTGAGTTTATTGTGAAATTACATTGAATCTACTGAATTGGATAACAAGGAACGGTTTACAAAGGACGTGGTTTACATCGAGATCATTAGCAGAGTCAGCGTATTTGTGGGGCTTGTCAAGTGAAATCTTGTGGCTTGCATCTGGTCAAGTTTCGTAGTGCTGGGTTGTAGCAGGCCTCATACTTGTGATTTGGTTGAGCATCAGTGTAAACACATCTACAGCTGAGGTCGATTTGGATGCATACTGAGGTGGAGGTGTGAATACTGTTTTAAAAGGCGAGCTGTTTTTGTGTGTTCCTGTGGCGATCTGTTTTTCCTTGGTTGCTGTGTTGATTTGGATCCGGACTCTGGACGTCTTAGCAGTTGGTTGTCAGTTGAAGCCTTCCCCGTGGCTCTGAGTGGAGCAGTTCTTGTAACGTGGTGAGTCGCAGAGCTGGATGCATTGGATTTGGTAGAGAAGAGTGTGAAGTGAGTTAATTTTAATTAAGGCAATACCTACCATTTGAGGTTGTGGAATGACAAATGTAACGAGAAAGTATTTGTAATTGATTTTTCAAAACTAGTTTTAAGTGTCAGTTGACAGATGTATTGAGTTGTCATCTAAAATAAGAACATCAATTTTCCGAAATAAGCAATCTAGATTATAAAGAATCCGACCTGATTTTCAGTCAAGTGTTCTACTGAGGCTAGCAGTAAATAATTTTGATTATCCATAATAAAAATAGGGCAAATAAATTTGATTGAGAATAAACTGAAGTAAAGGTGTAAGTCAATTATAACATAACATAGTCATTACAACGTGGTAGAGTCACCGTAACATAAATTGGGCACACCAAGTGGAGGTAATCACCTTGACAATATTTATTCAAAATAGAAGAAATCTGAGGGGGGAAAGAAAGAAAATTTCTGAAAAGAAATTTCATTTATATACTTGGACTAAGAGAAATATGTATTGTAAAATCTGAAATAGAAAGAAGCCTTCCAGTTATGTTTTATAGCGAAACTATTTTTCCCGTTGTCGATCATGTAAATTAGTGATACAGTCTGAGTAACAAAGCGTGTCAGTCGGTGATAATATTTAATTTGCTGCTTGCCCATGACAACGGAACTTAATATTGTTATCAAGTTCTTAGGATTCTCTCTCTCTCTCTCTCTCTCTCCCTCTTTCTCTATCTTAGAAGCTCGGCTGAAGCTCTGGCGACGTTTTCCGCCTATCGTCTTCGAGGTCTTCCCTGGGCTCTTGTATAGCCGTTTTGGTGTCCTTTCATTTGACATTCTAATCATATGCCCAGCCCACTTCAGTCTAGGTATCTTGATAACTGTTGCCAATTAGGGGGATTTATACAGTTTTTTTAGTTAGTTAGTGGCTGTATCTTATTCTCCACCCTCCATCATCTTGAGTGGGGCCAAAGATTATCCGGAGTATTTTTTCTCGAACCTTATGAGTCTTTCTTCAGTTCTCATTATCAGCGTCCAGGCTTGGCTCCCATAAGTTATGACTGTTCTAATCATTGTTTGATAGATTTGTATCTTCGTACTTTGACTGGCCATTGTTGATTTATACGTATGTTGAAGTGAGCAGTATGCTTTGTTACCAGCTATTGTTCGTCGTTGTACTTCTTGTGTTACATCATTGTTTTTAATTTAATTGGAACCCCAGGTAATTACACTGTTGGAATACTTCAAAGTTTCGGTCTTCTATGGTTAAGTTTTGCCCTTGTCTTCTAGACGGTTTTATAGCTAAACATTTTCTTTTTTCTTCGTTTACCTCTAGGCCGCTTTCGTTTGCCTTGGTCTTCTTTAGGTCTGGTATAGATCTTGCGATGAGATTCAGATTGTCCGCATATTTCACGATTTGTTGGGACTTAGTGCCTTTCGTCTGTATCTTTGTTTCATTTGTAACTTTGTCTAGTATCAATTTGGTTGTACTGAAGCCTTCTGTCAGCTTGTTTTGTATCTTAATTTTGTAACTTGCGTTGTTCATTGCTATTCTGGTTAGTTTAATAAATTTATGTGGTCCTCCATATTCTTCCATTACCGTGTCCAGGTCTCCCTGTCTACACTGTCGTAAGCCTGTTTAAAATCCACAAAGAGTTGATAGATTGGTATGTTAAACTCCCAGAATTTCTCAGTTATTTGCCTTACTATGAAAAGTTGAACCGTTGTAGATCTACATTTTCTAAATCCGGTCTGTTATTCCCTTATGATCTCTTCCGTGTATTCCTGTATGCGTTTTCGTAGAATGTTTGTAGATCTTTTAGAAGCCCCGTACAACAGGAATATCGGTTTATAATTTTGGCAGTTAAGTGGATCTCCCGTTTTATAGATCGCGCGGATTATAGCTGTGCTCCATTCCTGGGGATTTCCTCCGTATTCCTATTAGTTCGATTAGGTGATGTAGTTGATCTGGAACTTTTTCTCCCACATATTCAATTAGTTCAGCCACTATGTTGTCGATTCCTGGCGCTTTATTGCTTTTCATGTCATTGCTACTATCTTTGACTTCTTGTATGGTTGGTTCATTTACTTGGGGTTTTGCTGCGTAATACGGGGTGTGTACTTGACGCTTTTCTGTTGCAGCGTTCTGATTCAGGAAGTTACCTTTCCAACTCTTTAATATTTTTTCCTCCTTCGTTATCCATTTTCCTTGCTTATCCTTGCATAGGGAGGTTCTAGGGTGGAATTCGTTCTTTGTCTCTTTGAGTATCTTATATAATTTCCTACTTTCTCTGGCATGATTAGACTGTTCCAGTTCCCTCAGCTGTGTGTTGAGCGCTTCTCTTTTCTTTCTCCTGCAGATTTTCTTCGCCTCTCTTCTTAGGGAATGGTATTTTTTGGTGTTTGCCCTTGTGCTTCCTTGTAGTATGGCCTCCTTCACTTCATTTTTTTGCTTAATAGCTACTTCACATTCATGATTTCACCATGTGTGTTTATAGCTTCTTTGTGCTTTTCTTAGTACTACTTCTGCCGTGGTAATTAAACTGCTTTTAATTTTGTTCCATAACTGTTCCACCTCTCCTTGTTCGTCTTCCTCTTCTAATGCCTCCTCGTCTTCCCCTAATTTTTCTGTTAACTTTTGCTCAAACGCTGTTTTGAAGACAATAAAATTAACAGATAAATGTGTTATATATTAGAAAAAAATCGTTTTGAAGGGTATTTATAAAAAAATTATGTTGTGTTTTTCTTACTAAGAACAAATACTCAGTTATATTCAATTACATTATATTCAGTTACATTGGATTATATAAAATTACATTAAGATTATATGAAAAAACAAAGTACATCCACTAAGAGTAAAAAAACTTCATGTTGGGTTATGTACAATGTGTTTTTTTTTAATTTGCAGTGTTATTTTTTAGACGTTTGGAGGATGATGGTTCCAATAACGTGAACTCTAATTCTTCCATTTCTTCCTTATTCAAGTCATCGTCAAGGTCTCCTCTTCCTTCTTCTATGATGTCATCATAAACTATGTCGCAGTCATCAGTACGGAAAATTGGGATTTCAGTTTGAGCATTGGTGCAGGACTGGCCTTTGTATAGTTTGCAAATGGTGGTATATTTCATGCCATTTCTCATGCAGGAACAACCTTCATGACAGCCTTTGGAACATGTGCAGCATAGGGTTTCAGGAGTTCCTCAGGTGCTGCTTCTTTATTAGTGGGAACTGGCAGGAGGCCGAGTTTTGATTTCTTCCAGCCTTATTGTAGTGGGTCCAGTGAGTTGTTTTTCTTTGCTTGCACCTGCAAATACGTCTTCAGAGAATGCTGTCGAGCAGCTGCCTCTGTAGTAGGCAAAGGGACGAGGTTGAATAATGTCTTTGTTAGACATTTTCTAAAGATTGCACAGCGTAGCACATTTAATGGCTTTGTTTCATCTTCAGAATACAGGGCTGCTATGCACTTCTGTCCCGTCTCATCAACCTCATCTAGCATTAGATTTGCTAAATACCTCTGCTGCTTTCTGCAGGTGGTTGGTTTCCAATACCTTGAGAAATTTCAGTTGTCCTTTACCGAAAAACGATGAACTCGTATCGCAGCCACTTAATGCATGTAGGAATAATATGTTGTCTTTAGAAACTTGTGAAATCGTGAAATTTAAGGGGCAACTTGGTCTTGTCTGCCTTTGCCTGACTTCAGTAGAAAGATGTTGAGGAACATTGGGTTTGAAGCAGTCAAAATCACAAGAAGGTCGGTGTCCTCTACAACAACAATCGCACAGTCAGAATGCTGAGCAACGTCAACAGCACTGGCCACAATTAAAGTATCGGCGTCTCCAGCAGCTCGCTTGAGACATTGAAGTGCTCAGCTTCAAGTCGTGGAATCAATAAAGAGATGAGGCGCTGTTTATTTTGTTCATTCGAAAGAAATAATTCTTTTGCCATGGTTATTGACATTGTTTCATCAAACCTGGCACTCGGTGCAGTTTTTTTTATGGCCTTGCGCCAGCTGATTTAGTACTCTTCTTACTTGCCACATCAGGGTATCCATCAAACACAATCGTGGCCTTTTTGCCATACCAATGCTTGATGCACTCCACATACTTTGTTATTATGGAAGACATTGGTTCTCTTGCCTCCCATACCACTCTATGCTAGTGAAACCCTCAATCTACGACAAAATCTGCCTTTTCAAAATCAATTGGGTCTTTAAGGGCATCAAAAACTTGTAAAACACAGATTTTTGTGTTTTTCGTATACCTATGTGAGGAAACATAGATAAAGCGTACGGAGCCACCTCATACTGAAAATATTGCTGAAGTTCTTTATTGGACTTCTTGACGAATTTTATCGGACAATTACAGGTAATATAACCGTGAAAATTATTCCTATTTCGTATGACAGATGGCAGGAGGATTATCTCAGGCGTTTTGGGTGTATGATTTCTTACTTAGGGTCGGGGTTTAGACGTTATGTTTTTTGCAACCTTCTTGGACTTTCTAAAAACATAATTTGATGCTTTACACCTTTGGTTCTACAATTTTTTGGGTTAAAGTTGGTCGATTCATAAATATTGTACGTTTTAAAGAGACGAAAAGAGTGTTTTTCGAAAGGTGTGAAAAATTTTCGCTCTTTGACGTAGCTTATCTACAAGACGACTTGATCAAATTCCAAAGTATTGGTACTGACTCGAAGTAGAATTTAATTATCTACATTTTTGGAGATAATGAACTTTTCGATTAAAAGCTTAATTTCGCAGAAATTTGAGAAAAACCGGAAAAAGGCCGAAAATTTCGAGGTTTTTTCAACATCAAGGCTGAAGCTCCATTCGGAAATTGGGGCAAACTCAGATTATTCATATCAGAGCCCTACTTGAGTAATTAAAACAGTTTCTAGAACTCCACCCGTTTTTGGGAGGCAGAAATCTAATTTGCCTGGACTATTGAGCGTTTTATTTCCGGAAATTTCTCTAGCTTCATTGATGTTTTCCCTTAGCATAATTCTTACCATAAAATGGTCAGAGTCGGATATTACCCCCTCATTGTTGTTATGTCGGTTATGCTGGAGAAATGTATTGTTGATATTAATACGTGGTCTATTTGGTTGACTATGTTCCTATCTGGTGACGTCCGCGTGCGTTTATGTACCTATTTGCTTATGTTGGAAGGTTGTGTTTCTAACTACTAAGTTTTTCGCTGCTACTAGTTATACTACTCTTTCTCCGCTACCGTTAGATGATTTCTAGGATAATATAATAATATTATAATTAACATTTTAAGGGATTTCGAAGGCTACATATGTCTTTTCAGGAACGGATATCCCAAAGAACGCATGGCAAAAACCGTTCTATGCCTACGGTTTACCGAAGTATCTATAACGGGCTTGCACCATCTCATGTTGTGTGATAATAATTAAGAAGGAATTTTAATAAAATTGTAAAATTTGTGTTTCTGTAATTATATCTTTTGAACAAAATAATTTTACATTAGTTACGAACAGCGTTACCAAGAACTATTTCGTTTGAAATAGATTTCTACTTTCCACCACCAAGCTAAACTCTTTTCCTAGAGTTTCCTCTGTTATTTATATAACAAGAGCGTAGAAAAGCGTTTATGTTCATGAAAACGGCCATAAACGCCAGTTATGCATGAGGTGCATACAACATTTTATGTACAGACTGGAATATTCACAAATAAAAACAGATTTTAATATTTATACATTTTTGAAACCTATGGTGTCACTGCTTGTCAAACTGACAAACGAGATATTAAGCGTAAAGTATTTTATATACGACCGGGCGGAAACAAATTACTTTGTACTCTATCTTTGAGGTCGTAATGTGTCAATTTACAGCCGCAGGACAATAAAGTATTATACGAGTTGCTCAGGGTCTTGCTTGCTAGATTGATAAGCAATAACATCCTAGGTTGCCAACATATCTAAAAATTATAAATCTGGTTTTAATGGTGAATATTTCGGTTAGTACTTAAAATGTTGTATGCACCTCGTACATAACTAGCGTTTATGGCTCATTTCGTGCTTGAGCCCGGGGATAAGTCTTGTACTGTAATTTTTACGTCGCGGGCTATAAACGCCTGTTAGGCCCTTGTTACATAAATAATAGATTATACAGTGATCAATTTTGCCCGGTTATATATTAAAGTATATTAAAGGAGGCCGAAAAATATATTTTCGATACCAATTATCATATTATCATGTTAATGTACATTTTATGCATCTGTATAAATAATGCACATAAATAGATACGCCTGAAAAGAGTACATAGAAGGACTAATATCTACATACAGAACATGTAGAGGTTCTCGCAACTTTAAAATAGTTGATGGGTATAGCTGAAATTGTAGTTTTTTGGAATATCCTTTAATAACTATGTTATTACTTATGACACCTTATTTCAAAATAAGTTGTGGAATAGTTTAATAGTATATTACATACAGAGGTGGGAAGTGTTTCATTCCTGTTGAGAGGTTAACTTTATCTCGATACAGGAATGAAACTTTTCACCGTGGTATGTATACTATTTTATTCGCAATCATCTAATTTTCAAAATAATTACAATTGAATACTGAATAATAGATATCTTGATGTAGCATATATTTTTGTTACCATGAAAACAACCGACTCAATATTTTTGTTACTTACCATGAAAACAATTCAGTCTTCAGGTATGTAATATTTTTCGGGGTATGTAATAATTTCCCGGCTAGTTTCAGTAATCATCTAGTTCCCAGCTGTTGACATGTCATGAAATTGACACATTACAATGTGATTGCGAATAAACATTTATACAATCTTACACCAACCGTTATATTTGAAAAATACCATAGTAATTATTTAGCGCAGAACGCTTTAGATTTATAGCTCGTCCTCTAAATAAAAGTACCAGATATGTCTACATATGGTTAATATAAACGTTAATAGCTTGTAAGGATTCGCGAGTTTTAATAAATCGGTCTTTATACGTCTTTATATCGCTATTTGGAGAAACTGTGCCTCAGAAGCCAAGTATTGAAATGTATGCCGTTTAAAATAGCTCGTCAATAACTTCTTCTGCGCCTCTCCGAAACATGTGTAGATAACCTGCGGCAGTTACAGAATTTTCGACAATAAGGGGGAACTATCGGCGTTCTCCTTGTATACCTCATCACGCGTTAAATTGAAAAAAATCTGACGTTTAGATTCATCCACCTTGTTGATGTTAATAATAGTTGAAGCTGTGTTGGTTAAATAAATTAGTATACAACATTTTCGTCCAGAATTTTATATACGATTCTATCACTAGTGCTATTAATGTATTGTTGTCGATTATTTTACGAAAAGCTTACAGAATGTTTTCTACGTGTCATAAGTTTATAACACATTTATCAAATATTATAAATTGCAGAAACTATAACCATAGTGAGAGTAGTATAATAAACTTCTAGTACAGTTATCAGTCCCATAGAGCAATTAAATAAATAATATAGTAACAATGCGTTAAAAATTAAGATTCTGTTACCCAAAATACAGATTGACAGCTATGGTTTAGGTTTAGTGCAAGTATAAAGCTTCAGTTACATACGCTGTAAAATTACATAATTATTCTGTAAACAAAAAAACTAGATTCGAGCTTTACATATAAAACAACCACTATACCTATTGTAATGTATGCATGCGAATAGCAGTTATGACGAAAACGTGTTTCAGCGAAATCCAAGCTGCAGAAATGAATTTCTTCAAAGCGGCTGTGCGGTGCTCTAGAATCTCTTTAACAGAAACGGTACCGATATTAATAGTATAACAACCTTGATGTAATTTAGAAGAAATCAATACACATATACAATAACCAGAACTGGAGTCGTAGAATAGAACCAGGTAATTATGCGTAATCCATGACAGGATAACGAAAAAAATGAAGCGAGAGTAGAGAGGGACGAAGTACACGAACTGCATGAATTCTAATACTCGTATGATCATTATAAGTTTTAATGACACTGACTTAATCCTACAGTCGACTTCATAAAAGTATTTTCAGCTAGACTATGGCCGTTATTATCTACGTATCTTAATAAGGAAGGATTTCCTGTTTTAGTTGAAAATGTGGAGAACTTCTTAGCTTTGTGTAAACTCTGAGATTTCCAAGTATTGAAGAATGAATAGTTTCAATCCGAAGGAGTGATCAATAACAAAACGGAAATTTAGATATAAGTAGGTATTACTAAAGTTAACATAACAAAGAAAAACATTTTGTTTAAGACTTGTGCCAGATTTCGGTTGTAAATAAGGATGATAACATTTCATAGAGTAGAAAAGATCTAAAGCATGATCAAAAATTAATCTCATCTAGTATGGCTATGGAATTTTTTCTAATTTATGAATGAAACTATGTTTGCACTTAAATGTCAAACCTAACATTTGATTTTTAAGTGAGTTATAGTTGCATTCATAAATTAGGAACAATTCCATAACCATACTAGATGAGATTACATTTTGATCATACTATATTTGTTCATGAAAAGTAAGGGTATTGAAAATGTATAGAGAGAACCTACAAGGCCCCGAAACCGTTTTTTGTGAGAAGCTCTGTGAATCACGACCATGAAGCCAGTATCCACATCTAATGCTTCGATGCATCAAAGGGTAGACATTGGTTTGAAAAGAGAGGTATCTGTGCAGTTAAGAGAAGAAACTGAAAATTATTCACACAGAAATGAATACCCATGTCTCAACTCTAATGGCTGAACTTAGGTTGGAAATAAAATTTGACATGGTAAATGTGACGACCATATAGTCCAGAGAAATTAGACATTGCTCTTCGGAAAAATTCCCGGAAAGCTGGATTTTGGTATGAGCCTTGATATTGTGGTTCTAAACAAAATGTCAAAAGTCCTCATCGATCCGAGTGCCGCTAAAAATTTTAAGAGAGGGGCAAAGGTCACCAAAAACGGTATTTCGTGAATATCTCGTTAACGGTCACTTTTACAGAAAAAACATTGATTATCAAATTTGTAGCTTATAAAATTTCTAACAATAAAGATATCATGACTTTAAATAATTTGTAAAAGTAACCGTTTTGGAGATAATTCGATTTACAGAGTTGTAACGAATAGATGCACTCCTCAATTGCATGTATATCTCATTGGAGTTGCGACTTGAAATATTCCAGAATTTCCTTGTTTCAGAGCCCATAAAAATAAAAATAAACACATATATAGTACACTGTAGTCTAGATAGAGAAGGAATGTGCTCCGAAAAGTCCGCCCCCCCCCGTTGTCATGAAACCTCAAGGGACATCTGCTTGCTATTCATGTAGGAGCATAATAGTATATTATGTTATTAGGAGCAAAAAATATACTTTATTTGGCGTGGCTGGACTGTTTATCTGCCTCGCAAGCTCAGATAATTATAGCCGAGCCACATAAAGATACTTTTGTTCCGAATAACATATAGTTAAGCAATTTTTAAGAAAGGTAAACTAAATCCCTTCAAATTATTTGAAAAAAATAGGAATTAATAAATTATGCAGAAATTTTTACTAAGACAGAATGTTCTCCAGAACTGATTTTTAACAATGGAATTCGTTTTCTCCTGGCTATGTATAAGGCTCCAGTAAAAGAAGCATTTATTGATACTCACAGATATTCAACTTTTGTGAAACCTACACAACTCAAAAAACCTGTTCAGTTATCTATTCTTCCGCCAACATCTAGTACTGCTCGGCAACATTTATATCGGGTCTATTACCAGGTTCAAATATGGCTAGGTAACGAGCTTACTCTTGAAGACTGGGGATGGAAGTTAAGAGATAACATTTTGGAACCAATTCAAACTCTGCTTCCACCTGCTCTAGACATTCTGCTGAATACTATTTTTTGCAATTGCAACAAGGGGTGTAGCTTAAACTGCGGCTGCAGAAAAGTAGGTATATATTGTTCACCAGTTTGTGGTAATTGCCAAGGTCAGTCTTGCTTAAATGTAACACCCGATACAAATGACGTCGATACTTGCGACTCCAATGAAGATGTAGATCCATCACGTTTCCTGACTGAATCTATGGAAATAGAGAAGACAGCAGAAGAACAAGAAGAAGAAGATGATGAAGAGGAAAGCATACCGATTGAAACATAGTCTGAACATGAATATTAATAACCCCTGTTTTAAATCCAAAATTGATTAATGAACAAGTTCATAAGAATTTTTTTAAAAATAATCATTTTTCAAAAAATAAACGTGGAATATGCCTGCTGGGGACACCACATGAAAAAAACGCACCTTGTACTCTACCGCGAAGGTGGTATGGAAAAGAGTGCACATTTCAACTCTGTAAATCGAATTATCTCCAAAACGGTTACTTTTACGAATAAAAGTCATGATATCTTTATTGTTAGAAATTTCATAAGCTACAAATTTGATAATCAATATTTTTTCTGTAAAAGTGACCGTTAGGACTATAGCATGATCATTAGTAAGTTTTCACATGTATCATTTCATTGTGAATATAGTGTCCAGTGTATGTGTGAAAGTACAGCCCTGTATGGTGATAGAAAATTTTAGTATTGCACTAAACATGTTTGCAACTATTTGCCACCTTTCCACATGCGCCTTTCGTATATTGTTTTTTGGAAAAATAAATTAACTGGAAGTAAAACAGCTACTTCCAGATTCTCAAAGAAAACCATACCAGTATGATTTGCCTCTTAAAATGAAGAACATATTAATTTGTTTATTTCAAAATCCGACATCGACAATAAAATT
Source organism: Agriotes lineatus (assembly GCA_940337035.1). Taxonomy (NCBI): domain Eukaryota; kingdom Metazoa; phylum Arthropoda; class Insecta; order Coleoptera; family Elateridae; genus Agriotes; species Agriotes lineatus. Next base: position 225,687,634 of record OW679194.1, on the reverse strand, counting down.
GTAGCCAAAAATGTTCTAGTTATCTACATTATAGGTTGCAAACGTTTGGCACCACACTGCTAAGTTAAAGAAATATTATTCACTATGCTTAACATTTTACTGCATTCACTTCGATACTGTAATTGCGAAAATATCACCTTCTTAGATTTTTTCAAATCTGCGCTTTTCAGGGTCTCTAGATAACGAAAAACAGGTTTTCTCAATTTCTGTCTGTTCTCATTATAACTCAGAAAGTATTGGTTGGTGGAGGAAGATATTTTACATGCGGATCATATGCCTTCCTGGCATAAAACTAAGGAAAATTTGGTCAATATTAACAAAGTGAAAGCCTTAAAAAATTTATCTCGACCTAGTTTTAATGTAACTCAAGAACTGTTAGTTAAATAAAAGTACGTAATATTTTGCACATAGCTCAGGTTTCTAGCTTTGAAGAAAAGAAGCGCATTTTGGACACAACATACTTATACAGAGCGAACTTCTTAAAAAATTAATTTCTTGTTCCTTCGATATTTTCAAAATTTTTAGTTACACTGGCGTAGAAAGTGGCGTGTAAAGCCAAAATTTTTGTCATAAATGTAATATACACATTTTACTAATAAGTACAATAAAATACCAGAAATTAAGCTAACAAGGACTACAAAGAAGTGACAGAAACAGCAAAACGGTTTAATTAGAGTCCACCTCCTGCAAATCGACGCTTGCAACGGAGTATACTTAGTTTACAAGTTCTTAGTCTTGTTTATTTTGTTCAATTGTTTACATAAGCAATAAAAGCGCATTGGGATTACCGTCGTGCTCGACGTAAGTAAGTATTATTGTATGCTTGTTTCCATATTTCAGTTTGTTCAACTTGCTAAATATTGTTAAAAAACGTATAAACTGACATTAACCAGATATAAGCGTCGATTTGCGTGAGGTCGACTATACCATTTTGGCATGGTATATCCACTACCAGCAGGAATTGGAGCTACCTTCGTTTTCGATTTCGTCTCATTATAGCTCCAGCTTACGAAAGGTGGGGAAATTAGAGACTGGTGCAAAACCGTTTTCATAGTGAGTTCCATAGTGATGCCTCGAAAATCAAAATCAAGATTGAAATTTTTTGTTTCAAATATACAGGGTGTTACGAAATTCTGGGATACGGACTATATCACGTTTTTATACATTAAAAACTGACCACAAAATTCATGTTGTCGTTTTTCGTCCAGGTCTACTGCTATTTTAAAATTCTAAAATAATAAAAACACTGTAGTTTCCAAATGTTAACTGTTTAATCAAATATTCTAAAATTAAAATAACAAATATTAAAAAAGATAACGGAAACTATTTACTTAATCACTTAACCTAACATTTGCTCAAAATGGTCCTGGTTAGCAATTGTACATGCCACGACACGTTGTTATACTGCTCGAATATCATTTCTTACCATAGCCGGCGTTATGTGTCGCGATGCCTGAAGTGCGCGGTTTTCAAGCTCATTTAGGTTGGGTACCGGTATTCTGTACACCAACGATTTTACTGACCCCACAAAAAGAAATCACAATAATTTAAATCTAGTGCCGATCCAGCGTTCTAGGTAGATATGATTAAGGTATTCTCGTACATTTAAGGCAAAATGAAGACCCGCTTTATCATGTATAAATACCATTATCTAACGAACATTTAGAGCAAAGTTTTCTAATAACTCTGGACGATCTTGTTGAAGAAAATTGAGATACGTTTGTATGTTTAAGCAATTTGGAAAAAAGTGAATAAACTGTACTGAAATGTCTTATCAGATGGTTACCCAACAATCCACCCCATACATTTAAGCTACAACGTTGCTGGTGATTTCTTATTCTAACTGCACGAGGATTTGCATGATTCCATTGGTATTTATTGTGCACAAAAGTCTATTCGAAATCGATAATCGGTGATTTGCTGATGTTGCACCTGCGTATAGTGGTATGGATGTTGTTGATCACGGTATAGAGCACGCCACACGCGGGTGGAGTTAATTCCCAATTCCCTGGCCACAGATATAGTGCTTCGTTCGGAATTATTGTTTATCAAATTAAGAACAGCATTATCATGAAGACGCTGACGACCATCATATGCACGTGGTGGCACAGCAACACTACCATTGAACAGAATGCGATCCTTCAATATTAACGTTAATGCTTGGTTGTTGCTTCAAAGGAAATCTCTCAACGTATAATCGGACTGCTTGCCCTGCTCGATTATTAATAGCTCCGAGAGCCATTAGTATGACATAATATTTTGGACTAGAAAAATTTGCAGCTATTTTTTTAAAATAAACACGAGAATATGAACACAACAAAACTTCTGTCAATATACTATTTTAATAATTATTTTCTTCTCGACATCTGACATTTATTAAGGCCGCTTGATTCAACATTAAAAATCGTTGCAGTAACTAAGGGTTTTATCGAAAAATGGTAACGGAAATTTTTGTTCAGTTTTTAATGTAGAATAACGTAGTATAGTCCGTACCCGGGAATTTCGTAACATACTGTATTCTAGGTAACATTAACCAAATTCGGGATTTCTTTGGGATCTCAATTTCTAAAATTTTGCAAGGGTGTTTTTAAAACCTGCAGAAAAATTAAGAAAAATGAGCTTTGTCTTTAAGAAGGTTTAGGCATTAAGACCCCATATTTGCCAAAGCCTGATTGGGGAATTGCAGTGGCACCGGCGCTAAATTGTCTGGCAGTTGAAATACATGAGAATCAAACCTACATATTCTGGCCTAATACCAGAAGCTCTCAACTCAACTCAACTGTTTCGCCCTGTCAAGTAGAGTGGTTTAAATATCATCACGAAATCCCAAAATGTTAATACATGAAGCACTTAGTTATGCAGCTCCTCAATTCGGTATTCACATCTATACCGTGGTATACGATAACTGTGCAACGTAAGAAATCCCATGTTAAAATCTTAACGCTAAACCATGACTCTCCGATTAATTGAAGAGGCAAAGTGTAAATACAATCGTTTTAGGGGTCGCTTTAGTCTGTCTAATTCAATTATTATCTTACCTTCCACGTTTTCTACTAAATGAGAAAGCTAGAAAATATGCAATCAAATCTTAGCAAAAAAAAATTGGAAGCTGCCATGGAAATTTTGCATCGTCGGCTAAAACAACACACCTACGAAGTCACTGCATATGCATAACCAAACATTGGTATGATAAGGTAACAGGTAAAGAGTGAACTAGTTTTCCAAGTCTCTGTTAACACTAAACCAGAATTAGGTTCGAATCTCGCAAAAAACACCAACTCTTTCACGAGTTTCTTTGCGGACCACTAAAATCATAAGTTAGAGTATTTGAGTTAGTACATTGTAAGCACTGATAAGAGAATGATAGAGATCGACCCATAGTAAGCAAATAACAACCAGAATTAAATTTTTATCGAAAACGTTAACGCATAGATTTAAAAAAATATATACAGAAGAGTTATAGTAGATATTTACTAAATCTAATAATTTCACTTATGGGAGTACTTACTAAGGCTTATCATGTTTAGCTTGCTAAAATAAGTTTTAAGCACTTTGTCCGTCGTTTTAGATTTTATGGAAAATAATTATAACAAGATCAGAAAAAATAACTGCATTCTTGCATGCTTTAGTAACCCTGCTCCCTACAGAAGTTAGAATCTAAGCAATAAACTTTAGGAAAGCGTCATTCAATTCTACTGTTAGTGGTTGGATGGAGCTCAGACACCGCCAGATAGAAAGCGTTAAAGATATGTAAACATAATTTCATGTTTCAACATTATAAATAGAATGCAAAAGTGGTAGCAAGTTTGTTATATTACAATAGTCACATTATTTGCACGAGAAGTTAGTATTTTGGCTTCAACTATTTTATTAAAATCTTAGTGGTTTTAAGAGTAAGATATTGGTTTTAATAGTTTTGGAATAAATAGAAAAAAGTTTAGGTCACGTCAAATTGCTGATTTCTGATGCTGGAAGTGTTTTTAGAATTATACAGCTATGCAGCATGTTCTTATTGAAACCTTATTGCAATGATTGATCTTAGCTTTCTTTCTGATTTTATAAGGTCTGTTTCTAACTAAATGTAGAGTACACGCGTTTTCAAAAAAGTCACATGAATCTCTAATTTTAATTAATAATCTGTAGCTGCACGTATAATACAGGGTGATTCATAAGTATGGTCATTACATTTAGGGGTAATTAGAGAACATAATACAGAATGACTGCATAGTAAACTAAACGTCAAATATTTATAATAATCTCACTACAAAATTATATTAGTTAATTGCTTAAGTTGATTGAAGATCACTTGGAAGAATTTTTATGAACATAAATTTTCACCGGTGATTGCAATACCGAATTTGGATAACATGACAAAACAAAAATAGTTGATTGGGCATTTCAATCACACTTTGGTTCATTATGTTTGTCAGGCCATTTTGATAGGTTACGAGCTTGCTTGTATTTAGGTTCCGTTTCCGTCATATTTTACCGTATAACCCTTCAGCTGATTGCACCTAAAATTCTTAAGTTGTCACGCACGCAACTCCGTACCGCTCTAAACTCTACGCCGTCGTAGTTGCAGCTGGCTGTTGGAGTGTTTTTCTGCAGTAAATTTAAAACGAAGCTCTGCGAGTGCGACAGAGAGGCATTCGTTCCATCGCATTCTTTCGTATTCAGGCTGCCTCGCTGCATGTCGCAGACAGCGCATTTGGGCGCGAAGTTCTGGTTAGCGTTTGTTTGGGATTAGTCAGTCTCTGCCCCTCAGCTAGTACAGTCGATATAGCCGGATTGTGTTTCCACCCCTCGCCCGTTCGTTCGGGTGCAGGGGCGGTTTGTTTGACATTTTTTATCGGAAAGACGGTTTTCGGCAGCTGTGCAAGTAGGAGGTTGTGCGTCTGGGTGTTGTTTTGTGATGTATGTATCGATGGTCGATGCCGCTCATTAAATAATTCAGAAGGCCTGTAGGACTAATTATTCCGACTGCTAGTCCGGGATCCATTCTCCCGAGCGAGCTATATAACGGCTTCGCAGATTTTTGTAGTCGCCAAGCTGGCGTTGCACATTTTTTCCCGAGTAATTAGGGGACTCATTGGACGTCGCGGGTTTCCACCCACATCACGCCGAACGGTAGTCGTAGCGATATTTGCCGTCCGGCTACTGCAGTCAACGCTTGCTCATCGAGGCCAAGCCGCTAAATCGAAAGTATTTTGCGCTCATACATTTTTTACAAATTTAGCCTTTGTGTTACAAGCTCGGCCCGATCTTTGAATCATGTCTTGCCGCCAACCGGCCATTTAAATGTAGTAAATTAAGCATATTTGCCGTCCGACGCCTAATCAAGGCATTGTACTCACTCATAAATTTAACCTTACAGTCGGCAACGCAGATTATACGTTGAATTATTCGTATAGGCTTGAGTAATATTTGTTAGATAAGGCATCCCCAGCTGGGCTAAATTTCTTTTAGGTTTTATCCTTGTATATTGCAAGATTGTTGTATATGCTGACCACGTCGGCACCGCTGTCATTTTCTGCCATGAGTGTGGCCTAATAGATCTGTTTACTGTATCCGACTTGTGATTATCCCTAGTATTTGTGCATGCTTGTTTACAGGGTGACTTAGTCACTGTGTTAAGATTAATGTAAGATGAAGCCTGGGTGTTGAAGCGTTGGAGGTAAGTCGGTTGCGCTCGTCGCTGCAGTGCTGCAGTTCATAAGGCTACTACTATATTCGACTCTTGTTAAGCTTTAGGTTTGGCAAGGTGATAGGTTAGAAGGTAGGCTCATCTAATTTCCCGGTTTTCTCTGGGTCTATCTTTGTATCTTCGTTTATGTCAATGAAAGAGAGTGGCGCCCTATTAAATTTTATCAATGTTTACCGCCCCTTTAGCCGTTGCCCGTAGGTAATCTCGTAAAGGACCCTTCCTGGCTCGACTGATGTTTAGCCGGCATATCTTGTTGCGGGTTGGATAGCGGCCCTAGGTGAGTCTTTGTCCCGATTGTGTGAAATATCGTCCACGCAGGCCGTTTAGTTTTTGTATGCGCCGGCGAATGTCGTAAAACCCGTTTTAAACCGCAACATGTTAATGTAGTCTTATGTAATTTAGTCAGTGGTTCTCAAAAGCTTGCAGCCAACTCTAATTCGATCTTTTCCGTAAGCGATTAATTTTTAGTGTAGTGTACTTCTACTGAATCAGTATGCACCCATTTAGTTTAATGGCCGTACTCACGCATTATCCTATATATGATATTGTTAACCGGGACAAAATAAAATAAGCAAAAGTTAATTTTCCGCTTTCAATAACGTCGATATTTAAATTTTGCCGTAACTTTGTTATTTTGAAGTGTAATGACGCAGTATACTTTCCATTTCATCTAAAGCAACAACCTTTATGTAAGCAGCGTTAATTAATTTACTTAGGCTGACCACTGAGCTACCCTCACTATGTTAATTTAGTAAATAGTGCTTATACTTAAACATTGTGGACTTGCTCAACATCAAATTGCTTTTAACCGCCATACAATATTGCGACCTGGAGAATAGTAAAACTACATTTGTTTCCAATGTTTTCCAAGTATATAATTTTTACTATCAATATTTCTTTTGTGATAGTGCAAAAAATTCAGTGTACAGTGCTAGATATTTTTTTAATAATTCGTTGTTCTCGATTTGTATACCCCACAGAGCCAATATTCAGTAGCGGTAGAGATTACTCTTGATGAAGGAGTGTTTACACTCATAATATTTTATATAATCCCAGATCTTTAATTTGTAAAAATTATGCTGCAGATGCTCCATTTGCTGCATCATAAATGTACAAGTTATTTTTATTTCCTGGCTTGCATGCATTTTTAATAGAAAATGCGACCCAAGAATGGGTTAGCCTTAGCTGTTGCTTACATACTGGGACAATAAAATTTTACATGAAATTTTGATATACGTGTACATGTGTCTGTGTCCAAGGCAGTAACTGTACATCCGCGTTTTAATAAATACAGAGTAGTTAAAAAAGAGCTACATCTAGTTGGCTGTGAATTTCCCATAATGCAATACCAATAGCAATCTAGCTGCACATAAAAATTTACAAGCAAACACATTTCAAAGCCAACTAGATGTTGCTTTTTTTAACCACTCTGTATGTGCACTGTCTGTCTGAAACTCTCTACAAGTATGTAAAAGACGCTTCCTCTTCATATTGGCTTAAATGTAGGAATACATTTGGCTACATTTTGTGAGATTGTTTACTAATATTTAATAAGAATCAGAAGTAAAATGCCAAAATTCGATGTAGAAACTGTAGATGAATAATAATTAACGATTCGTTCATAGTCAAATGATTAAAATGCCCATTATAGTAATTTCAAACTTCCTAGATATCCAATTTATATCTTAAATCTTCTTAAGTGGATATACATCGTGCATACAAAACTAATAACACGCCGCATAGCCGTTTACACCCATGTGTTAAATTAATAATGAGACTCTAGCAACTCGGTTCTTATTACGGAAATCAAGAGATATTTAAAATTTTTAAATATAGATACATTCTGGGTTGTCCATAGGTTCGTAGTTTGTCTTTTGGAAGTACAACATACATTCCAACTGAATATACCTATTGTGTAGGAAAGTCATTGGTGATAGTGGGTGGGTACTATGATTGCATGGTCCTAAATGTCAGAATTTGAGTATACTTTGCGGCATATACATCTATTTTTTTATTTATCGATTTTTTAGTGGTCTATGTCGTGAAAATTAAGTTTCAAGCAGCAATTCCACGCCAAACTCAATATAACAACGTAATGTACCTTCTGCAAAGATGGGGTATTGTGCCTTTCGTTTGCTCGATACTGCTGGATTATGTACAGCACGGTTGTTGTTACCCATTTTTTGTCTCTTCTACAACATTACCCTGTATCGGTTGGTTCCCAGTTACAACAAGGGTAAATCCTGAGCTATATCCAAATTATTTCTATCTGTTCCTCTTTTGAAGTTAGTGTTTTATAATGCTCACCCTGTTATATTTGACCGAAGATATATTCAATCAGCAAGCAAAATATCGACTTCTTCCAACAAATAGTTTTTGAGTTATACCGACAACAGACAGACATACAGATAGACAGACAGTCAGACAGATGAATAGACAGTCAGACAGATAGAGAGACAAACGGACCGAGAGAATTTTTCACGATTACAATACTACCTTCGTCTTTTGGCGAAGGAAGTAGTAAAATAGTTTAAAAATATCAGTTTATTTTTAACTCCCGCGTTTAAAAAACGATGGAAGTATTAAAAAAACCACCTTCCAAGATTTTTTTAGAAATTCACGTTTCAGGGTCGAAGTTGACGAAAAACATGATTTGTGACATGTGTGCTTGTGTCTGCCTGTCTGTCTGTCCGTCTGTTGGCGGTATTTTTGCTGGAAACGGTGGATATATCTATCTGGCACGAAACCGAATATATTTTAGGTTGAATATATACAGGGTGAATGCCTTAAACAGTAAAATGTTGTCTCCTTGCTTTAACTAAGGAATGTATATAAATGCAAATAGATCAGTTTTATCCTTGACAAAAATGGGACCAACAGATACAGGATACATGTTGTAAAAGATACAAATGTAAGCACACTGAATAGATGCGAGGCATTCCTTCGTAGCAAAACGATATCAATGAACGTGTTGCGCGCAGCCTGCTGCCGTGCTCAAAAATCACCCCCGCAAGTGCGAATTCCACCGCCTGCAATGTCTCTTTAAGTACAAATGATGTAATTCGCATTACCAAGTGTTTTTTATTTATTATTTCAGTGTTATTATGAACGTTAAGATATTTTTGCTTCCATTTTCTTCGATTTTTTTAAACTTTTCGGGTAAGAACTTTCACTTGCAAAGGAAGTTCTGAGTAAAGCCCTTTATAGACTATTTTAGGTTATTACGTGCGTTTAAGCATAAACAATAACAGAAGTGCGTTGAATACAAAGATGGATCATTAACACTGATACTGATGTAATAAAACAGCAGTACTGTTTTTCTTATATATACGTCTAATAATTTAAAATATTTTAATGAATATCATTTCTTTATAATCCCATTCCAGAAAGCATATTTGGCTCGTCCTGCGGACTCCTTGTATTTTCAGCCTTAAGGTTATAGTCTATAATATTCATAAAAAAATCATAGATAACAATCGTGATACTCACTATATTATCCTTGACAATATGTAAAATAAACAAACTTTCAGCTGCTACTGACAACACATGAAGTAGCTCTCGTGCTTAAAACAACCCGTTTACGCTGTAGATTGGGTATTGCACATCCTTTTTTACTTCCTCGCCGAAGACGAAGCCAGTATTGTATCTTGAAAATATTGTCTTCCAAGATTTCTTTAGATTTTCACGTTTCAAGGTCTATAGATGGCGACATACATGTTTTCTCAGTTTAATATGTCTCTTTTTCCGTCCGTCCGCCTGTTGATGGTATAGCTAAAAAACTAGTTGTTGAAGGAGACCATATTTTGTATTATATGTCTGCCCCATTCGAAACTGATTTGGTCAATTATATACCGTATGAGCACCTTAAAAAATAACATTTCGGTTACCTTTGCATTAACTCAAGACCTATTAGTTAAAGAACAGTAATATTTTGCACATAGCTCAGATTTTTACACTTGACAAAAATAGGTATGTTTTAGGCTCGGGTGCACACCTTCAAAACTTAAATTGTTTTTACTTTTGATAGTTTCAAACTTTTTACTTTAAAAACTCCCATTAGCGAGGGAAGTTCCAAAAAAAGATTTTTAATGTTTTGCCATTTTATGGAGAAATTAGTTGTACAAATGGACATTTTTAAGATTGTATGATTGGTATGATTGGTTTTGTAGTTGCACGTACTGCCATCTCATAGTTTTCGGAGGTTGGATTTTGAACCAATAGTCTAAATTAAAACACATTCTTGTGGCGCATGCTGTCAGACAAATACATTCAGAATTGCATCAAATTCTGCCCTATATGGTTAACGTTATCATATTTAAGTTAACCAAAACTGGGGCTGTATAGAAATAGGGAAATTATAATTCTCTAGCCTTTTATTAAAAATCGAGAACGGCGAATATATTTCTTCATGTGGCGAAATAATTAGTATTCTTACTTTCTTCAGTTTAATCGTATTCATAACAGGTTTCTTAGTACTACTTGTAATGAACGCTCCACAATGAATGAGATTCTGAACGTCCTTACTAGATTTTTCGATGGAAGAGAAGCAACGGGGCAGTTTTATAGACGTTATTGCAGTAAACACATCCCTGATACAATAATAATTAATAAATGTGGTTTAGAAGCACATCAAATTAATTACTGGCGGAAAGTCTATACTATTTATTGCAAATATTAGTATCAACTGACTACCTTATAAACGAAATCAAGATTGATAAATTGTGTAACGAATTGTTTAGCTTTGGCGAATTTACGATAATAATAAATTAGAATTTGTTCATGAATATTGGGTGTATTTTAGGTAATATATTCAATAAATGTAATGTATAATATTGATTTATCTATCACACGTGCATTTATTACCTTAATCATTGAAAAATAGCAACACAAAATTTGTAAATTAGATTTTATTCGAATTTTCAGCAATTTTAACTATTAACTAATATGAAACAAAATAGTGTAGAAATAATATGCTAGCAAATAATGCCCATTGAAATCATATCGCCGCTTGTGAAATGCATGACCTGAAGCCATAGATTATTCCTTGGCTTTCACAGTTGCGTGTAATTTTGAAAAACGGCGTTGCGATTATCGGTGATTACTAAAGGGCGGCCCTGAAGATGAAAGATTAATCTAGAAGTGGCCGGTTTGTTCGTATAAAGGCACCGGTGTATTTATAGGAGCGGTAGAGATTCACATTAGATAAGACTTTAGCTTATTCAAGATGGCACTAGATGACCTGTAGATCGTGGCCATGCCGTGAATGCTCTCCCTGCGTCAGGGACAGTTTTACCTGTTGATACTACATTTAACAGGGTCACTTAATTAGCTTCTTAATTTTCTTGTTGAAAATTTAATATAAGAGTTTAAAGGAGCAGTTGTTGTGTCCGGAAATTCCCAAGTTGTGTTTCTAAGTAACAATTAGAAGTTTGTTGTCGTCAAGTATTAAACCGAGTAAAGCCTGTACACGTTTTGAGTATTTTGGAAAATTAATTTTGACTGCACTCGTCTACAAAACGACGGAAATATTATAATCGCAAAAAATCATTTTCCAAGATTTCTTCAATCTTCACATTTCACGGTCCCCAAATGAACAATAATTGTTAAAGGAAGACGATATTTTGCATAAGGATTATTGTTTACCTGGCATGATGCCGCAAATTTACAAGGTGGGCACCATACTTTTTTATGTTTTGGATTTAATTGGACAATAGATAAAGATGCATAAGCACTGCAATCACGAGCACGGATCCTGCTTGCAATATTTTTTTAGTTGGAAATTGATGTAATTTTCATTACCAAGTGTTTGTATTTATTGTTTCAGTACTATTAGGAACGTTAAGAGAGTTTTACCATAACTTTTCTTTATTTTTTTAAAATAATTTGTGTCACTCCTTTGCATATTGCCATAAGTGAACGTTTGTATTTCGAGGATATGTTCAGAAACCATATGATAGTGTCTACAACTAATAATAATAATACGGCAACGTTTTGTTCGTTTTCAATCACTAAGTAATATTGGAATAGATACTTACTTAGAGAAGGTTAGACTTCGTTCCCTAACCTACAAGCTGGAAAAACAACATTGCATCAATAATTTAGCATTGTATTCAAATAAAATCAAGAGGTAAAGTACATGTTCCAAACTACACTCTTCTTATTGTTGGCATTTTATAACCGTCCTTTAACCCGACGGGGGGAACAAACAGTAGCTTGTCTTTTAGAACTCGTCAGGAACATTGCTTGACATGTTAAATACTAATCCGAATTTAAGAAAGGCATACAGATATTGAAGCAAGTAATACATACCTCTGGTTCGGTAAGTGCTACAACGTACCAAGCAGCATTTCCACAATATTACGAAATATTAATAAATATTATACACCAAGTGAATTAAACATATGTTTATTCACGAAAAGATTTGGGTTCACGAGCACGCAGTGCGAGTGAGATCAAATCTTTGAGTTAATAAATGTTTAATTCACGTGGCGTATATATGTTTTTATTCAAATTTGACGAAATTTTGAATAATTTTTTTTTAAATATTCAAATTTATAGCGCCTGCTGCTCTTAAATCACTTATCAAACAACAAATAAAACACCACACTTACTGTGTGCCAAACGTCAAAGTGACGTTTGTCACCTGCTTACAGCTATACACAAAATTGTAAATAAATGACATTAAAAATATTCAAAGTAAGATAAATATATATTACACACTACAAAGAGAAATAATAATTGAATGTAAGTATTTGTAGAAATAATAAAAATATGTTGTTCTTTATTGAAACGTTTTTAAATATCTAGTGAATTAAACTTTTTTAATTCTTTAGTGAATTAAAACGCTTTTATTTCTCTTGTGAATCATAGTGTTTATGAAGGTTGTTATGGAGTTAATAATCTCACTTTAAACTGTCAAAATTGAATAAAATAATAAAAATAACCTGTTTAATGACACTATGAACTCAAACGTCCAGTAAACTTGTCTACAATATTTATTGATCTAATTCAACACTAATTCAACAGTTGATGAATAATAACTCTCTTACTGAATCGCTGAACCTTTTGTGGAGTAGATTTATTAATTTCTGTGAATCGATTACTTTATATGTTACATATAGTAGTTTTTATAGTTATTATTTACATAGTCAGTTCAACTTATAACTATCAAGGTTATAATACATAATCTAAACTAAATTGTCAAGAATTGTAGCAGTTATTCAGTTCTTTGAAATACTTACTTTCAATACAGGTACTGCGAACTTAAAATTACCAATCTCTTCTATTTCGATCTACGTCGAAAATAACAGGAAATCAAAAGTAAAGAGCGTTAGTCGTTGATTTCTTCGTAATTTATTTTTAATCAAAATGTTAGTAAGTTCTAGTATAGGATGTCGAAAGCACCGAGCAGCGTCCAGGTGGTAACCAGCTCACTTGTGCGGCTCATGCGGTAAGGGGAAACGTCCCGGTTTTACATTTTATAAAACATATCCTCCGTATAATAATACTAGTTTTTTTCCGATACCGACTTGTAAAGTTGTACCTTATCTATTAAAATTTTCATGGCATAGCTACTGACAGTTTGAAATGTGATTGACTGCCCTTATTTTTTTTTGAAATTGTTAAAGTTCTTGCTATAGAAAAAAAATTCGTATTATACACGACGATAAAGTTATTTCTATCCACTCTTGACTCATTAACGTCTCGACTTCGTCTCGACGTTAAACGATTCCCTCATGGATAAAATTTAACTTTATCGTCTTGTATAATAAATTACTATTAATAGGATGCTGCAAGTTAGTGGTGCTTTATTAAAATTCAAAGTGTTTTCGTTCCATCGGTTGCGTATCGGCGACTCATTGACAACTGACTGTAAATTATGTCAACATTTCAATAAAGCCTCGACTCTAAAGCACGGGGGGTGTACTAATAAGTTCATAGAACGGCTCAAGACTATTTGACATACTTGAAATATACAAAATAAAGCAAGACGCAACTAATTTACCTATCTGTATCTGCTACAAAGGAAGTGGAAAGCGTAAGCTCTGATATGTAAAAGCTCTCCAGAAGAAATATTAACCACATTTAAATCAGATAGGATTTATAAAATAATTGAAATACTACTGTAAACTAAAATACGTCCTTTAATAGTACATATTGGTAGAATTTCAGGCCAGGTTTTAAATACACTTCCAATTAAAACACCGCAATGTACTATGTAAGAGATGAACGAAATATTTCATCTTCATATGAGGACTATTAACTTGGTTGTTATCTAACATGTTTCACTAAAATCTAAGCAGTTCTCTCCCATATTCGGTTAAATTTGGTTTAATTAATTGTAGCGAATGCTATATTTGTACAAGCACCTGAGCGTCATAATATTAGCTATTAACTTCCAGGTGTCTATTTGAAACGGTCAATAGTACGATGTGTAGAAACTAAGTTTTATCTGTTTGGTGTAAGCTAGATGCGAGAAAATATTAAGTAATTAATAGACGTAATCAATGTTTAGGGAAAGAGACATTATTAATCTTTTATAGGGAAAAAAATACAAGCATATATTAGCTTAGAGCTTATTAGTTAACCAATTTCAGTAATTGGTTACTGCGAATTGTGGTGCAGACACGTTTATTTGAAAACATAAAACGAGATGCTATCTAATTAGGGATACGCTTACCCAAAACACATTTTGCTTATCAAGTATTTGGGCTCTCGTATCTGTAAAGCATACACCGGCTATTATTTACAATTATTAAATAAATATCATTAACTCTACGTAAATGTAAAAAATTATAATTTAACATTTTACTTTTAATTTGGGCGATGAACTTTTCTTTAATTAACATATTTAAATAGAATTCTCAGAAAGAAGAAATCTGAAGGAAAACATCACCGAAATTCAGATTACAAATCAGTAACGATGTTCTCGCTAAGCGAGTGGAATGGTTTTAGAAAGCGGTAGTAAATCAGTGCCTGTAAACAGACACTTCGTTTGAAAAACGTGGCGTTTGCTCGCTTTTGTTCTATCGAGCGCGAACCTCATAACAGCCATTACGTTATCATTGTGACTTATTACCGACCTTATAACTTCTGTGAAATCGAATGGAGCCACCTGCGACATCATTTCAATAAAATATTTCGACCGCTTTCCTGAAATCTGAATTCAATTACTACACAAGAAATACTCCAATGGAGGTACTAAATAATACGTATCTTATAAAACTTTCCATTTTACGACAACTTGCGAATATTAAGAAATATATGTTTCCTCAGCAGCACCAGCGCTTCAGTCTACAGGCATCGTTTTTCTTTTTTAGAGATATTATTTTAGAGTAACGGCTACATTAAAACTGTTTCCCAGCTGCATTTTGATTGAAAACCTCTCTAATAAATATCATCGATAATAATAGCAATAACTTTTAAAATGTGATTCAGAATTCAATCGCGGTAGTGAAGCTTTATTGAAGAGCGCTCTAATGCAATCGTTTTTCATTTAATCAAACTAGAGCATGATAATTCCTAGCCTGGAGTAGCTATTTTAAGTATTCTATAAGGGATTTAAAACAAAATAATGCACACACTGTGCACGGTAACAAAGCCTTCTATTCTGTTTTTATTGTGATGTAAATTAGATATGTTTGATACTATACAAAAGAATTCACTATCAGTATTATTATGAACCCTTTGTACGTATTTGCTATACGTATAGGACATATTTATAGTATATAAAAATCTAAATAAAAACCTGTAAATGTTTTTATACAAAACTTTCCTCACGAGACTTTAATCAATTTGCAAATAAAAAATGTAATTTGCTGGTATTCGAACTCCGTGCTCCGAGGCGAATATCTCGAGCCACTTTCTTGTCCGCCGCTAGGATAACTGAGCCACGGTCGTGTTTGAATGCGACAGGTTTTGATGCGTTATAAAGCACCATACTATTCTGTCCCATTTGTGGTGTTTAGCCTGTATCTGCTAGGTCTAATTTTCGCCAATGATAAAGTCTGAGCTATTTGAAAAATATTACTTTTATCTTTCGCAAATAAAAAGTCCTCCGTCGTTTAGACGAGGGAAAGAAAAATGTAGTCCGCTGGAATCCGCACTTCGCGTTCCGCCGCTAGAATTACTCAACTACGGGCGTGCGCAAAGTGAACGAGTTTCTGCTGCGTTGTAAAGCACCATAGTATTCTGGTCAATTTGTGATGTTTACCCTGTAACGAGATAAAACGACAACTACGACAAATCAAACCTGGCACCCCGATGGCCTGCCAGTTGGTAACAGGCTAAACGATAATTATATTGTTTATATTATAATTAATAGTTTGTAACGGTACGATACGATATTTACGACAAATCCAACAAAGCTAAGCGACTCTCGCGTAAGCTGACTCACAAAATCGGAAATGTGTTACATAGGACCGCTGCCCCAGCCCGTTAGAAAGAGTTGCCGACTAACTTCAGTGGAGCGAGGAGTGGTCCGACACGAGATAACCCTGGGCTACGGTGTAATACACTAAAACCAGAACTAAAATGATAAATCGCCACCACGATTCCATACTACGGAAAAATGCATAGGTGAGCCAACTGAGGAAAAGTGTAAGCATAACGGAATCACCTTTCGACTACAACCTTGGCAGTATTCTGGTCAGCGAGCTAAGTGCAACGTCACGGACCAACCTTTCGAAGAACTCACTTGAACAGCTGGTCAAACTCCTTTTACAGCTGAAACATACATACACAAATCGCATGCTCAATACCAAAAGAAAACCACAATTAGATTAAACATGAAATATATTAGCAAAAATAGTTAAATTCATAAAAGTTACTCTTCTTAACATGGAATTTCGGCTTAGACCGCGTAGTATTTGTATATGAACACCCAGAATTTTCTGGCTTAATGTGCCTTACCCACACAGTGCGACTTTTACTCTGATGATGCAAGCTGCAAAGTCTTGCGAAACGTTAGTGAATATGGATGCACAAACAGCAAAACGGCCAAATCTGCCTAAGTATCCTCGTTCTCAATATACTCAAACAATACGCGCCACCACAGAGCATGACCATCGCGCGGGTTTTTGCTCGACTTCACAAAGTGCAAGGCACATTAAGCCAGAAAATGCTGGGTGTTCATATACAAATACTACTCGGTCTAAGCCGAAATTCCATTTTAAGAAGAGTAATTCGAGTAACCGCGAAAGCCCCAATCAATATATTTATAAATATATTTAGATTACGAAACGTCCTAAGCTAATAAAATATTCCCTAAACTTGACATCAACTATTGAAATTACTGGTAAACGGTATCAACATTAAACTATCGAAATACTGAATCAAGTAACAGCAACAAAAAGGCAGTATTCAACTAAACAAGCTGCAGTTGCTACACATTTCAATCTGCCACTATTTAAAGTTAAACAGGATAATAAAATCTGACAGTAATGAATATTAAATAGACAGGTACACAACTACAATGGTTTGACAAATGCAAAAATGTACACAATAAAAGTTAAATGACCGCAACGTTACGTCAACTTTCCGATACTTCGGCGAAACACCCTGTACACTTTAAATTCGCATTGTAAAAGTTATTGACAATATTATAATGGTACCTTAAGAAGCTTGGCTCGCGGCAATTGATGTCCTCTGTTGCTGCAACGGTCGGTGTTTCAGATGCTGCGTTAAAGCACCTGAAGCTGCATCAAAATGGCGGAAATTGGGAGAACGATAAGCGGGGTTACTTGAAACATGGTAAGCCGATATTAGGTTTACACGGAGAGATCGCCAAAAGGCGTTTTAGGGGTTGCCGCCCCACGATACGAAAACCTCTACGCTCACAGCTGTAAAAAACATCCAGTTCGCCAGCTACCATGTACAATTCAACAAGCCCATAAAGGCGGAACACAACACATGCTTCACAGAGACAAGGGTTAGAATAACGAGATTAAAACATACGGAACACACAAACACCAAGGGCACAAATCTTTAAGCGTGAATTAGCACACATTGAACAAACGCAACAGCTTGAGTGGCCAAGGGCACCGCTGGGTTGAAAAACAGCTATCAACAACCTGTTGCTGCTTGCGACGCCGGATCGATTCTACCTCCCAAACCGTGCGAAGAAGGTCGCATCTAAAAGTGGTGAAGGCAAAACCTCCGACTTGCTCTCTTGAACACACGGCAACTATCTCTTACACTGGCTCTAATAGGTACAAGGATTTACATCGCCAGGCGGGCCGACAAGAACAAATGTGCGCCGAGCGCGGGCTCGAGTGATAACACAGAAGAGTGCGCTAGAAAACAACTGGATGTCTGCACAAAACCCGCACACTTATATATACAGGTGGAATCGTAATTCGGAAACGAGAAAATAATGCTAAATTAACCGTAAGTTTTTGACACTTAAAAATGCCCTTACAACCCCATATGTTTTAGGTCACATTATCGCCAATGATAAAGCCTTAGCTATGTGCAAATTATTACTTATGTATTTTTCAGGTAAAGCAAAACTAAACAAAATTAAATTTTTTGAATTGAACACCCTGTATATGTTTCTCCGAAATTTTCTCGGTTTCATGACAAGTAGACATATAATATGGATGAAAAATATGGGCTTCCTCAAACAAATACTTTTTGAGTTATACCGCCAACAGACAGACATGGAGTCAGTCAAACAGACAGACAGATAGGCGGAATTGAGAAAACCTGTTTTTCGTCATCTAAGGACCCTGAAACCTGAAGATCTGAAGAAATCTCGGAAGGTGATTGTTTCGTGATTACAATACTTCCTCCGTCTTTTAGACTGATTAACACAGATTATAAAATAGAATACAGTTTAATTTATAGGATGTATCAAAAGATAATTCAATAAATATACTCTTATTCTTTCTTTTCGTAGGGCTTTCATATTCCTTACTCTGTACCGTGGATACAGCAACTATGCGTTCCTGTTGCTATTTCAATGGACTAAACTTTCCGGTAAACCTCTTGCGTGTGGCGTTTCAGTTCTGGCTATTTTTAAGCACTCTACCATTTTCCATTCCGTCCATGTATACATTCCAGTACCTCCTTCTCTGTTTTTCGAATTTTATTACGTCTTTTGCTTCTCATATTTGCCTTATTTCCGCATTTGGAATGTGGTGGTGACACTCTACTCCTTCGACCTAACGAAGCTGGGTTTTACACAATATAGGTGACGCGAATGACATAACACTATTGTGCAATTTAATGCCAACTTCGTTTAGACTATCTGGTACACGGAACACTAATTGTCAATAAGCTCGGCTAAAACAGAGATATTGGTGTCCGCAAAAAGAGCACAATGGAGCTGCTCATGACACAACGGTTTTTCCAAAAACCTTTAACCATTTCAGACGAAGTCCAAGATCTAGGTGTGTTTTGACAAAAAGTTGAATTGGGGGAGACTATGGATACCTTCGCTAAGGAATGTCTTGTAGCTGAATACTGCCGCTATTAGACCAATACTGTGCCACTAGTGTTAGTCCGCTGGCAAAGAATCAGAGAAGTTACTACGGCAACCAAATTTCCACACGTTTAGCGACTAGTGTATCTGAGTGCTTATGTTCCACCCCAACAGCAGTTTTGAGGACTAATCTAGATCTTCTTCAACTAGACCTTTAGGTGGAGGAGGTGGAACTAAGGAAAGCTCTAAAATCAGCTGAAAGGTTTATGGAACGATATGTGCATCAGAACATCTCGAAAGAGACCCTTCGTAGGATGCTTCTGCTGGGAGCAATGGCACACTTCCTGTTCCTAAATTTATTTTTAAGAATTATTTCAATCTCGCAAAGACTTAAATGCATCTGACCCAAAATATACGACCGCTTTTTCAAGCGAAGGTAATAGCTATCATAGAAGGTGCAAATGCAAATCTGGAGCGGGGCATCCAAAATTAGACCATTAGGATAGCTAGTTACAGGGCACATGAGAGCTACCTTATTGGCCCTGAATAACCATAATATTGTTTTAGGAGTGAAAGTCCAATACCACTGCACATTGGAGCTAGCGGTAAGGAATAGTATCTTAGAACTAATTTGAATAATAGGACATGCTGATAATTATGGCAATGAACATGACGATCAAGGCTGGAAGCCACCTTCTTGGGGTCCCGAACCTGCAATTGCACTTGCGTCATCTCTGGTCTACATCATAGGTAGCCACGAAACCCACAATTGATACTGCGCTAAAATTGTCAAGACGAATTGTTGTAGAAATGCTTTCTAAGCACTGCAGCCTGAACAAATATATGCATAGGATGGGCTTAGCTGACGACTCAACCTGCTGTGATGCAACCTTAAGGACGAAATGTAGACCACATTCTTTGTGAAGGTACTTCCCTCGCTTCGAAGAGAATTTGTGTTAAGGGATTTCTGGCCTGACATGGTCGGAATCCACAATACTAATTTATCGAAGTAGTCGAATGACTTGAGCGAGGCAGTCAAAGGGTACCGTTCTAAAGGTAGTACAATGTGCCGGAAACTTGAGTGCATGTGAATGTGGTTTATTCGTCCTTTATAATCCAAAATGCAAAGTCAGCCGTGAAGTGTTTTTCCGCCTATCGATCTTAGGATATTTGGGTTGCTTTGATCAACGTTTTTGTTCTAGCTCAGATTTGGACCGTGTTTATTTAATATGTGGTTTCAGTGCACACGTCTCGTTGATTAAATATTACGATTTAAAAGTACTTTAACTTTTAGTGTTAATTTATGGGTTTATCTTCTATCACCGATTTACACCTTAGTTGTATCTTTGAGCTGATGTGAAATTTTGTTTCATCTGTTGATAATTTCATATCATAATTTTCTGCTGTTAACACTCGCTGCAATCAGTCCTGACGTTTACGTTATATTCTCTGTCTATTTGATTCACCTTTTTTATTATAAAATCAATGTACCGCTCTTCAACAAAAGGCGAGCACAACGTTGACCAGCTCAAACTCCAGGCAATTTGTTGTTATTTGTAAAGATGAGGCAAGGATTTCTAGGGTTCAATGAAACAATATGAAGGAAAGTTGGAAAAACCGCCAGTCGTCAACCATGGCAAAAAAACGCATTCAAACTTGGTCTATTTAAAAATAACTTACCGAGTTCAACTTCTAGCTTCCACTAGCTTATACTCGAAAAAACCTGCAAGTATCCCTTGGGTCAAATAAATGATAATGTACTAGTAGTAGGGGATACTAATGAGGATTTAATAGCTAAACTGTTTGAATACAGTGGAATATATTATAAAAAATCTGTAAAAGGATTTAACCAGAACTTCCCTCGTCGACATTGTCACGCTAAAAAGTTTTAAAAATCAAATTAAGTTAGGAGTAAAAATATCTTCACGTTTCTAATAAATTATATACATTTTCAAATAAAAAAATGTATCCCGCTGAGGTTTGAACCCGTTGCATCTGCGCAACCGTAACCGCACCACTACATAGAGACCGTATCTGCACCAATAAAGCCAACTACGCTACCGAGGCTCTTTCAAATAGGTCCGGAGCGCCTCTCTTGAACAGTTCGCTGTTATTGTTGAAAAATTTTTACTCTTTTGTGACATTGTCCTCTATCAGTTGAGTCTTATTTTCGGCAAATGTAAAGCCTGACCTCTGTGAAAGTCACTACATCCTTCTATTTCAAAATTCACCCAAAAAAAATTCTATTTTTTTTAAAATGCTCACCCTGTATATATTTGTATGAAATTTTACCGGTTTAATGCGAGGTAGATATATAATATGTATGCAAAATATCGTCTTCTTCCGACAAATAGTTTTTGAGCTATACTGCCAACAGACAGATAGACAGACAGACAAACAGACAGACGGACAGACAGACGGAATTAAAAAACCTCTTTTTCGTCATCTAGGGACCTTGGAATGTGAAGATCTGAAAAAATATCGGAATGTGATTTTTTCGTGATTACAATACTTCGGATCCTGTAAGGAGGAGCAATAGGCGTAAGTCTTTGTGCAGTTTCTGTTGTTTACCTCGCGGTTTGCGCGACATTATTCTAATGGCGAGTTGTTTCACAGCAACTCTCGTTTAGCGGAAAAGTTTCGGCAGTTTGGTCTGCACCTTCTGACCTTAGTTGTAGTTTCGGGCTATCAGTGATCCGCCTGCTATATTTTCCCAGTGTAGCGTTCTTCCCAGATGGGTTATTAACCAGTTCATGGTGTGTGGGTGACTTCTGCATTGTGAGCGGCCTTGACCCAGTTACCAGGTGTAATACATTGGTCGGCTAAGAGCGCAATCAATGCTTAAGGAGAAGGCAGTAGTGGAGAGACAGGTAAGTGTCTATTTTTAGTAATTGATGTGTTAATTGCGCCAGCATTTCCGACTAGAATTTCTGGATTTTAGCTTTGCATAATTTCATTACTACACGATCCCGGCTGTTGTGACATTCAACTTGCAAGCAGTAGTTTTACTTTTGTTTGTGTAAATTAACGCAGGTCTGTTTGTAGTCTTACTCCTAATGGTTTATTATCTGTGACTTTATACTGGCTGCCTATTTTAGCATAATGTGTTACTAAAACTGCACAGGTATCAGTTTCAATTTCATTTCAATATCCCGTTAATGCATTTAACACCTTCTTTCGCACCACCTTTTAGCTAAATGTTGTACCAAATAAACTAAAGTCTATCGCAGCAAGTGTTTATCTTTAGAGATAAACACCTGCAGTTTTTCCTGTCGCGGCATGTTTGCGAGCCTTTAATTGCGAGTAGGAGCTGGAAAACAGCGGAATCGCGCAATTAGTATTGATTTTTAGAGAGGCATGCCTTGCGGATATAAATTGTTGGGCAAACTGAAGCCGTTCTGGTTTTTTTAAGCAAACAAAACCGTTTCAGCGTTTGCTGCATCCCTTTGCGACTTCTAATAATTGAAACCTCTGCGGCGCGTTTTCCACACAAATACTCCGTGAACACCGTTGGCCGGCAATTATGGGTTCACATGAGGGTAATACAAATTCGGCCACTATGGGCTAACTTGAGAGCTCCTCTGAAGCGTATTCAGTACCCCCGATTTTGCTTTTACACGTTGGCCAAAAATTCCAGAATACTGTGCCGCTTCTTGCTGCTGTTGGCTGTCTTCTTAACACTAGCGACCTTGGGATTCTAATAATTTGGGAGCCAAATCCTTAGAAGTCTTCATGGATAAATACAACGCACCATGATCTCCCGTGCGATCGCTGGACTTTGACAACAATTAAATTGCCTGCATGCCCTTCTCGGCGTTCTTTTTTTGATCGACAAAAACAAATGCCCCAACTGTTCAGTTCAACTAAGGCCTTAGGAATTGATGCGTGTTTAACCACTCTTTTGGTTCAATAATTTATTAGCGCTAATGAGCAAAAATTTAATTCTTTTTAAATTGCTGGAAGGTGCATGTATTCTGTAATCTAAAATGAGCCGCCCCCTTGGCGATGTGCGTTTATGTCAATTGCGATAGCACAACTTAAGCTAATTTAAGCTATAATTAGCATTTTGTTACTTGAATATTTGGAAGTTAATTTCTATTTGTGATTATAGGCAAACTTTAATTGCTGTCACTTGGCTGAAGTACTAATGCATATAATTCATGTGTTACTGCGATTTTTGGGATTAATTACATGCCTCTAATGCTGTTATTTGTTTGTGTTTTCTTTTGCAACCCCTCTAGCTGTATGAGTTATTTAGATATGCAGTGAAGTACCCAAGGTAGGTGACATTTTATTAATTACCTAGTTTTGTTCTTATGTTGTGAGTAACGACAAGGCTTCCAATTTTTCTTTTAATCTTTCTGTTCAATATAAATGCCCGAAGCATTTTTTAGCCTAACCCTTATACCCCGCCATATCCTGCCGAGAGTTAAAGGAGCTCACCGAGACCTTGTCAAATCTTCGTTTAAGGTCGGTACATCAGCGAAAAAGCCTTTCTATCGGTATGCAGCCTTTCAGGTGCTGGTAAAAAGCTCATCTGTAACTTGAGAAATAGAGCGCAAGTCTGTCGATAGCATTTGTCTAAAGAAATGACTTATAAATATCGAACCTAGTATGTATTATAAAAATAATGCGTGACTACTTTTCGCTGGTTGCTTAAGCGCTAAAAAAACAGGCACTGCGTACTATCATAACCACTATTTACAATTAATCAAAATAGAGGGAATGCCCTGACGCAGCCATGACTGTGGTTTTCCGGTGCAGTAAGAGCGTTACCGCATCAAGATGCATCAAACAACGGGAGTAAAACCCCCAAGAACTCTGGATTCTGTGGCCACTCAGCAGCAAGAAGGTCTTTGGAGATTTCCATGTGATATATAAAATGTTCCAGAGCAAATTCAGTGTGCGGGTGCCAACGTTGGAGCAAAATGAACTTAGCGGTTCCTAACCTTATCTAAAAGGCTTAGACGCGAATTGCTCAAAATTAGCACACTAAACGAAAAAGAAAAAAACGAATACCGTAAGGTTGATATCGGCCCGTGATCATACGCAGTAAAAATTAAAATTGCACCGTGTGCATCTTGGAGGAAAATACCACGACGTTGGCTTCAGAAAAACTGTGAGTATCTCGTAACACTTGATAACTTTGTACTGAGACATAGGGTTGCAGATCCCTATAGCGCCATACGAAACGGAACTGAATTGACTTAGCTTGCCGAGATGCAAGTGAAAATATTTCTGGACTTTCCACCTTACGTCGCTTCTAAAAAGTACGGAGTGAAGTTAGTTGTGCTTCCCAAAAGTTGATTGATATACTTAGTAATAAATAACTTAAAAAGGAAGTAGGAATGCATTAACAAGAAGAATATAATCTGCAAGCGTCAAAATCGAAAAGGGATGTTACATCAATCACTAAGTTAAATAGGATCGGACTTATGCTGAATGTTTGTCTTACTAATTCGTATTAGTTCTAGTAATGACTAATGACAGCGCAGTTCATTTTTGTGATTTGCTATTTATGTCGTCTATAAGTGTTACCGTTTGTTTTGGGGGTCTCTTTCTCTTCCAGGATATTGATGAAATCGTTTAGCTGCGTACGATCGAAAGTTTTATGTAGGTCCACACAAGTAACATACGATATACTTTTACCTTGTAATTAGTACTGTCGAAATGTAGCATTAAGAGTAAAAAATAGAGGCCAATAACTTATATGGATAAAAAGGTTCACAACTAGACTATCTAACATAGCAATCGAGTTACCGATACTTACACCCGTATGCATAGTCGTTCGCCAGTAGCTCGCCGGCGACTCTCTGGCGACCCGCCGGAGTTTCGCTGCGCGCCGTACGAGAATTACATTGCATAGTCGCCCGCCGGTAAAACAATGGACGCGCGTTACTATAGTTTTCGGCGGAGCGCCGGCAACGCGCTGGAGATCTGTCAGGCTGTGCAGTCCAGGGAACAAATAAGTACAATCGCATTGATTTTGTTGTTCGCTTATTGTGGTTAATGGTGTTACAGCAATGAAAAATAGGAAAATGTAGTGGGCGTAGCACAAACGCCACAAACACGGTGCTAAATTAAGGTTAAAATCGTCACATGGTCAGCACGGTCACGAATTTTAAAGCATGCGCGTAGTAAATAAGGAACTGTATGAAACAAAAATATATACGAGGTCTGGGTCTCTATAAGCAGTATATGTTTTGAGTAAACAAGGGCTTGCGCACGAGCAAGTATTTCGGCGATACGCTACAGTGGCGAACGACTATGCAATGCAAATTAGGCTCCGAACTAATCGCTGGGAGCTTCGCCGAGAGAAATCTCCGGCGACACGCCGGCGAGCCGCTGGCGAACGACTATGCATACGGGTGTTAGACCTTCTCTTTTCCCAATTAGGTGGGGTGGAAATGCAGAAAAATGTACATATGTCTTAACTATCTCAGAAACTTTAAATTCTCATAAAAAAGTTTTAATTATTCTTTGTAGCCTATTATATTCCTTTAAAAATGATTTGAATTTTGTTCAAAATAGCAAAGGTACAATGGTGTAGTTTTTGCTGTTTTTGACGTTCCCCGTTTTTACGCTTGGGTTTTTGTTAGGAAATTTTAAAATAGACTACCAAGATAAAAATGTTTCGAATCAAAGTTATAAGCCATTAAGTTATCTACATTTTCTTTTTAACTTTCTAGAGAGAAAATTAGTCGAGTTGTGGACATTAAGGTCTTCAATATTGTAATATTTGAAAGTTACAAACATGCCAGATACGTATTATGTAACACGGCTTTTTTACCTCTCCCTATACTCTACTGTACTTTTACTTTATATTGCCGTAGGTCGCTAAATTCAGTCGGAGAGGCATAAGACTATTAAAATCGTCAGTGCAGGTAAGGGCATGCTAATATTGTTTTGTGGTAGCTCGTTTACATCTGGAATGTTGAACCTACGCATGCAAACAATAACAGCAATAAAAACCAAGCAGTTCACATAAACAACATATAATCTGTAAGAAAAACACAAACACAAGAAAATACATATAAACAAATACACAATAAAAAGGTCACACGCTGCATGTATGACAATGCCTTAAATATGTCACTAAAGTTCAGCTATCCTCGCAGTCAAATGCCACTAGCGCAAAGTGTAATGGAATTCCGCGCACAAGTAAACTCTCGTGAAGTTGACTATTCTTAAAATTGCGCTCGTACTAGATGCGCTGGAATACTACACAGTGTGGGCCTATTCATATGACGTAACCCCCAGTTTCTGCCCTTATGAGATTTTCCCGTGCTTTTAAACACGAGAACGGTGGCCCCAGATGTCACAATAATACCTCACCTTGCACGGCGGTTATAGCTAGCAACTAACCTGGTATTAGGTTGTTCCCAAATGTTCTCGTACACAAGAAAGGCGTTATTTCTATGGCGTCGCAATGATAGCTTCCTTCTAGCAGCGGCGACAGCCTTTGGCGCTGATGCAACAGGATAATGCAGGCCACAACACACTGCACAGAGAACTTTTAGCCCGCTTCGGTCCTCTGTTAATTAGTAAGCACGAGTAACTTGCCTGCTCACAACCCGCACCTTTTACTGGTTCGGGTGCGAATGAATCTCCCGCGGGCCCTCACGGCATTGTTGCAATTCTACTTATCACTCCGCTACCCGGACTTATGCTGCTGTATACGCAAAATATGTGTATTGGAACGAAGTCTCCCATTAAGCAGGTCCATTCCCATATTTTCTAGGCCCCGCACTTGATTGCAAGACAAGTGACGACATCTGTTGCTTTAGCTTTGCCGAAAAGCAAATTTTTTATACCAGAGAAGTAATTCATTACTATATCATTTAGGTTCCGCTAATTAGTTTATCTAACCACCCACTGATGGAGTCCGCGTTTAGTCTTCAGTGGAATTCAATTATAACAGCAGAGTATCGAATTACTTTGCCGACGCCAGTCTGGTGGTGTTTTCAACCCGAGGAATCTCGGAAATTTTCGCTGCGTTGCGTTAGGCTGATACAATCCCAAACATCGCAGATAGAGTTTAAATAAGTGGAAGCAAGATGCCCAAAGTGGAAATTTCCTTGCATGACGAAATCTCGTTGGGGTCGCTCGGAATAGCGTCGCTTCAGAAAAGTCCAATTTACGCTTACATACTGAACGTATTGGTCGGTAGCGCAAAAACAAACTAACATCCCTTATCGTTTAGAGGGGTGCGTCGTGCCATCCGGGGTTTGTTTGTAAAACTACATGCTACACGTTTCGTTAATTTAAGTGCCGTCAAGTACGGGCTTACGCTGCTACAGCAAATTTTTGAATTTTGGCCAATCGTTAGTTAAGTTTAGATCTACATTTCCAAAAGTCGTGGCGCCCGTCGATTTTTTTTAAGTAATTACCATCAACTACTCCTATCGTGGTACCTCGCCCGGAACTATGCCCTATCGTTCGAATCCCCCTCCCGATTGAGTTTTAGCTGGAGTCAATAGGGCTGGAAGGGACATGCAGGGGCGAGCACTGCGACGAATATTCATTGGGAATCGTAATGATTATTTTATACTGTAACAGTTGTTAACAGTGTATAATAAGATTGAGGTATAAAATATATAAATACAGGTGGCACGAATTGGCCCGTTCCAATTAATAATAATGGCAGAGAAACTGCATGTGATATATTACTTGAATATGATACAATACTTATTCCAGCACAATTTTTTTAAATTTAAGTATAATTATTATTAGTGTTACAATTTTTTACTTTATTTCATAGTTTTAATGTCTAAACTGTTAATGGAAACCTTTTTATGCGGTTTACAACTTGATTAATTGCATTGAAGGGCAGGGCTGTTACGTGTAATTATAGCACTAATGTTCTATTAAAATAGCATTTTCAACGAGGGCAAAATGTTTTAAAAAGCATGCATGTATACAATTGGTAGAGATTAATTTTTTCTTATAACTAGGAAAATTTTTCCGTGCAGTATTGCGTGAATTATGTAATTACGAATTTCTGCAACTCAAGTATACAAAGTTAGAAACTTTAGAATATGTATTGTAAGACTGTACTTTTGTATTTAAAAAAATATATCAGCACAGTTGGGCAAAATTAACAATGAAATATAATTTTCTCTAAACTTACGTTTTGACAATCAATTGCATTATAGTTACGTCTGGGTTAAGTCGTGCAATATTGTTTGTTTGTTATGGATAGGTCTAGGCTTACAAGGCGCCAACTACTTTACACACCGACTGCTATGATCATATATGATCAAAGCTCTAGAATTTTGAGGAGTCTAAGGAATTCTAGCCCTAGCGATCTTTTAATGCTACACATCGTAGTACCACGTGACCCACGGCTTTATATTCCTCCGTAGAGGTTTTCATCCACATTGTTTTATGTTAAAAAACCTTACCGGAAGCGAACATCGAAATCACGACCATTAGGTCAGTAGTCAAAATGATTAACCACTGAGCTACCGTGTGTTATTGAATAAAAGTGTTTGGGTAAAATTTAAAATACTAAAAATGCGTAGAGAAGAATTAAAGAAACTGCCCAGCCAAAGTTTCATAACAGTATCAGCCAAAATTTTTTCGCCAACCGAGTATTTTACCTATAGAATTCACTTCCAGAAACTACAGTATCAGCTCCGCCTGGCAATTCCTTCAAGATCAAGTAGAATCTACGGGACCTAACGATGATATACCAATTGGGTGAAAATTGCATCTTTTGGACATTTTCCGCAGAAAAATGTGAATAAGTTTTCCTTTGCTTTTGATGTAGACTTTTATTAAAATCGTGGGAATTTATTGGTTATTTATTTCCAATGGTGGACAGGTGCCTCTTTTTAATGTAAGTTACTTGAACCCATTCACTTTCATTTATTTTATGCGCCACTTATTACACCAGTACTGTTTTCTTTTAAATGGGTTTCTAGCTGTTGGGACGCTTGGTTTGAATCCGTGTGGGATGTAAGGATAGCCGTGACATCAGCGAAAGTGGCAACCATGTTTCCCCACACTGTCGGGAGATTCTCCGTGAATAACAGGTACAGAATAGGGCCCATTACGCTGCCTTGGGGTACTCCGGAAGTGATAGGATGTAGTGTTAGTTCACTGCCATATTTGACGAGGAAGTGCTTATTAGTTAAGTACGATTTCAGGATTTCAAAGTAATCCGCGGGTAGGTTTTTCTTAACTTTCCAAAGCAGGCCCTCGTGCCAAACCTTGTCGAAGGCTTGAGTAACATCTAGGAATACTGCAGCGCAGTATCTTCGCTCTTCGAAGTCCTTGGAAATTTTATCCACTACTCTGTGTATCTGCTTAATTGTCGCATTATTTCTTCTGAAACCGAATTGGTGGTCAGGTATGGCGTGTTTGTCCAGGACAATTGGGTAAAGCTTTTCTAAAACCATTTTCTCGAAGACTTTTGACAGCACTGGTAGAAGACTGATTGGTTTATAAGACGCGGGTTGATCACTTTCTAATTGGTAGGCCTTAAATTTTTTAATCAGCAGGCTCATTTGGAACGGCGTTTCTAGAATTGTGTGGACTTATTCTTTATTGTTTACTACCGGTGGGAGTGGTTCGAAAATATTTACTAGATGTTCCTTAATGGTCAGCGCCTTTTCTCGGTCACTTTTTGCCCAGGTATTGTTAGTGGTACGAATTGGTGCTTTGTGCTGCTTTGGCTGCTTTAAGTGTCTTGTTGCTCGCCAAAGCGAATAGTCATCTGCTTCCGTCGGTGATAACTGTTTCAGGTAGTTTTGTACATTTTGGTTTTTTACATTACGCAGGACGTTTTTTAGCTCAGATGTTGCGTGGTTGAGAGCTCTTTTATCATTTGGGTGTCTTGTTGTTTGCCAAATTCTTCTTAGTCTGCTGTCCTCTGCGACTTTCTGTTTCACTATGTTGGGACAGTTTACCGTCCTGATGTGCTAAATAAGTTCTGGTGTAGCCTGGCAGGCCGCTTCTTGCACGACCTGGTTTAAATGCTACGTCTAGGTCATTTGTTGACTTTAGCGGAATATTCTCTTGCAGAGATTCTTCAACTAGTTCTTGAAAAATATACCAGTTTGTGCCTTTATTGGTGAGAGATGGTGACTTTACATTGATTATTACGTTTGCGCCCAGTGTCACTAGCACTGGTGAATGATCCGTCGAAAGGTCGAGGCAGGAATTTGCACTTAGGTAGGAAGTTAAAGTTTATACTTCTAAGAAGTACAAACAGGTCAAGTAACTCCGGTTGTTTTCTTGGATCTGAGGGCCAGTATGTGGGCTCGCCTGTGGACAAGGGTTGTAGCTCCAAGTTATTTACAGCTTTCAGAATTTCTCTTCCTTTGGTGCTGTTTAGTCTAGAACCCCAATAGACATGCTTTGCATTGTAATCTGCGCCCGAGATAAATCTATTACCCAAAGTGTAAAAGTAGTGTTCGTATGTTTCTTGCTTGTTGTTATGTCTTGGTGGGCAATAGGCTGCTGATATTGTAAACGGACTTTACCCGTCTTCTACTTCTATCGTTGTTGCTTGTAGTTGTCTTTGACTGTATTTGCGAAGCTCGTGGTGCTTAATTGAACTTCTGATTATTATTGCCGTACCAGCGTGGGCGGTACCGTCAGGGTGCTGATTTGCATATACTTCATATCTTGGAATGTTGAAGTAGCTACGCTCTGTGAAATGCGATTCTGAAATGAGTACAATGTCAATTCAGTGACTTGTGATGAAGGCTGTTAGTTCATCTTTATGTTGTAGTAGCCCGTTGGCGTTCCCTACCGCTATTTTAAGATGTTGATCCATTATATGTTCTAGATACTATCGTGGTTAAGAGATTTAACATGGTGCTCATCTGCTGCATTAGTTGTTTCATCATAAGTTTT
>OW679194.1:225630755-225656542 GCA_940337035.1 Agriotes lineatus | reverse complement strand
AGAGGAACTACAAGAAAATAAGAGGCTTTCAACGCCGACTTGATGCATACATACATACATCCGTTCCCCTTCTACCTTTCCATGTAAAGGTAAAGTGCGTTACATGCTGTTAACAGTATTTTTCATCTCTTGCGATCCTGTGGCGTTTGCTCAGTTTGTCCTCATGTACTACTGCCCAATTGCTTGAACGATCTGATGTTTTTTTTATTCCAGGTGTTGCCTTATCTACCTTTGTATTCTTCCTCTTTATATCAATTTCTCAATCCTTCTTTATACCACTGTTCAAACCACCGGATCGACGTTTTTTCTATATTTACATCACGTGCTTTTTACCTTTAACCTTCTTCTAATGTCCTCGTTACGTACCTGACCAAGCCTTGTAACTTTCTCTATCCTTCTAAGAATTCTCATCTCATAAGTTTGCAGTTTACTTTTCAATTTCTGTGAGCGAACCCACTACTCGCAGTCAAAAGTGGGTGCTAGCGCAAATACTGTTCGATACTTTGAATTTTTGTTTCTTTATCAACTTTGAGTTTTAGAGTAAATAATTTATTCAATCCGTAAAGGACTTTGTTTACTGCGGACATTCTATTATAAATGTGATTTTCCATACGCACTTTACTATTGATGATTGATCCTCGCTATTTAAAGTTAGACAACTTACGTAATTGCTTAATTGGTGCTTGTTTCACCATAATCCCTAAAACAACCTTTTATCCTCCCTCTACCATAACGGTTACTTCGGTATTGATCTACTTGTCAAAATGCTCTCTTTCAGGTCTCAAACCACTGTGGGTATCCGCCATGGTATGCTTCAAAGCTTGTGTCAGTGTTGTTTCTGAGATCGATCAGTGATCTATTAGGGGCACACTAAGTAATGATATCCCTCTATAATTGTTACAGCACTCGTCTCCTGTATTAACTATGGTTGATATTTTGCTACTTGCCCATATACTATACTTACTTCTCCATAAATTTCAAAAGTTTTGCTTCTATACCATCATGCTCGGG
The DNA here is from genome assembly GCA_940337035.1 of Agriotes lineatus. Lineage (NCBI taxonomy): Eukaryota > Metazoa > Arthropoda > Insecta > Coleoptera > Elateridae > Agriotes > Agriotes lineatus. Next base: position 225,655,531 of record OW679194.1, on the reverse strand, counting down.
AAATTGCCTCACCTTTAGCGTTAGGAGTATCTCATGAAATTCCTTTATACTTATCTTTCACTCTACCTCTGTAATTGTTTCATCTCCTTCGTCAGCCCTACAATAGAGTGGCTTTCCAAAAATGCATGCTTATTCATCTCCAATACATTTCTTCAATGCTTATTTAAATTGAATTTCTTCAATTCTCTACAGAACAGCTTCACATTCTTTTGCTTGATACACTATTTTTTATTCTTCTGAGTAAACCTTCTGGTGACTGAACTTTAAAATCAATAAACCACAACAAGTAAAAAAGTAGGGTATTATTTATTTTGAATGTATTAAGAGGTTTTCACAAATGTATATAACACAACACCCTGTACGTCTGGTAAATAATTTATATTTCCTATTCTAGTTTTTGTGAATTAATCGATATTGTAGAAATATATTCTCAGGAGCTTGTCATGTTAACAGTGTATCAACTTCCTTGCTATCGATCTCATCCTTCTTCAACATTTGACGTTTAGCTGTCACGTGCGATGTTTGTAATACTGCGGCATGAATGTATGATATTTGGCTTCATTGACGAGTGCCTTATCACCAACAAAATAATTTTGCTGTAATATATCGTACTACCGTGTTGGAGATAATTTATTTCTCTAAATGCATCACACGATATGTGATATTGTAACTATTAAAGTTGTTACCGTTTTCTCGTTCACCGTTTAATGCACGCATTAGATAATGCGGGTTGAAGGTCTGTGGCTCAACACTATTGTACTCGAACACAAATTAAATTCTGATAGCACTTAGCACAGATATCTAATAGTGGCAACGCAATTAGTCACTATATAACACGTTGTCAAGAAAAATAATGTTTGGGGCAAAACTTAATAGCCACATTTATTATAAACGTTCAATCAGTATATAATATTTATTTTCATTAGTAGTCAATAGTCAATCAATAAAAGTAATAAAAAACCATACGTTAGTTTTATAGGAAGTCTTTCAAATCCACTGTGTTTCAAGGGCCAAGAGCCATAAAATATCCGCGATACAAGAAACAGAAAAGTTAATTAGAGTTGACCGGAGAAGTTGTGGACCATATCTGTGATTAATATCTGGACGTCTTAACTGACATTTATGACAAATATCGTAAATTATGTGCTAATCACAGAAGTAACTTGGTGCTACCGAAATCAATACTAATCGACTTTTTTGATGCGGTTGTGTATGTTATTAATTTTTCTAGCAATAATAGATATCTAATCGACGATTAGCAATTATATGAGATGGATATTTTCATTCATAACGAATGCAGCGGTATTTTTCATATATGTGAATGTTTAAAATGTTTGTTTAAAACTTGGAATAATTTAGTTTTAGTTGCTGTAGGTATGTATTATCAATACATAAACTATTGCATGTGTTGCAAAACTTATAGCGGAGAATTTAAAAAAATAACCAATAATTGTTTCATTCAACAGTTGCGTAAGAAAATTAAATATTTTTTCAAAGCTCTGTACTTAGTGAATAGGTTTGTAGAGTAGCTGCACGCTGACACCTCCGTCTTGTAAATATGGTTTCGCCCTTGCACATTTCTTGACGTTTGGGACTAGTTCAAACGTTTTGTTATTTTTCTCCGTTGGTTCAGTTGCACCCACCTGGGGCTTGGTTAGTTTGCGGGTCCTCGTCAGAAGATCTGCAAGTACAGTTCTAGAAGTAGCTCCGAGTAATGGTCCAAGTTCTCGTTACCTTGCTTTGGGCTCTGTTCAATGCGCTTTTCCATCGTGCGACTTACGGTCCACTTGGAGAAGGGCCCGCATAATCATCCCTTGCTCTCTTGGCAGCTTCTTTACAGCCTATGTTCGATACCTCATGATCGTCTGGCTCCTTTAGGTTTGTTAAAAAAGGTAGTTGCGTTTCCCTCGTGGCACGCGGAAGCCAAGGCACTGCCACACCTCGTGTGAATGCTGGATCTTAGTGTAGAAAATGTTTTACGTACGGTTTGCGGTTATGATCTCATGCAGATTGTTGATAAATACTGGCAGCATTGCATACGGAACTTTTGTTAGATTAGCGGTGACATGCTAGGTTCTTTTAGTGTCTTTTTATTGGCTATTAGCTTCATTGAGTTTGGTTCCGCGCAGCTATTTGTAGCAAAGGTGTTTGGTATCCAATATCTAAAGCGTGCAATAATTCTGACACCATAGGGCTTTTGTGAGAATTTAGAATTAATAGTGTACTGGACCTCAGAGAAGAGAGTTTTAGCTGCCGTGCCCCGTTATCGCATCGAGATCACTAGCGGTTAAAATGTACTAGTGAAGAGAATAGCGAGGAGACCATTTTAGATATTCAGTCATTATTAGCTTATTCTATTAATTTCTGCCAACTGAGCTGTATTCATATATCAATAATGTCATATTTGCAACAAATAAATCAATACACTTAACGTCACGTTTTACAACAATAAAAACAAGATAAAAAGAAGAGAGTACTACAAATACAATGGATGGACGCTTTAAGATTTCAAAAGCTGGCTCTCAAGTAAAGATTAGCAGAGCGCGGAGATATAGAAACCTAACAAAATATGGTGAGATCAAGTACTGTGAAGAAAGAACTTGTACAATCCATGTAGTGAAGAACAAAACGCAGAAGGTTTTGTAGCCTATAACACGAAAAGTTATATTTCCGAAAAAGTACATTGGCATAAACTTTAGCATTTGTGCTTCTTCTGCAGTAAATTCAAATTATCATTTGAAATTAATAGAAAAAAAAATATTTTCTGCTTTACGCCCTATATACGTTTATGTTGTTTCACCTGCTGGATCAAAGTAATGTTATCTACTAACAGCGAGACCACCGAAATACAAAACGACGGAGATTTACAGAGAGAAACAAAACAGCTAACATGAAGAGTGACAGAACAGTAGGTAATCTAAAAGATGTAATGTAGAGGGATAAGCATATGATAATTGTAAAAATAGAAAGAAGATAAAAAGGTGTCGATAGTTCGGCACGTTATTGGATGGAGCGACGATTGCTATTCGCTCTTTGGGACGCCCGCTTTCTAAGACACATTCAGTTAGTCTGTTAAAACGGTGCTCTTAATGTGGTATGGCCGTTATCATATTGTATTATGTATATATGATTGCACTATATATTGGCAAGCGAGACGGGAATTGATTATTGCGAAGCCTCGATGATGCAAATCGGCTTAAAATTGAGTCAGCAATTTATCAATACTTACAGTTAGCCGAAAGTGCGAATGGGGCAGATTTGGAATTTCGAATTTTATATTTAAAGGTGAAGAAAGACAGAAATTTGGATCCGCATCTTTCGATAACTTCAAAAAATATTTTCTTAATCCAGATTTGCGACCTCTGATTTGTTAGTCGAGTATGTATACCGTTAAACTATAACGACAGCTTAGTGCGTTATAGCATAACGTCAATACAAATTGACAGGGACATACAAGAAACGCTACAGTTCCAGTATAAACATTTTCAGTTGTAATATAACAAGTGGAATGATTATTATCGATGATTTTTTTCCGAGTTAAAACCGGGACCTAAATTTAACGAGTGCGTAGCACGAGTTAAATTTGCTGTTTAGGTTTTAGCGAGTAAAAAATAATCGATCATTAATCATTACACGAATTATATTTGGAAAGAGGATATATTGAATGAAATGCAAAATATCAAATATTTATTCTTCTCTTAGGTTGGCACTGTTACTTGTCGGTTACCCTGCTATCAATTTTAAGTCTATGACAAATTAGAGGTTAGCAGGTTAGGTTTTGTGTCAGTTTGTGTCAAAACTGACGGAAAACCTATCCTGCTAACCTCAAATTTGACATAGACTTAAAATTGACAGCAGGGTAACCAACATTAACAGTGCCAACTTAAGGAAAAATCACAACCATTTATGATCACCCGTAAAAACAATTACGAAAATAAATTACTACCGCTGTGATAATGTGTAACTAGGCATTTGCATGCCCCTCATTGGTTAAAATTGCGTCACGTGATACATGAATTATATTCTCAAGGGTAATACCACAAGCAGTGGATATATTTTTGACAAATATTTTGTCGTTTCCATGTAAATTATTGCGTTTAAATTTCACGATACAAAATCACATCAAAAATGTCACGAGCCGAAGGCGAGTGACATTTAAATGTGATTTTGTTGAGTGAAATTTGCAATAATTTCTATGGAAATGGCAAAATATTTTAAAAAAATATATCCACTTCGAGTGGTATTTGGGATGACTATTTAACAATATTAATATATAACGATTAACTTTATTGAAAAATAATCCAACAATTAATATAATTATTCATTCTCAAGTGAATTCAGCGGAATACTTCCAAAACACAGCATTTTAAATTTTTTAAAACAAGCCAGACAGTTTTTGGGGTTTAGTGTTACGTAACCTAGCGATATCACTAAGGACAGAGCATCTTTGCTAAGCGATACTTCGCAACAAGGCTATTATTTTTTAAGTACATACATTGTTTTGTGAATATTTTGCATGGTGCCCAATATTCAGTGATATACTGCTGTTATTGGTTGAAAAAGCAAATTTCTGCGATGTGATTGGCTTATATGTATAGTGTTGAATAGTCGTTAATATACCACACAAACCTGATAGGTTGTGTCGTTCTCGAGATACAATGTTTACATCCATCCATATTCACAAAAGTTATACCGTTTTATGGGATCATTTATATCATTTAGTTTGGTCGCGAATGATTGATCCGTTACAGCAAAAATTGTAAATTAGTAAAAAGTCAGTAAGTAATATTAGGGCAGGTTGTGCCGAAATAATCAGCAAAATCACGGGTGGGGCCGATTATAACGTATGTAGCAGATGCAAAGGCAAATACTAAGAAAACCAAGCACAAATTACAACAGAGCGAGAATTCTAAACGTGAATACCAAAACTCAGTGTACAGTAAAGGATCGGTTTATAAAGAAACGCCGGAAAAAGTGGAAAACGTCACACATGTTACCAGAGCTAGTTTCGACACACCAATAAATACTCGAAGATCATTAATATATGGTGCGATAGCTCCATCTCCTCATCCGCAAAGGCAACATAAATAAAATACAGGCCTAACAGATGAGGAAGGAGGACGAGATGATGACGTGGCCTTAGAATCTTACCAAAACACGTTGTACTAGTTTTCATTCCACCACATAGATGGCCTTACCCTAATTAGTTTTTGCATTCTTAAAATTTAGTTGTAAATAAAATAGTGATGGGCATAACCGGACAATTTTCATAACCGAATTATTTGAATTCGAATGATATTAATAACCGAATGATTATTTGAATAATCATTCGAATAAATGTTGGCTCTCGATTCGTTTCGATTAAGTCAGCCGGTTTGCCGGTTGGCGGTTCACCGTCATCTGCATCGACATCGGTTCACCGTCATCTGCATCGACATCGGTTCACCGTCATCTGCATCGACATCGTAACTTGCAGATAGCAGAGGAACCAAAACATAACGTACATATTACCAAAATATAATATGTACGGTCGGCGCCTTAGAAATCGGGACCCGTAATATGTTCTTCTAGTCTTTGGAGTATTCTTGCTCCGGTTACTTCATTAATGTAAGATGGCATTTCATAATTGACAAACAATAAACAATCTCACGTAACAATTAAAACCATAATAACTGTAAAAACCCAGTTTATACACTTAAAAAATACATGCAAAATATATCATAATAGTGTGTAGTGCCCGATTTCTAAGGCGCCGACCGTACATTATGTGTTATGTATTGGAAATTAAGAGGTATTTATTAAGAAGTGTAGAAAGAAAGAAATATGGGGGACTGCTTGCTAATCGTAATAAAAAGTGGTAAAACGTTTATCTTTATCGATCGGGCAGGTTAAAGGCGCCGCCTCTTGATTTAAACGTTGGAGATGTAAGCAAATAAAAAATTGTTTTATAGCTTGATGCGTTTGCAGTTTTTAGGCGTTCAGGTTTCAGGTCCCCAGAATTTGATAACCAAATGGTGTTTTCAGTACAACCTGCTTTGTTTATGAGTTATGACGTATTTATATTTACAGAATTTTGAGCACTGCGTAGGTCGCTGAGATATGGCACGTAGTACCTTTGAATAGAGGTTTTATATTCAAAGCGTAGTACGTATCAGCATGAGGTTATTTTTCATTCGAATACTTGGAACGAAAACCGAGTTACATAGGTTATTTCAATAACCGGATAACCGGTTATTTTTCATTCGAATAATCCCATTACTAAAATAAAGCAAGAGTATCCATAATTATGGAGAAATAGTTAAAAATATTGAAACGTTGCTAATAACACTTAAACAGTAAAAATAAGCACTTAGTAATGCGAATTATATTAATTTACAAAGTAAAACCCATCGTAGTCGGTGATATTTCAACCTGCTGCTCTCGATCGGTGCAGATATTTATTAGGCAAATAAGCACATCTCTTGCGTATTCTCAAATAGTATTAATGCATTATTAACCCTTTTTTTTATTTCACTTAAACGCAGTGTAGCAACTATCATATATTAATAATAATAATAAATGACTTTATTTTCTCAGTAACAGAAAAAAGAACATGAGGAAGCGGCCTAAAGGTGTTCAATACCTAAATATAACCTAAAACTTCACAATATAATGCGGCTGATGTTCTTTTCATTAAACACTGTTTATGAAATCGCATAGTACCAATGACTTTTTCTCTGTTAATCTACTTTGTACTTGTCTTTTACAATGTGTAATTTTTGTTACAGGTTGCGTGGTTGCGCGTAGACACACAGACTATACTTACAATACACAGTCATGTCATTACGAAAAATCATCGTATTGGTGTGACACACAGTGAGCACAAAACCTGGTACTTGCACATACGCGAGGTGAGAGAGTCCGATCGGGTTGGTATATGTGTCAAATAAACACCGACCCAATGAAAAGTCAAGTTGGCTATCTGGATATAGTCGGTAAGTATTTTACCTCAAACGCTTTTATTTCAAAAATAAGTCGGTTTTATAGGTTTAATCAGTACGCAAATGCTGCCCGGAATCCGTTAATAAGGAAAATTAGCTTGTTGAGTTTGTACAGTGGAACTCGGCTGGTATTATGCGCTAGAAACATAGCTTTACCCAAGATGTTTCAGAAAGAAAAATTAGGGGTTTATCACTAAGGAAGGACTAAACTGACCCACTTAAACAATAACTATACTTAGTAGGTTCAGGAACGTACAAGACCGTTCTCCCTAATTCCTTAGTTCAAGTTTAAGGTGATCTAAGGCAAATTGTATACAAATCCATGCTGAAGTAGGTTGGTTTGCCGCGAGGGGGCTCTTGAGACGCGTAATGAATAGCAAGTGCTCGCAGTCTTGGAGCTTGGATTGTTTCGTTCACGCTCTTAGCCTTACTTCTATTTGGATATGTTGCAGGATTCACTCAACAACCATCTACATCGGAAGAGTTCCCAAGCGACTTGTAATTCTATAGAATAATCCCTCCTACAATCTCACTCGTAACATAACATTTTTCGGCTTTTCTTTATGCACATTTCCTAACAGAAAACGGCGAAATCCTCCGTTGCCTAAATTGCGTTGTATAAAAAAATCTATACCTTCTTAAAGTCGCCCTTACGACACTGCATTACAATGGAAGGAACCCTTTATTTAAAGATAACCATAAACATAACTTCCTTTTAGCTTTTAAGGAGTACCCCGTGAAAAATGCCATAAAATAGCAATTGCGGCAGCCTGCTGAGGTTGTCGCTGGTTTAAATATTCCATTAAAAATTATATACATTGCTTTTGAAATATGGGTATTTTATAGCACCTTGGTTAATATTAAAATATAATGAAGACAATGGAGTCTCTATAGCTTTCTACTAGTGCCATCAGTTTATTGATCTGATTTACGTATATTACCTCTTTACTTTTTCAATTGATATATTTTTTACTGGGGTTATTGTATTTTCCACATTCGAAGTTGTTAATATATCATTTAGACTCCGGAATATATATATATATATATACCTTAGTGCACATAGTATTACTTACTTACCTACACATTCATTAACTATTATCTAACTTGCCAAAACATAGAAGCATATTATGTAAAATCCGACCTTGGCTCATCTGTAAACCTCCGTTAATTATGTTAATACCTGTATATACTTGCGCATAAAATAAACAATTGATGTACTGTTAAAAATTTTCTATAAATAATGTAACTGTTAATTGTCGAGGAACAAATCTAAAATTCACATTAATTTAAATATATTTTAGACATAATTACGAAGTTGTTATTAGAAAGCGTAATTAAATTCTCTGTATCAATTATTTCTGATTATGCCTTTTAGGATACAAATTTGTGTTGCAATTTAACGCACCTTGTAGATTTCTAACGTGGATTCTTGCAATACACTTCAACTTTTAAATGTGTATAAGAAATGCGCTATAGTATTCAATCTAATAGTGCATTTGGGTGATTTTTATCTCATTTCCAGACTCGTAGAGGAATCACCTTCTGTTACAATGCGGCGACTATAAATATAGTATGATCAAAAAGTATTTTCATCTAGTATGGCCATGGAATACTTCCTAATTTATGAATGCAACTATAACTCACTTACAAAGCAAATGTCAGATTTTAACATTAAGTATAAACGTAGTTGCATTCATAAATGAGGAACTATTCCACGGCCATATTAGATGAAAATAATTTTTGCTCATACTTTAGATTGTTGCAGGCGTGAGTAACCAAACAATGACTCTTTATAAATAAATGTGATATTGCATGACCATTTCGATTATATTTCAAAATCTACTATAGTTATGATAAAAGTGTCATTACCGTGTTCTTTTGGCTTTTTATGTCTTACATTTTTGGCATTTGTGTATACGTAAATTATTAATTATATAGGGTATATAATACCATTATTATAGTTTCAGGAAACATACTATGTGTCCTATTATGGCAATAAAAAGATAAATATTTTCATTTCTTAGACTAAACGTTCTTGTTGGTAAAATAAGAACATAAAAATAGATACAAAATCAGTTTTATAAGATCAATTTGAAAAGCAGAAAAAGGTTTTGCGTATTATATGTAATGCACCGCCTGTTTTATCTATATTTTACAAACATAGCACTTGAATAGACAATTTACATTATCAAAGTTTGGAGGAAGAACATATTTACGATTAACCGGAGTATACCGGAAATAAGTTGGTACAATGGTTCATAGCACAGCGTCAACTTTTAAAATTTAAATGGAAGGATGCAATTAGTCACGACTGGGTAAAGTTTGTAAGATTTTTCAAATATTTCTTACAAGAAACATACAAAAATTATAAAGGCAGATAGTAGATAGCAGGAATAAATAGAGCTTTGAACATATGGTCAAAATATTTGCCAAAACTGTTTAACGTCGAAGAACTAGTAGAAATTGAAGGTAAAGGTATAAATAAGAATATCCTAGCATTACTGAAAATCAAGAAGGATCTAAGGGGGAATATGGGAGAATCTTTGATATGTCTACTGAATAAGAAAGGAGACATCGGAAACTGTGAAAGCTACATATGCATATCATTAAATGACATAGTGCATATAATTTCATCTGTTACGATATAAAATAGATTACATGAAGATTATAGGCTAATGGCAATGAGACTTTGGGAAAGGTGAACTGCGGAAAATGTTCTCCGTTTAAAGCAAACATATAGAGAACAATGAGTGAAATAGGTGTCGAATACATTAATAAGAAAATGCGTGTGAAGTAACCTCAATTCATCAAGTTAGTATAAATAATAGCCATGCAGACGGCAAGAAATAAAAATAACGTGATATATGTAGCTAGAGATATATGCAAATAGGCAGATGGCAATGAATAAAGAATTACTAATAAACGAACATATACACATTAAGAGCAAAAATCTATAAAGGACATCATTCAGAACTTCAATCGCAAGTAGACGTTGATACACTATCCAACTTTAAAAATCAAAGGAAACTAGGGTTAAAAATATCTTAGCGTATCCAATAATACTGAAACAATAAAAGGAAACCCTTGGTAATGCCAATTGCATAAATTTTCAAATAAAAAGCATTACCGGCGGTGGGATTTAATTCGCTGAATGCGAATTCAATTTCAACGCTCGACCATTTGTCGCACGCTTCCACACTGGATCTCTGCGATGCAGCTCTATTAAACACAACACACTTATTCTTTGCCCCTTTTTTTGTCTTTTTTACAACATTGGCGCTGTATATATTTGCCCGAGATTTTCTTGGTATCGTGCCAGAGAGACATATAATCTGCATGCGACATATCGTCTTCCTCCAAAAAATACGTTTTGGTTATATCGGCAACAGGCCGACAGATAGACAGACAGACAGATAGATAGACCGACAGACGGAATTTAGAAAATCTGTTGTTTGTCATCTAGGGGCCGTGAAACGTGAAGATCTGAAGAATGTTTTTTCGCGATTACAATACTTCCTTGGACTTTTAGACGAGGAAAGTGAAAACTAAAGTGAAATGAATATTCAAATAGCATAATACTGACATTTATCCATATCTCCGCAGATTTGATTGTTTTATTAATATTGGTTGTATCTCATTTTTGCATTGCCTAAATCTAAAAAAATACAAGTTGCGGTGTCTTTCATAACATTCTCGTCTAATTAAAGATACTCTGCTCTTTAGCTATTTTCATATTCAATCCACATACAGGGTCCGGCAACGAAGAGGGGTGGAAGATAATTCTAAAACTGTGAGAGTTACATGAATATTGTGTAGATAAAAGTTGTACGTACGAAGGTGGTGCACATTACTCAACTAGTTTGATTATACAGAATGGCTCAAGTAAGTCTGGAAAACCAAACTTACTCATTTTTAAACGGAATGCCTTATAGTTGGGTAGCTTAAACGTTTGCATTGAAATATTCATAATTTTGGTATAAAGTTGTATGGGTCTAACGAAAACTGTTTTGGAGATATTAACAATTTTATAAAAAAAAATACTGAACTTCTGGCGGCTGCTGTAAGCAACAGAAAACAATTGAGTGAAGAAAAACGTTACTAAAAAATATGATTTTCTTGAACAACCTTTCGAGTGTAAAATGGTGGATCTGAGTATTAATGCTATACAGGGTGCTCAACATTTGCAAATTTAATGATTTCGATTTTTTTCCTGTATATTTTTGTATTTGTATTTGAAAAGCCCTTTTAATAAACTTTCTTTTGGTATGCTACTTCATACCTCTAAGTTTAACACAAAAAAAAACATGTAAGCCCCTTAAGATGCTTTATTTCAAGGGACAAAAACAAACGCCGTTAAAATAATGATTTCAACACTTGAGCTCTCCAAAAATAAGAACGCAAAACCAGGTTTAGAAAATATAAATTCAGTCAGTGTTGATACAAGGAATAATAAACACGAAAAAAACTGTAAATGCAGGAATAAGTTAATTCCAAGGTCAAATAAAATCAGACTAAAAAACAAAAGCCAATACACCAAAATCCTATACGCAATTATATTAAATCTTCAAATATTCTGCTTTCCTGCTTTGATTAAAGCAGTAATACAGAGAACTTATAATCAGCAAATATAATTATTTTGATGTATTTAAATGGAAAATCCCTGCATTTTTGAAAAATACTTTCAATGCGCTTTTTTCTGAGATCTCGTCTCCTATCCCTAAATTCAATCGCTTTTCAGATTTAATTTTCTCATGCTTTTCTTCGTTTTTCCGCATTTATTATTTCTAGTTTTGGGTAATGGCTGGATTTTTGTTTTCTAAACTTGCTTTTATGTTTTGTTTGGAAAACTGAAGTATTAAAATCATTATTTAGCGGCGTTTGTAATTTTATCCCTTGAAATAAAGCATCCTAAGGTGCTTAATAGTACTTTATGTAACTAGTCCTCAAAGCAAGGCTTTAGGGGACGAGTCGTAATGTTTCCGGACGAGGCGGAGCGAAGCGCAGCCGAGTCCGTAATATGAAGATGAGTCCTCTAAAGCCATTTGAGGACGTGTTGCATACAACGTTTTTTTGTATTAGCTCTCCAAACATTATAATATGAAGTTTCAATTACCATTAACGCGGCATTATATTAGGAGGCCGCGCGAAAATGTATTTTTCGCTCCCCAAACTGGTTACTTTGGAAACTGTCTAGGATCCTCAAAATGGCCATTTAGAGGCCTTGTACTTAAAGTCGTCATGGCAACTAATGTTTGAGTCCGCTAAAATGTTTCCATGGCGACTTTAAGTACAAGGCCTCTAAATGGCCATTTTGAGGATCCTAGACAGTTTCCAAAGTAACCAGTTTGGGGAGCGAATACAAAAAATTGTTTTTTATGTTCAAACACGCATATCTCAAAAACAGATGAATTTAGTGTTATGAAGTAACACAGCAAAAGAAATCTCATTAAAAGGTAAAGAGGTAGTTCACGAAAATCATATTTTTTTAGTATAGTTTTCCGTCATTCAACTGTTCTCTGTTGCTTACAGCAGCCGCCAGTTCAGCATTTTTTTAAATAAAATCGTTAATATCTCCAAAACAATTGACGTTAGACCCCTGAAACTTGATATCAAAATAACGAGTATTTCAATGCAAAGCTTTTAAGCTGCCCATATATAGAGTTTTCCATAAAAAAAAGTATATTTGATTCGCCACACTTTTTTGAACCACCCTGTATAATGAAAATTATTTTTGTAATGTGCACCACCTTCGGACCTAAAACTTTTATATATAGTACAATATTCATGTAACTCTCAGAGTTTTAGAATTATCTTCCACCCCCCTTCGTTGTCGGACCCTGTATTTACTACTGACTTGTAAAAGAATCTCTCGTACTTCTGGTTCAAACTGTATATTTTTTAACCAAAATTACACATTTTACGTATTATTGAATGTATATAATGGGAGTTGCGAGTTGGCTTTCAACGAGTTTACATCGCTGTGACTTTGCTTTTGTTTACCGATCAGCAAATAGTATTTACGGCTAATTATTCTCTGAGTGGTGTTTGGAAAACTTGTTTTTTTAAATGTGCGGCGCACTTTTATTTGAACCATACTTTGACGATAAAATCCGACTCAAGTGTACCTGGACATTCTTCTAAGTAGAAATAAGAGAACCGCATTTCCAAACGGCACAGATGAGATATTTCAGAGACCCTGAGCGCCGTAGTAAAGAGAAAAGCAAGCCTTCTTCAGTGCAAATAACTTCAAAAAGAAGTCTTTCAGGTAGCGTATCATCCAGCAACCACACTAGTCCTCAAGCTGAAATTTATCTTGTTACTTTACCTGACTCAACTGTAATGGCCCCTCCTAACAACTCCAACATTTGTTATATCTATAATTAGGTCGCGGGTGGTGTAGCTTGAACAAGCGTCCACGTTCGATCAGTAGAGTTAAGCAACGCTCTCTCTGGTCAGAACTTGGATGGGAGTTCCACGGCTGCATCTCTCGGCGCCTCGTGATAGTCGTGATACGGCTGTCACGAAAATAGTTGGTCCCGGCGGTCGTAACAACATCATGACAGTCGTTAGTGGGGTTGGAAGTCCCCATAAATGCACAGCGACGCCTATAATTGGCCTAACGGCCGAGTGCGATGTATAAATATAAAATAACGGTGAGAAACCTGTCAAGTCAGAAACGCAAAACAGATGCCTTTTCAGCACCCGATCTAACTGACATCACGAAGTCAACCATCAAAGAAATATAGCAAACGGCTCCTGAAGATTTTATTATTCTGGTCGATAATTTTATTGCTTTCGTGGAAAACTCCCATGGCAACAGTAAACCTTACTTGGACTCCTTTAAATTCACTTTAGATGTCACAACTCTCCTGTCCACCATGTACACAATATACCCCGCTCTGAAAAAAGTCCAATTAATTCACTTGGCTGAGCAAAACAAAGCACACCTCAGTATATTTAAGTGACAAAGATCTGAACTCTGATGGTTCTTGACAGTTACAAACATCAACATGTTAAAATGTTACTCATTTATTTATCTTCAACTTCAACATTCACTCTAATAGAGTGGAATTGCGATGGATTCTATCCTCGCCTTGGACGAATACAACAGCCTATTTTCGATACTCTACCTAATGCCATCTGCTTCCCGGAAAAAGATTTTAAAGAATCTCACAAATCTAACCTTAAAAATAATCAGGGTGACTGCATATGTACGACCAGCGGTGGAACTTCAATATTTGTATCCGATGATTTTTTCCCAAAAGCTTTCCATAACAATAGGCCGGAGGCAATAGCTGTTAATTTTTTGTGCTCACAAAAATTACAATCTGTAGTGCATTCATACTACCGAATTATAACTTAAAAGAAGCTCAGATCTGCAATCTCTTGTTGGTCACTCTAATTATCACAATTTAATGTAGGGATCCGAACACAGGTAGGGGAAAATGATCGAAAAACAATAAATAGTACCAACTTGTGTCTCTTGAATACAGAAAGTAGTACTAACTTCAATATCTCTTCATGAAAGCGTTCATCAGTCGATCTTAGCGTCAGCGTCCCCTATAATTTACTGGCGCACTCTAGATAGCATGTGTGATAGTAACTACTATTCAATAATAATTTCAGACAGTATTCCAAAACCACCTAAAACTGTGACAAAGTGAAGAATAGCGCACGCCGACTAGAACAACTTCAGATCAAATGTGCAATCACAGACCGAAATACTTGAGCTCTCCGATAGTACTAACCAAGCAACAATCTATCTTATCAATAGCATTATTTTGTCGAAAGGCAATCCCGTGTTAGAACGATGCTTGTAAAACCGCTTTCGGAGAGTGTAAAATCGCTTTAAATAAATATCGTAGATTCCGGACCCAGGATGAATTAATTATTTTAAAAAACCTAATGGCCAGACCTAAACGCATTCTTAGAAAAGTAAAAAACCAGTTCTAGAGCAAAATATATGGGCACAATACCATCGGAGACTTCTCCTGACCAAGCTTGGAAAAAAATATAGCAAATTCAGGAACGTAACATAATCTGCAAAATACCTGTCACAATTCATAACGATAAAATCGTCACTAATAACCAGGATATTTGAACATTATTTCTAACTACTTTCAAGCAAAAACCGTAAACAGACATATTCGGCAATCTCCACATACCACATTTCCAGTAGCACTACCTGATTCCGATTCGCTAAACATCATTTTCTCACGGAAAGAATTCATTTTCGCCCTATCCTTTTCTGAAAGCTTAGCTGCAGGTCTGGATGATATTCCCTTCATTTTCCTTAAAAACGTTCCTTCAGCTAGTCTAGATAAACTTCTGGAATTATACAATTAATAAAGTCAAGAATTCTCAGATCTGTGGAGACAGGCGATTATACTGCCCTTCTGAAAAAAAAATAACAAACGTTTTTCTCGTTTCTTTAACATTTAACAATCTGCAAAATGTGTAAATTGTTGGAGAAAACGATCAATAAGCACATGATCTGGTATCTGGAAGGACACAAGCTTTTGAATCAGGCACACTCCGGATTTAGACTTCACAGAGACACTACAGATAACTTCGTAGCTCTTCAAGCTGGAATTTCTAACGATTTCGCTATGAAGGAAGATGTGGTTGCTGTAGTGGAGACCTACCATCTGCAACAAATTAAAGGAAATTAATGTAGGAGAATACATGTTAACCTTTCTAAGAAAGTTCCTAACGAACAGAGTATGGAAAGTGGCAGTCAACGAGAAAATCTCTCATTCGTTTAATATAGAGGATGGGGTCCCTCAGGGATCAGTATTGAGCCCCATTTTGTTCATTCTAGTTTGGTATGATATATGTTCCTTCGTTGAATCACCAGTTGAATATGGTCTCTATGCAGACGACCTTATTGTTTACTGCTCAGGGAAAGTCACCTCAACTATATGCGATCTACTGCAAACTTTTGCAAATGATTTAATTCATTGGGCAAGGACATCAGGTTTCAACTTCTCTGCCTCCAAATCTAAAGTTATTAAATTTAGGGGACGACGAAGTAACCACGTTTTTCCACATACCGCGTGAATAATGTAAGACTATACATTGGCAACTTTATTTTAGCATTAATAAATTTACCCATGTGAGTAACAATTGTCGGTTTTGAAATTGCAATGAAATAATCCAATTTCAATTAATTTCTATAGTCACTGTGTTGTTACTTTACTTACAGACACCATGGTAACATTAAGTAAATGTCCTATGTCTAATTTTGCATAATTCAGTCATGTATAGTCTTACGTTATTCTCACTAACACTAAACACTAAATGGTGCGCCGTTACAAGTGGTGAGTTATCACATGTATCTAAGTTTACCTTTGCGTAGTAGACTTACTTGGAGACAACATATAAAAAAACTGCTCGAAAAGTATAAACATCTTAAAGACATTATCGCTCTATTGCGAGCCACATGAGCTCCTTCTTACACTATGTCGCGAACAACTTCTTATATCGTATTCTGCCAGAATATCTGCTAACCCTAACGATTCAATTACCAGTATAATCAACTCTATTCAAATATTACCACTTAACTCCCCTAGGAGGCTTCACTCAATCACCCAAATATTAAAACCATTACTAGGAAACGTTAATCTTACGAAGACCTCATCTGGGCCAATTTCAGATATAGCTCCTTGGACCAAAAGGATATCCATAACAGTTGCAATCTGCACAGATTCACTTGCATTCATTCATTACTTAGAAGATATGTATACTCAAAACCATCTGGCTCAAGATATACATGAAGTTTGCCAACTATTTGCCGCCCAAGCTGTCTATATAATCATCATCAATTGGGTGCCATCACACTTCGGCTTCACCAGCAATGAAAGAACCGACCAAGCAGTTAAGGAACCTTTATCTTATGACTGGCTGCAGAAAAAGTCCAACTCCACAAAGATTTCAAAAACCTTCTGAAGCAGACGACCAATCAAATACCAAGCTGTCTGCGATTCTGTTCAGAATTAATAAAAGCAGCTTACTACCTATAACCCAAAGAGATAACATCCGGAGACTAAAAATCGGACACACCCGTGTAACACATGGCTACTTGATGGACTCTTATAACTGACCTCTCTGCGAGCATTGCAACACTCGCCTAACAGTGAAGTATATTTTCTTGGAATGGTCTCAATATGCTGAAACGCGTCAACGTTATAACCTCAAATCAGACCTAAAAAAAATCTTAAACGTTCAAACAATTTTAGAAACATAATCAATTTCTGATAAAATATTTCTGCCACTATACTTAACCATAATCAGTTTGTATGCGTTCTGTTAACCTCTATCTGCTTGAATTTAATTTTTAGTTTATTGTTTGTACACCTTTGCACACGTGCCAATGACTACAAGTAGTTAATAAACAAATAAAATAAATTATAAATGCATCTATGCAATTCAAGTTATGGAATACTACTCGTACAAGAGCAGATAGATATTATCACAAGAAACAAAAAAATATATCTGAGTATGGTACTTCGAGAATTATGAGTTATTATTCTAATATAACGGAAAAAAATATAAAGAAAATCGTACGACACTCATTAATGACCAATAGAAAAATTAGTTCACGAGCTGTAACCAAGACAACAACAAAAATTTCTTGGAAATTTTTTGTAGGTAAACATTATTTCTTTTTAAGGTTTGTGTCGTTACGATTTTCTTACCGAATCTGCATTCGAGCATTAATTCATATCCGGAAATTATTATTCGTGCATTCCAACAACGTCCTAATTTGCCTTCGCGTCCCGCTCGGGCAAATTAATACGACGTTATTGGAACGCACTCAAAAAAAATTCCGAAAAGAATTAATGCTCTTATGATATTATATGTGATTATACCATTCATAATGCAGAAAATCCCTATTCAGGCGACGTATTAATAAATGAAAACACCGTGGACACGTTTTGGTGTTTCCAATTTTGAGCTCTCACCTATCAATGTTATGCCATTTCCCACAAGTTTTTTAGGAAAAGCGTTAAATACATTTTTAGTGTAATTCCCTTATTGATATTCATGGTATAATCTAATCGAATTGTCACTCGACGAAATTAAGAATTATGAAATAATTTTGCGTACAAACTCAAAGGGTTACTTTGTAGAACACCACTCGCCTTCGGCTCATGTTGTTTCTAAGCAACCCGTTTCGTGAGAAATCAAAAGTATTTTTGATAATTCACAGTCGTCTCGTAGTATTATTATTGCAAATACTAAGAAAAGTTACACCTGACTTAATAACCATAATTAGAAGTAGTTTCTAAGGTGGTACCTACTAACTAAATGCCAAAAATATTTTAAAAAGTAGAACAATATTGACTTGACCCAAAGTTGCAGGTTGTCCCAGGATAATAGTTTTTTCGCTGTTGTTATAAGAATAATAGCTTAAGTTATATCGAGAGATAAAAAAAAGTGATCCTTAGCAGGTTGTGGAAATTCAAACGTATGAATAATATTATTCATACGTTTGAATTTCCACAGTCCACAGGATCAGTTTTTTTGAATCTCTCTATATTGCTTACTAGGGAGTAACAGTTTCCCAATATGGATTTTAGTTGCTATACAACTGCAATCAGTTGTAAATCTGTTTTCGCTTATATTTATTATTTACATTACACAAGCGGATATTATGGTTGGCAACAAATTTCCGCTATTTCAATTTATTGTTGTGTTATCCAGATCCCCATATTTTCAAAGCAATAATTCTGCCAACATTAAACAAAAGCTTGGTGGCTCTAAAAGCAGCGTCGAATTTTATTTTAACTTTAAAACAAAACGTTCTCTTCCGCCGCCCACTGTTAGGTTAAACAGAAGCGATCCTTTAAGTAAAATAAACGTAGTCGACATTTAATATGTTCGTACTCTCATTTATGTAAATGATCCGTATCATAGCCACTCAGTAAGCCAAGAACATCAGGTAATCTACTTCTCCAAAAGCCACTAAATTTGCTATATAATAGATGTCACCACACGCGCGGTTAGTTAGTTGGTCGCGTTACATCCTCCACCCTCCCATCCAATAACATGCAAATGTATGTAAAACAGCCATCAAATTACATAACACTGAACCATGGGAACGATTTAACATCGCTCCATGCTGCAGTCGGATACTGGGCAGCTTAGTGTCGGATTAATCCTGTAAACTGATTTATATTTCGTCGGCCCCTTTCGAATATTGTAATGCAAATATGATTCCCAGGCTTTATTTATAAAAATGATTACGTAATGTTATCTAGTGCCTCCTGATATAATGGATTATCCAACAAGTACGGATATGGTGGTACGAGAAGGATCCAACGTTAATTTACGCTGTGTAGCAAAAGGATCACCAGAACCAGTCATTGCCTGGAGAAGAGAAGGGGGAGAAGCTATCAGACTGTTAACCGGAGAGGAAGGTAAATTCACGTTATTCAATAAACACATTAATATATATAAGAGCGTATTTACATTTATGGTGCAGGCGTGCAGTCATGCAAATATATATTACTTCTTAAAAATTTAAAATTATGATAAAGACATTCTTCCTTTTGTTAAGAGTTTATTTAATTTGAAACGAAGCATTTAAGAAATGTATTTCGCATTGCTACAATTGCCTTCGAATAAAGCTGCAAAACAGCCTAAAAGCTGTAAAAACGTAACCGTTTACAGTACAGCAATGTGTGTCACCAAAGCGGTATTCGGGATATTATCTAAATTTAGACCGTTATACTCAAAATTCGTTTTTAAAGGGTTGCCAGTTGGTATAAAAATAAACTAGAAATTAATTAGCACGACGAACCACGACAAAATGAAATTGAGTTCCCGACCTTTGTAGATTTCCCATTTTCGCATCATTCCTACGGCTAAAAGATTAAAGTTGCTTAAAAATCGTTATTTGTACACATTCCTGGTGTAGTAGGCAAACGTTTCCATCAATTTTCTTTATTATACGCGTTAACTGTTCGTTGAGCTTTGTTCTTTAACAAAGGCAACGATTTTATATGGTTGAAATATCCGTATAGTTTGAAACGGAAATACTCTTTCAATAATTTTCAATTGTATATTTTCATTTTAGATGTTTTTGATAATTATCATGGCATACTTATGTTTTAACGAATCTGGCTTTATTTTATATGAAACAAAAATAAATAAAGATCAGAATTTTATTTCAATATTACGGTTGGGTGCGTAATTCAGTAAAATATAAGTTATTTAGATGTCATTCACTTGTAATGCTTTAATGCATATATGTATACGATAAATATTGTTCTAATGCATTGACGAATTGGAAATCTATTAATTTAATATTACCTTTTAACTTCACAATGGAAATCGTATACGTCGTCACTGTGACATAATAGAATATTTTAGCTTCTTTTACTGGCAAGTAATATCTACAGCTATGTTACGCACTGGACAAAAATTGAAATATGTCATTGTTGGCCAGGTATTTTTATCAGTAGCCAAAAGCACAGATTGTTATCAATTCTATCCAAACACTAAAATCAATATCCAGCTTCAAGTCAAGGTATGCTACATATTTTACAGTCAGAACATTAATGTTATTGACCTCCTGTCTTCTGTACAACTTAGAAATTCATGAAAATTAAATTTAAAAAAATAACATACTTAACGAAGAATATAATTACACAATGACTTAAACTAACAGCGCAATATGTATTCAAAGAATAAACCCCTTTACTGTTTTTGTTTCTGTTGTGTTTTATAGCTTTTCATCGAATTAATCCTGTGATGCTTCTGCTATTGCAGTCTCTATAATATACCATTGCGAGTTAAATAATTGCTGCGACAGTTTTTTTCCTATTTAAATACGACGTTCACCAGTGGCTTGTACGATTTCCTAATAGAATTAATACACTTCGACACCCGAAAGGGTTAAAGCGGCTATGTATATGAATTAATGAATAAAATATGAAATTTGGAATTGTAACTTTCCAAGTCGCTGCAATTAATCAAAATAATAAAACGCACTCACAGGATTTCCTGCAATACGTAATACTTGTCAAATTTTACATTCAATAGCACTTCAATGCGCCTATATTAACTCTTGTGACATTACTTGCTTATCCTACGGCCTCCTCAGATGTATGCAACGGGCTTGATTCGTATCATTTAGTTAATATTTAAACACGTTAGAGTAAAGTTGAACTGTTGCTTGTTATGTTGTCATTAGGTTAAGAAGGTATTTAAAATAGGCGTTAAGATGGTTTGGTTCCTTAACAAGGGACACCTGATGTGTCTAAATATAAGACCGTAAAACATCACAGTGGCGACACAGTGCGTGTAGGTCCGAGAGACAGGGCCGACGCGTGAATACTTGAAGTGAAATTGTGGACCTGCGGTGTCGTGCTTAAATAGCAGTTAACGCTTTGTTTTCTTGAGGCTGATATACAGCTTCTAAAGTACAGTTAAACTATGGAAAGCAACGGATACTTTTTCACAGAAGGCGACTACAGTGACGCCATTAAATGAGTCCGATCAAAAACAAGCTATTTGATAAAGAACACGATACAGTGCAAAATTTCTAAATACTTGAAGCATAGCACCTGATGGCGCAAGATTACATCACCTTTGAAAACGGCGTCGTGTGCATCATCGAGTAATTGCTAGTAGTTAAACTTACGCCACACCGCATTAAGAGGGTAGTGGCTAAATGTACGCCGTGGGGTCTTAAAGTGAATTCTGCGAAGTATGTGGAACATATTTTCGCGGACTGTCTTGTTAGAGTTGATGCTTGATATTTTATTCTTTGTACTCTGTACAAGTTGTAAATGCGTGGAGATCGTAGCCTGTAGCACGTAGCGATTTGATTAAACTTTACCGTTTATTATTGATGGCGTATATACTTTGTATATTGTCGTTTATATTTCATTTTTATTTATATGTATGTATGTGATTTTGCAATTAGGTTTTAACTAGGTAGGTATTGTGTCGGGGACAATTTTAGTTTTCAATATCCAGAATTACCATTTACAGTAATTACTATGTTAATCAGTCAACATGAAACCTAACCTCACTGTAAAAGTAATAATTAGCAGCTTATGTACCGACACCATTCAATCTAGTGATAATACTTGTTGCCAATAGTTTTCCTAGATTCCATTTCTATTTGAAAATACTGGACTATACTTCGTATAGTTTGTTTTGTAGCTAAGAGGAGGGACTAACATTTTTCACGCCAAAGCTTACATCTGCTATTCTCTAATACCCGTTCGGCTCTACATAATGCTAAGCTGTATATTTTTTGACACATGTTAGGGAAGGTCTTCAATAAGTGATTCATTGTGTTATAGTCTTTGCAGCTCTTACGGTGTACTTCTTAGGAAAGATGTAAAGATTGAGTGCAACCTTTCTTTAAGAATAGCTTTCTTTACGTCTTCCTTGAGAATTCTAGGGCCACATATGCAGTTATTATGGTTTATATATATATATTCTTTTCTCTTTCACTTCTCTCTATAACGTCTTCATTTTCGCTCTTCCGTCCTCCTGTTATTTGAAGCCGTACAGTCTCTCTGAATCTTTTTATGCAGCTCGAAAGTTGTTTGTAATGATTGGATTTCTTCAGATTTACGGTTAAACCATTTCTCTTTTGCTTCTCTAATTTTCCTTTTTATTTCTCTATCGACAACTATATTTTTAAGATTTCATTTCCTTTCCATTGGCATCCATCCATTCAGTGTTTTTTTAAATTTGTGCTTGGTGTGAGGTCTTCCTTTGTCGTATTCCTCAGAACTTTCCCAAAACTTTTTGTTATTCTTTAATCAGCCACACATGGCTATTATTGTTATTTTGTTCTTACTAAACTTTTGAGTTTTGTTCCAACTGCAGGAACCAGAGGAATGTCGTCTGAAGCTATACCTGTCCAGGTCGTGTTTTTAAGCCAAAGAAATAACAACATTTAGTAAAACTTCCGCATTCTTAGATTCTAATCAGCCATCGAACTTTTATCTTTTTCAGCATCTTTCTTCAATCCGGGAGAATTACCCAAAACTGCAGATAATGACTTATTGATGTAAGTTACATAAATGGGAAAGAAAACACATGATTAATTCAAAGGTTGAGCAAAGGGCTCGCATACGTAAAATCGTCCCTTGCATTACAACTTTTGCAAATACTGTAACTAAATTAGACGTTCACCAAATATATATTTTAATGTTAACATATAAAATTTTGGCTTTTAGTCCCTCTGTGGAACAGTTCGAGATTCTAACAAATATGCCCATGTGGTTGTATATTATGCATTGGTTATTTGACCCCCTTATGGCAATAAAATCCCTATCATTAACTATCTGAAGTTTTGTCGATTATAATGCTATTTGGAACTCCTATACGTGCTTTACATTAAAGAAGCTAACAAAAAACTGAGCGACGTCTTCCTATGATATTCAGCGTATAAAAACAAACTTTTGTCAAATGATATTTCGTCCTTCCATAGGTAAATACTGATAATTTTATTTGGGTTGATGGTATGTAAAAACAGGTTTGTCGAAGCTTGCTAATTTCATAAGTATGGGAGTATATGAACTGCAGATCAGAAATGTGTATTAAATATGCGCAAAGAGCTTGTGCGTCTAATGTTCATGAATTTAAAAATATTTAAAACCAAAATAGTGAATACTGATTTTGATGTATTATGTTGATTTGCCTATATTTACAGTGATCTATTATTCTATTAATATTTTAATATAATAAATAAGTAAATATTGAGCACCGACACACACATAGCTTTAATTTGAATTTTGCATTGCCTCTCTTTTGTTGGTAATTAAGATATGATTATTGAATTATGTTTCACTGTAATAAAGATATATTGGTTTCTATATTTTATTGATTTAGAACTTATCACAACTTTTTTGATGGCTAGCAATTGAGACTCGTGTATGTACAGTGTTAGATTGTTACACTTTAGATAAATTAAACCATTGTATGGCAAATGCTCGATTCTAAAGAATGACAGATAACCTCAAAATATTAACTCCAAACAGAGCTCCTCGAAACACAGAAAATTCAGCGAATTTTGAACGCAGATGAACCAATAATCAAACAGTTCACTTTAGGTAAATAATAACAATGCATTTCTAAAAATCAGGTACGTATGGTTAACCTGGAATTTGTTTTTAAAGTGCAATAGAACGCCAACCTGCATTTGTTGTTCCTCTAATGCACGCCTATTTCGCTTCCGGTCTCCGCAAAGGATCGCCAAGCCTGTATTTTTTTTCTCAAACGGTTTCAGCTGCTCCTACTTGTCTCTGGAGTACGAACCAATACTCTTCCAGGTCCTACACCCTGCTGTCTGCTTCTGTCAGCTACAAAACCTGTCGAATCCCAGCTTCAAAGATGATTACATACAAGTGAAGCTCCAGGTTTAATTTACTCTGAAACTTCACTCCGGAATACTGCCAATTTTATCACAGCTGGTCTCTGAACAAAGGCAATCAATAAAACGCAACAACTGGGGACGAATTATATACTTTTGTTGAAACGCAACAACTGGGCACGAATTATATACTTTTGTTGACTAAATTTATCAAAATCGGGAAGCCAAACAACACACAAGTTTTCGGCTTGGCTTCCCCAACAAACAGCAACAAAGGACACTCTAGGTCACCATTGCAACATGATTTATTTACAATTGTTTTTTGTAGGTGTACATTCTTTTATCTAATTTATAATAGTTTTTGTAAATGTTTCAGGATACTCTGACCTAACAATTGGTTGCACTTTTTCACTTTTTAGTTAAACACTGAATCACACCACTAATACATTCTT
>OW679194.1:225517959-225630655 GCA_940337035.1 Agriotes lineatus | reverse complement strand
AAACAAATTTTTATCTCTGGTAGTTAGAATTATTCCTGCCCTCTTAAAGATATAAAATATCCTAATTATTACATGCTGCAATTCCTTATTATTAAAGCAAGCATACTTGTCAAATATTACCTTGGTTTACACTTTTATCATGGTTGAACTCACCCATCAAAATTAAATACTCAATTTCTATTTAATTATCAAATTACATTACTAATTGTCTCAATTTTAATATTCATCGTTCATTTTAAATTTAGCACCCAATCTTATTTAAAACCCCTCAAAATTTGATTGTATTAATCTTCCAAATTTATCATATCTTTATTATTACTATTTAACAACAACCCTCTTATTTGTATCATAACAGTACTTATATACGGTGTGGGTGAAATACCTTTAGCACTCTAGATTCTCACACTCGCATTAAACAGGCACTTCGTGCACTAGATACAGGGGTAATTAACTATTCTCGGGTCTTAATGCTGTGCAATGTGCATGCATTTCCAATTAATACACGATAATTTAAATATCTTACTATGAACTGGGACCCCCAACTATTTACTTTACTTTAATAAAAAAAAACGATTGAAAACATGTGCTCCTAAATCCACATATTGCAATAAGAGTAGTGCTGCCTAGGCCCGAGCTTAGGCTTATTAAAAATACAAATATTTTATTAGAAAATTGAACGATTTCGGTGCCGTCATTTTATTTTAATTATTTGCAATAAAATTCGGCTGCTCCGGTGAACATAAAAACACTGTCTCATGGGTTAGGTCGCTAAAATTAGAAATACTAAGTAGAGCAAACTAATTTTTCGTAGCTCCAATTCAACTAGGACTCTTTTACTTGTGAACGTACCAAACTTAGATCTGAAGCAGCTAACCTCAAAAATTTACATGAAACACGAAGCAGTGCGCCCTCGTAAAAATAGCAATAATTGATTTAAATCGATGCCAAAATCAGCAAAATACCACAGGTATGGCAATAATTATCTCACATAGCAACAGTGCTAACCGCTTTTGTTCTATCGTGAGGTATAACTGACGCTAACTATAATTTGTTTTACATCCGGCCAAATGTGAAAATTCCGAGTCATCCTGCATTTTTGAGGGACGGTACCTAAACTTTTGGATTCTGGAATGCACTGGACATTCGGGAACTGCGGCAATACATTGCGGAAACCCCAATCTTGCAGACTTCAGCAATATAAAAAGGCTCTGGACCACTCAGGGGACGCCAACTCGTTTTCCTAGCTGCAAATTGCCTGGTGACTCGAATCTCCGCCTGATGTTCTGCGTGGAGGACCCCTCTAGGCGTTGAAGGCACCAAACTTGACTCCAACTAGCTCCTGCAGGCGGTATTAAATCCCAAACCTAGCCCTTACTTGGATTTCAACCACCTGGTTTTTGTGGAAGACGAATATTCACCAACTACAGCACTTTAAGATTGGCAAACTAGTTCCAATTGTGCCCAACACTTTAGTGGTTAAATAAAACCACCATTTGTACTAAAATGGATGTGTTTTATTCACAAAATCAAACTTTTATTGGAGCTGATGTAAAAACAATGTTAACAGCTTGGGCAATTTCAAAGTTCTCTTCTGTGGTTGTTAAACAAAAGAAAATCTCGTACCTTAGCAACATATCACCACAATTTTTTAAAAGAAAATAAGGTTTGATACATAAAATTAACTTATAAAATAAGATTTTGATAACATTTTTAACTCTTAAAGGCTAAATAAATGTTTTTCTTTGATTAGAATGCACTACACTCAATACTCTGCTATTTCACTGTGTTTTTAACAGCACTGTTATTTTCTGTAGTTTTTTATGCACTTAAAAATGTCCGTCGTTCTATTTCTTTGCTATTTGTAGGTTGCTCTTTTACCACATTTCTTGTCCGTTGATTCTTGCAACGTTTCTAATCCTTGCACTGCATCGCTATACCTTTCAGTTACTTTGCCATTCTGGTTCTAGCATAGTACTGCATAATACTGCAAACGTTAATGCTATTGTAGCATTAACGTCAGATACAATCTAACTGCATGCGCAATTGCGCACTTCCAAAACCTCGTCAAATCTGAGCACAAGAACGTAACCCTTTTGAACTAACTTTTCGTGTTACCTTTGCCACAATTTGTGAAACTCAGCTGCACTTATCAGTGCCCTTATCTCTATAAAAGTAAGCTAAGCTTGCACTAATTAAAATAATAAATTCTGTGCCTCGGTTTGACTTTTAATTTATTCTAGTTCAATTGGCAAGCAGAATTGTTGAGAGCACAAAGCCATCGCAATTTATATTCCAAATGCTTGAGTAGGAAATCTTTGTACATTACTTTTCTGACACCCATGATCTCGAATGTTGATGTTACAGGAAATTGCAGTTCTCAATTAAATGAATGCCTTTCTACTGGCACGTTCTTAAAATATGTAGTATCGTAAGAAAACATTTATATATAATAAAGTTGTAATAATCACTAATATTACTAAACTTAAGTTGCTTTGATTCCTTGTTGCTCAAATAAACAACCACCTCATACCAGTAGCGGCTCGCTAGAAAGAACTAAGGAGCCATGGATCTAGCATAACAAACCAGTTATTTAAGTTTTTTTATTCTGAAAGAAATATATTTATCATCATTCTTCTCATTTTAATGCTTGAACAAAGCGCAACTAATTTTTATTTCATGAATATGAATAGCATCAGCGGTGCTTGCTTTCGCGGTCGTAATGGTGGAAGCTGATCTTCAGGTTTTCGACAGTTTATAGACCGCAGCGGAGAGCAGCGGGAGCCCTGGTTTTAAGATTAAGCGGTGTTAGCTGCCTCGGGCTGCGATGGAGCGTGTGTCGAGTGTCCGGTTACTGATGCTTGCTTACAACGTTTGCACGTAAGTGTCTGATAAGCAACGGGGAATCGGTGCCGGCGTGTGTTATGTCCGAATAATTAACAATAGATAGCTAGCACCGAAATATCTTAATTTTTGTAAGAAACACAGAATCAAAGCTTAGATGATAGTGGTTTATAATCCCCAAGCAGTCAAAAATTAAAATGAGCAAATGGGCACTATTTGTGAAGAGCGAAATAATATCGTAATAACGTAGAAGAGAAAACAAACTGATTTTAAAACAACATCTGCGGCAATTATAATATGTACTCATAACATTCCTAGATATGTTAGTAGTTATTATAGCCTAATATTACTGTAAACCAACACTGTAAAAACGTTGTCCTTTGAATGAATTTTTTTTGCAGTGGTCTATTACGCTGTTTTTCGGACTTTTTCCACTGTCTAGGGTGTAAATCACACGTTTCGGGACTTTTGATCTACTCTCGTCTTCAGGTGTTCCTGGTTAGTCCTGAGAGGGACTGATATTATACGTTTTTCTACGTAAATTTTTGCCTCCCCCGGTGTCTGCCACTCTAACCACTAGGCCACCAGGGCGGTTATATATTTTAGTTGTTAGTTCTGCGCTAGCCTGGCTTATTGGTTCTACTGCCAGCGCTATGTATGTAGCTTCTTTGAGCTTCCTACTAAAGCCCATTTGGATGCCCATACTGCGCAGAGAATTACAAAAGTAGTCTACTGCGCATACAGCGGTAAGATATATATAAGTTTACAACTAAAATATATAACTGCCCTGGTGGCCTAGTGGTTAGAGTGGCAGACTAGCCATCAGCGGTCCCGGGTTTAAGCCCCGGGAGAGGCACAAATTTACGTAGAAAAACGTATAATATTCGTCCTTCTCAGGACTAACCAGGAACACCTGAAGACGGGAGTAGATCAAAACTGCCGAAACGTTGTGTGATTTACACCCTAGACAGTGGAAAAAGTCCGAAAAACATATCACTGTAAAAACGTATTCCCAGTGCAATCTTTCTTTTGTCATTCTTAGAGCAATACAATGGTTGCTGTTTTGATATCAATTTAACCACCTTATAGCACATTTTAAATGTTTGCCTACTCTAACGTTTTCCTACGCTTCATAATTCAACGGATATATTGCATTCTACGCTAAGGAAACCATATCTAGAAATAAATAATACATGATTTCATTTTTGCAAACATTAGAAGTCTGTCGGGTATAGGGTATTATGGGTACAACTTTGCTAGATATGGTATTGACCTAATCTCGTCTAAATAGTTTAAAATATTAAATGTTAAACTAATTAACTTAGTTTTGATTAGTCGTGGCACAGACACGTTCTCTTACCTTAATACGATACACATTACCCAACAACACAAAACATCGAACACAATAGAACAATAATTACAGAAACAGCAGCAACTTAGATGTACTCATCACGTTCTCTAAGGACATTCAGGATAGTTCGAGGAATACCGGTGATGAAACCCATTTCCGAAGCGACTTCGTTAACCCTATATTTCGAGCCCAAGTATTTTTACTACTACGAGAGTAATAAAAGTGCCATTTGCAGGAGAACTTTGATAACCCAAATAACCAAAACTGTTGTCGTAAAACGTTAGGTGTAATTTAGACAATTAACTTTACGCCAGCTTGCAATATCTTCAAATCAGAAATCGTATTACAGATGCCTTTGCGTGACCAGCAATTAAGAGTGATAAAATTATTGCTATTGGTCTACGGTATCCCGAAGCAAAACTAAATGCCTAAAATTAGTAATAGCAGTTTTGATACAAATTTGCTCTCTGGCTTTATTAAAGACGAACTGGTTGCAACATGCGTAATCAATAATCAGATGTTATTATTTTTTATGTAATGCGAAGTGTGCAGGATAACCCCCATGCATGACGACATCGTAAACAGTAAGTAATATAGAATTGGTTAAATTAAAGGAAATATTTAGCATCCAGAGTAGTACTATAATCTACATCCAACGTTAAAATAATGGTTTAATTTTTTCGATATTTGTTTATTTTTTCGTTACCATCAACTGCAACGCTAAGCGATTACGACATTATAAAACATGTTCCTGTCTGTTTACAAATGTTAGTATTATCCAATTTATGATTCAATTGAATTCAATTTTAATGACTCAGTAAGTAGCAGATATATTTTATATTACTACGTTCCTTGATATATGTGTTGTTTTAAGTTGAAAGTTAATAGACTCACTTTGTAAGCTTCTACCTTCGAGCTCTTTATCTTCTATAATCTTCTATTTTCCAGATCTCTGCTACATCCTCGTTGAGGTTGATAGCACATCCTTGTGTAGTCGTAATCGAGTTTTAAATTTCGTACTAATAATTGTCTATCACAGTCTTTAGGTGTTTGACAATATAAACGGGTACTTATCAGTACATTAAAGGTTAAAATTGACTATTAAATGCGATTTCAAATGGGACTTGTGTCAATTAAATTAATATTTTTATACCACCCATTCATTCTGTTTATTTTTAAACTCCCCGCCAAAACCATTGGTTATCAAACAAATGATAATACAGTTTTCTTTTATTATTTGTTATGACTTTTCTAATTGTCCTAAATCATATTTTTAGATTAACAGTTTTTTACATCGTGTATGTTTTCAACTACATGACCAAATATGTAAGAATTAAACTTTTATATTACATTTTATAATAATAATAATTTCTTTCAAATAAGTCTTGACTAATTTGTATTAGAATTGCAATCAAAACTGGACTATTTACAAATGAATTGCAAATACCGTTGTAGGAAACCGAAATTCCAAATATAAAACGAATTCATCACTTCTTTTAGGAATATTATTTTAAGCTGCTTTATTGTTGTGTAGTTATTGAATGTTTTATTGTTTAATGATCATATCAATATGTTGCTATATTTACAATAGGAAACACAGCCTTCTTCTCTCATCCTTTTGTCTTCCGGCATCGGATTTCGAAGTTCGTGTCCCCTTGAACCCATATCTTCTATTTTTTATTTCTCCCTCTTGCTAAGATCTTCAATTCGTCTAGCGTATTTCCTCTTGCCCTCCTTAACCCACCAGAAACCAGTGCTCTAAAACTTTCATTAGAGTCATGCGGGGTAATCGGGATACCCTAGTGGTTTTTCATGTCTATAAACAATTTGGGCTTTGTTATTAAATTCTTTTTATTATAAACGACATTTAGGATTTATAGCAAAACATTTTATTTAAATATAAAAATAAACTAAGGTTAAATAGGTATACAGAAGTTATAAAGAAAAATACAAAATACTTGTTTATCATTGTTGTTTATTGCCGTTGGGTTTGCAGTTTGGACAATATGATGTAGTTTCGGTTATCCTGTGTATTGCGCATACTGATTTAGAACGAATTACACAAGAAAATTTTGTTTTTCTGTCACGAACTGTTGGGAAAAAGTTGGACCTTCGACTGGTATTTGACTTGTGTTCTGGCACTACCGCGGCATTTGCTTCATTGTTTTTTGTTGGAGACATTTCAAGAGCTCCTTTTACATATTGATGATATCTAATATTGGCATTTTTTCGTGTAATAACGTTCAGCTCAACTAAATCAGTCGACAATTCACGAAGAAAACATTTCCTACGACTTCCTATAATTTTTTTCTATTTCGGATTCTGCTTCATTCAAATTATATATGCATTGAAGGCAGCCATGTCCAAAATCTCCATAAAAATACATAGTGGCCATTTTATGATAAACGGACGAAATACTGCAATGCAGAAAAATATGGTTACAATATTTTTTTCAATCGAACTTACAGCAAAAAAACTGCTCTAGGGTATGTAGACTACCTCGCATGTATACGGGAGGGTTAATTCCGTGATTTGTCTTATCCATGTTTTGCTTGGCCTTCCCCTTTTTTTCTTTTTTGTTGCTCGTCATGCTTCAAATACTTATCTACATGTTCTCTCTGAGATCATCCGTAATATATCACCATACCAGTTTAACTGTCTCTTTTAAATTTTCTTCATTATTAATTCCTGCTCTAATATTTACCTAACTTCCTCATTCCGTATTCTATCAAATTTTGCCTTATCCACTACCTTCCTTAAATGTTTCATCTCTATGACTGCTATAATATTGTTTTCGTGATTTACTTGAAGTGCCCAGTTTTCGTTTGCGTATAGGACTGTCGGTATTGTAACGGTGTTATGTACCATTAGTTTCACGTTTTTTCCTAGAATTGTTCTGTTTGGTGCATAGTAAATCCTGTTTCCTTTTTTCATTCTATTCGTTAATTCTGCTTCCATTTTTTATCCTCTGTAATGCATTTGAAACTGATTAAGTTAATTTTCCAAAAGATATGGGCGATGCTGAAGAAAAATTGATAGTAATTAATTCATAAAAACAATTAATGAATGACTATCAAAGGTAGTAGAAAGCTCGACATTAATGTTTTTTATAGAAAGTGCTTTTTAATATAAAAATTACACAATTATGCATTTTTAACGAAATTTATACGGTATAAACCTTGCATACTGGTTAACAGAAATAGAAAATAGTTGGAACAAAGCAGCAATGTAGGTAAGCTGCACAAAGACGCTTCCAGTAGGAAGTTTTGTATGCGCTCGAATGATATGGGATTACAGTTTGTGCGACCATAAACAATAGTGAGTAAATAAACAATAGTGTAGTGCCACGCATATGTGTCGAGCAGCAGCAGCAATTGGTAGAGCACGAACAGAACACAGATCATCCGGAGATCACGATGGCATTGTTACAAGGGAAATTCCGAATCCAACCGAGTTAAGCGACAGTTTCGGGTTAGTTTTCATGCAACTTGCACAGTGGTAAATGGAGCACCCAACACACGCAAAGCGATGGTGAAGGTATGGAAGTAGCTCTGTAAACTAAGAAACCCATAAGAAACAAGAAGTTGAGGTGATTACTAATTACTGTACTTTGTATAGCTGAAACTAGTTCTTATTTCTGAAAAACATCCGAGGGATTTGGCTGAAAATTGAATCGAAGGTCTGTCGTTGCACGACTCAGTTAAAACGTACATAGCATTGAAGATTATATGGAGGATTAGCGTAATAATTAATTCGATTATGTGTTTCGAGCCTTTTTCGTGTAGAATTCCCGAGGAAATGTATTGATCTTTTAGTCCGGGTGACGTGCACCGATGTGCAAGTGTTTATAACCGTCATGTAAGTCAATGTGACAAATTTACAGCGAATCGCAACCAGTTTAGAGAAAAATGTAATAAAGCCTTTGAGCGACCCTAAATGAAGGTAGAAAAAGGAATCGCGGGTCTTGAGTACCAGTTCGAATCCATTAGAACAAACACTATGTTATTTCGACTTCGAATTCATTAGCTTAAAACTATGTCGCTTTAACTATTGAAATTTTAGAAAAGTCGTTAGTGTAAAAATGTAAATATAACAAGATTTAAATCTTGTATGCACCTGTGTACCATTACCATGCAAATTTGGTGTATCAATTATACCCGCTATCGATCAACAATATCCTTTATTTCAAAAATTGGAGGTTGTGCAGAGGTACAAAACAAACACATCGAAAGTTAGATATCTGGCAGGCATTTTAAGCAAGTCTGAGATTTCTGGACACCGTGAAGTTATACAGCAAACAGCACGTTCATCCACCATAACACAGATTCAGCAGCAGGGCCAGCCGTCTTGAATGCGGAGATTACTATCCTACAGGAGTGGCGTGCGCTTGGGCAGTGGCGGAGCAAAGGGTAGGTGAACATGTTTTCTTTACTTCATTCAAATTAGCTCAGAAATCGAGTAGTGCTTATCGACAAAGCATGTTAAGGACGCCATTTAAGAAGCAGCATTCTTAGTAATGGGCGTAGAACGTAAAAAGTTAATCCTTTAATCTTTTCCTCTAAACACCTATGAACCCACGAAATATTGTTTGTGATTAAAGAAATCAGAACATATATTGCATTTCATATTCATGAATCCAAAGATACAACGTTTCACTTATTCAGTGTCATGCTAGACCATCACAAAATTGTTGTAGCATAAATAAATTATGCTTGTGATATCTTGAATAACGAAACTTCACCTAACATTTTGAGCATATGCAGTACTGGTGCGGTCTCGAGAAACAACCACTGGCGCCGTGACTCTGAGACACTTGTTTTTTATGAGTTTCATTTTCCATATTTACGTTTCCAAGGATTTGTACAATTGTTTACGTATTGCATACAATAAACTGCAATATGAAAAGATTGTATCGCCTTACGAAAAGCTTTGTATTATACATACAGGAGGAAAACGCAAACCAATAACCTATGTACTAACTAAATAGATTAACATACACGTTTTGTAATTACTGTTTTCGAAGTTACCGGCACTCCTTACATGCAAAAGGTGCATGTTGAAATAATTTGTTTTGAAATTTTTATAGAAAAATTGCGTTTTCTGCTAAATTTTCAGAAATTACGTTCGTTTTAGTTCTAGCTGATGGAACCATAGCTTCTGTGTTGAAGTTTCAACAACTTTCTGTTTGCTTCGGCGTACCTAGTTTTTCGAGTAATAATAATGATATTACTATTTTGTAAAGTAATTGTATCGAATTTCATTTTAAAAGCATTTGCGGGGCTATAAGCTACTCGACTCAAAGCTTCTATGACAATATCTCTAGTAATTTACTTACCATAAAGCTAATAAGCTGTATAATACATAGCGTTCAAAGTTCAATATCAATAACACAACCACTGGCACCGTGTTTCACAGCCCTTTTTGCAAAATAATACTTAATAGTATTTAACATTACTAGCCTGGTACGAGGGTTTTTACTGGCGAATAGAAGGTATGACTGGCGAGTCAAAGGCGAACCTGTCACCTTCTTGAGCCAGTAAAACCTGCTACCTTGCGTGTATTGTTGAATATTTTATTTGTTCCTTACCTGTAAATATCTAGAAATTTACCATTTATCCAAAATGTCAAACTGACAAGCAACTAAATTCATCAAAATGACACATACTAAGGAAGACAACTCTGGCTTTGCACGCTCTCATTTATCTATGAGCACGCTTGTAAAAGTTTATTGTCTATCCAGTAAAAAAATTACTGGCTAGCCAGTTAAGAAACACTTTCTAGGTGAATACAGTGACTTGATAAATTGAGGTTTACAAGTGAGGAACAAATAAACAAATTTACAAGCGGCTTTGACATTTTTATCAATGAAAGATGTAAACTAGAAAGCTAAGGTGTTTCTGAGACAGGCCGTGAGTGGGAGACGGTTAAATAAGGCAAGTATAGTCCACATTTTATCTATAGCAGCTAGTTATCCAGCATTTTTATATTTTCTGCAGTCACTATTTGTAGATAAGGGTTTCGTTAGTTAATGGGAGATAAGTAATAAGTAAAACAGTAACGTAGGCATATTCACGGCAATATTTATTTGAGCCATTATTTATATTATAGCAGATGCACCTGTTTGTGATATAATTTTAAATCTATGTTAGACTTTACAGTAACATGAGGTTTAAGAACTGATTGTAAAATACATTTTCGAAATGAAGCTGTCTAAAGCCTTATGTTTTGTTTGCCCTTCGAAACTGCCTTTGAGTGGGTTATTATTTCAGCAGATATCCCAGGTTTTTAAACACGACTAAGCACCTCAATGACGGAATACGAAGAAATATTTGTCTATTCGAAAACTGTGTTCGCAACGCACGTCTTGCTGAAGGTAGTCATAGTAAATGTAATTGGGAAATCAACAATAGATAATTATATACAAGCCCTACTCATTAATTAACACTTACTGCTGATTTACTCTTTATGTAAAGAAAAAGACCTGGTGTTAATAGGAATAATTTCTAAGCTCTGGAAACAGTTGCATATTATATTATGTTAAGTCATTACACCTATCTGCAGTTTCAAATTTTCGGCACACATGTATAATATTAATAATAATTATTATCGGATGATGTCAGCCTTCGGTTGGCCTTACAATATGAACATGACAAAGCTGGCTATCAGGAACAAATTATGTATGTGGAGTACTTGGAATCTCTTGCATGCTGGATACCGATTTCTTCAAACTCGTACACTCGTATGTTCTTGGAATTGCAGTGCTTAAATAGAAACCACAAGAAATTATTTATTGCGTTGCGGCGTCGGCGACAAAGCAGCAAGCACTAAAGCTTTTCATGTTCAGATTTGATTTTTTCAGTGCATGTACTCGATTATTTCTTGCGCAAACAATCTCTTTAAAAACGAATCAAATTTATTTGAAAAGTTCGGGGTAGCAAAATATACAGTTAATTTTCTCCAAAAATATTAACTGACAGTAACTGACGTCTGGATCGAACTAGTTCAACAAATTTGAGTTGTCTAGACTTTAAAAAGTAAAGATTCTAAATTTTGTAAAAAGATGGAGATTTGTGCTAATAATCTGTGTCTCCGCGTGTCAAGTACCCATACAATTTGCTACAAAAATAGATGCACGAGCTGCAATTCTTGTACCAAGCAACAAATGTGATCTAATTAGGAAAGTTGCTGCTATAAACGATTTGTATCTTTCTAATGGACTACGATACCTACCTTGCGTATATTTACTTCCTAACTAAAAATATCAGATTAGAGAAATGAAATTGCCAATTTGTGTATTCTCCTTCTTTCCCCATATACCAGTACCATTGAATTTCAATGCGTTTTTCACTTTCCAAGTTCACTTACACGAAAAGCTTATGGTACTTAACTAAAATTAAATTGCCAAAACTAAATAGGTAACTTTTCAGTTTTCACCATAAGTTCAGTTGTATTGGAATTTCCAATGGATGGACAACGGTCTCGACAATTAAAAAGAATTCACTCTTGACTACAGTTGGAGACTGTGATTGACTTTTGATTGATGATATGCTTTAAGATTTTTATCAATGTTTGCCACCTTTCGTTATTGCCCACATTCATAGATGCAACTATTATTTTATAACTCCGAATCAAATTTTTTAAATAAAACTATAAACGAGGGTATGTCAGTAAATAATCCATCAATTTTGTCCAATCCCTCTTAATTTTATTAAAATTTTTGTCAAGTCTGAGCCACAAATTTAAAGTGATGCAAGCTACAATGCGTTACATGAGAAAACCATATTTTTCAAATTTTTTCGTCAAAAAGTAAAATCTTCTAAGTGTCCTTTTGTCATAGTCGGAGAACTATATACAGGGTGTCTTGATTTTCTTTCTCGAAAAATTGCATTGTAGATAGTAAATGTTATCTGATAAAAATATGTTATATAGATTTATATTTTTTCAACTTCTTACGAGTTACAGTATGTTGCAAAATAAATAGGAAAATTCATTGATGTACCAAAACAAACAAAAAAATTACAAAAAAGAGATTAATAATTCTAATGGGCACGTAAAAGAAAAAATGTTGAAAATGACGTTGAACATCTGTGCATTTCTGGCATGGAGTCACGATAGCTTCTTACACACGAAATAGCATTTCGACGTTATTTTGCAACATATTAAAAGTGTTTTCAATGCGACGAAGATACCGACGAGTGCTTACAACAGAAACGAGACAATCTGAAGAGAAAAAATTGTCTGCAATATTTTGACCTAGAGTCATATTCCTCTTGACAATTTAACTTTTAAATTATTGAAAATGGTCAATAAAAATACTCCTAATACTAAAATTAGTGTTATTTGAATTGTATCCATAGTAACCGATCCTAGCTACATTTTTACAAACAAACAAACATAACTTTTCTAAAACTAAAATCCAAATCATTTGTCCCTAATAAATAGTTACAGAGAAAATTGTCGTTGAAATAAAGCTCCTCCAAATATTCTCACTTATAATATCACAAAAGCTTAAATTATTTCCGGAAATTTTTTTGAGGCCACGAATATTTTGAAAATTATTTTCTTAAAATATTCGTGACCGAAAAAAAATTGTAGGGACTATTCAACACTATAACATATAAGCCAATCACATTGCAGACATTTGCTTTTTTCAACCAATAACATCAGTATATCACTGAGTATTGGGCACCATGCAAAATATTCACAAAACAATGTACGTACTCAAAAAATAAATAGCCTTGTTGCGAAGTATCGCTTAGCAACGATGTTTTTGTCCTTATTGATATCGCTAGGTTATGTAACACTAAACCCCAACAAACTGTGTGGCTTGTTTTAAAAATTTTAAAATGCTGTGTTTTAGAAGTATTCCGGTGAATTTAATTGAGAATGAATAATTATATTAATTGTTGGATTATCTTCAATAAATTTAATCGTTATGTATTAATATTGTTAAATAGTCGTCCCAAATACCACTCGAAGTGGATATATTATTTTAAAATATTTTGCCATTTCCATAGAAATTATTGCAAATTTCACTCAACAAAATCACATTTAAATGTCACTCGCCTTCGGCTCGTGACATTTTTGATGTGATTTTATATCGTGAAATTTAAACGCAATAATTTACATGGAAACGATAAAATATTTGTCAAAAATATATCCACTGCTTGTGGTATTACCCTTGACTATTCAACTCACCCCGTTCATATTAACTATTAACCAATCATAATTTAGTATTTTAGTTATTTGCACCAATTAGCGTGAACTATATTGACAATTTTCACTAGTGAAAATAATCGACAATTTTCACTAGTGGTATAGGGAATATTTTAAACAAATGTGATTTTTATTAGAAAAAGTCGATATTAGTGTTCTGTTACTATAGAAATTGCGTAGTTTGTTGCTACATTTACTGAAAACTAATTTGAAAAAGTAGTTTGGTTCATTGAATAGTCCGTCGAATACCATTCTTAGTCGAAGTTAAGTAGAATATTTTTGCGGTGGTATCACTACTCATGTCCATTGAACTTAGGATTAGGACTCGTGCTAGCGCACTCGTCCTAATCGTGCCGAAGCGCAATGGACATTCGTAATACCACAGCAAAAATATTCGACATAACTTTGACTACTTATGGTATTATAAGTGATTATTCAACACTATAGTGAACGAACCAATAAAAACTGTTCAATTTGTGAGAAACGGCCAATCAAAATTGACTCTCATTTAAAACATCTAATATCACAGTGTTTTCACGCGACCCCGATTGGTTTCAATTATTTTAATTTAGTGAGTAGCCTTTGACTGACATTTCGCCAAAACGTCAAAGTCAAAGTTTGCAAATCAGCGTCGTTCTAGAAACTCATACTGATCGTGTTGGAAGTTCCAATATTGAATTAATAGTGGAAAACGTTAAAAATGTATGCTGTCGAACACGTTAAAAGTCATCTACCCATATTGTTGAATAATCTTTCCAAATACCACTCAAGGCAAAATTTTTTAAGAGAATTTATTTCGTTAACATGTAAATTATTGCAAATTTCGCTCAACAAAAACTGCTCAAATTCCAGTCGACCTGCAGTCTCGCGTAATTTTTAACGCAGTTTTCGTTTCAAGAAATTTAAACGCAATAATTGCATGTGAAAAAAAATCTCAAGAAATTTTCACCTTTTGTGGTATTACCCTTGATAATTTACGCTCGTGTGGTATTCGGTAAGAAAATTTCACACCAAAATTTGGAATAAAATCATAAATTAAACCTGAAATTTTTATAGCTATTAACATATCTAGGAATGTTATGAGTATCATAACTGCCGCAGATGTTTTGAAATCCGAGCTCGTAGAGCGAGGATTTTAAAACATCTGAGGCTGTTATGATTCATAACATCCGTGATTTGTTCAATAGTTTATCGGTTGCTATATGGTTATGGTTGCCATGTAGGGTAATGTTCCATTACCCTACAGATAAGTTATGACCTAGTTACCAGCCTACTTTTGTATATGTAAACAAAGGCTTAATATCCTGAAACCGATAAATTAATTTTACTGGTTGCGAAGCCGGCCAAGGTATTGTTGTTGTTGACATATGTTGATTTGTTATTTTTGTTTAAACGGTTCTGTCACAGTAGATGTCAATTACATACTAGTTCGAAATGTATGTACGTTGAGTTTAATAAGTGTATACTGAAGTTATTAGACAAGAAATTCAAAACCTAATACCAGATAACACTAGAAAATCAAAAGCAAGTATATGGAAACAGTTTGTTGAATTTTGCAACGAAAAGTCGCATAATATTCATGAGTGTCGTACAGCTGGCTGATATACTGGAGGACTACATGTTTAATATATCGAAGAAGAAATACAATTAGGACAATACAAGACAATAGAAATCAAGAAAGGAACACTGATGGAAACGGAATACAATCGATCAACCACAGGTTTCAGAAAAAACAAATGGTGCGTGAAGTGGAAAAAAGTAGCGATACAAAGTGGGAAAATGAATGGCAACACAGTGAAAAGGGATTATTAACGAAATCGTTATTTTCTACCGTATCTGCTAGACTAAGGCTAAAACTCTATTCTTAACCACAAGTGACCGCGATGCTTAGTGGTCATGGATTACTAAAATCTTATTTTCTCAGATTTAAAATAAGTGACGACCCAATGTGTACGTGCAATATAAACGAACAAACAGTGGACCATTTAATATATGAGTGCCCTATTGTAGAACCTAAGAGAGTAGTGCTGAAATATGCAATAACAAGAAATGGAGACAACTGGCCTGTAACAAAAGAGACTTTAATACAAATATATCTTAAGAATTTCATTCAGTTTATCGAAGGTATAGATTTTGAATTATTATAATGTGGACAGTACCATTAATAGATAATATTAGCAGAGAACATATTTACGTTACACTAGTTGTTAAGACTCCCGATTTTCGTTAAGAACCTATGTGTAATTCCGCATTCTGCTCCCGCATATTGCAGCATAATTTAAGCCATCGGGCAGCTTTCCCAAATTCTTTAACTGTTTGGCACTTATGTAGGTCAAATCCCGACGTCTGTCGAATAAAGTACCTTAATTAAGGCATTTGCTTCAATCTAGAGGCGGACGCTGTAACGCATGTTCATAACATCAGAACCCTGCTAAGTGACTTAGTAAATCGCTGGTAGATGGAGTCTGCATTTAGTCCACTAGTTAGAGAGGCCTTGAGGATCAGATTACCGCGCCTGGTTGCGCGCTGTATTTTGGCGAATGCAAGTCTGCACTTAAAACAATAGGTCCTTTGTGTACTCGAGTGAGTTGCCCAATGATGGAAAGTTTTACGCATGACGCAATCATCGAATTAACGCCGCGTCCTGCGCGTTCCCTCCCGGAGAGTCCAATTTACGCTTCGCTATCGCACGGATGTGCAAGTTAACTTAAAAACAAAGAACAACCCCTTTCGTTTTCAGGGGCGCGTTGTACCCTCGAACTTGTGGCAGTTATAAGTGCTTTTCGTCCCTTAACGTCCTGAGTACCGTAGTGTACAATTCTTCGCCCAGGTCGGCGGATTCATGTTAGGAACGAGCATAAAGCATCAATATACAGGGTGAGCTGTTGTGAGTTATCGTTTAGCTCCACCTTGTTACTTCTTCGAAGGATCTTGCCGCCACAATTTCCCGAGGACGTCGTTCAACCGTCCCTGCCTGTTCATCATCCCTTGCCGCATCTAAGCTGCTATCGCAACCCTCTTCTGTAAGCACCGCCAGAGCGTTGAATCTCCAGGTCGGAATCTTCCGGCATCAGCACTTCAACAACACAGTTGCTTGGAGCCCTAACAGTAAATCAAGGTATTGTACTAGTAGTTACATAAAACAGTGAATTGCGTATTATACAGTGACGTGCGAAGTTTTGGAACTCTCAATATATCGTATATGCTATTTGTGGGCCGCGTGCTAATTACCCGAGCCCTAGTTATCGTCAAGTAACGTAAATAGAAGCCTTCAGCATAAGTTTATGGAAGCCTAGCTCCGGGAATTGTGGGGAGCCTTGAGGCAAATTAAATTGGCGTATTCCGGGACCTAGGTGACCAATATTCTCAGCGGATGCGCCGCTTTCTTGGCCTTCAGCCCTTATTGTGTTGCATTGTTTACTAACCCCAATTTGTAGCATTTGCTAACTGCACACTTGCCTTCGGGCCTGTACCTAGTATGGTAATAGATTACCCATTTTTACTGTACGTCTTGTTTTTCATTTCAATTATTTGTGTATTATTGTGACTGACAAGGATAGAGTTTCTTGTTGCGTTGTGTATGTATTCCTTTGTACAGGGCCTAAGCAACTGGAGAAAGGACACCCAAAAGGTAGGTGTAAAAGCCAGTGCCGTGGGAGTACCCCTTGGAGTGCAACGCAACGCCACTGCGATTGGTTTTCGACGTTTGACCAGTCGCCAGTTAAGCATCAATTTTAAACATCTTTCGAACGTCGTAGCGCCCCATAACTTTGTCTTAATAACCCGATATCGACACCCCTTCGTGGCATTTCGCCCCAAAACGCACCCTAAACCTGTGAACCCTCCCACGCGACTGAGTTCTGGCCGGACATTTGAGCTGTGGGGGGTACGTGCAGGGGCGGACACTGCTACGAGCATCCCATGGGGTCTTAATGAGCAATTTATCGTGTAACAGCTTAATTGGCTATCCCAACGTGTGGCCTTGTTTTCGTCGTTAACGCCATTCCGGCTTTGCTTTTTTTCTTTGTTTAGGCGTCGTAATCCAACGTATGACTTTATGCCTTTGTGAAAACAATAATAAGACCGTTTTCATTTGTTTTCCATATGTTTTTTCTTGTCACTTTGTTTCTTTTAGTGTCTTTTCTTATCCCTTGTGGGTTATCGTGCGTTTTTTCTTGTTTTCTTGCGTTTTCTATTTGTTTTTTCTTGTCCTTCATTGATTTCTATTTGTTTTCTCGTGTTTTCATTTGTCTCCTATTTGTCTTTTCCTGTTTTTTCTTTGTTTTCACTTGTTTTCTCTTGTTTTCCCTTGAGTAAAGACTTTCACTTTGGTGTTTCTTTATCTTTTCTTGTTTCTTTTTGATAATTTTCGGTTGAGGTCGTTTTGCCCTCTTGTGTTAAGAATCCTATTGACTAAACATTGGTTATTGCACCCTTACGTATTGAAACCTTTCTGTTTTCCTTTGCCCAATCATCAAAATGGTTTTGAAAATGCATATCGAACGTTTACTTCGAGCGGAAGCGGAGTATGAGTTGCGAATTAGAGGCCATGATGCCACCGGTACGGTGACCCTTTTGCGCTCTCGGTTACGTGACGTGTTAAAAGATGAGGGACGCATGGAAAAAGTAACGAGACCGGCGTACCCTTATACGTTTGAGGAGGATGTTGCAGCAGTAACATTTTTGACTGAGGAAACAGA
Organism: Agriotes lineatus; assembly: GCA_940337035.1. NCBI lineage: Eukaryota > Metazoa > Arthropoda > Insecta > Coleoptera > Elateridae > Agriotes > Agriotes lineatus. The sequence continues at coordinate 225,612,547 of OW679194.1, read as the reverse complement.
AACAAAAATTCAAGCGTACTTAGCGGACCCGACCAAAGAATTGGCGGCGGCTATTGAAACAAAATTTTGTCACGGGTTAGGACGACTTACTAATTGTCCGACAGTAACGGAAGAGGAAAAAGCTACGAAAGATACATTATTCGCCGCGTTGTCTCTTATGCGTTCCGGGTATGAGATTAAACAAATTAAACTCGTTTCAGCTGTAGCTGCGCTCGAGACAGACCCGGCACCTTCAAATTTTGGCACCACGACTACCAGTAGTGCTACGTTAGTAACCGTTACGCCTACTGCCACCTCAACAACGACTACGTCATTAACTTCAGTAACGACAACCCCGAGTAAAATCTCACTAACGCCACGAACAATTTCATATAAAGCCACTCCTGTTTCGCGATGGAATTTACAATTTTCAGGCGACCAAAAAGGATTATCGGTGAATGCTTTCATCGAACGTGCTAATGAATTACGATTGGCTAGGAATCTTACCGAGGACGAATTATTTACGCAGGCTATTGATTTATTTTCGGGAAACGCGTTACTGTGGTATCGAGCCAATAGAACAATACCTACCGATGGCATGATTTAGTGCGACTTTTGCGATTGGAATTTCAACCGACCGACTACGATGAGCGATTACTAGACGAAATTAGGCGTCGTACTCAAGGTTCGTCGGAGACTATGGGAATTTATATTGCCGTGTTGCGCACCATGTTTTCGCGTTTAACGGAAAGCGTACCGGAAGAAAAGCAGTTACGGATCATGTTGCGTAATATTTCGCCGTTGTATCAGACTCAACTAGGACTAACGGATATTCGTTCCATTAATGAATTACTACAGTACGGTCGAAAAATCGAGGAACGTCGCTATGCGATTGAAACATACGTACCGCCGACTCGAAAGAAGACTGACCTTGAAACTGATCTCGCGTATGTGGAAACAACCTCTGTTGTCGAAACAACTGAACGTGTCGCTACCATTGAAGCACCTCGCGCTTCGACAAGTGAGAATAGTACTCGTAACTCGACACCGAAATTAACCCTCAAATGTTGGAACTGTGATGAGTCAGGCCATAGGGCCAGCGTATGTCCGCATCCCCGCGGAAAGAAATTTTGTTATCGATGTGGTAAACCGGAAGTAACCGTTAATACGTGCCCACGCTGCAAGTCAGGATCTAAGAGGCAGGGAAACGGTTCCGCGAGACGTTGAACGGTCGAGCGACGTCGACGCGTATTTTCACTAACTCGACTAAATTCATTAAGCAGGTCATTGACGAACGTGGGACTCAATTCGTTAAGAATAAGATCATTTTGGATTATGTATTGGAGAGGTCTTTAGATGATCAGCGACCCTATGTAACAGTTAGCATCATGGGCTTCAAAATGTTGGCTTTGCTAGATTCAGGCGCTAATCGCACAATTTTAGGAAATAACGGTTGGGAAGTGTTGCGAACTATGGGGTTACGGTTGAATAGGAAGTTACGACCCTTGTGTTCAGTAGCAAACGGACAGACTGTGGAAAGTTTGGGAACTGTCCACTTGCCGATTCAATTAAATGACAAAATTATAACTATCGACGTCTTAATTGTCCCAGATGTACCGCATACTCTGATCTTAGGGATTGATTTTTGGAAATCCGTAGGTATCGTACCCGACGTGTTTCGTGGCGAATGGAAATTTTCCAAACCTAGTTTAGCTACCATTGATACGCCCACCGGAACTTTGCAGTCAAACTTAGACTTGAGTAAAGAACAACAACTTCAATTAGATGCTTTGGTTAGTCAGCATTTTTCAAATACTAAAACGGAACTTGGGTGTGCTAAATACGTAGAACACAAAATTACGACTACGGCAGCACCGATCAAGCAACGGTACTATCCAGTTTCTCCCGCCATGCAAGGGCATATCGACAATGAACTAGATAAGATGCTTAAAGCAGGTGTTGTAGAACGCTCACGATCAGCTTGGTCGAGTCCTATTTTGCTGGTAAAGAAAAAGGATGGTTCCTATCGGTTTTGTGTTGACTTTCGGAAACTTAATAGTGTCACTGACAAGGACGCGTACCCATTACCCTATGTTGCGTCAATTTTGGACCGTCTACGTGACGCGCGTTTTATAACATCTTTGGATATCAAGTCGGCCTATTGGCAAATCAAAATGAGTGATGAGTCAAAGGAACTGACCGCGTTTTCAGTGCCTGGACGTGGTTTGTACCAGTTTACGCGTATGCCGTTCGGCTTGCATAATGCACCAGCCACGTGGCAACGGTTTGTCGACCATGTCTTAGGCCCCGAACTCGAACCATACGTTTTCGTATACCATGATGATGTGATTATTTGTACCCCCTCATTTGAGAAACATTTAGAGATCCTTAATGAGGTTCTGCAGCGTCTACAGGACGCAGGCTTAACATTGGGACGTGACAAGTGCCATTTTTGTCAACCCGAGTTGCGATACTTAGGATATGTCGTTAACGCTCAAGGACTTCTGGTCGATCCCGACAAGATATCCGCGATTCTGAATTTGCCCCAGCCTAAGAGCGTTTCGGAAATCCGACGAGTGGTCGGTATGGCTTCTTGGTACCGGCTATTCATTCCAAATTTTTCGTCAATTATCGCACCTCTAACGTCTCTGTTGAAGAAGTATCAAAAGTTCGAGTGGACCGAGTCGTGTGAACTCGCGTTCGCTACCATCAAAAATTGTTTAGTATCCGCACCCATTTTAACGTGCCCTGATTTCAGTCTCCCGTTCACTGTCCAAACGGATGCTTCTAATATTGGCATCGGAGCCGTTTTGACTCAGACCATCGATGGCCATGAGCAAGTGATTTGCTACATTAGTCGCACCCTAACGAAACCCGAACGAAACTTTTCGGTCACAGAGCGTGAATGCTTAGCTGTTCTCTGGGCTATTGAAAAACTTCGACCCTACCTCTAAGGCACTCATTTTATGGTAATTACCGATCACCATTCGTTGATATGGCTTAACAATCTTAAAGAACCTACGGGTAGACTTGCCCGTTGGGCCGTCCGTATTCAACAATATGACTTTACCATCAAGCATCGCAAGGGTAAAGACCATGTCGTTCCTGATGCGCTATCCCGCGCTGTACCGGTCGTCGACGTTGTCTCAGTGCCAGATCCCGATGAGACCGACTCTATCGATCCCGACCCTAACGAACCTGTATCGCCTGTTGGTCAAACTGACCGATGGTATAGACGAATGCGTCAACGCGTAGCCGAAAAACCCTTTGCGTTCCCAAATTGGAAAATAGACAACAACGAGTTGTTTAAACATGTTAATGTCAAGTACCCAGACCTTAATGATGGGGATAGTTGGAAAAGAGTCATTCCTAAACCCCAACGTGCCGAAATCTTGCGAAAGAATCACGACGAGCCTACCGCAGGCCATTTAGGGATCTTTAAAACCTTTGGTCGTATCGCCCAACACTATTATTGGCCCAAACTTAAAGCCGACGTAGTGCGCTACGTAAATCATTGCACCACGTGTTTGTCCCAAAAACCCGAACAAAAACGTCCTGCTGGCCTAATGTGTCGACACCCGATCGTTACTAAACCTTGGCAGATGGTTTCCATTGACATTGTAGGGCCTTTACCCCGCTCTAAAAAGGGTTACGTGTACATTCTATCGATCGCCGATTATTTCACGAAATTCACGCTATTCTTCCCGATGCGTACCGCTACTGCGGCTACAGTTTCACGATTGGTCGAGGACAATGTTTTCTTACTCTTTGGAGCACCTCAGTTTGTACTGGTCGATAACGGTGTACAGTTCCGTAGTAGGGAGTTCCGACATCTAACGGACACCTATAAGTCAAAAATCATCTTTAACGCCTATTATCACGCACAAGCCAATCCGGTAGAACGGGTGAATCGAGTGTTGAAGACAATGCTAGCATCCTACGTAAAGGACAATCATCGTGATTGGGATAAATATCTTTCGAAAGTTGCTTGCGCTGTGCGTACCGCTATTCATGAAGTTACCGGACTGACTCCATATTTCGCAAACTTTGGTAGAGAAATTCAGTTGGAGGGAAATGACCCCGACAACCCTATCGAGACGGATGGTTCCGAACAAATTCAGGTAGCAGACCGTAAAGCCCTAGTACAACGGGCTCCCGCGTTGAAGTCTCTCTATCAGGATATTGTTAAGCGCCTAGATACCGCGTATAAAGCCGCAAAGGCAACGTACGATCTGCGTAGGCGTCCCGCTCACTTTAACGTTGGTGATACCGTATGGCGTCGCAATCACGTACTCTCCGACGCGACTAAACACTTTAACGCTAAACTAGCACCTAAATTTGTAGGACCTTTTTATATTCAACGAAAAGTTTCGCTTGCCACGTACGAATTATCGGATCAAACTGGCGCCTCTAAAGGCGTCTGGCATGCTAAAGACTTAAAACCTAATCCGACGGGCGACTAAATTCTTGTCGTTCGTTTTCCTTCAATGACTTCGACCTCAGGTCGCTAATCCCTTTTTCCCCTATTTTTTTTTGGTTGCCCATCTTTGCTCACGAATAATAACATCTGCTGTGGGAATTACACAATGCGCCGATCCCGTGACGCGCAGCGTGCCCTCTCCAGGTAGATCGTGGACGAAACCTTGGGCTCCCTTATATTTCCCCTTTTTATTTATTGGTTGCAATCTTTGCAAGCATTTCTCCCCAAGTTCCCTTGGTCGGTTGGGAGGAACTGCTCTCGGGCGTAAGACGTTTACCCGATTTTTGACAAACCCGTATTTGCGACTTATTTCTTGGTTGGTATTATACTACCTTCTTGGGAATTGATCCCTGTGTTCGATTGGTAGGTTGGACGGAAACTTATGCAGGTGTAAGACAATATTTTACCCGATCTCGACGAGTGCTTCAAGCATTCAGTTTGGTTCAACCAAACGACCCCGTTGGGTCACATTCTTCTTCTCTGCACGCTATCTTTACCTTTATTTTCTTCTCTCAGTTCTATCAACCGTGTCCCGGCGACGACTACCAAACCCCTTTTGCGTATCTTTATTTTCCACCTTCCGAAACCGTGCTGTTAGGCGATGGTCATGGACCCGGTGTTAAGGTCCAGCCGGTGTTTCGTGCCTATCGTCGCAGTACGTGCCATGTCTGTTTCGGGCATGGTCGGTTTTCGTAGTGTGGAGGGACAGTCGAGCCTGCCGGCGAGACTGTCGTATTTTTCGTGTCTGTTGGTGAGTGTTTTGTTTGGTTCCCCGAGGGGACCAAACTTGGTCGTTTAGTGGACCCCTGGTGGAGTACCATTTCTTTTGGGACAACTTGTCCAATGTCGCCCGTCTCCCGTGGTCCAGAGAATGGATACTAGCCTTCTGCGAACCACCAGGTCCGACCCGAATTTCCGTATTTTCCAGCAACTCCGTCCTTATCGGTTGCCTTAGTAGTCGATGCTTCGTGAACTCGTCACGTTTTGCTGGTATAGCTTTATCTACCGGGGGCGGTAGCATGTGGTGTCCGTCACGACGACTGAGCGACGAAGGAGCTCTTTCGTGGGAGGTACCGATCTTCAATCCCTACCTTCCGTACCTTTTGTTAGCTACGTAGCGGTTCTGCGCTTTGCGCACCATTTATACCATAGAGGTACCTTACCTTTTGGTCTATCTTTGCTGTTTTCCGTGCCCGTTTGATAATCACCTTCTAGTATTTCATTAGAACTCGACTCGATTACCAATCTTTGTCCCTGGATGAATTGGCACTTACCGTTCCCGTCCACGCCGCGTGTGTTGTTTCCCTTTGGGTCTTTTGTAGACTCACCGGCGTTAACCGGTATGTTCCTATACCTAGGCCCATACCTCCGTTTCGGTCTCTTGGACGTTAATTACCCCTTCCCTTACTCACAGGTACATTCTATCAGCCAATAATCGTTTTGGCATTGGGCTTTCTACCGCCTATGCCTTGTTTCTGGCCCGTGTAAGTGCTGATCGCACGAAAAATGTGATTTGGGGTCAGGTGCAGCTCGGTCGTCTCGGTTTTCTTTGGACCACTCAAGAGACTTCCGGGGTCAATCTCTTTAAGTAAAGGGGGTGTTAAGACTCCCGATTTTCGTTAAGAACCTATGTGTAATTCCGCATTCTGCTCCCGCATATTGCAGCATAATTTAAGCCATCGGGCAGCTTTCCCAAATTCTTTAACTGTTTGGCACTTATGTAGGTCAAATCCCGACATCTGTCGAATAAAGTACCTTAATTAAGGCATTTGCTTCAATCTAGAGGCGGACGCTGTAACGCATGTTCATAACATCAGAACCCTGCTAAGTGACTTAGTAAATCGCTGGTAGATGGAGTCTGCATTTAGTCCACTAGTTAGAGAGGCCTTGAGGATCAGATTACCGCGCCTGGTTGCGCGCTGTATTTTGGCGAATGCAAGTCTGCACTTAAAACAATAGGTCCTTTGTGTACTCGAGTGAGTTGCCCAATGATGGAAAGTTTTACGCATGACGCAATCATCGAATTAACGCCGCGTCCTGCGCGTTCCCTACCGGAGAGTCCAATTTACGCCTCGCTATCGCACGGATGTGCAAGTTAACTTAAAAACAAAGAACAACCCCTTTCGTTTTCAGGGGCGCGTTGTACCCTCGAACTTGTGGCAGTTATAAGTGCTTTTCGTCCCTTAACGTCCTGAGTACCGTAGTGTACAATTCTTCGCCCAGGTTGGCGTATTCATGTTAGGAACGAGCATAAAGCATCAATATACAGGGTGAGCTGTTGTGAGTTATCGTTTAGCTCCACCTTGTTACTTCTTCGAAGGAATTTCCCGAGGACGTCGTTCAACCGTCCCTGCCTGTTCATCATCCCTTGCCGCATCTAAGCTGCTATCGCAACCCTCTTCTGTAAGCACCGCCAGAGCGTTGAATCTCCAGGTCGGAATCTTCCGGCATCAGCACTTCAACAACACAGTTGCTTGGAGCCCTAACAGTAAATCAAGGTATTGTACTAGTAGTTACATAAAACAGTGAATTGCGTATTATACAGTGACGTGCGAAGTTTTGGAACTCTCAATATATCGTATATGCTATTTGTGGGCCGCGTGCTAATTACCCGAGCCCTAGTTATCGTCAAGTAACGTAAATAGAAGCCTTCAGCATAAGTTTATGGAAGCCTAGCTCCGGGAATTGTGGAGAGCCTTGAGGCAAATTAAATTGGCGTATTCCGGGACCTAGGTGACCAATATTCTCAGCGGATGCGCCGCTTTCTTGGCCTTCAGCCCTTATTGTGTTGCATTGTTTACTAACCCCAATTTGTAGCATTTGCTACCTGCACACTTGCCTTCGGGCCTGTACCTAGTATGGTAATAGATTACCCATTTTTACTGTACGTCTTGTTTTTCATTTCAATTATTTGTGTATTATTGTGACTGACAAGGATAGAGTTTCTTGTTGCGTTGTGTATGTATTCCTTTGTACAGGGCCTAAGCAACTGGAGAAAGGACACCCAAAAGGTAGGTGTAAAAGCCAGTGCCGTGGGAGTACCCCTTGGAGTGCAACGCAACGCCACTGCGATTGGTTTTCGACGTTTGCCCAGTCGCCAGTTAAGCATCAATTTTAAACATCTTTCGAACGTCGTGGCGCCCCATAACTTTGTCTTAATAACCCGATATCGACACCCCTTCGTGGCATTTCGCCCCAAAACGCACCCTAAACCTGTGAACCCTCCCACGCGACTGAGTTCTGGCCGGACATTTGAGCTGTGGGGGTACGTGCAGGGGCGGACACTGCTACGAGCATCCCATGGGGTCTTAATGAGCAATTTATCGTGTAACAGAGTATAAGATAATAATAGAGTTAGTATAAGTTATATTCAGTTTAAGAAGGATTAGATTTTGTATTGTTATAATTTAAATATTACCATTATCAGAAAACATTAACATATAAGATATCTAAGTTACATTAGTATAAGATAATAATAGAGTTAGAAAATGATGACCTAGTATAAGAAGTAAATAATATTAACTATAAGAGAATACAATACGATTAAGCAATGTAATTACCAAAGCATGTAGTATCATTTATTGTAATGATGGAATATGTTGAAAATAAATGTATTATTAATACACGTTTAATATGGTTTTTTTAAGATTACAAGGAAAGTGTTGTTAAAGTTATGTGGAACTCTACTGCTAAGCAATTACAAGAAATTTATTACGACAAATGCAAAATCAAATTTAATCTGTTTTCTGATGTGGAATTTGCGCACAAAACTACAGAGCAACCCATCAAAAAGAAAAGTGAGTGCCTCAGCCTTAACCAGTGACGAATATAAAAAAGTTATTTAAATCTGGAATGAAGATACTCCAATTGGCTTGCAGCGTAAATTTTTTCATATAGTTTCACATGAGCTGGTATGGAGAGGAGGGGAGGGATATTCTGCCTGTATCCAACATTTCAAAGAAGAAACTGATAATTTGGGAAACCCAACAGGTCGTATAGAGTATAATCCAATATCCTCTAAAACTACACAAGGTGGTTCCAAAAACTGTCAGATAGTAAATAGTTGATTAGAAATTTCGACAATCCACATATGTGTCCCGTTCGTTTGTTGAATAAGTTGATTGAAAAAAAGGGGAAATCTTATTAAGACCGACAGATGGTTCTTAACTCCAAATCCATACTGAAGTCAACCCAATTCGAAAGCATGGTACAAGAACAGTCCAGTTGGTAAGAACACTATATCTTTACTAGCAGTCCAGTGAGACAAATGTCTCATTTAAAAAAACAAAAAAGACCGTTTTTCAAATAGAACGCGTATTAAATAAAAACTGTACCCAGACCTGGAAGGTGTCAAAGTGGTTGCCTAACCGATCGACGTTTTAAGGCGCAGAGGGTCGCAGCTCCGTTTGGCTGCTGAAACAGTTTTTATTTAATACGCGTTTTATTTGAAAACGGCCTTTTTTATGATTTCTCGAAAACCGGAAGTGTCACGTGACAATTCGGTTCCTGACCTGACATGACCATTCCAAACATATAACTTTAATAATTTTTTTCTCTATCTCTTACGGTTTGGCTCCTGAAACAGCGTCCCGGACAGACAAAACGGCGTCCCAGACAGACAAAACTAAGTCCCAGACAGACAAAACAGCGTCCCGGACAGACACGTCTATTAGATAAAGGATGGTTTAAATCAGCAGCCTCTGATATAGGAATTGACACTAAAAAAAGTTAAAATCACCAACCATTCTGCAAGAGCAACAGCTGTTTCGAATTTGGCCAAAGAGGGAGTTGGTGAACAGTAGCTCATTAAAATTACTGGAGACAGTAATAGCTAATCAATCAAATTTTACTTACAATTGGACGTTGAACATCATAAAGAGATGATTGAAGCCATGAAAAAAACTTTACCAACTACTAGCCAGTTTAATCATGATCAGAGCACAACGCAAGATAAAACAGAAAGTACCCACATCCAAACTACGAATTCAAGCCAGCCCACAATCATTTATAATAAATGTGTTTTCAATATTAATAATATTAATCCTTTATCTAATAGACTTGTCCGTCCGTCCTGTCCGTCCGTCCGGGACGCTGTTTCAGCAGCCAAACCGTAAGAGATAGAGAAAAAAGTTATGAAAGGTATATGTTTGGAATGGTCATGTCAGCTCAGGAACCAAATTTCAGTCACGTGACAATTCCGGTTTTCGAGAAATCACAAAAAAGACCGTTTTTCAAATAGAACGCTTATTAAATAAAAATGTTTCAGCAGCCAGACGGAGCTGCGACCCTCTGCGCCTTAAAACGTCGATCGGTTAGGCAACCACTTTGACACCTTCCAGGTCTGGGTACAGTTTTTATTTAATACGCGTTGTATCTGAAAAACGGTCTTTTTTGTTTTTTAAATGAGACATTTGTCTCACTGGATTGCTTGTAATATTAATAATAGGTATTATTTAATAATTAATATAATTAAATTTGGTTCAGTATTACTTTGCTTATTATTGGATACCATCAGAGATTTGCCAAGAAAGATACTTCAACATGAAGTAATTTTTATGAAATTCAAAATGTAGGTATATCCACCATATTTCGTAAAATAAAAATAATACCAACTTTAGTTACACCAAATGCTAAATATCAGATGGGTAGTAGTTAAATCTATCGCCGTTTGGCAATTTTAGGTCACTAAGGGCCGGTTGCAGAAAGCAATGTTAAGTCTGGTGTTAGCTAACATCGCGTCAAAGTGAACAAAATCGCATCAAATTTTGTTTACTAATGTATTAGTTACCATAAGAATTTGAGATTTGATTCGTTTTTGTTCACTTTGACGCGATGTTAGCTAACACCAGACTTAACATTGCTTTCTGCAACCGGCCCTAAAAGTGGCAGAAATATATTTTTTACAACACCACGCAATTTCGAAGAAATTCATATGTAGGTGTATCCACCATATTTCGTTAAATAAAAAAAATTACCAACTTTAGTTACACCAAATACTAAAACTCAAATGGGTAGTAGTTCAATCTATCACCCTTTGGCAATTTTAGGTCACAAAGATGGTTGAAATACATTTTTTACAAGTAACACGACGCAATTTCGATGAAATTCATAAGTAGGTATATCTACCATATTTCGTTAAATAAAAAAATTACCAACATTAGTTATATCAAATGCTGAAACTCAGATAGGTAGTAGTTCAATCTATCGCCCTTTGGCAATTTTAGGTCACTAAAGGTGGTAGAAATATATTTTTTACAAGTTACACGAGCAATTTTGAAGAACGGGTCAAAATAAAGGCATCTTATTGGTTTTAAAGTAGGGATGTGAAATTTTTAGTAGAAATATAACAAGTGCTTGAAAAATTTCCGGAAATATTTGGAAATATGTTCTGCAGCTATTTTTTCAATTTCTGCAGCTATTTTTTCAATAAGTGCATGAGTGCAGCCAACTGAAAAAATCCCGACTCCGAAGGAGGAGGAATTTTTTCTTAGAGGCATGCACGAATGCTTTTGTTGAAAAACAAATAGCTGCATAACATATTTTCAAATATTTCCATAGGGAAATTTTTTAAGCACGCGTTATATTTTGATAGAGAATATCACGAATGAAAAACCACAGTAAAGAAAAAAAATTTATTAAAAAAATTACGAAACTAATATCTAAGTACTAATAGTTTACTGTTTTTTGTAATGACAGTGACATAAGTGGAAATTTTCCAGTAAATTTCCGATTATCAATTTTCGCCGTTACCATGGAAAATTTCCAACTAAATTTACATAAGGGATAATCTCACTAAAATAATCGTTCGATTGGTAGTTTATTTTTAAATTGAAGAATGCCATTGGTTGACCATGAAATCAGTTAAATTGTCTCTAAAATTGTAAGCTGAATTAAGAATTGTAATAATATACCGGGTGTTCTATTTAAAATATGAGTTAATAAAAAAAAGTAAAAAACAAACAGAAGGAACCCATTTTAGATGTATTCAACTGGAAAATCACCTATCTCACATCAATACATATTAAAAATGTAATAAAAATGTAAAGCTTGAAAGACAGACAGACATATAGACAGACCATTAAACAAAAACATGTTTTTTGGGTTCATGGGACTCTAAAACGTAAAGATCTGTTGAAAACTCAATTTCGTTTTGGGGTGAATCCAATATTTCCTTTATTGTAAAAGGAAGTAAATAGAGAATATTTTAAATATGAGTAATATTCTTAGAAGTGGAAGTGGTTTATAGTGATGCCTCCAAAACCTGCAATTTGTGAATCTCGTCCCGTCCCGTACTTCCAAATCGAGATTAACATTTTTCCATATCGAATTTTTGAAACAACATTAATCAAGTTTGTGATTAACCAAATTCTCGATATGGACAGTTTTTCAAGGGTATTGCTGAAACCTACATAAACTCTTAACAGAATGGTTCTGTTAGTAGGGGTGCCGCAGAGACAAGATCGCGATCTCGTCTAGAAGTTGGAAAATGAGTTTGACATTTCTCGATTTGGAATACACAATAATATGTGCTTGTCTAAAAACCTATGTAGCCCCTATCATATACAGTGTGTCCAAGATAAGGAGGGCCAGTAAGGAGATCTCGGTAATTGTAAGAGATACAACTTTGGTTAAATGGGAAGAAAGTTGCCCAAGTAAAGGGCAAACAAAGTGACGCCTAAAAACCCTTGATATGATTTTTCGTTTTTCAATTATCTCAGAAAACCGATTTTTTTTTATTTACTATTTTATCTCTTTCTGGCGTTAATATTAAAGTTAGAGCGAAACTGACAAAACTTCTTTCTTGCATCTTTCTATGGACTCAAAGATTACGTTATAAATTTTTTTATCCCACGTTTCGTCTTCGAAACCATCATCAACTTCATTATTTTAAATACGGTCCTGATTTTCTGATGCCAAATTTGTGAAGCCCTTTTTATTCTCGATTCAATAATGTATCAGACATTATGGTTTAATTACGTTTCGAGTTCTTGAAGACCACCATCAAGAAATGATTAATTTCGGACCTGTGCCCTAGAGCATTCCATAATTTTTTTAGCTTTTGTTATTTAAAAACAAAGTAATGAGTGACACTGGATATTTTTAATTCTTAATAATCACGTTTGGTCTTGGAATACAAATAATTTTCAATGGTCAGTAATTAATTTATTGATAATTTTTCTTACCTATAAACAATAATTAAAATTAGAAATAAAAAACCTTTCTTATTTAAATTACAAATCCTGCAACAACGTATGAAATGCTCTAGGACACGGGTCCGTATCCAAAATGCTTTTTGATGATAGTCAAAAATAACTGGAAACATAATTAAACCATAATGTGTGGTACATTGTCGAATTCAGAATAAAAAGGGATTAACACGTTTGATGACGTCAGAAAAAATGAAATAGAAAATCTAAAAATTCGGCTTTTTTTAAATAATTCAAAAACGAAAAATTATATCAACGATTTCTAGGCGTCATTTTGTTAGTCCTTTTTTCCCATTTAACCAAATTTGTATCTTTTACAATTAACGAGATCCCCATACTGGTCCTCCTTATCTTGGACACGCTGTATAGTGATTTTTACTTATTTAGAAAATTTCGTTTTTCGAAATTGTAAATATCCAAAAAATGCTAGTTTTTGGAAATTGAGCAATATTTCAATGAGATATTTTTTAGAGTGAGTTAATTTTAGCTTTAGAACCAGATGTGGAGTTCTCATATCTAACAGAGCACTTCATAACTGGTTCCAGTTCACACAATTGAAAGCCTTGCTGTAGTCGAGGAAGCAAAGGTAGGTGAGTTTTACAAATTCTCTTGCATTTTCTATGATTTGTATTATGTTCATAATTTGCGCCCTTGTTTCTTTATTCTTTACGAAACCAGCTTGTTCTTAAGGGATTTGCCATTCTAGGAAGTGTCTGAGACGTTGTAATATGATCCAGAGTAGAACTTTTCTAGAATGGGAGATTAATGCAAGGGTTTTATAATTGTTGCATTCTTGGTTTGACTCTTTCTTATGGAGAGGGATGAATGTTGATATGGTCCACTCCGTTGGCCATTGACCTGATTACCATATTTTGTTAGGTGTTTTTTGTTCCTTTCCGGCTAAGTTGTTTTAGCATTTCTCCGTTTATATCGTCTGCGCCTATGCTTTTATAATTTTTTCGTTTTTGGATGGCTTGAGCCACTTTCTCTCTCATTATTCCAGGTTCTTGTTCTATTTGTGTGATGGGAGGAAGTTGAATCATGGCTTCATTTAGTTTATCGTCCTTATATAACTCATTTTTATCACGTCTGTTATGTCTTTGTATTTTCTCGGTTGAGTGTCTTTCGTCCTTTCTCCTTTTCTCCTTTGTTCATGTCTCTGTTTTGACGTGTATAAATTTTACATACGAAGGCTTAATATTAAAATTTGAAATTTTTTAGGTGAAGACTTTAAAGATTTATAATTGAAAAAATAGTATAACATGTTTATTACTCCTTTAGTTTTTTTATTATTTATCGAAAAGTAATAAGTTCGCATAATTTTGGCTCTTTGGATTTGGCAACATCGAAAAACTCCACTTTTTTAATAAGTAAAGATCACTCCATACGATATACACTGACCGGCAATAGGTCGGCATAATATGGGAAACTTTGTTATTTTTGATTTAAAAAAAAATACGCCAATAATTTGTGCTAGTTTAAAAACCTCTTTAGCTCCTATCGAGAGTCTTATCACATATGTATACCGAGTGATTTTTACATATTTCGAAAATGGAGTTTTTCGAAATTGTCAAAATCCAAAAAGTGCTATTTTTCGGAAATTAAGTAAGATTTCAGAGAGATATTTTTACAGTGTGTTATTTTTATCCAACTCAACAATTTCAAGGCAAGAAAACACATATTTTTTAACTTTAGCTAAAAATAAATTTTAATTTTTTAAAAATATTTTTCAAATTTTCACATACCCAGACTTAATATTAAAATAATTTTTTTTATGAGAAGACTTTAAAGATTTATAAGTGGAACAAATAATATAAAATGTAAATTATTTCTTTAGATTTTTTATTATTTACCAAAGAAAGTTGTATGTTTTGCATAATTTTTACGTTTTTTATGCAAGGTGCTTTTTAGGAGAAATATCTTTCAAATCTAATTAATATCTATTTAAATGGCTTCTAGAAACTCTAATATAGCCCTGTTAATGAATTACTGTTAAAACTCCTGTAAATGTTCTTTTACAGTTGTTTAAATGGGGAGATTTTTTAGAACATGGAAATTGGATATATAAAATGAAACATACTGTATAATATCACCTTTTGCTTAAATACACATATTCGCTTTTGTTATAGACGTATACTTTTTCTGAATCTAATAATTGGGAAAAGCATTTAAACGAATTTAAACCGGAAGTTTCATCGAAGATATTTATTGCAACCGTCCTACACTAAATCACAATTAATTAACAATATTTTTCATTCTAGTTTGGAGTAGGTTTTATATATAACATATTCTAATAGTATTTGTGAAATATTTTTTTTTAGATTCTGACTTGAATTCGTATTCAACTAAAACTAAATCATAATAGGAATTTTGTAAGAAAATTCTTTAGAACCTAGATGTCAACTCTAGATATTTCTAAAAATATCATTATGCAACCACAAAGCTATGGTTGAGCAATTTTTACAAGAAGGAATTCTTTTGGCACACGATTCAATTATTAGACATTTTAATTGAATCGTATAATATCTACCACCAGGCACGTATTTCAACCGACATCAGACGAATTATTATAGTTGCGTAGGCGTATTATTCCCCTTATTTCAATCATGAAGTTAATTGTTTATTAGTAGCGAACCCCACAATATGTAATAAGCTTTGTGGATTAAGAGGTTCAGAAAATGGGATCTTAATAACTTATTCTAAATTGAGTCGCATGCTTAAACCCACGTACTAAATGAAAACACGTGAAACTAACTTTGAACGACTGAGTATGCGATTTGATCATTGTAGGGTAAGTTTAATGTACTATATTAGATGATTCCAGTAGTCTGCTACTACGTACGACACCTTTGCGAAAGGTTATCTGAAGGTGGAGTTATAGCTTATGGAGATAAATTATGTCAATAAAATTTTGAAAATATTTGTTATATTATTAATGCATGGTTTTCACTATTGGAATAATAGAAAATCAATAAGTCCTAAGGTGTTTAATATTTTAAAAAATTACAAAACGTTTCGCAACTTATGGTTGCATCATCAGTTGTTATTAAAAATATATAGTTTAAAAATTGGGTTTACATTTATAACAATATTATATAGTTGAAATTTGACATTGCGTTGAATTAATTACGACTTTTTTCTAATTATGAAGTTTCATTTTTGTTTTTATGTTAAAATTGAAAATGTTATATGGGTAACATGTTGATTAATTCAATTTATGTTAATAAATGATAGAAAATACACCCATAAAGGGGTGAACACTGTGCAATGAAAAAATTTAATATAACGTTAACATTCGGTATAAGCACTATTCTTATACCAGATCAGTGGCCTAGTGGTAAAGGTGACTGGCTAGTAATCAGAGTGATCAGCGGTCCTGGGTTCAAATCCCGGGGTAGGCACAAGTGTACGTATAAAGACGTACAATATCAGTCCTTCTCAGGAATAACTAGGAACACCTGAAGACGAGAGTAAATCAAAAACTCCCGAAACGTCGTGTGATATACACCCTAGACAGTGGAAAAAGTTCGATAAAACATATCATAATAGACCACTGCCAAAAAATGACATTCAGAGAACAAACTTTGTTGCTTGTTGTCCTGAGTTTGAATATTTTTCTTTACGGTACAGTAGTTTCTTAGCTCTGACTGACGAACTCTACTCCAAGCCATACTGCAAGATCCAAGCAATCCTGTTTCTTATTTAGCCCTTATCGATGTTTGAAGTAGATTTCGTCGAAGAAATTCACCAATTCTTGGCTTGTGATTTTTTGCGACCTGTACTTTATTTCTTTCTAATTATTCCAGTAATATGTTTCGAACTATGGTTTTATGGTGTTTGTTTAAAGGGGCCATTTTAACATGATGTTAAAGCTGTCAGTGCCATTGACAGGAGTTTGTTTAAATTTGTCAAATTACATCCCAGCTCAATCAGTTCAAAATTGAATGTACCAGTTTCTATCAAGGCGATGGTATCTCATTTCTATGTTACAATATGTAGTTGGATAGTAAAGATACCACAAGGTAGGTATAAAACAACTTCATTAGTTAGTAAATGGTTTTTGTAAGCTGCTCGCACATGTGAAAATGAAGCTTGTCTTGATTTTTATAAAGAAGATGGTTACTTGACAAACAGTTTTATTACTGTTCGCCAAGCCAGACTTTCTATTCCGTTAG
Organism: Agriotes lineatus; assembly: GCA_940337035.1. Classification (NCBI taxonomy): domain Eukaryota; kingdom Metazoa; phylum Arthropoda; class Insecta; order Coleoptera; family Elateridae; genus Agriotes; species Agriotes lineatus. The sequence goes on along the minus strand of OW679194.1, from coordinate 225,595,706 downwards.
GATGTTAAAATATATTTCTTATGCGATAGTAGAAGTTATTTTCTTTACTATAATACTTTTATATCAGTTTTAATATACTTAGTAATAAATACCGTCAAGTAATAAAACTTAGGGGACCAATATTTTTTTATGATTTTAGAAATGTTGTTTTATACTGTTGCACTGTTATATTGTAATATGTTACATGTTGAAGATAGTTTCCATACAACTATTGATATTTAGTATCTCCAAGATATCGAATGTTTTGTAGTAGCGATGAAAATACTTTCGGTTTCTGATATTTATTACTAAAGTGATTATAATAAAATATACGCCCACCTTTTTCTTTCATTTATACGATAGTGATCATACATATTGACCGTGTTAATATAATGCTTAAAGACAATAAGCAGCTACTTGATACGGTTCAGCTGTGCCATGCCGTTAAAAAGTATTTGAAGTCAGATTATTCGATGACAATAATGAACATAATTCTAACAATGGTACAAACATAGAACATAGAATAGTTGAACAATTTTTATCAACAGGAAATTGATCTATTGATCTTTAGCGCTGATTCTAATTTCAGAATTCGCCAACACATGAAAACACCTCATGAGGTTTGGATTATTAGATTTACCAAAGAGGCTTAAAAATTGACGCTCCAAAAGCTACATGCAATTAATTACTTCAATAACCCACACTGCATCAGTTTTTCGTAAAGGATTGATTAAAACGCAATTTTCATGGCTTCGGTTTGATGAAGAAAAGGTAATAGGATTTGCATTTGACAGAGACTGAACAAAGTGCTAATTAATATTAACACATTTTATTTTGTTAAAAGCAAATTTTTAATTTAAAAATATACCCTTGAAGATAACACACCGCAGCCTTTCTAAACCGCCATCTGTCACGCGAACATAAAACTCCTTAAAAGAAAATAACACCATTTGGGAGTTATAAAACATTCGCGCTGGTCCAAATACAGGGTGAATATAATAATAACGTCCTCGGTGAATTTCAAGCGTATGGAGTTATTCAAAAGCGCGTCTTTGAGAGAAAGCAGCTCTGTTCGAAGCGAGGCTTTTAAGCAATTCCCACAAAATGTTGTAAAGCGGAGAAATCGATTACTGTCGAGCACCAGTTTGTTAATTGGATACCAGTAAAATAACAAAGCTTTGCTTTCTGCACAACTACATGTAAAAAGCTTCCTGATCAGTTGTATATTTACAGTCGCTCCAAAGTGTTCTTCTAACGTCTCCAGTCTACAATGCGCTGTATAAATATATCGACTTCAAATTACCTATTTACCTATTTGCGGGTCTTTCATAGGATGGAAATACTACAAAGATGCATAATGAAGTTGTCCAGTACTACAGTTTTAATTGGAAGGCACACACCCAACACTTATATAATTTTTTGCGTTACTTGATGCAGTTTTATGTTATGTATGGATAAAAATATGATTTTTTAAAGCAGAAACAGTAACTTTACGATTTTTTTTTATTTTGTGTGAGCTACAATAATGGAATTTCTATATTTTTATCCAAATACTGCTACTACGAGTATAATGATGTTTTTTTCCGATCAACATTTAACAATATTCATTAATGCAAAGTCCGAAGAGTTTTCCCAAACTCCTTAGGATAACTTCGACTGCATATTGTTTCAATTTCCTGCTAACCTATCTTATCATATAATAGCTTTTTTTCCAGATAGTGATGAAATAATATTATGTAATCACCTTTTTATGTTTAATATGTATCCCAAGGCATTTTAAGAGATCACACTGCGAGTACTGACAAGTATTATTATGAAAAATGTATTATTATGTTCACATTATTTACAACTTATGAAACTTTTATTTGAGGAAATTTTGTATCGTACATAACCACGTCAACTGCCTTTGAATTAATAGAGTAGAAATGTACTAAACTGGTTCACCAGCAATTGTGCTAAATGTTGCTAAAGCTTTGGTCTAAATGTTATGTAAATTCTAGTTTTAGTAATTATGATCTCTCATCAGCAATAACTGCAAAAGATTTATTGTAAGTGTTTTCTATTCCGATACATATTCTCTACTTGAAATTTTTTGAAACAGAAAAATTAAGTATATTTGCAAAAACGACGTGTCGCTGAAAGAAATTCAAGCGGATAAGTCACTAACACTGTGTGAATCTACTATATTTTACTAGAAGGGTGAAAGCTGACCAAGGAATTTTGTAACCATTTTTATGGACATACACCATGTAGTGACTCTCTTACAATGTATGTGACAGAAAATGACATTGTTATGGTTCTTATAATTGTGATTATCTAGAGTAATTGAATCAATACAAGGTATGTATTAGAAGGTTGCTTTCTTATAGGGAACGTAATAGCCCGAAACAGAGATAAGTGGGGACAAAAAGGAGAGAACTATACTGCACTCCTAACGAAAAAAGACTTAACTGAATGTCAAGTAATTTTAAGATAATGCATGTTTGGTCAAATTTTGTTGTGGACGAACAGTTATTTGATTTTGTGCGAATTTGCTTTTGATTATGTTGCTTTGATGATACAGAAATGTAGCGAGTAACTCTGAATTTAAAATTTTCTAATAAATATTAAGTTCAATTTACTACCTTTATCTATTTTTCAGAAAGCAAATATTGTATTCCTTAAGGTGCCCACCCTGTATATATTAGACAGAAACTATCGCGATATCGTCTCTCTCAAAGAAAGACTTTGAGTAATACCGGCAACAGGCTGACGGACAAACAGACAGACAGACAAGACAGACAGACATACAGTCGGAATTGAGAAAAACTGCTTTTCGTAATCCAGGAACCCTGAAACGTGAAGATATAGGGGAATCTTGGAAGGTGATTTTTTGCGATTACAATACCTCATTCGTCTTTAGGCGTAGAGGGGGTGCTGTACCTTCGAGCAGTTTTTGGTTTTTACTTCTTTCGTCTGAAAGACAAATAAAGTACATATTGTAATCCCGGAAAATTCACCTTCCGAGATTTCTTCAGATCTTCACGTTTCCTGGTCTCTAGATGACGAAAAACAGGTTCACCAGATGACCGTACTTGGCTAGAAATGAGCAATATACAGGGTGTTTCAGAACTATGGGATCAAACTATTGGGGGGTATTCAGTGCGACGGTAGAAGACATTTGAGTATATAAGAACCCATGTCCGGAAATGTCGCTCTGGGGCACTGTGACTCTGTGACACGCGAAGACAGTTTAAAAACAAAATGTGTTTCAATTACTCAAATGTCAACGATAACGTACAGCAAGTTTGCAACAATTCTTCCGTTCTTATGGACATCAAGAATTGGTGGATATGCATCTGGCATATGGAGTAACAAACTTCCATGCATTCAAATGTTTTTAACTGTCTTAACGTGTCATAGAGTTTCAGTGATCCAGGGAGACATTTCCGGATATGGGTTCTATACTCAAATGTCTTCTACCGTCGCACTGAATACCCCCTAGTAGTTTGATCCCATAGTTCTGAAACACCCTGTATAGTTTAGTAAATACATGGTATTTAGTAAACTATATACAGGATTTCTAGAAATTAGTCCTTCTTCATGGTGCAACCGCTCCAAGGTACAGCACTCTTCCTTACGTAAATACTGTAAGACACTTGAATACTGACATGGAGTGTCAAAAAGAACAGGGAAAAAGATAGCAAACAATTATTTAGCTGTCACAAATGAGTTGAAGTAGGGGTGCTGTTTAGCGCCGACGTTGTCTCGAATATTTGCAAAACAAGTTTTAGAAAAGGGGAAACAGCATTGTAGAAGTATGTCGACTCGTACCTAAAACGTGCAGGGTTTTCTTTCGACATCTGTTTAGAGACTTCCACCGGGCCAATTTCGATAATATTTTTTTTAAATGAAATCCGTCACTGTGTAAATGGCAACAAAAGTCCTAAATTGCAAATAACTGCATACATTTTAGAGAGAAACCGAAATACTGTAGTGCGTAAGTGACGTAGCTTTCCAGCGCCGTAGCAGTGGAACAAGTAAACTGTCGAAGTCAGCCCGCGGTGTTCTGCTGATGTTTGGAATGGACCACTGTACCTGATCGAATTTGTTTGTGTGAAATACGACCTCCTGAGAAACGTTAAAGTGCATGTACAAGGACAGCGAATTTTTACGAAAATTGCAATCTTTCCTTTCGAAAAGTAGCGTGTGTGAGGGAATCTTGACCGAATGTACCTACACATCGATAATTTTCTTGAAAGGAAAAGGAGAATATCCCACGATTACAGGTGACGAGGATACAATGATAATAACATCTCAACTATTGCCAAAGAGGATATCATTACAGAAATATTTGGTAATAGTTTGTCAATTCTTGAGAACACCCTTAGTATTTCAAAATTCCCAATTTTAGCGCCAAAAAAACGAACATTGCGATGAAATTAACCACAAAATCGTATTTCTCTTACCTGGTTATGAAAAAAATATATTTGAGTGTGATTACAACTGCAGATAATGACGACGAAATTTTACAATTTTCTAGGGAATTTCTAGATTCGTTAAATTTCAATGGAATAATTCCACATTGCTTAGCACTAAAAATAACGGCAATTGTTACTATCTTGAGAAATTTTAATGTGTCTACTGGTTTGATAAATGTGACAAGTTTAATGGTACGCAATTTATACTGAACTGTTTAGATTTGGAAGCCTTAAATCGGCAAGCTACAGGCAGAAGAGTATTATTACCACGTATCGATTTAACACCTTCTGATATTACATTACTTTTTTGATTTCGGAGAAGACAGTTTCCTGTACGCCTAGCATATGTGATGGAAATTATTATTAAATCGCAAAGACAAACTCTGGATAAAGTAGGAATGTATTTGCCACGACCAGTATTTAGCCATGGTCAATTATATGTAGCAATGTCACCTGTGCGTTGTTTTAAAAACTTAAGAATTAAAATTTTATCTAATGGATCGTGCCACACGTTAAACATTGTCTACAAAGAAGTTTTATAAGCAACATATTTTGCAATGGGTGTTTTTTTTACTGTAGTTTTATCCGCTCGACGTTGATATTTAAATGGCAGCTGCTCTCCAGACAAATACTTGTTATAACAGTGATTTTTCAAAATGCAGCAGTGATTTTTTAAAATGCAGTATCAGTACAATAAGGACATATTGTCTTGAATTTACATAAGGGTTCACCTGAGAGGATATTCCAAGGACGAATAGTTTTCCAAACTTCTCTTAAAACTCGGCAACGAAAACCTATGTCAATCCGTGACATCGCCTTCCTCACTAACATAATATATTTCGACATCAAGAACATAACAGCAAAACTTGTGTCCGAAAAAGGCCGATTATCACTCTGAAGAATGATAAGGCACTATAAATCAACAACACACACCTCGGAGCATTTCATTCGCAGGAAAAGACCTATCAGTCGATTAACACTGTGGTGCAGGCTTAGAACACAGTGCACTACCACGTTGAGTGTCTCTATACTCCCGACCCTGCCGGACTTCTTCAAAATCGCCTGCATTTAAAAGTTAGAGCACCCATTATACTACTGAGAAACGTGAAGACTCTCAAACTCGACTGTAGGTAAAAGCTCCGCATCGAAACGTCACTGAGGCCACATTTTCGAAGGTTTTGGAGAAGGGGAGACAGTCTTCATTCGTTGAATACCCCTTATTCTTTCAGACTATTCTTTTCAATTTAAGAGACTGCAATTTCCCGTCAAAACCTGCTTTGCCATGATGATCAACAAGGTGCAGGGACAGTCGCTGAATCAGGCTGAGGTCGACTTGAGGGAAGACTATTTTTCTCTCGTCAACTTTATCTAGACTGTTTAAGGGTCAGTTCTCCAAACGACTTAGTGGTGTTCAAACCAGAAGGGAAAACTATACTATACTATACAATATCGTCTACAAAGGAGTACTTTTACCCTCTATTCGACGGGATCTACTTTTACTTCACAGACCGTTACATAATAGAATCTGGGGAAGATAAAAAGTTGTAATTCGCCATATTAGTTCTTTTTACAAATAGGGTCAAATAATTTTCAGGGATTTTCGAAATTCATTCCTCCAAAGGAGCTAACTGTGGTAGACGTGTTTTTTTAAAGATCTACAACGAGGAAACTATTACAGGTGGGAAGTTGAAACATATTAGTTCGTTTTACAGATCAGATCAAGTAAATTTTAAGGTTTTGCAGAATTCATCCCCGAAAAAGGTTAAATGGAAGAATCTGTTTTTCTAAATACCGCCACAAGGAAACTATTACAACTATAGGAAGTTGAAATTGAGCATATTACAACATTTTCAAATAGGGTCTAATAATTTTCAGGGTTTTCGAAAATTCATACCCGAAAAGGGTTAAAAACTACTAGAGGTAGTAAGTTGAAATTCGGCATTTTAGATCGTTTTACTAATCGGAAATCATCTACTAGAAGCCGGAAATTGAAATTTGTTTTACAAATTAGGTCAAATTAATTTCGGGCTTGTTCAAAAATAACTCCCGAAGGGGTTAAATGGGGTAGATGTGTTTTTCTAAAGATCGCCATAATTCCGTAACTGCTGCAGGTAGAAAGTTGTTCGTTTTACACATCGAATCAAGTCACTTACAGAGTTTTTCGAAATGTGTTCTCTCAAAGGGATTAAATGGGTAGATGTGTTTTTCTATAGATGGTCACTAGATAGATGCCGGTAGGAAGTCGAAATTCGGCATATTCGTTTTACAAATCATGCCAAACCATTTTCAGGGTTTTTCAGAATGCATTTCCTCAAAAGAGTTAAATGAGATAGATCTGTTTTTTTTTAAATATTGTCTTAACGAGCGAACTACTACAGATAGGAAGTTGAAATTTGGTATATTAGATCGTCTTACAAATAGGCCAAATCATTTTCAGGGATTTTTGGAATTCACCACCAAAGGGTGTTACCCTGTAAATGCTCTCTTAGCGGTTGGTACTGTATGAATATACCTTTAGTGCCGACATTCGATTCGCGCGCATCGAAATTCGTAGGTTGGCGATTAGTTTTTTGGTGGTGCTCGGATTTTGCAAACTCATGGCCCTCCGGCCTTCGTCTCATTTTTACAGCGAAGCTAGCAGCTTGCACGGTTTTTCGCATTCTATAATATGATGGGGGAGTTAGTTGCAAACAAGTTTCAGCAAAAAATTCCGTGCACATGGCCCCTATTCTTGGGGCGAGTTATTTTGAAGTTTTGTCAGCTTTCGCGTGAAGCGCATGTCGCTTATTTCAACAATTGTCTAGCCGTTACTACCCTACCAACCGCCCTCAAAATTCTCAATGTTAGCCCTAAAAACTAATATTGCTATGAAATCAACATGGAATTTCTAGATTCGTTAAATATCAGTGGAATGTATCCACATTGCTTAACATTAAAAATAGGATCAATAGATTTTCCCTTGAAAATTTTAAATGTGTCTACTGGTTTAATAGATTAGATAAGATACGCAATTTGTTTGAGAACTGGTTAGATTTGGTATTAAATGGACAAGCCACAAGTCAGGCAGAAGAGTATTATTACCGCGTATAGATTAACACATTCTAATGTTGCACTATCTTTTTGCCTTCGGAAAAGGAGTTTTTCTGTGCGCCTATCATTTGCTATGACAATTAGTAAATCACAAGAACAAACTATGGATAAAGTGGGAATATATCGTATTTGCCACAACCAGTATTTAGCCATGGTCAAGTATATGTAGCAATACCACGTGTGAGTAGTTGTAAAAACTTAAAAATTTAAATTTTACCTAATCGATCCTGCCACACGTTACAAAGATGTTTTGTAACTTGCAAAATATTTTGCAACGGGTTCACTAGTAGGCCTGGATAATGATTTGTTGAAAAGGTATTAAAAATAGTGTTAGCTTTGATTTGAACAAGATGTAATGAGAGTAGGCTTGCAAACAATGTAAAACAATTGGGGGAGGAATCCAAGCTGAAAGGTATAGATAATTTGGCTTCATCAAGAAATAATTGTAAAATTGTGAATAATTACCATTTTTCCAATTTAGTGAGTTTTAAAATTGATTGTATATCCGGTATTCCCTGTAGTGAAGTGCATTAATTCGTAGCATCTCTGCAGAAGTTTTAAAAAGTGTTTGATCTGTGTATCGAGTGATAGGTTGTATTACGGTGGAGTGGAGCCCTAGGTGTCGACAACGACGTGAGCTGAAAGCAATTTTTTGGTGTGGCAGCGGTCGAGCTACAGGAAAAGTTTTACAGAGCGTTCAGCGGCTTGGATCGGCAGGCCAACGGAGAAAGACGGGGCCACGCATCGTGGGATTCGCTAGGAGCTCGAGATGGGCAATAATTTCCGTTCCAAAAAGCAACAACAAGGTTAGAAAACTTCACCATAAAAGATTGAAGCTAGTGAATTTCTTGGTGGCGTCGGTTTTATAAGCGCTTCCGGTACAAGCGTCCTCGGAGTGTTTTTTGTTTGTAACGTGTATTTACCTACGGCAATTGTTGTCATCTAGGCAACAATTTAACTATGTAATGATAGATAATTGTCGTTTAATAGCGGACTTGTTTTGCTATGTGTGAGGTAAGTTCGCCCTATTTGCGTAAATCTTCCCTTTAGTTAAGTAATATTCTCTACGGTAGCTATCCCATTAGTTAAATCACCATTACAGAAAAGGTGTTTATTTTTAAATATTGGAAATGATACCACGACAATTAATTTGATGGCAAATGTATTTGTTGTAATCAATACAAATCAAAATAATACTTGATAGAGTGGAGAGACCCGACCGATATGAGATTAAACTCATTTATTTAAATTATTATAACCAATACACAATAATAAATCATAGTAATACATTCTAATACGTAAACAATCAGGTTCTATACCCAGAAGATAAGATAGACGTAAACTACATGATAAATAAGTTAGCGATTGAATATGCAGAATGGGGGCTTCGGGTCAACATCGACAAGACGCAGTATATGATAGTAGGTGGCAAAGATGAATATATAGCCCTAGAGGATGCTACAATGAAATGTGTGGAAAAATCTATGTAACTTGGCACAAGTTTTGGCAATTTAGGAGGAAACAAAGATAAAATAAAGAAGAGAATAAATATAACAGGAACTCAGCCAAAGCACAGCAACTTACAATGCCGAGGTATGGGAAATTATAGACAGGCAAGCTAAAACTACAAAGTCTACTAGAGTGGAATACTGGAGGCGTAGTTGTGGTTTGACAAGAATAGACCACATACCAAATGTGGAGATCAGAAGAAAGACGGAAGTGGAAGAAAGATATGTGGAAACGATAGCACGAAAAAGACTGAAGTGGTAGGTATGACCATATAAAAAGAATGCCAAATAAAAGATGGCCAAAGAGGCTATTAGAATGGATTCTTAACCACAGGAGAAATCGTGGGCGGCTAAAGACAATATGGATGCAAGGCGTGGCAAAAGCGATGATATACAGGACTAATTCAAGGAGACCGGAGGGACCGACATGTATGGAGTATGACTTGCAGGAAACGTGAAAAATTATGAATTAAATAATTGTATAAAATTATTTACTGGCAAATATGTGCAGTGTATTTTTAAAATAAGGAGACGCGTTTTTCAGAATTTTTCTGTTATCAAAAGGTTCTAATACCTCCGTGTCATCAAATGCACCCTTTCTAAGATATTAAACTTTCAAGTTTTAACGAAATACCAAATGTTAATTAACTAACTCAATGTGTGTAATAAAATAATCTTTACAAATGGAATGCAGAGAGAACAGACACGTACGAGTGGAGTGAAGCAAATACCAAACAGCACAATTTCTCATTTTACTAACTTTTTAATTTTGTAACATACCATGTAGTATCTGCGGAAACTACTTATGTACTGTATTCACTTAGACGTAGTAGCAACTAGAGTCCCTATATATAAAGAGTTGGGACATGTAGGCGACTCATTTTGGATCCACAAATCATGGAGTACCTGATTTTTGTTGAATTTAGATTTTATGCAGATCATGCATATCTATGGACAACAGTTTGGCAACCATTACAAATTAGAATCACATTTTGTGACAGTTGTGACAAATACTTAACAAATATTTTTAATTTGAAAACTATTGTGCAATGACTGGTGGTTCAGCGATTAATTGTAAAAATCGAACAGATCTAGGATATTATTTGCATCTTTTTCTAAGGAATGAGAAAATAAAGGGTATCTGGATAAATAACAGCAAAATTAAGGATTTTAAGTCAACAAGCCGTTTATTCTCTGAATGTCATTTTTTGGCCGTGGTCTATTATGATATGTTTATCGGACTCTTTCCACTGCCACCGTTTATGTAATAAACATTTTTCGGATAATCAGTGGTTGATTAAACGTGGAAAAACGACACTGCAATACAGTGCCATTCCAACATTATTCAATTTTTGGTAACCAGATTTAAATAAATGTGAAAATTCTGAAATAGAAGAAAACGAACTAATCGATGTTGAAAGCATCAAAGGGCAGATTATTCAGGCCAGTGTTAATCGGTACACAAAGACAATTTTCCTCTGGAGAAGTTGAATTACGTCGCCTCAAATTCTCTAACGTTAGTTGTTGAGCATTACATTCGTATTCATACCAGATTTACAGCTGCCACTAAACATCCTACCCCACACCTAAGATTATAAGCAGAGGTTTTTCATAACACAAGATTTCAATGCCTGTTTATTTCTAACCGCAGTTCACTTAAGTCATCAGAAATACTTTTCACCATAACCTGAAAACACACTAGGACTAAAAAAGTAACTAAATTTAGCCGGCAAATTTTTCAAGTTTTAATAATTCCACATAAATATTATTTTTCTTGCACGTTGCCTCAGATTTCTAAATGAATGAATTCTGTGATTTGACATGTCAATAAATGTCATTTTGTTTGTCTTACATATTTCAAATATAAAAAAATGAAATATATTATTGTTGAATCATGTGATCCTTGATTTGTGGATCCAATGTCCCAACTCTTTATATATAGGGACTCTAGTAGCAACCATCAGTTATAAAATTAATATTTTTGCAATAACGCGAGTTTACATATGAACACATGTGTGTATTATGAGACACTGTTTAAACTAAAACCAAACTTAATAGAACGATATCAATGAGTTTAGAGCATCCGTGTGGACGGTGGAACTAACATTATCTTCAACTGGCGATTTAGGATAAGAAAAACTATTATTGCAATAATAACAGGATCAACATGAACTGCTACGATTGACTCAAGATTATGGGGCAAATGGGAAATTACATTTACATATTTAAATAATGAATGTTAATTGTACAAACCTTATAAGCACCCAAGTCCTCAACGACGCAAGTGAAAATGGCTTCTCTTCCAACGGGGACGGTAACATTTTTGATAGGTTCACTGAATTTAGGATTTTCTGAAATAAGAGGTGTCACTGATTAAATCCTGAATTTAAATTACTCGCTTATGTTTTTCTATTACAATTTGCTGAAACTTCATTTTCTTTAATAATGGAGTAAATTTCGTAGCTAAATTAACTTTGAATATAAATATGAATATCTGCGAGCATTAGAGAATGCTATTATTTAAAGCAGTATCTGCTTGAGCAGTTCATTCGGATTAGCTCTCGATTGCGAGAATGGGAACTCGAGCTGACTGCGACACCCCGTCCTAATCAGCTTAACGAATTTATTGTTTCCCACGAAATAATTTACCTATATTTCAGAGAAAAGGGGGAATTTTATTCAGTTTTAAGGCAAATCTTTTTAATACGCAATTTCGTTCAACTTGAGAGGAAGAAATTGAATTTAGGAAAGGGCAGCGGTCAATTCAAGCACATCGCACTACTACACGCATTATCGGAGTTTTCCAATGTCGCTATTGAACAAAACAATTGTTTTTCTATTATGTACTTGTTCTAAAGTAACAAAGCCGTTAACGGCGCTTTAATATCGATCGCGGCCCGAACAAACATTAATAATGGTAAACATGTCATAGATGTAATCTGATTTGATCGGGTGGTCTGCCTGCCATTCTGTTAGTTTGTTGAGCTTGCCTGTCCTCTCCACCCCGAACTGTCAGGGTGGTGGTTAATAGCTTTCGATAGTTTCGTTGTTACTTAATACCTTTATGTGGAATAGGTCTGTTCATAAAAAGTGAAGTTATTCATCGGCATTTGTAACTAATTGCTTTACAGAACATCGTTTGTTTTCTAGTGTGCTTCAAAAAAATGCATTTCTTAATAAATAAGCTGCTCGAAATTGATAAAACGCCTAATTGAAAAGTTATAACGTTATAACATTTTGGCACCCTAAGCCCTTAGCGCGGCTTTTAAAGACTTTAAAACCGAGAGAAGTTTGCTGTGTGAAAGGATTTTCTACAAAGCGAAATCTAAGGTAATTCTAAGTTTTAAACCTGACTTACTTTCATGTCCTGTAATGTTAAGTAATTGATGAAATACGAATTTTTTTTTAAAACTGCCCTTTTGTAATACATTTTCCGTTACAGTTCAAGACTTTTTGGTAGTTGTAGTAGTAGTAAGTTTATGATATCAATATCGTATTCCAATTAATTTTGTGAAAAATAACTTCGAAAGCATTTTGTTTCAAGATTCCAAATACAATGTACAAGGTTTTCCAACTAGTATGCAACATATGGGCAAACTTCTTATTGTTGATTTATAAAAATGTTCAATCCTTTTACGGTTTGGCGGTAAATGGAATTTATTTAAAAGTGCGGCAAGGGTCAACTACTTTTATTTCTAAAAAAAATTAAAAATTAAGTTGAAATTTCAATAAATACTATAAATTTGTACTCCTATTCAAATTTTTATAATATTAGGCCAGTCGGTAGGATTTTTTTTTGCTTACATTAATTGAAGAGGGGAGTAAGGGGTAAGTGCCCAAATACAACTTTCGAGATAATTAAGAACAATTGTATAAAACCCAAAACATTTTAAATACTACTTTTTTATTATCAAGTAAGTCTAACGCATAGCGCAAAACATAATTAGTATAATAAATCAAAATACCTCTAAAAAATTTACTTTTTGGAAAGTGGTAAGTACCACATCACTTAATCGGCTTGGGAACTGGTTCCTGGTTGGTTGGGTTCTTCCAAATGAAGGAGCTCTTTATAAAATTGTTTGTACGGCAAATTATCAAGATACTGGATCATCGAAATGAGAGAAGAACGCTATTTACGCATACCTTATTTTCTGGGGGTTTTTACATAGTTCAGCCGTTTCTAGATCATTTAAGCTTTTTCCTTTCTTTAAAATATCAATCTTCTCCCAGGGTGGAAGGAAGACGTCTTGTCTTCACAACCGTTGGATTGGCTTTCTGTATACGTATTACAACCGCTTTACTAACTTTCAATTTCGTTTTATTCAAAAATCGCTCTGCTATGGTCTTTATGTCCCTTCTGACTTCTTCTATTGTTTTCTTGTATTAATAACTGTATTCTTTACTTCTCGCATTCTGTCTTTTATAACTGATGTACTATTTTTTTGTTGCCTTTTGTGTTGTTGGCCATAACAATCTTCTGTTTTCAATTACCGGTTGCTCTATCCGGTATACTTTTCCCTTCTCTTCTATTATTTAATTTTTTATTACCAATGACTGCTCTTTTCCTCCTGCAGTTTCATCCCTTTGTTTTGCTTTCAGTTCGCCAGTATACGTTTCTTATTTAACCTAGCTGTCCTCCGTTATATATTTTGTTTTTTTTTGCTGTGACGTCCGTTACCGCCATTACCATGTAATAGCTTGCATCTATGTTACCACCACTATACCATCTTACTTTTTAAATAGGTATGAGTGTATTTTATAGAAATAACACCTGATCTTCTCTCCGTGTTGATATAAGTCCAAGATATTCTGCCGTATTTAAAACAGAAAACCTGAATAATGGTTATTTTTGCAGCTAATGGTCAAAGCCATACTTTTTTACGAGCTTGAAGATCGATGCACGACGGCGAGGTTTGGTCGAAAAAGACTTCAAAATTTACAACTGCCATATTGAAAATTTACAATTTTAGTAAAATGGTTAACCCTTATATTATCAACCGGGAGCACCCTAGATATAAACTATTTTAGAATAAAGTGTTTTAGAATTGTTTTTGAGACTTGTGCTTTTGAGTAGTTTCATTTAATTTATTTCTAGTTAAAACTCCGCTACAAATATCCTTAAAGCAAGAGTCATTAAAAAAGATATTTGAAGAGATCACTTCAGGTGTAGTTAACTGCTATTAAAATTTTGTTACCTGGGCGTGTATGTGCGATTTCGGATAGTTCCCTGATAGTATGAAACTGTTATCATATTAGTATCGCATTCCCAGCATAGTTCCGCGGAATACCCATTCTTATGCATTCCTTAAATCTACTTGACCACGTATTTACTTCAGTTTAGCTGCATTACTTGTCTTGTGTGCTTCGTAGTGAATTTTATTAGTTCTTTTTGTGTTGAAATCCATGAGCATGGTTCCAACAATACGTGATCCAAAGAACCTTACTGAAGAGGATATGTTGACGCTGCTGGATTATGATGACCCGCAATTCGAGTATTTTCTGCAAGAGGAACAGCTACGAGGAGAGTGATCATGTGGCAGCTGATGAAGACGAAAATGTTGAATTCTGCGGGGATTGATGACAGTTATTATGAAACTGATGACGCGAAATGTTTATCTTCCTATGTAGCCAAAGATGGCACTAAATGGTTTAAACTTACAAAAAATGTAAGAGTTAGGAGATTTTAAACAAATACATTGAATGTTCCTCTTGGTCTAACTTGAATTTCTAGCATCAGAGGCGAAATTTTGTTGTTTAGTACACCTGAAATCATAGACACTATTGTAGGCAAGGCAAACCGTGCGACTTCTAAGAACGGTGGAATGCTGCCAACTCTCCGAAACCAAGAACATTTTTTCCAACAAGTAATACTGAAATATTGGTTTATATTAGAGTTTTACTTACAATTGGTGCTCCTAAAAGTAGTAAGGAATCTGTTGAGATGTTATGGTCTAGCGACCTTGCCTACTGCCTACTCATTCCAGCTACTATGTCTGTAATCACTACAATGAACTCAACTTATTTCTTCGTTTTGATAATTTCAAAACCAGGGAGAAATAAAAAGAAAATGGCAAATTGGCTTCGGTTAGAGAGATATTTGATATATTGTGATGGTTCGTTGCCCATAGTAATTCTGATTGCCTATTTAAGTAAATGAATAAGGTCAACATGAGCACAGAATTAATATTTTATCTATTGCAAATAATCAATACTTTACATTAATAAGTGCACTTGGTGTGAGCAGCAATACCTAATCATTTGAGGAATAGAAGTTAGCATGAAACAATGCAGGTTTTAGAAGGGTTACATTCAGAGTTTCAGGTATGATAAATGTTCGGAAGGGCTAATGTAATTTAATTTCTAACCGACGGAATTGAGCTTATTAATGTCAGACATAATGTGAATAGAATAATACAAAATGATTTGTTAATTACAGAAAGAATATGAGCGTTATGTAGTAAAAGTGTATAAGCCAGCAAAAGACAGATTAGCTGAAAGGTAAACGAAACCATGCTAGCAGAACAATAATTGCAAAGAGCAATGAAAATGGAAAGCAACCGATCGAAGGACAATTAGTGAGCTGTTACATGAACTACAAGTGTATTAGTGCATTATAAACAAAAGTCTTTTAAAAGTACCTATAGCATGTGTTCTAATAATTATTCCAAGAAAAACACAATATTAGTGGTTAGGCAAAGACGTAACATCAAAACTGTAGTCCATAAGGTTAAACATGTTATTAATCCTAATTTCCTTTATAAACATTTGAATATCTTGTAACTAAGTGACATGACTGTCATTTATTAGGAATAACTAAACAAGCTTGAAAACTCTCTGTTGCGGCTACATTGAGCTCCTTAATTATCATGTAAAATTGTAAATAAAAAAGTTCTTAGTTATACCAATTGTGGGTATAGTTATTCACGAGTGCCCAGGGAATTTGTGGGTGTAATTTACCAAATGATAAGAGATCTAGGTGAAGCAGATAAGTCAGCAGAACAAATCGTCCAAGTACGAGTGACCCATTTCCTTATGGAAGCAGCTTCGCCCAGCTAGAATAGCGCCTGTTACAAAGAGGGGGGACATTCAGGAACCAGTATGAGCAGAAATCCCAACCAAAAAGAGATTCCCAGGTCCATAATTTCCGTGGCGTCATTTGGGGGGTGTGTCCAGCGTCCAAGAGATCTCCGATAAAGGTAGGATTTCGCAGGAAGCCTCTGCTGCAACGCCGTAATTCGCGGGGATCAGCAAGATCAGACTGTCTACGAGGTGGAGAGCCATATTCCAGTGGTCCAGAGCCGCCCAGTTTTCAGAAATTTAGATAGCGTCCTTTGAAGATGCGAAATAACGCGGCATTTTTCAGTTTTTTGGCGGATATAAACAAAAAGCGGTTGAGCGTCGGTTGCTAGGTAATAGCTACGAACAAAACGAACTTAGCAGTTGCTCTGTCACAGTAATAAATATTTACCTGACGCGTCTTTGCCATTTTGATGTTTTAAAATTCAATTTGCGCTGTTTATTGTGACCACAAATCATTTTGTTGTTGAGTTAAATTTAGAGGTTAGCTAAATGTCGGATGAAATTGTGCATCTGAGTATTTGTCATACAAGTTATTTATCATACTAAGTTTTTTATTAATTTTTATGAACCTACGACCCTGAACCAAGATTGTCTCATGTCTACGGAGCTGGTCTCAAATTTATTGCAAATGGATAAAATAAGAAAAGAGCAATCAACAATTTATTTGTCATAATTTTTGTTACACTCTTTTAATTTGCATTGAGTTTGGTCGGTTCCTAGTTGAATCTAATACATTTGATAAAGTGTAGTTTCCCTTGCCAAAGATTAATTTATTTTATTGAAAACCCATATTTTTATTATTATTAGGAGGAGGATTATTACAACATTTGTTGCAAAATGTATAATGAGCTGCAAACCAAGTGCTCATATATGCGTGATGAACAACTTGTTCCCTTTAGAGGTATAGCTCCATTTCGGGTGTATATAAAGAGCAAACCTGCCAAATGCGGGATCAAGATTTCGACGGTAGCAGAGTGCGATTCTACATACGTAATATGCAGGTGTATGTGGGTAAGGCGTTAAATGCCATTAGGTAAAATTGTATGAGTATGAATTGTGGGCATATTTTTTTAAGGAAAAAGGACAACCGGCCAGAAAAGAGCCAAGGAGCGAAAGTCGTACTAGATTTAGTAAACCGCTTACCACCAGCACATATAGTAACTACTGTACACAACTGTACTATGGTATCATACGTGCCCAAAAAATAGATCAGTAATACTGCTATCCAGCCAACACACTGATAAGGGCGGAAGAGACAATGAAGACTACAAGCCTGAAATTATACTGTCAGACAATAAAACCAAAAGAGTTGTAGATGCAGGCGATCAACTTGCTCAACAATATTCAACACAGAGAAATACCAACAGATGGACTATAGCTAAATTTTGTCATACCCTGAATGTCGCTGCCATCAATGCATTGGAGGTGGATGTTCGCCAAACCAGATTGGGAAGGGAATGATAATGATGCACGAAGAAAATTTCTGCTCCAGTTGGGAAAGGACTTAGTAAAAGAAAACATCATTCGTCGTTAGAACAACAAGTATATGCAACACCAACGAAAAGAGCGTATGGTAAAGGTTTTGCCAGAATTACTAAGTAACCATCCCACTATGAGGACAACAGCATCTGCAACGAAAGTACAAGACCTTTATCATCTCTGCTACAGAAAACGTGACAGAAAAATGACAGTGTACTTTCTGCAAGTAGTTTGTTAGTACTGATAATTCTACAAAAAGATTGATTTGTCAAAAATGTAAGGATAGATAAACATGAACTTGTTAATTAGCTGTTTTTCATATTTTTTATATATAAAGCTGTTTTCCATAGTATTGGGTTTACTAGATGTCAATAATTGTCAAAAGGGTTTTTTAAATTTGCTCTAGGCCTTAACAGAAGTGCAGCCCACCTGGCAGTAATCGTACAAAAATAGGTCGACAAGAGAAAGGTTAAAAAAGTATTACTCCTTTTGCGATTTTTTCGTTGAACAAATTTGTACGATCTTTACGATTTATCGTTAAAAAAAGGTGATCACCATAAAAAAAGTGTTTTAACCACTGCTAAAGCATTCCGATACGATACAGGATTACCATATGCGGATAATTTTAAATGATTGCTATTCCAATTCTAAAGAACATTTGTGCCAAAAACCAGGCCTGATTTTTTTAAGGGGATAACTATTGTACTTGGGTTATTTCTGAATCCGTCCTGTTCTCTGGATGATAGAGATCTAACTTGTTAACCTGTTCGTTATTACGCGTTATAGTAATGTATACACTGACGATAAAAAGCTAATTGGTCGATAGTTTTTCAGCTTCTTTTTGTAACATTTCTTGTGCAGGAAAATCATGTTAACAGTCCTCCAGTCGTGTTGTATTCTTTTTTTTTAATGCATCTATCTAGTGTAGCAGCATTGTCAGATTTTTACTTAGTTTATTACCTCCTACCTTTAAAAATTCTAAGATGCCAGCCATTTTTACCCCCCCCCCCCCACTTCCGCACGACCTTTAGTCATTCCTGAATCGATGCTTGGAAATATTTTTGATTTTACTTCTATTTCTACTACATTTTTGACTTTTGATGGGTATAACACCCCGTAAGAGCTTCCAGGGATCTGAATTCATTTACTTTCATTCGACGTTCTTTCACCATCCTCCACTTGTAGTGTATGACCTTCCCGTTTCAGGTTTTCTCAATTCTTCAATGTCTGTATGTCTGTCTGTTGCCGGTATTATTAAAAAAGTATTTGTTGGAGGAAGACGAAATTGTGTGTGCCGATTTTAGGCCTTCCTGGCATAAAACCGAGAAAATTTCGATAAAATACATACAGGGTGAGCAACTTAAAAAATAAAATCCTCCCTGTTTTTTCTTTAACTCAAGAAATATTACTTAAATCAAAGTAATATTTTCCACATAGCTCAGGTTTCTACCCTTGACAAAAATGGGCATATGTAGGCAAGATGAGCACCTTAAAAAAGGAAAATGTTATTTTTGATTCAGCTGAGAAATAAGTAAAAATGATCATTTCCACACAGTTCAGGGTTTCCCCTTGACGAAAATGAGAACCAACAGATGCATAATAAATGTTGTAAAAAAACGTCAACACCAATGCATTGTATTTAAGGAATTCGCATCTCACCGATCGAAGGCGTCCTCGATGGTCGAAGCAGCAAACGGCCGCTTTACATGCGGGCTACCGCCGATGATTGAAATCGCATTCGCAGGTGCTGCAGTTCGAATTTCATCGCCGGTAATGCTTTTATATTTGAAAATTAACGTAATTCGAATTACCAAGTGTTTTCTTTTATTCTTGTACTATTATTATGGACGTGAAGATATTATAACTCCTATTTTCCTTGACATATAAAATTGTTTAGTGTCACAACGTCCACTTGCGAGGAAAGTTCTGAGTAAAGCCCGTTACAGAGTTTAGTTTCTGCCTGCGCTGGTATAGTGTTTGAGGCTTTCGCGGTTACTAGAATTATTATTCTTAACATAGAATTTCGGCTTAGACCGCGTAGTATTTGTGGATGAACACCCAGCATTCTCTGGCTTAATGTGCCTTGCACCTTGTGAACTCCAACAAAAAGACGCGCGATGGCCATGCTCTTGGTGGCTCGTGTTGTTTGAGTATCTTGAGAACGAGGATACTTAGGCAGATTCACTAACGTTTCACAATACCTTGCAGCTGGCATTATCAGAGTGACAGTCGCAATAAGAGCTGAAACTCGGTGTGGAGATATTTATAGTCTTTTGTGTCAGGCGCGCGGAGTGACGTAACGCTGATTAGTCATTCGAGTGCAACGTAATCCGTGGGGCGTGGCCGTATGACGCACAGTGGCTGTAATGTTTTAGATCGTGTATCACAGGAGTCCATGTTTTACTAAGATAAAAACCATCTTTCCTGTTTATATTATTTGGATGTTGTTCTATTTCTATGGCTTGACATATCACTTGCGGGAAGCAGTAATGTATTCTGGCAAGTACTCGGACGTGTTCAAGTTGTAAGGTGTGCCCATTTGTAAACGTATGCTCAGTTACGGCTGCTTTTGTGATGCGTTTGTGTTTGCAATCGCCTTTATGTTCTTGAAATCTTAGATCAACGGAACGACCAGTCTGTCTAATGTAACTCGAGCCACAAAAACAAGAAATGCGATATACGCCTGCGGTTTTTAAACTTGGATATGCGATATGCGTTTCTGCTTTGATGAAGCGTTTTGCCTCTTCGAACCTTGTAGTGTGTTATTAGTGGTTATTTGTGGTGAATGCAATTTTAACGATAATTAGCTTGTGATCACTATTAGTGGAGAAGTGGTCATTGCTGTAAGATTTTTTACAATGTGGTTCTTAGTTCGTTTTTAGTTTTGTCATCCTGACTTAACCAGGTCCATTTACGACTATGGCATACCACATTCTTCTTCTGAATAGTTTATGAGCCTATGACCCCCTTTAATTTCGCACACCATGGTAGCAAAGGGTGTCTAAAAATTAAACAAGTCAAGAGAGTTTTGACTAAAATCTGGTTTACGTTCTGTAAAGCGTAACCTTTAACTTGAAGCTATAAAGTTTAACCTACAATTTGTGATGAAGTGTCATAAGTTTTATAAACGTCATAATTCAGTTATAGCTAAGTTGTGTTTATTATCTACCGAGTGAAAACAAAAGCATCTTTTGACGTTAAGTTACGTCAGTTCTTTTACACGCCCGTTAGTAGTGGTTTTATTTGTTTGAGTTAAGTTTAAGCATATTTTTCTTGCCAATTTATCCTTAATTTTAAGCTACTTACCTTCACTGGATTACGCTTCCCCTATCTGCTCTTTAGTAATACCACCAATGCACTAATTATCTTCTGTATACCGTCTTCCTTTTCTGCAACATATCGTTTTTTAGATATTTGTTTAAATATATATTTGCACTTATTCTTTATTATGGCTAATAGACCTTGAAGGAGCATCCATTCAGCTATTATTTTCTCTCCCAAAACCCACTGTACTTATGACCTTTGTTCTTACTATTACTGTTAACATTGCGTTTATTTTTTCAAGCTTCTATCATATATTTTTTAGCGCTCACTGTCTGTTTCAGTTTCTAGATCGGTGTCCTGAATTTTTTTTTTTAATTACTTTGTCTTTTATCAACTGTCGAATCTTCATCTGTTTTTATGATGTCCTCTCGCCTTTCCTGCTTTATTGCACTGGTGTTGCCATCAACGGGTTGTTTCAACTTCCTATTGCTTGATGTTCTTCATACTGTTGACGAATATAATCTGTAGTGATTTACATCCTCATTCTCAAAAACTCTGCCAAATACGTTGAGGTATATAGTAATTTATTACACTGTATCTTGTGTTTATATAATTTTATGCGATAGTTTCTCGTGCTGTTAAAGCTATTTTATACAGTCCGGCAGCGCCGCCACAATATAATAATATAATTTCTGTCTGGTTTTTCCACTTCAGTTGCTCAATTTTTATGTTTAATTTTAACTAGTGCAGGTAAACTGCACTTCCTCCCGCGTATTTTGTAAATTTAACAAAATCCCCTAATTTAATCATTTTTCTTCGAATACCTCAACAAGAATCCTTCTAATGGCTATAAATTATAAATTTCTTATAATCATTTAAAAGCTATTTTGATTTCTTACTTAAGACTATATAATAAGGCTGTTCTATAATGGTGGTTCAAAACAGGATGATTAATTTTTAATAAGCATCAGGTTCAATGTTCCAGGCAGTTTGGGTACCTTAGGTGCCAACAATATGGTTCAGGACACTTCTATATAATCAAAATAACCATTTGCGTATTAAGAAAGAATGTTTAGAAGAAACTACACTAAGCCAAAGCATTCCTTTAAAAATCCTCTATGAAACAATTAGGGTACGTTATGATTATACAAGTGAAAATAGAAAAATATATAAAAAACGCAGTTGCCGATACTAAATCGCTAGCAAATGACCTTTACCAGATTAGATATCAAACAAATGATAACCTTCTTGAAGAGCAGTAGATAAAATAAATAGTATAAATAACTAAATAAAACTTACAACAAAATTTATAGATAATATAGATGTATTGCGTTACCACTTTAATCGTTTGGTATTAAATTAATACAACGAATTGACATCATTCCTCTATTTTCTCACAATAGCTAAAAATATGTGTTCCATAATAATGTGTTCTAAACAAGCAACTCTGAGGGAATGTAAATAATGTAAATGCAAGCAATCAACATAACAATGCGTACATTACAAAGTATTTTCATATCAGGCGATTTATCAATTAGCATTCGTATTTTCTATGAATGAGGAATATATCCTAACCCAAAAGGAAACAGTAATAATTGCAACGTTATGTGCGCACACATCTGTCATCATTTCGGGCAAAGAATTAATATAAGCGAAGCGGAGAACGGCGCAAAATATGAATCCCACCAAACTCAATTTGCTTTATTTCAAACTTTATTATTACCTCAGACGCTATAAGTTAATGTGTCCTATTCCATATCAGACTTTTACATCCAAGAATAAAGATTAAATGAAAATTAATGCAAAGAAATTGAAGCGGACCCCTGTCCGTTGTAAGATTCTTAAACGGAAGCTAACTTGCATTTTATACCCCACTTTTATAACCACTTCGCTACAAACAACCACGCCATTAAAAACATCTATTACGTTTTACAGAAATGGATTTAGACTTAATTGTAGCGACGGAAACAATGCTAGAGAGCCTAAACGTAGCACCAAAGTATCTCCAATTACTACATATTCCCTGTTATTAGCCTCTTTGCATTGCTAATGAACCTCTCGGGGAACCAGAATTGCAGCTGAGATTAAAAACTCTCTGTGGTTTAGATTTTGCCTTTAATTTACGTGGAACAATGGTGTTCCTTTTGACGTATTCAAACTAAGATTCCGTAAAATCAAAGCGGTTTTCAAGTTATTTGGGTCTTGCGAAAATTATTTTATCTGTAATTAGGTCGCGTCCTTTGAAAATGTATATATTAAGAGCCGAATTTGAATGAAAGCTCGTCATATAAATAAATAAATGTACTAAAAGCTGACTAAAACAGGGTCACCTATTGTGTGTAGCAGGGTATAGCCATTAAAACCAATCATTATGCAAAAGTCGTCGGCCAATTGATAAAATAAATTACCTTGTAATGTCCACTGTTTAATGATCCATTAATTATAAATTGAAACTGTGCTCGCTTCATGCAGATTTAATTATACTAGTTGATTAGCCGTAATACTTTAATTATAAAATTGTACTCTTTAATAAAAAAATTACTACAAATACCTGCTAATTACCCTCCAGCAAGTGAATTTAATTAAAGAGCATTTGCGGAAGCAGTGAATAAATTTAAATTTTCAATGGTTGCTGAAATTTAAGCACTGTTTACTCGCTTAACATTTAAAATATATTGCAACAAAAAAACTTGGGCTAATCACGTGCCTGATGAAAAATTGATTCGTGTAGTGAATCAACTTCATACTTGTAGCTTGTAGTAGGGCGTTCAGCATTATTAGGTTATGAAACTCTTATTATATGGCTACCAATCGCAATCAAAATATTTCTGCATGCAAGAGAATTATCCAGAAAAATGTATTTAAACTATATAAGGTGTGACACGTATGGTATCCGGAAGAGATATTTCTACAAAAGTTTTTAAATAAAGCAAGTTTTTCACGACATATTTTTTTATAGTCAAATCCATATCCACTAAAAATCGTAATCAAAGCATGTATAGGGGCTGTTAATTTCAACCCCAGTCATACGTAAAAACTAAAAACCAATTCATAACTAAGTATGTTATTGTTAAAACATACCTGCCACTTTAATACCCTTCTTTAGTTTTCAGAAAAATTACAAAATTTTTATTTTAATTCCCCTCTTTAGGAGATTAGTATTCAACTTGGAGAGATTTTATATATGTGCTTAAATTTTCGCTAGATAAATAGATGGAAAGCAGGCAAAAAATAAGTACAAAAATATCTCATGAAAAAGTAAGAATACAATGACTTGGTAAAGAGAACACCAAAATAATTATTGAAGCAAGAAAAGAAAATAATAAGAAAGCACTGCTACGGAAAAAAACTTCAACGAAAAACACAAAAATTTGGAGCAGAAATATAACAACAGAAGGATGGACAAGCTATTTTCTCAATTCACAAAGATGCAGATGAAACTACTTAGTAATGGATATATGTATCTATCTACTACGTAATAGATCGAAGCGAATATCTGAAAGAAATAACTTTTAGCAAGAAGGGAGCATACCACAAAGGTGCACGGAAGGTATCATCCATCCCATCTAAAAAGCAAAACATAAAGCGTAAACAATTACGGAGGGATGAGTATTTTTAATGCAGCGTATAAAATGCAAGTAACTATTTCAAGCGAGAAGTATACTGAAGAAATTAAAAAAATTACCTACATAATCAAGCGAGGTTTACGAAAGTTATAGAAACCATAATCAACATCTAGATTGTGATAATAAAACAAGAAAAGAAATTAGTAGAAAAGGGAAGAGCTTATATTTTCTTCGAACTTATAAGCGCAATTCGATAGTTTCAGTAATGGAGAGAAATTAATGGCACTGAACAAATTAGGAGAAAAAGGAATACATTGGCGCTGGAAATACATATGATAGCAGAAGTAATACTTATTCTTCGAGTACAGTAGCCCACATTCTTCTTGGAAGTATAGTAATAAAAAAGCTAGAAATACGATGAACCAACTATGGATAATAGGCAAGATAAAATTTGCAGATTAGCTATAATTAGGAATACCACTAATTAACGTTGCTACGAAAAGTATAGTAATGTACACAGTAAATGTTTGGGGAAGGTGATTAAATGATCAAATAATTATTCAAATATTAAGGCGTCCCAGACGTCTTCTGTCAATGTGGTGCGTAACGCTGGGCTCGAATCACAGCAAGACTATAAGTAGAACTATTACAACAGACACCTCATCGATCAACCTACAGGGAAATATGCTAGTAGGCGGCTTCGCATCGTCATCAATTCTAGGAGGTCAATCTTTGAAAATCTAATAGCACACGTATTCTACATCTATATTTTGCAATTATTGACGAGCTCCGAAAGAAGCAAATCGTCATCATTATCATACAAACTATCACTATCAACACACTTTCTTTTTCTTTGAGTTAATTCTTCATTATTTGCTAAAAGGTGTTCACTAATAAAACCGTTTGGCGTTAGATATGAGTTACTGAACGTATTTTTAGATTTAGTGCATCTACTTTTAGCAATCACATCATTTTCAAATTTTTTAATGAAACAAGACATGCCGTTTTCAAGTCGTGGCCAACCTGAAAGGGTTTTACATATTAAGTTATTGATACGCAAATTGAGTCTTAAATAATCTACCTAGCCATTAAAAAACAAGCTATTTACCTTGTTTTTTTTCACTTATCTGTAACATTCTTAGTAGCCTGTTAACAGTTTTGTCCTGTATGCGAAAAAATTGTAAAGTAAAGCTGGAACAGCATGGTGTAATAAAGTTCCCTTAAAACAAGAGAACTGCTAAAACTGTTCAAGAATAGTATATTGTGTATCTAGGACAAAAAGCGTAACATTCCCAGACGACTGTGAATATTGTTGGGCGAGGCGAATTCCGAGCCCAACAACACAGGAGTCTGGGAATGTTACGCTTTTCGTCCTAGATACACATACTATTTTTCCGCCGATCGATACGAGTAATTAAAAAAATTAGGAAATACTACTCGAATATTCCCTGCCTAGGCCGGGAATATTATTCCTGTACAGTTGTATTGTAAATTACCTAGCAACGGCTGATGTAATGGAATGTTTGAACTATTCCTGTACAGTTTTATTGTAAATTACCTAGCAACGGCTGATGTAATGGAATGTTTGACTTTGCTCAACAAAATGTTGTCAATAATGTGACAGTTCTAGTACGATTGGCGGAAAATGATTATTGTCGTTAACGGGGAAAGTACTCCTTCATATTTTCAAGTAAAATATCGGTCAAAGCAGTTTCGACGGGATAGGGTACCCGAAAACTAGAAAACCTGTAGAAGCAAGGACAGATAAAAATTTGGGAAATTGTTTAGAATTGGCGTTGATACACATACAATTATTCAGAGTCTTTATTATTGTAAGATAAGGTGGAGGCATTTTCCACCAGATTTAGGTTCCGACCCCAGTGATTCTACATCAGCAGGAGATTAATGCTTTTTCGTCTTATTATAAGATTATTTCTGTTTATCCCACAGATGATGAAGCCCAGCTCTCTTTCTATCTGTTAGGCGGCCGCCTAGGTAGTCTCCTCCCATGTAAAATTTTCGCTATTTTTCTTTCTTCTTTCCTATCCACGTGTTCATTCCATTGTTTTTTTTTTTACTTCTTTGGATCACTTCCTGGCTTCTTGAATCTGGCTTCTATTTCGAATGCTTATGTTGGTTTGCCTAACATATAACGGGACCCTACTATGGTACGTAGTGTTTTCGTTTCTGCTGGTCGTACTACTGTTTTATACATTTGGTTTTTGCTGTCAGTACTCATGTACTGTCATATGCTTGCTCTCAGACCGCGAGGTATCATTAGGGATTTAGTAATCTGTATTTGTGTTACTATATATTTTCACTTTCAAATCCGAAAGGTAAAACAGAGGCTATAGATTATGAATGAATGAATTAATATTTAAAGCTTCTAACATGCTGAATAATATTACCTTTTAATTCAAGTTTACATCTTGTATTCTCCTTGGAGGTTACTGAGGTTTTTGTTTTTCTGTCCGATATTTCCATGTTCTACTTCTTTGGGGTAGTATTGAATGTATGCAATAATCTTTATAGATTGTGCTCGTCATTGGGTATTATTACGCATTAACTAACCAATGTAGACGACAAGTATTTTTTCAACCTGTCTATTTGACAACTATTCTCTTCAATATTTACGAATGTTAGGAAATTTTAACGAGGTTGGCAACTTAATTCGTTTCCATAGTGCAACAAAAGGGATGCCGAATTGAAAATATAACAAAGGTAAACGTTTGTGTAAAAATAGTATTATTTTGTAAATTTGGTTAAAGACCGAGTCTCCATTTCTTGGTGTTCTGTACATTGGGTCACGAAAGATTCTCTTGCAGGGCATATAATTTCCGCAATCACAAAATAGACCAAATGACATCTTGAGGCTTTTTTATAGCAACCGAATACAAAAGTTTTTTATGCAACTCGAATTCAATAGAGGTAGAGTTTCTTCTTGAGCCATTTCGTGCGATTAGAATGCTTTGGTATTAGGTTCGATATGTTGTTGCTGGAACCGTGTTCGATTTTGTCGTCACTGCACGTTCCTGTACTAGCATATTTATTTGGTCGTTGTTTTCTGTATGAGGAACATTTACTTCTACTAGGTTATGTACTAGAGAGACAGTGAATTTCGAGTAATTAAACTCTTGATAAATATTTTGACAGTTGACATTTAGAATTTACCATAACTTTAACACTGAACAGATTTGTAATAAAGTTTACCGGTAAGAAACTTTTAAATATTAGTACATATGTAAAACTAATGTATGATCCATAGTAGTTTGTATACCAAGGTACCGAGGGGTAAACAGCTGTCAAAATTTTGTACACCATAAATCCATTTTCAAGAGAAAAAAAACAGATATATCCTAGTAAGGCTTGAATGAATCAATATAAATCCAGATAAATCCACATATATCTCAATTCCCCGAAATAAATCTGAATAAATCCAAATAAATCCAAACAAATTTAAATGCAACCACATAAATTTCAATAAATCCGCATGAATTCCGAGATACCAAAATGATCATGTGACGAGAAATAATTTAAAATGTTCTCTATGTTAACTACTACACTCAAATTAAACAGTCTCATAACTTTCCCTTTATTAAACAACATGAACACCACTAAATAAGAACATTATAATCAACCCAATTATAGAAACTGTAGAACTTAAAAAAATATGTCATCATATATGCTTTACGTATTTCCCCATATTGCAAATCATCCAATGTAAATGGTCCTTCCAACAGGACCGAATAATACGTATTCTTTATCAACATTTGTAATATCAGGTTTTTCAACCATAAAAGCAATTTTTCAGAATTTCTTAATCTCGTTAAGAATGCCATAGTACAACTACTTTTCAACTTTTATTTGACTGATGCGCTATACATACCATGTCTGCGCATAGTAAACTGCATAGAATTTATTGTGTATGTTGTTCACCTATATTCTCGTCTAGTCCTCGTTGATTTCATTACACGATCGCTGAATTATGTTGTCATCAACCCTGCCGTCCATCATACATGAGGAATTAAAAATCACGAAAATGCATTCGAAAACTTCCGTTTGAAATAGTAACAATAATAATGATATTCATTTGCTCATCTGAAGAAGATTCCGGTGCTTTCTCGTCACCGCATTTTTTCTTTCGAATTCTTTATTTTTGTTTTACAACTGATTATGTGTCCCGATTCCGTTGTAATTATGCAGAGTTGATTTTCGCTTTCTGGAATCCAATGATCGAAGTAGTAATAAATCTCCCTTACCAATCCATGCTGACTTTGGTTTTAGATCCTTCCAAAAGCCAACACGTGATGACCTTCTAATGACAGCAGATTTAGCACCCATAGTCACTTTAACAAATGGTTTCATATCAATGACATCTTCTCACTGGGAATTTGGAAGAAAAATATTCCATTAACAGCTCTTCGCTAACTCCTAAAGAGGAAATATCACTCACATCCTTGTATAGGTCATGGGGTTCTTCCTGACCTTCTGCATCTTGAGAGTCGATTGGCAGTAAGTTCATAACATCCTGATTATCATAGTCTGTGACAATAACAATTGAGTCGTCGATTAAATCGCATTCCGCTTGATTTTCACATTCATTTGAATTAAATTAAACTCTCTGAAACCTGCGGTATTGAAATATTATTTCAGCTATTGTGCATAACAACCATGCCAATATTTTCGGTATGTAGTATGGCATTTTTCAGAGCCGTATCTACTATATCTTTTATGCAATCGTCGTCCATGTTTCTCAAATAAGGAGTTACCCATCGTTCCAAATTTCTGTAATTTTTTTGTTCTCTCGGAAACACCAAGATACCTTTCACATCATTCAGAACATTATTGACTGCCTTTACTCTATCAACCGTTGAATTATGTCCTTTATGCTGTAGTTTATTACCATCGAAAAGGTCTAAGTTATGGATCTGGTGGTTCTGAACGTCCGTGTTTATATATTTTATTACATTTATGATAATACTTGCAATGTTATATTTATGTAGTTCTGCGAGAACGTCGTTGAGTTACCCCTTGTCGAAAGTTTTGTGAAAGTCTGTGAAACATATAAATGCAACTGATTTTTCGACTATTTGACGCAGGATGAAAATCTCATGAGGTGTTTCTCTGTTTGGTTGAAAGCTCTGCTGTTCTGATATGTCTATTATCTTCTGGAGTCTTTTAAGAATGATGTTAATCAGCACTTTCAGTGTTAAATTGAGCCTCGATTGATTTGAGGTTCATTTTTGTCTCCTTTTTTAAATATAGGTATAGCTGTGCTTAGCTTCCACCCTTCTAATGACCTTTCGTCCTTCATAATTTGGGCAAAGAGTTTATGAATTCCTTTTTTCAGTTCTTTTTCACCGTATTTTAATAATTCGTTACTTACTTCGTAGGGACCAGAAGACCTCCTGTTTTTAAGTTTTGTAAGTGCGTTGATTAGCTTCTCCTCTGTTATATTAACTTGTTCATTATCTCGGTAAGTATGATTATCATTGTGGGTATATTCTCTTCATTGGTTTAGTCTTGCGTACGTTTGTTTAAATTACGATGTCCACTCTTCTCCTAAAATGTTATTGACTTGGAAGTACTCAGTTGCATCTTTCATTTCGAGTCTGGTGGCCGTCCACAACATACAATAGTGAATCTGTGTATTCGCCATGAAATCAGTAGGGTCTGAGCGGTTGGTGCCTGTGAATACATTGTTTAGTTTATTACAAAAAGAACTCAAGTATTTGTTAATTTTGTGAATTCCATTTAATTTTAAAATAAGAAGAATTTTAATATTTGCGGCTGTAAAAGGAACACATGAAAGTCCTGACTTGTTTTGCTAGACGAACTATGTCCTCGTAAATATTAATGCTGACTTCTAGAACAATTGTAAATCCTCATAGGAAAGTGCGTGGCCGCAAGTGAAACAATATAAAATGTAGCTGAGACACATTTAAATTAAGTGTGACTGTATTCGATTCTATTTTGCTGCATCTCTCTAATTTTTATGTCTTATTTCTACTACACTTTTGGGGGAAATGTTTATTTTGTGGTATTGTTGCAAACTGGAGCAATGGTAGACAAAGATCGGCATCTTTTGCTCTAGGTCCATAATTAGCTTTGTCAAAGGAGTAATATTTCAAATGAGCAACGTAAACATCGATTCCACAATTTTACTTATTGTAGTTCATTCCATTCACAGTATACTGCTTTCATTAGTTAGCTTATTCAAAATATATAATAAGAAATAATACAAAATACATAATTATATAATTTTACAGTTAAAAGATGTTTTATTTATATTTAAACTTTCTAGCAGGTCAACAAAAACTGGTGTGTTTGTCAAGGTGTCAAAGTGATGAAAAATTGCAGTCGTTTTGTATTCAATACAAGTAAAACTCAGCCTGATGAAAACACACGATTTAATTTTGTTAGAAGTTCAAATACCCATAACCTGGTGCTTTGTCTTTTCTGAGTTAGAAGCTATAATTTCTTTTAAATACAGTATACATACAATCATACAAGCATGCATATATTCACTTTGTATATGTCGAACTTGGCTGCTGATGCAGTTTGCGTTATGCCTGCAGCATTTACCTACTATTTACTTCTTTTAGGCGTAAGTTTATAGGGCAGCCGTTAACTGCACTGGTTTTTGAAAGCAGGAAGTTTATCTCTCAACGACACAAACGATTTCCCATTGAAGGAAAACATTACGAGGGTCGCATCACTATCGCTTAGCGTAACCACATAAAATGCAACAATGAGTTTGAAACAAATCCACAGTTCCATTTCATCAAAGCTCAACGTGAAATATTTATTGGAACTGCCCTGGCGTTTATGAATTGTATACATTTTATGATAATAGGTAGAATCCAACAACTCAGGGATTAATTTTCGGAATTCTTATTTTATTGCAATCGTTTGATGTTGAATGGAAGCCCTGTGACGAGAAGCAAAGAGTTTATATATTTTTACAATAGTGGTTCCAAAATTAGACTGATGATATCGCTTACAAGTGTGCCTTATATTTTGGAAACCGCTACTATTTGGTGATGTTGCAAAATCCTCCATTTACGCGATAAGGTAAATACACAAACCTAGCTTAAATTCAATATTTTGAATTACACCTTATCGATAGATGCTTTTTTTTCAGAATGAAAAGCATGAGAACGTTTCATGGTGATTCAGCCACCTTTATAGGAACTTTTATATCTATAGGTAGGTACTGAAAAGGAAAATTTTAGAAAAGTAGCAACTATAAAAGGTTTTTGCGAAGTTTACCAAATGAAAACGAATAGTAGGGTTGTAGCTGAAAATTTATAGTTGAACCTCTCACGCCATGATAGCTACTGCAAATTTATATTTTACCAAGAAAATTAATTATTCTGATTCCCTCAGCATCTTCGGCTCAGAAATCTTAATAAACTAATTTTATATACACAAGTAACCAGGAAACCTTGTTCTTAAATTATTATTCCTTGCGCGACGAGCTTAGCCGAAAATTCGCCCCATGACGAAACATTAAGCAACATAATGAAATATAATAACCCGAAAGTAGAAGAAACCTCGAGTTTCCCTTGTTCCACAGATAAGACATATTCTCCAATTTCTGTTCTCTTATAAGGGCAAACTGCAGATGCTGACCACAAAAGTGGCATCCGAGCCTGCGGCAATGCGACGTTCTAATTTACGAGGTATACCTCAACGCCTTCTGTCTGTGAAGTGGATTTAATTATAATGTATAGTTTTAATAAGATCACACGCTGTCTGTACATGTTTGGCATCTGCTAAATCATTACCCCTCTTCCTAGATTTATATACTGTTTTCAACTAATTAATTTTGTAGGAAATTTACCTTCCCATGAACGCGTTTGGATGTACCCTATATTTGATTTATTTGGAGGGGCTGTAGTTTCTAATTATAAGATTAGATATAACCAGCTAGAAATGATGCGTCGGTGCTCTTCGAAAGGGTGCTGTAATTAACGCAACATGGTGGTGACAAATATTGAAGTAACATACTCTTCTATTAAATAAATTTTGTAATTATGAATTTTGATGAATTCTGTAATCGTTTCTGGATATTTTATTTTAACCTTTCTGAAGGACGCCACGACATTGTACAGCTTACTGACTATCTTATAATTACTGGAGTTGCAATAGAAAGATTTACTTTACTGCTCTAATATACGAGGGTGATGCATACATTTAGTTTCTAATGTACATTGAAAATTTAGTAGGATAACGTTGAATGCTGCTTAATAGCTTTCTAAAGGACTTTTATTGTGCCTCCAGCCAAACAGCCATAACCTGCATTACAACTTCTTCGCCCGAAAATAAAAATACAAACAATAGAGCTAGAACGGGACGGAAAGACCAAAATTACTCGCTTTGGAATTTATAAAGTATATCTACGAAACTTTTAAAGAAACTACGACAGACAAGAAAATTATAACAGCTAACTCATAAATTATTTGTCAAAAGCAGTACTCAGCGCAACATAAAAATTCCTATTACCGACGGCTGTCAACGGACTGAAAAAAGAGAAACAAGTAATGAGGGTAGTGAAGAAGAAGCAGAAATATTTATCAACAATAGAAATACCAGCAGAACGCCAGCAAAAGCAAAAAAAATGACGTGGAGAAAGTAGATGAAATATTGGAGATACTGGAACAATTATCACTAGATGTAAACCAAATAAGACTAGACCAGATCAAATATAAAAACAAACCAAAATAACCCAAGAAAGAAAGCGAGAAAGTAGAGATTAAAAATATCAACATAAAACAATATTCTATTTATAAACGAAATGCAAGATACAAATACGATATGAAAACAACTAGAAAGAGAGAAAGGATGGAATAATTCAGTTGTAGCAGGACTTTATATGAATGCACGTAAACCTATAGAAATGGGGAAAAGCCTGGAAAAATGTGTTAATGAACATGTAGAAATTGATGGCCACGGTAAAGCAGCTTACAAAATAAGGACCGAAGCATGCTTAATAGAATTAGACACTTGTGAAGATAATGAAGAAGCTAAATTAAGGAACACTAAAAATAATGCCACATACATTAACAATGATCCAACGGAAAAGAGATATTTAATAAGAAAATTTGAATTCTAATAGGGGATGAGAAAAAACTAGGAAAACACGTAAAACAAGTGCATCACAAACTGAATAACAAAGTAGTACAATCAGGAAAAAATTTTAAAAAAAACTAAAAACCGCAAGGACAGGCCACAAGATGACAACAATGGCAAAGAAAAAGAACAAACAAACACTGAAGAAAAAGTAAATGCGGAATGAGTAGGAATATAGGGAACCAAGTATGGAAACTAGGGACATAGAACGAAGAGGGATAGATGAGAACGAATCTAATTGTCCGATGAAATTAACAAACTTGAACTAGAAATATTAAAAATAACCAACACAAAGAAGCGGATTTAGGGAGAAATGTTATTAGACAGGCATATCTACGTCTAGACTATATTATATAAAATTCAATGTATGTTTGTGTGGTCAAAACTTCTGGCCACTCTCAGAACGTAAATATCTAAAATTTGGCATAGTAATAGACTGTACGTTCCTAATAATAAAAGAAATCGAAAATTTAAAAAATGTCACTTCTAACACCTACTACAGACATTAAAATATCACATTTCTTAAAGTTTATAAGTGTTACACCCGTTAACATTAACGGTCGGTCTTAGAAAGGCCACTGATCTGACGTTAACTTTAGTTCGCTGTTAAAATAAACAAAAGAGCATCAAAACGTTGGCGCTTATGACATTTTATTCATTAGTAAACAAATTTGTATGCGCTTTTGTTTATTTTAACAGCGAATTAAAGTTAACGTCAGTCGCTTTTGACTCTAGAAACTGTGCAAAATGTTGTCATTTTGATAGTGGTAGAATTATGCATTTATATCTAAATTGAGTTTTTCCTCAACACAATTTAGTCCAAATGGCAGAGAATGAGTAATTCTAATAATCACTTAACGCTTATACGCCCAAATATAGTTAACCATATAGCCAAAAAGTGGGAAGAGCTTCAAGTCTTTACAATCACCCCAACAAGAGACATGTATGCAGGTACAATGTTCAATGGGAAAAACGGCTATATCTGCTAGTATTGGTATATGAAGCATATATGTATAGAAAAAATCAACGGCTAACTAATATAAGAAAATGGGAAGGACATTCAATAAGAAGTCTCACAGTGGAACCGAATAAAGATGGAAAATTGTAACAGTAATTGCTGTTTATGGATCCATTGAAGATAAAAAAAACTAAAACTAAGGATACATTTCAGGAACTGTAACGCAAAATTGTTAAAGGATTATTATTGTAGCAGAGGACATGGGCATAATACAGGACTAATGGATTATATCCTAGTAAATAATAAATTTAACAGTGGCAAAACGCTCTCTCAGCACAAATATATTCAA
Source organism: Agriotes lineatus (assembly GCA_940337035.1). Lineage (NCBI taxonomy): Eukaryota > Metazoa > Arthropoda > Insecta > Coleoptera > Elateridae > Agriotes > Agriotes lineatus. The sequence continues at coordinate 225,560,838 of OW679194.1, read as the reverse complement.
AAATACGCAAGAGAAACAGCAGAAGCAAAATAATGGGTATGATAGCTATAAGAGGATTAAGATAATTATGTAGATACCGCTAACTAGTATTAACCAAAATAAAAAAGAAAATTGGTAAAGTAGAAAATAATGAGCAAAAAGTTGTATTTGAACTCATAACGGCTTACAAAATAAGAAGAAATATCAAAACACTGCCAGGACAGGATTCAAACTCCTTAGCAAGATCTCACAAGTTATTCTTTCACCCATAGATAAATTAAACACGATGTCATCTAAAAAAGATGTTTATGGAGTCCCTTGGCCCTGTAATGCTAGATACATTGGTGAAATATATGTATAAATATAAATACATGCTAATAATGAGACGTACCTAATAGCTGTTTGCAATGTTAAGCCAGTAGCTAAGCATTTATGGCTAAACTAGTACATCACGGCCAAGTCAGTCAAGGCGAGACACGTGAACCAGCGAGTCCATAAACGCAAATACCGGACGTCTATTATATAATTTTTATATACTAAAGAACAACAAGAACCATTTTGAGTTAATAAACCATTGTTTGTAATTATTTTCTTCAAAAATGTTGTGATTGGTGTAATATGGCCGGTATCGCGTTGGTGTTCGGCGATGGCTGATGATAAAGCGAAATCCGACTTGATACAGTCCTAGTGTTCAGAGCTGCGAGTTTTTACTGAAAGTCCTGTTTCACTAATGTATACAGCATTACAAGGGTAAGAGACTGTATAAACACCTTTAGATGACATAGTGTTTAATTTATCTGTAGGTGAAGGAAGAAGATGTGAGAGTTTTCTCGGGGGTTTGAATACTGGTTTAATGTTTTGTTTTCGAAGAAACTTTCTTACGCGATAGGTGACTCAGCGGATATGGAGAAGAAAGACTATCCAACACTTGTTATCAGAGCATGGGGCGACATCTTCAAGTCCACCTGTTTATAGAAAAATGCCACCTATTTCAAGGCCAGTTCTTTGAACAAATCTCTGGTGCTGTCGTGGGTGCTCTCTCACCTGTCGTTGCCAATATCTTTATGGATGCTTTCTAAACCGTAGCTCTGGAATTTTCAGAATTGAAACCTAAGGTTTGGTTCCGAGACGTTGATAATACCTTTATTTTTTGACAACATGGTACCCCTCTTTTTAAACCATCTCAATAATCAACATCCAGACATTAACTTTACAGTGGAAATAAAAAGTAACGGCTCTCTTCTTTCTTAGTTGTACAGGTTTCTCGCCAACTCAGTGGCAAACTTGGTCATTATGTATATCACAAACCCGCTCGCACTGATTGCTATCGATATGCCGATTTCCACCATCATCATACAGTAAGGCTTTCCGTTGTCAATTCACTTACATATCAGGCTGTTTCCATGTCCCAACCTGATAATGTCCACGCTGAATCAAACCATATCGGAAAACTCCTAAGAATAAGGGTTACCATGCTAGGGATATAGAGTCTGCTATCAATCGCCATCTTCATCCACGGCCATCCAAACCTCCATAAGCCAATTCCCCCTCAGCAATAGTCTTTCTTCCTCTCTTATAAACAACCTAGTAATTTGAATTGGCACGAAGGCGTTCCCCTTCCTTCTATGTGGAAGGTGCTAATTTGTATGCCCCGCCCCCGTCAGTCAACTGCGACGGCACTTGTCTATAAATTCTAGCTTTTCTCCTTCCGATCATTGAAAGAGTTTCGCCTCTGGAGTGGTTTACACGTTGAGTTACCGTGGTCTTTTGCTTTTCCTCTTGAAGAACCCCTTACAAAATTGGGATAAACGTTTAGTTCTTCGATCTCAATAATGACACGGTCCAATTCCCGAAGCCGTTTGTTACTTATACGTGTAACACGAATGGCAGGCGTCGTTACGTGCTACCAGCCTAAGCCATAAAAACGTAAATATCAGATTCTTTGCTAGGATGGTTGGTAATGACTATTAGACCAGTATAAAGAAATTGCTATTTACTACATTAGGCCGGTAGTTACGCATTTATGGCCAAGCTAGTACATCACGGTCGAAATCGGCACGGGCGAAATACGTGAACCAGCAAGGCCATAAATGCGAATGCCGGTCGTGTATCGTAACAAATTTTGTGTGTTAGGTTTTGAGTCAATTTGTGTCAGACTGGCGCGAAACCTAACTTGTTAACGTCGAATTTGACATAGACTGACGGTGCAACCAACAATGCACTTTCGTAGTGTCAAATGCAGAACACGAATCAGAAGCGTCGTTAGGTGATACAGGTCTAGAGCATAAAAACGTACTGACCAGACTCGTTGCTAAGCTGTTAGATTAAGCTACTAGGCCAGTATACAAAAAAGTTTTATACGACAATGACAGTAATATAAAACGCCTGACGCACATAGAAAGATGCGATTTATAATCTTAGTAAAAGGCAGTAAAATCGTAGACAGATTGCGAAACCAAGAAATACGATAAGACTTTGGAATATATACGAACGGCAGTGTAGAATCTACCATTATAAGAAAGAGATAAAAATAACCGTCTACCAAAGCAAGCAAAACTATTCCTCGATAAAAAAGCTGGAGTGTAGATTCAGGACAGGTCTTGATGCCTAACTCATGACTGTAGCACCTGAAAAGGACATGGGGGCGAAGAAAGTGAATTCAGTTATTACGGTATGGATATACCCAAAATATGAATCAAGTGAGAATATAGAGGAAGGATATACGATAGTGTTGTTTTTTCTGAAAACGTAGTACAGGAGGCGGTTTCAGTAAAAGTAGAGATAGGAAGTAAATTGGTGTCCTAGAAGCAAGAGGAATTCAAAATGGTGAACGGAGGAAGAAATACAAAAGAACTCAACTAGAAAGAGAAACTTTAGTTAAAAGCGTAAATGCTATCCGCAGGGAAATGTACGTATTTATTAATTGGTTTGTAATATAAAAAATCTCAGAAAATTAAGAAAAGTTGTATGACTTCATGCTAAAAATAAATATTATGATTCTGTTTATGGCTTCTAAATATATCCAGCAAATAATTATCCCCTTTAAAAGTTTCTTTCGCCGAAAAGCCGCCCCTGCGGGCAACCTTAGCTTAGGTGTATGCATAATTTAAGCGTAATCATAAATACATTTCATCAATTATGTGTAACATACCTCGAGGTACATGTTGTTTCTAACTTTGTTCAAGTTTTAACTAATACTGCTGCTTTGCTAAACAAATTCACTCAGTATTTTTTTAGATCAAGCAGGAAAAGATCAAAAGGAAATCTCCACATACAGAGAGTAATTTCAAATTAGTTCGTCTTTTTAAAACTATGAACATGTACTATATTGAATTTTTATAAGTGTAAGTTCTTATTACATCTCTAATATCCAAGGAAAATTCAGAAAAAATAAATTATAACATTTAGCAGTTCAAACCTTCAATTAGTACTAAAAATAAACGTTTTTATTTTTAGTTTTAATAATTAAAAATTACCTAAGTAGGTTGAATCTTCAATATAATAATTGAAAGCAGCGGATTTATTTTATTGTACTGTAAATTAAGTTACGAATTTATATCAAACTATAATTTGTAGCATTGATCTACATGCTCGTCTTCAGGGTTACACCGATTTCAATGGTTTAATTTTACAAGTACAATAACAAATTGGGGTTGCAATCCGTTTAAGCTCTAATGTACTGTCTGGTTATCCAGCAAATAAATTATTGGGCTTGAACTGAACAAAACTTGTTGGACCTTCCAATTTGAATTTATTATGCTCTTAATTGAGTTATTTAGCTTTTCATTCATCGTGTTACAACAGCACTTCAATGTTCAGTCCCCACACAGCCCTATTAATTAAAACACTCTTCTATTCTATATTCGCTTAAATGAGAGGACGTAACACAAGGGCTATACAAATTCGACTTTAACGAAGTAATCAGTTTCTGTTGCCTTTTAGTTTTCAGAATTATCGGTTAAGTAAAATGACTGCTTAAGCAATATAAATAAATAATCCAAATATTATACAGGAAATGGAGTAATGTCAAAAGTCTTCGAAGATATCGAACAGTGCCTTTTCCCATTTGAGAGAATCAGTTTATAATTTCAATTAATAACACTCGAATAGAATTAATAGTAGATTATGCAATGATGGAGAGAAATGCGTTATTTTACTGAGGTGCAATTTGCAACTCGAGGCCGATGCCCGAGAGTCACATAGCACTGCAGCAAAATATCAGTCTCTCCGAATTGCATATACAATTTTTTTTACGTTGCAGGTAGATTTAAAACTACTAACCTGATTTTTTTTAAACGAAATTTACTGACATTTTTAAATTTTAAAGTTGGTGGCACTGTAAGTCTATGTCAAATTCGAGGTTATCAGGTTAGGTTTTGCATCAGTTTTGACACAGCCTGACGCAAAACGTAACCTGCTAACCTGGAATTTGACATAATTGTTATTTCAGTCATAATGAAAACTCCCTTGGTAAATTTGTCTCCTCTGGGGAATAATTCATTATTTCTGTCACGATGTTGGTATCGTAGAAACCGTGTTTTTCCCCAGACGTGAAAAATAGTATATTATATCATGAGGGAGTTTTTGCCTCGAGGGCGAAGCCCGAGCGCAACAACCACACCAGGGATTTAGGCACTTTAGTCCCGAGGTATATACGCTATTTTTTGCACTTTTTGGAACATTATCATCAAACATTTCCAAAATTTGAAATTTGTCAATTTGGAAACTGACAATTACATTTTTTTAAAAACTGAATTGCAGCAGGCCCTGGGTAGCCTGAATCAGTTGGCAGTACTGAAATGTAAATTGTCAGTATATGTCAAATTCGAGATTTGCAGGTTACGTTTTGCGTCAGTGTGTGTTAAATAACAAACAAAACCTAACCTACTAACGTCGTGTGTACATAAATTTACCATAGTTACGGTATCTTTTTTACTTTAGTCGCTAGGGATTAAATGGGTAGCGGGTAGGTTTTCATCTATAATCCCAATAGAAGATAAATCTACTTCAGGGTTAGCGACCCTGCCCACGTGAGCTCTTGATATTCTTCACCTCCTATTCCGAGGAAATCATGACCCAACCTTAATCCCACCCACACCTAAATTTTTCCTCTCTTATAAAGTTCCTATAACGCTGCTGCCTTGCAGTTAGATGTTGGCGCACCAAAGGCTAAGGGAAGAAAACCCCGAAAAGAAAATTACCTGGTCCTCCAAGTTGGGGGTTGGGTCACAGGGCTAACAACCCAGTACTCGGAAAAATTGTAACAAATGGTTACATCTTGTTAAAAATCCTACAAACAGACCTCGGATGAAGGACGGATTTAACAAAAAACGAAAACGCAAACGGAAACGGACCTTGATGTTTGGAACTTGGAATATACAAGGAATAAACAGTAAAAAAGTTGAAGTATTTAGACAATTGAAAGCTTACAACATTGAAATTGGAACCCTAACAGAGACAAAGAAAAAAGGTAGTGGCATAGAAGAATATGAAGATTATATACATATATTCAGTGGTGTAAATAAAGACAAAAGAGCTCGTGCTGGAGTATCGATAGTCGTCAATAAAAGTTGGAAGAAAGGCATTCGAAATTGGGAAGCAGTAAACGAACGAATTCTGAAAGCCGAAATAGAAGTACTTGGACACGATCTAATTATTATAGCAGCTTATGGACCGACTGAAAATGCAAGTGTCGAAGATAAGAACGAATTTGAAACTGCAATGACAAATACATTAGACGCTGTAAATCATAGAAAAGAACTAATTATAATGGGAGACCTGAATGCCAGGGTAGGTAGAAGAGATAATGATGCGGTAGTAGGAAAGAACGGAGAAGAAATATTAAATGAAAACGGAAGAAGAATAATAGAAATATGTGATAGATATGCCCTAAAAATAATGAATGGTCAATACAAGCACAAGGACATACACAAATTTACATGGTGGCAAGCAACTCGTCAACTCAAAAGTATAATTGACTACGTCATCATTAGACAAAGCTCTAAAATACGAACGTTAGATGTTAGAGTGTACAGAGGCGCCGAATGTGGTACAGACCATGGTCTACTAAGGGCAAAATTATACTTTACATACAAAAACAGACCAAAACGAAACTCAAACAACCAACATGAAGGAAACATAATACATGAAACGAAATATAACTTGAAATCACTAGAACACGAATCTACCGTTTTCTTATACAAACTTAGACTAGCTGCAAAAATACAACATGGTGTTATAGGAAGTGCCGAACAGATGTATGAAACTCTAAAACAAAAAATTAAGGAAGCGGCATATGAAGCTCTTGGAGAAGAAAATAAGCAACACAGTAAATGTGCACAATACTGGTGGAATGAAGAACTTGAAGAGATGGTAAAGGAAAAACAGAAGCTATACCAAAAGTGGCTGGCAACAGGTAACCCCGCAGATAGAAGGTTTTACGATGAAGTAAAGAGGAATACAAAAAGGGCTGTTGCCAAAGCGAAAAACACAAGCTGGGAAAAGAAATGCGAAGAAATTGACAAGTATATAGGTGGAGCAAAGACAAAGGAAGCGTGGAAGGCAATACGCAATATAAGAAAAGACAATACAAATAATGTAAATATACCGGTTGCAGGCCTTAACCAATGGAAAAATTATTTCGCAAGTTTACTACAAGAAGACCGACAAGAATACGTAGACATTCAAAATATTTGTAACAATCAAACAACCAATATACATGTCGAAGAAATAACTAGAGATGAAATATATAAGGCGTTAAAACATACAAAAAATGGCAAAGCTTCAGGCCCTGGAGGTATCCCTATCGAGCTTATAAAATACAGTCCATCTAGTGTTATTGATGTATTAGTTGAAATATTTAACAAATGTCTTATACACAAAGACAACGTGCCTACAGAATGGAAACTAGCTTACATCAGCCCAATATATAAAAAGGGAAATAAAGTGGATTTGGCGAACTATAGAGGCATTAGTGTAACAAGCTCAATAGGAAGGCTGTACGGGCGTATCATAAAGACCAGAATTGAAAAAGAATATGAAGATATTGAAGAACAATCGGGATTTCGTGCGGGCAGATCCTGCATCGACAATATCTTTACTCTGCGACAATTAATAGAGAAAAGGTATGCTCATAACTCCGAAACGCACATGATATTTGTAGATTTACAGAAAGCGTACGACACAGTGCCATTAAAGGAGATGTACTTTGTGCTTGAAAATAGTGCTATAAATCGTGACTATGTAGATGCAGTAAAAAGTCTCTATAATGACTGCTACAGTATGGTTAAAACGGGCAACTTATTATCGGAACAATTTAAAACGAATAAAGGTCTGCGGCAGGGATGTTGTATTGCCCCTACGCTTTTTAAGCTATACAGTGCAAATGCACTGCATGAATGGCAAAGGAAATGTGGAGCCATGGGAGTTCCCATATACGATGACTGTTTACACACTTTATTGTTTGCTGACGACCAGGTTGTGATAGCAACAGATCGGGATGATATTGAGTACATGATGAGGAAATTACACGAAAGTTATAAAAAATGGGGCCTGCAAATTAACTACGACAAAACCAAATATTTGGTAGTAGGGGAAGAACCAATTGACCTAGTTTTAGAAACTGGAAAAATAAAAGGGTGTAGGGATTATAAATATCTCGGTGTAACTATATCTGACACAGCAAATAGCCAGAAAGAAATAGATCTAAGAATAAGACAGGGCAAACAAGCAATACAAAAATTAAACTCAATATTTTGGTCGAACACAATAAAAGCACACGTTAAAAGAAGAATTTACAAGTCGGTCGTAGAGAGTATTCTAATATATGGATCAGACGTCTGGGAATTAACAAAACGTAATAGAAGTAGAATAAATACCGTAGAGATGGATGCAATGAGAAGAAGCTGCAGAATTTCACGTATAGAACATGTGAGAAATGATGACATAAGAGCAAGAATGCAAGCGGAGGCAACTGTGCTCGACACCATTGAAGCTAGGCAACTATTATGGTATGGCCACATGATGAGAATGGGTCCTGAGAGGTGGCCTAGACGAATTTGGGAATGGGTTCCAAGAGGAAGAAGAAGAAGAGGACGACCACCTAGACAGTGGAAACATGGGATACTAGAAGCCATGGACAGGCGTAATTTACAACCAAACGATTGGCAAAACCGACAACAATGGCGTGTAGGATGCGAGAACCGGCAAAATTAATGCTGGAAAAAGCTCGCTTATATATATATATATTAAATGAGCTACTTTAGTCCCTGTTTGCGGGAACTAAAGTATCAAATTTAGTTCCGGAAGTGCAAAAACGTAATTTTTTGCACTATAGAACGATTTTACATAGTTATATTTACCGTTTTAGAATGGTAAGTAAAAATTCGAGGTTAGCAGGTTAGGTTTTCGTCAGTTTAGATACAGACTGACGCAAAACCTAACCTGCTAACCTCAAATTTGACATAGACTTACACTGCCACCAACATATTATTCTGTGGTATAATGTCACGTGTTACTTTTGAAGAAAAATACATTTCTATCCTGCAAAAAACGTCATAAGCATCACGAAAGTTAAGGAATCACCGATCTCAGACAACAATTGTCTTCGATCGGTAAAATGTCCTTACCGTTCTTAATACTTAATATACTATATTGTAAAGATTCCTTGCTCGAAGGAAACCCATCAACTTACTGAAAACTTGCTTTAAATTTTAATTGCAAGCACATAGTTCATGATTCCAACTTATTTCGCATGTGCAATTACAATGATTTAAGGAATAATTAAACTCATTTACCAAGTAATTCATAATTTGAAGATTCTAGTAAGTAATCTTCTTTCCTCATTAACTTAATAATCATACTGCGTAAATTTTGAGCCTTTCGCACTTTTAACTATTTATATTCTTGTATAATGATATTGTTCTAGAAAATTATAGCAATTTATATTATGAAGAGTGAAACCCTTCACAATTCGGTCCAGATTGTTGCTCGAAACGTTGGATTTTTAATAATTTTAATTTTGCGGGGTGACGTAATACCTAATAAACAGCATGAATCATATCCACAAAAAGGTTTCAAAGGTGATGTAAGACTTCTCATAATATTCGTGGTTGGCATAACGTAAGTAATGTCATTTCTCCCTTCATGGGTGCTGTAATAAGACTCATTTATGAATACATGTGTGGGTCGTTATAAAGACATCAGATGTACGAAATAAAACATTGCATGTAATAAAAATTATCATCCTAGATCTTAAAGCTGCTTTTGTTTCTAGGAATTGTAAATATAAAATTGATCTTGCCTTTACAAAGCCTATGTCATACATAAGCAGGAATAACGAATAAATGAAAGATATTCGACTAATAATGATATTTTAACGGAGTATAACATAGAATTAGTAAATAAATATTTCCTTAACTCTTATATTACCAACCCAAGTGCACGTGCACCCCAGACTTGATTTTTTTTAGAATAAAGTAATTTGGAATTTTCTAGGCCTGAGCTTATGAGTAGCTGCATTTAATTGATTTTCAGGTTAAATGCCGTTGCAAGTACCATTAAAGCGTGATTCATAAAAAAAAAAGATTTTGTAGAGCTGGGTACACGTAACTAACTGCTATTAAAAATTGTGTATGTTACGTGGTTGTCTATGTGCGATTTCGGGTAGTTCCCTTATAGTATGAAACTGTAATCACATTTTTGTGGTTTCCCAGCTTAGTTCCGGGAATACCCTTTCTTATGCATTGCTGAAATTCTACTTGACGTATTTAGTTCAGTTTGTCTGCATTACTTGTGTTTTGTGCTTCGTATTGATTTGTATTAGTTCCTTTTGTGTTAAAAGCCATGAGTAATGTTCCAAAAGTAAGTGCTCTAAAGAACCTTACCGAAGAGGATGTGGTGAGGCTGCTGCTTTAAAAAAATTAAACCTTTTCAGCCAACCTTTTTTGGGACACGCTGTATATTTCCAAATAATTTTAAAATATCCCGTTTTCAACCCCATTAAGGGTACGTCAATCAAACATTTTATTTGAGAATAAGTGAAAGCGTAACAGAAAACCGGCGCACTCAATGAACGTTTATTACACCACTAGTAGTGTAATGAACTTCATTACCTAAAGGAAATACTGTCAAATGAGTGACGTAATAAGTCCTTAACCAAGCAGTTGTAGATAAAAGTAGTTTCCGTTATTTAGATATATTACTAAACAATCTTTGTTAAGATAATCTGTAGGATTGCTTTGTAGATACCATGCGTGTTTACATATTTATTTCTTTGTCATAGTGAGTTCGTTATTTTCCTGTGGACAGTAAAATATTTTTTTTCAGTATTGACTAACGCTTGGTTTTCTTCTATAGTCTAAAATTATTTCAATACTTCAAGTAGGTTTAATGTAGTAGCTTTCCTTGAATTGAATATTTCTTCCACTGTACGTTGACAAGCTTGTTTTTTTTAAACGTTTTCACAATGCCATTCTTTATTTTTGTTGTGTGGAATTAATGAACTCTCTCGACAAATATACACCACAAAATTAATGTAATTCTGCCAATTATGACTTCATTTGATCTGGTTAAAACGATGCCAGAATCATCAGAGTCGCCGACAACCTCGTTGGCTGTTAATGTTTAAGTCAATCATTGATTGGGTGTTACTAAGTATGTATTAGTGAACCGAGAATCTATCAGAACCGTTTGATGGCGTTTCAAACGAATCTTTTTAAAATATTTAAAATGTTTACTCAATGTAACCAACTTCGTATTTGTAAAGATAACTAATAATCTTATGTATGAACACGATACGTAGGCAGCAATACGAGTATAGGGTCTGAAGCAAAATAATTTTAATTAATAGCTTCAGCAGAAAAAGTAAAAAGTAAAATTCGGGCGCTTCATTCCATGTAGGAACATACCTGAGACAAGGCGAGTCAGGGTCGCCGAAATATTTCCTTCCGAAACCCAGTCATCTGACACACCGTTAACGGCGTACTGGGTGATGTGGTTAGCACCACGCCTTCGACGACTGCCTTAATTTCCCTAATTCAACAACTGTGGTTTCGGTATCCAATTTTTAAAGCGACTGCGTGGGCCGCCAGCCAGTTGCCAGATGTGGGGATTGAACCCCGTACTGTGGCATTGCAGCCTGACGCCCTAACCGCTCGGCCACGCTGGCGTTAATAGCTTGAACAACTTAGCATTAGATCAATGGAACCTAAATAGAAAGTTGATACATACTTAAAATATAAAGCAGTATAGGCAACTTGAATATTCTATAGACGGACAAAAAGATCTTGAACGCCTCTATACTAATGTACCCTTACTTTCTAATAAATGTTCTAAGGGCTTTACACGAAACTTCCCTCGCAATTGCGGCCCGCATTGATCACGCTGGCGGTGCTCCGCTGTCATCGTTATAGATCTACTTCTGCCCCTTCTACAACGTTCACTTTGTATCCGTTGGTACCCATTTTCGTCAAAGGTAAATCCGTGACGTATGTGCAAATTGTCACTTTTATGTACCTATTCCTGAATTATAGTAAAGATAGACAAAGTTTTATTTTTAAGGTGCTCTCTCTGTATATACTTAACCAGAGGTGTATTCAGTTTCAAACAGATTAATATATAATCCGCATGCAAAATATTGACCTTCTCCGAAAAATAGTTTTTGAGCTATACCTATCTACCTTAACAAGTAAACATCCAAAGAAATCTCGGTAGCTGATTGTTTCACAAATACAAGTATAGTCTTTTTTACTTATTTGGCTTATTAACAGCAATATATTTCTCGCTGCAACTATTTACAAACGTTAGGTTTTTTAAAAAATATTACAGATTGGAGTAAGTAGAGAAATTTCCGTAAGCCTGATACACTTGTCTCTTTTATGTGCTCTCATTTATTTTCGTTGCTATAGCTCAGAGATGTATTTTTCCTATTTGCAGGCTAAATGTAAATTCCCAAAGGAAACCAAAATAAAATGCATTTCGGGATAAGTGGACTTGCTCCGTTACTGTCGCAGATAAAAGTCTGTCCTCCGTTACAGATTCTTCTGAACTTTTTAAAAAATAGGACAAAAAGCAAGCATCCAAGTTCAGCCGTAGCATTTACATAAAAAATCTTTTTCATCAAGGTCGTATAAAAGTGCTTGCAAATATGATTCAGCTTTTAATGCCCGTTTATTCCGATGGCGTATTTAGGAACCAAAACTTAATCTTTATTTAAGTAAATGACTAATATTAAATAGCCCAATAACCACAATAAACGTAAGAAATGTTGACTAATTGCTAGGTACTATAATTTAGGCGATTCTCTTTTGGGTAATTAGCCAAACAGCACTATGACGAATTTTCTTTATTTCATCATCAATATTTCGCTCTACCTTGAAAGCTTCTTCAGAACGAGCTAGAAATTTATGTATCCAGTTGATAAACTATTGTTATGATACAAGCTTAATATGGGGTTTGAATTAGAGTTTGTTAAAATTGGAATATTACAATGGGATAAATATAGTTCGGATTTATTTGAGAACAAGGCAGATGTGTTTGAAATATAGCTATTCGAAAATTACACGTGGATTAAAATTAAAATAAAGTTTATAATAATACGGTTTGGAAATCAATGACAAATGTTAATTTTTAAAGAATATAATATTTTAGTAGGTTTAAATCAAAATAGAAAATACTAGAAGGCATAAAGAATGAAAATGTAGGGGTTAGAAGGTTTGTTTCTGATTATTAGAAAATAACAACTTGAAAAAGTATGTAGAAAACGTTTTGGTCTAATTAAAAATATTGAATTTAACCCTGTTTTATTGTGAAGATGTTTTGGCTAATTTAAATAGGAAAAAATCTAAATCTACGTGATGTATTAAAAAGTGAAATATTAAGAAATAATAAAGTGAAGCGAAGAATTGACTAAGGAAGATAATCGGTATTGTGTAAAACTTAATGGATACAAGAATTATTTACAAGTGAATAATTGAGAAGTTATATTAGAAAAGCTGTATTTAGAAGAATACATTTGACAAGTAACATAAATAGAATGGGGTTACGTCAATCTATTTGTCGTTGAGTGGAGAGTCCATAAGGGTGTCAACGAAGCGAGAAGGTGCATTCCAGGAGGTGGTTGCTGTGACAGGAAGATATTCGGGTTTGCTCTGTTGGCTGGTTGTTGTCAAGAATTTTGGGTTTCCTGATATTGGACGACGCTTGGGACTAGTGGTCTATTTGTGAGAACTGCATTGCAGGGAGCTGCTTAGAGGGGTCGAGTTGCGGATCAAGCATAGGTTGCAGTCTTGAACGTTGTGTGAGAAAACGATACAAGGTGAGTGATTTCTTATTACATCCTAACTAAAACAGAGATAAAGACATTTAAAAGGTGAAATTAATTAAGAAACAATAACTTACTGTGTTATTTAATGTTATAGTGTACCATTCTAAGGATTGGGCATTTGTCATTGGAATTTGAAAACTATTTGTGACATTTGGTTGACATAAGATGTGACTTATGATTTTGATTGAAATTTTTAAAACATTTGAAAATCACTTGTTCAGAACAAAGTAACTAGATAACAGAACCCACCCCTGTAAAGTTTCAGGCGCTATTACAAAAAGTAATAATTCATATTATTATTCAAAAGAGGGTAATTTGTAATTATAAATAAGAGTACATAATTAACATCAATATTTAAAAGTTGTGCACGTTTAAAGGCACAACAAAGGGTAGGCATTGCACTATATAATAATATTTTAATGTCTTGCATAATTTTTAATATGAATTCAATTTATTTCTAATGATAAAGCTCCTATGGGTTCATCATTAATCCCCACTTTAGCACTTATCATTATGAATTACATATTAGATAAACGTTTAGATACTTTATTTCTTAGCGCACCATTTTTTAAAAAATTTGTTATTGTTCTGTGTGCCTGCCCAAGACGTTTCTCAAGAAATGCTAGCTAAATCTAACTCTAACTAATTCAATCTTTATATACGATTCAACCTAGAACAGGAAAATTCAGTACCGTTCATAGACTGCTTGGGAAAAAGGAGCCTTAATAATTAAAATATACTTGACTAGTATACAGGGTAAATCATAATTAGGTGTACACATTTTTATCAAATCTTCTTTAGGCCAAATCAAAGCAATTAACTTAATACACCTTAGTACCAAAATGCTCCCTTAAATAGATACAGGGTGTTAATGAAAAAATATCTATATGTCTAGAAACTCAACTATTGCATTTCTAAAATCAAGTAACCTGATATTGATAGTCAATTTTAAATTTAAAGCAATATCACGGCAGTGCTTGTCATAAACAGCCATTAATTGTTTAAAAGACTCTGTTGTGTTTTTAAAAGAACGATTGTCTTTCGAAAGCGCTGGTTTTACTCCAAGATGAATAGCAGACATCGTTTTCGTGTATGAGTTTTGAAACGGAAGCGCCTTAGCAGCCGTTAGGGAATACCACCGAAAATTCCGTAGCAGAAGAATTCCAAATCATTAGGTCTTTACTTCAGCCTTTCGACGACTGGGCGAGGCTGGCCTTTCCCGAGCCCGTGGGGTAGATGTACCGCAACGGGAAAATGTAATGCTAGTGGAAGCTGTAGTTGGTTCGGTTTCAAACAATCCTACTATAAGTTTTCGTCGAAAATCTGTGCAGTTAGGATTTTGACAACGTGTTTTGTTTCGCGAACTCTGCGTAGAAAGGAATTACACCCGTACCGTATTCAAGCTCTTCATCAGATTTTTACGTCAGCCTTTCGAAGACTGGGTGCACCGCAACGGAAAAATGTAATGCGAGAAGAAGGTGTAATTGGTTCGGTTTCGGACAATCCAACTACAAATACTCTCCGAATTTCACTGCAGTTAGGACTTTCACAAGGTTTTCGTTATCGAACTCTGCGTAGAATGAAATTACACCCTTACCATTATACGGGTGTTCAAGCTCTTCATCCTGAGGATATCGAGTAATGTGTAGTTTTTTGTCGGTGGCTTGTAGAAATGATCAATAGTGACCTCAATTTTATTAAACCTATTTTATGGACCGATGAATCCATTTTTACCAGGGACGGAATTACAAAAGTTTTGAAACCTGCACCGCTATTCGGTAGAGAACCCCATACAACAAGGAGTATAAGGTTCCAGCAACAATTTCGAGTCAATGTATAGCTGTCTTTCTTGAACACCAACTGTATGATATACTTGAAGATATTCTGTTAAACATTAGACAACAGATGTTCTTCCAACAAGACGGTGCACCTCCTCACAATGTCAGAATCGCTATAGAATGGTTAAATGGCTATTTAAATGGTAAATGGGTTAGCCGGTTTGGTCCTGTGAGAGTCCCGACTTCATTCCGCTGGATTTCTTTTTATGGAGTTTTTTAAAACAGCTGGTTTATCGTGAAGTAATTAACACGGGAGAACAGTTGTAGCAAAAAATGTTGCTCATGAAATTCCTGAAAACTCTAATATTCAGAAAGTGTATTAATCGCTAGTACGACTGTGCCATGCTTCTATTGCGGTTGGAAGGTGTATTTTTAACATTTCCTATAGTTTTCATTAATTAGTGATTGTTTAGTTAATTTTGTTTATTATAATGTATTTTCATATATAATCCAATTAGTGTGTTCTTGATTATCAAATAATCATTTCTGTTTACACGAGATATATTGTTTGGCAATCACGCTAGTCGTTCGGACTCGCCTAAAACAATATATCGGGTGGAAACAGAAATGATTTGATAATCAAGAAGACACGAGTTGCATTCGGCTAGATTATATCACGAGTCTATAAACAACGTTTGAATAGTGTATTTTAAATATTAAAAGTAGAGTTAATGTGGCTGTTATGACAATTGTACTGACAGCAGGTAACGTGATGTTTGTGAAGGCGTGTGACTATCACCTATTAGTTAGGAAGGTATGTGATTATCAGTTGCTATGTACATTATTAAAAGTTAGTACATGGGTAACTATGCATTTTTCCGTTTTTCATTGGTTTATGTTAGAGGGAGTGGTATAATCAGTAATAATACCACGAGATGACTATGAATTATCAAAAATACTTTTGCTTTCTCACGAAATGGTTTGCTTAGAAACACCTCGAGCCGAAGGCGAGTGGTGTTTCTAATAAGCAACCCATTGAGTTTGTAAGCAAAAGTATTTGATAATTCATCGTCGAGTGCGTATTCGATTAGATTATACCATGAAAATCAATAAGAGAATTACCCTAATAATGTATTTATTGAAAACACCAAAACGATAACACCACGGTGTTTTCATTTATTAATACATGGTCTGTATAGGGATCTTAGGCATTGTGAATGGTATTATCAAATTAATCGCAAATTACTTTCCAAGTTATAGCTACAAATAGAATTTGTTTTCATTAACACCCTATATCTTTTTAAGAGAGCATATTTGTACCATGGTGCATTAGATTAGTAGCTTTGTTTTGGTTTAAAGAAGCTTTGGTTAAATTGTTTACACCTAATTATGGCTCGCCGTGTATAAAACCAACAAACTCACAAAGGTACTTAAATTAATTTTCTAGTCAACTCTATATTCATAAAAGAAGCATAGGAACTATGGACACAAATACACAACTTAGTGAAAATGGCATGGTGCGGTGAAGAGATGCCGGTAGATTGAAAATGGCCATTATACAACCAATTCACAAAAAAGGTAACAGAAACAAATGTAAAAACTATCGTGGCATATCCCCGTTAAACATTACTTATAAGATATTAACAAAAATCATTTCATATAGGCTAATGCCATATACCGAAGATATAATTGGCGACAATCAGTATGGATTTCGGCATTGAACAGCTATTACCGACCGTATACTTGCTGTTAGAAATATTATGGAAATATGCTATGAGTATAATATACCATTACATCAGCTATTCTTGGCATTTGAATAGGCATACAATAGTGTCAATAGCAGTTAACTAATGAAAACTCTGGAATAATTCAGAATATCAAAGAAACTTCAACTTGATCATGATAACCCTTCAAAATTCCAAGACCAGATTTAAAATACAAAACGAATTACCACATATCTTTATATATATAATTCTTCTGTACGTGTGTATGTCACTGAACTCCTCCTAAACAGCTGGACCGATTTTGATGAAATTTTTTGTGTGTTTGAGTGGGTCCCTGGATGGTTTAGATTCAGAATTGGATCCGGTAGGTGGCGCTGCAATCGGGTTCTAGGATTTTTTTTAAAAAATGTTTGACAAATTTCTCTTTTTAAAATTTTTAAAGATTTCTCGCATATCATAACATATAACCCCAAAATTTCACCCCCCCCCCCACCACCACCAATATTTTTTAAAATGAAAAAAATCGAAAAAACTTGCTGAACCCGCTAATAGCAGGCAGCGGGCAGGACAACGTCTGTCGGGTCCGCTAGTATTTAATATAAACACAGGTCTACGTGAAGGTGACATTATATCTATCAAGTCGTTTAATACAGGTATATATGTATAACGTCATGAAAAATGTCCAACTAAGTCCAGGTGAAACAATATATAATCACAGCCTTCAAGTGCTTGCTTACGCTGATGATGTAAATCTAATAGCACGAAACCTAAAAAAACTAAAAGAAGGTTTTACTGAGTTGGAGGAAGAAGCACGAAGTGCTAGTCTAATCATTAATGATAAAAAACAAACTATATGACAAACGCTTTGCTAGCCAACAACTATGTCAAGAACTTCGTAGTACACCAACAGAATTTTGCCAGAGTCAGTGAATTCCAATACCTTAGATTCCATATAATTGAAAAAAAAAATGAAAGGTGTTAATATATCAAAGCCCGATTGGCAGCTACAAACGGATGTTATGATGTCTTTTACTCTTATTGAGGTTAACAGTAGTCTCTCGAAGACTAAGTTGCAGTTGCATCAAACCGCCATTCGCCCTGTTCGATGAAAATGCACGGAACATCTGGAAGAAAAAAATTCTAAGGAAAATTTATGGACCAGTAGGGGAAGCAGCGGAATGGCGTTCCATAAATAATGCAGAACTGTATCAGCTATAACAACTATTGGACTTAGACACTGAAATAAAACGAGCAAGACTAAGATCGATATCACACTTTGAAATGATGGCTTATGATCGCACAACAAAGAAGCTGTATAGAGGAAAACCGGAAGAAAAAAGACAAATTGGGAGGCCTAGAAAGATATAGCTGGATCATGTGGAAGACGATATGGGACAGCGCAATACCAAAGGATGAAAAAAAAGCAACAAGCCTATTAGAAAGCTCTTAAAGGTGGTCAATACTCTTCAAGGGCTGTAGGGTAATGGAGTGGTGGTAGTACAAAATCCTTATATAACTGATCTATGTTTTTACTGATATAATACGAATACCTGAGCTATTGATTTCGAAAGCTTACGGGCATTGCCATTACGTAACAAACGACTTCCGGGATTGGTCCGTGTCATTATTGTGGTTGAAGAACTCGACGTTTTGCCCACTTTCGTAAGGGGTTTCATCAGGAGTATAAGCAAAAGAGCACGGTAACTCAACGTATAAACCACCAGAGAACTCTTCTGAAGAGAGAGAGAGAGAAGACTTGAGTCTTTGACGTGGTTTACACGTTGGGTTACCGTGCTCTTCTATCCCTTCCGTTGCAAAAGAGTTTCGCCTCTGGCGTGGTTTACACTTTGAGTTAACATGCTCTTTTGCTTTTCTTTCTGATGAAGCCTCTTACGAAAGTGGGCGAAACGTTGAGTTCTTCGGCCTCAATAATGACACGGTCCAATCCAGGAAGTCGTTTTTTACCCGAGATATTTTTCCAATTTAGAAAAATAAAAATTTTCAAACGATCGAAAGTAACAACTAATAGTACAATCTTTTGCGCACTCAACCTGATTTAATTCACCATATTAGAACACATATGCTACGACGATTTTTCAACTGAAAGTGTCCGGGTATGCTGTTGAAGAACTTTTATTGGCGTTTCGCAGCTCTGTACGGAATATTTTCTCTGATCACTACATTATTTACTCAGCTCTCTATTCAATTAATGAGAGACGGGAAACTAAGCAATGTTGACGAATGTAATCATTTGAGACGAAACCAAGAGCTCCTTCTTAATTAGTTAAGTAATGAAGCGTACGCCACTGTTTACACATTTTAAAGCGCAAATATTACAAATAGGTACGTTATTCATTGATTAGTGCGCAGAGGGTTGTAATAAGTATACTTGCTGATGCTCCTAGGAATAAATCTACTAAGGTATCATAATAACGTGGTATCTATGTATTTCATTGCTTTCTTTGTTATAATACTCGTAGAATATATACTCTGTTCGTTGTATACAACATCGTTTATAATCATATAATCTCGTTTACAACGTTTGACTATTCTGATAAATTTAGTCTCTGATGTTTGTGTTGTTAGTGTTTTTATCTTTCTTAAGGTCCAACTTTCCAAACCATTCAGTAGGTTAGTGGAGAGACGATAAACTTAAATTTTATTAAGTAATGGCGTCACTACTATGTGCTTCGGAAATATATCATTCACACAAATTCAGGTTGGCAGAATAACGATATTTTGCATCGACTAGAACAAATAGTTAATATTGACTGATTTTATAGTTATTTGTTTCATTAGTACAAAAAATGCATGATTTGAGGACAAGTAAGACAGAGTCTTACGCGTCCCGAAAACGCACTTTTTGTGCGAATGAAACATACTATTTTTTCTCCAACTACTTATAAATTCGGTAATATGACTTATTATTTAGAATCAAACATTGTAGGTTATTTTGTAGAACTGTCATGGCGCAAATAAACAATCGCTATAGGGGGAAATTAAACAATAACGACGGCGATTGCCGAATATTGAAGAAGCGTTTGTGTTTTATTTAAAATTTATCATGCAAAACCCTATCTCGCTTCCTAGTGCAAATATGAATCGAAAAGTGTACAGTTGCCAAGGTAATTGGTGAACATCCCGAAAAGACTTACTTTTTATACAAAATTATTCGACAATATGGCGTCTTATTCGTGTGGTTGGAGAAAAATGTATTAATGTATAGCTATTTAAGTAACAAGGAATGTAAGGACCTATTAACATTTGAGGTAGGCAAGTACAAGCCCAGGCGAAGCCGCGGCTTGTTGCCTGCCGAAAATGTTAATAGGCGATACATTCCGAGTTATCTTATTATATTTTTCCCGCTGCTTATCGAAATGTTCCTAGATTTGTTAAAAAATCGTTTGGTCTGTCACCTGTCACCAGGATTAATTTTCGTGAGTCGTGTTACCTGTGAGTGTCACCATGTCACATAAACACTTGCAATTATAAACAAAACGTCTAAGTCTGCATCTTGCGTTGCTAATTTTATTATCCTAGGAACATAATAATAATATTAAGTTGTGTTGTCAACGGAAAGCAGCAAACAAATATAATCGCCGACTTACACGTTTTGTTACTAAGGCTGTATCACTCACTTACATGATCAGCAGCGGGAAAAAATATTTATAGTAATAGCCTGTCGTTGTTCAAAAACTAATTCTTAAAGCTGTATTTTATTTATCAAATAGAGAATATAGTTGTTGTAGTCAGATATTTTTAATGTAATACGGTTATCTTTATATGATAAGTACAGAAAAAAATGTTTCTACTCCATTATACAAGGTGTGGAAAAATGTATTACCCATTTTATTTCATTAATAATAGAAAAATTAATCAAGTATTCATTTCGGCAACATTTTAAACTGAAAGAGTAGGCCTTGGAGATTTTGTTACAATTATTGACAGTTGTCAAAATAGAGCGTTGGTCAACAGAACAACGCATTTTTTGTATTAAGAAATGTATTCACTTTAATTCAGTAATCGCAGTTCAAAGGTGTTTTCGACGTCACTTTAATATCCGCCAATGTCCGCAGTGTCAGACTATGGATTCGTAAATAGAGAGAACTGAGGTCTATTTTAGACAAAAAATCGAGTTTAAGACCAAGGTTTGCCTGCAAAGATCTTAACCAAGAAAGAGTAAGAAATGCAATTACTGCTAGTCCGAAAAAATCTATTGTTAAACATGCTGCCGTCCTTAATTTGCCAGATGGAAGCATGCGAAGAATGTAAAAATAATGGATTTTCATCCCAACAAATTCGCTTTAGTCCATGAAATACGTAATCAAGAGAAGATTAACAGATTTGGATTTTGTCATATTATTCGTAACAATCGTCAAGATATTGTAATAGTAATTTACGATTCAAGTAACGTTATCAAACTTTTTACATTACGAGAGAATAGTTTGAATGAACGAGCGACGTTAGGAGCGAGTTCTTTAAAATTCTCGAGTAATGTAGAAAGCAGATTACGTTACGTATATCGTAACACGGTTTATTTTATCCTAAAATACTAATCTTTTTTTAAAAAAATAGGAAAACTTGTTATTAATGACACAACAGGGAGACATATACCTATTTGCTATGGTTGTGGTGGTATCACTCAATACTGTATTGTTGATAACACTGTCAGGTTATGTTAAATTCAAAATTTGCAGGTTAAGGTTTGCGAGGGTCTGTGTTAAATAACAAACAAAACCTAACCTATTTACATTGAATTTGACATAGACTGACATTGTCAGTAACAATACATGTCAGTACTGCCAACATGCTAATAAAGTATCGTTATGTTATTTTTCTTAACAACACTAGTGCTGTTAAATTCATCTTAACGCAACTCGTTGCTAAGGAGTTATTATTATAATAACATAATATGATAAAATAAATTATCTTTTCATGGGTGACGAGGCACACTTTTATCTTAACGGTAAATAAGCAAAACTTTCGTTATTGTGCTCAAGAGAATCCACACGAAATTTACCAAAGACCTTTACAGAGCCCTAAAGTAAACGTATGGTGTCCCATTCCCTCGTCTAGAATCACAGGATCCTATTTTTTTTAAGAAAATGGTCAGACGGTAACTGGAGACATTCTTTTTACCACAAATTCAAGAAGAAATTGAAAGAATACTGGTCTCAGTAAGACTGGGCCACAAGTCATTAGCGAGAATTAGCATGAACATTTTAAGGAAGTTTTTTCCAAATAGGCTGATTTCAAGGAATGGTGCCATTCCTTGGCCAGCAAATAATCTCAGAAATCTTGAAGAGTTGAAAACGAACATAAGAATTGAAAACATTGCTATTCCACAGCACGTCCTTTAAAAACGTTATGCAAAATTTTCACAACTTTTAGAAGAATGCATTGCCGAGGATGGCGGTCATTTGCGAGACACCATATTAGAACATAAAAAACTCCCACCCTTCTAGCTTACAAATATGTATTTATTTGTTTTGTTGTCCAAGCTAATACATTTTTATAAGCTGTTTAAAATGGGTAGTTCATTTTGCCGGACCCTGTACTTACACTACTGACGTAAGATTAACATTAGAACAATATTCGGGCAAGTATTTATAAACGTTTTCTCTATTAAGTACGCTTTAATCTTAAAAGTAATAGTAATTTACCATACAAGTGCTTAAATCTAGTTTTTAGTCACGAGTGGGGTAGAGTTAAAACGCGAGTGAGCGAGCGTTTTAAGCCGTGCGGGTGACTAAAGATGCTTTACGCATGTTTATCGTACAATATTTTATCTACGATAGAACCAAGGAAACATCATAAATATATAAAAAATATTTAAATATAAATTAAGATTAGTAGCAATCGGTCCTCATTTTGCGTGGTTAAAAATGTTAAAGTACGTTGCTATTGACGACGTGACTAATCAAATCTTTTAAACACATTGCTACTGAAGACGTAAACTAATGAAAGCATATTATTAAACATTCGTTTTACAAACCTAAAACTGCCAATTAAAAGTCAATTTTACACACTGTCCTAGATAAAGAAAAGCGATCAAATAATTTACTGGTATAAGGCGGGTAGCTATAAAATAGTAGAACATTTATGAACGATTATTTCGCCTTCTGTGGTGGTAAAACCAATTTACAAAATTTAAATCGATTTACAATATCGGGTAATAAGTCCCATTAGTCAATCTGTAGAAGTGATAGTTTTATACATATATATGTACACACTTTCTCTATATTTATAAGTGAATTTGTAGATCGCCATACGATAAATATAAATATAACTATAGTCCCATTATGTTTTAATTGATCTAGTTTTTGAGAATATTATTATTAGTATGACAATATAAAAACCACGCTCACCTGTTTCCGCCGAAGTATATTTCGTAACGTTATGTGCTTTTCAATTTTCGGTTAGAGTGAAGCCGCAGAAGTTCTTATTGTCAATTTAGTTCCTTTTCTGCGGCGACGTCTGGGAATACTATAATAGGTGCATATCATAGATGTGCTGAATCATTCTACAATGAAGCACAACAACAGAATCAATTTGTGCAGGGAATCCTGTCATGTTCCTCTACCTAATGTTCACAAAAGCAACTAGAGTTTTCAATAAGAATGATGACTTCAAAGCATATTAATGGAAAAATTACTGAAACGACTATAATAATGTATTCCCACTGCCGATCATGTAAGTCAGTGATACAGCCTTAGTAACAAAACGTGTCGATGATTATATTTGTTTGCTGCTTTGCCTTGACAAAGGAACTTAATATTATTATTAAGTTCCTAGGATAATAAAATTAGCAAAGCAAGATGCAGATTTAAACGTTTTGTTTATAAATCGCAAGTGTTTATGTGACATGTGACACTCACAGGTAACACGACCCACGAAAACTAATCCTGGTGACAGGTGACAAACCAAACGATTTTTTCAAAAATCTATGAACATTTCGATAAGCAGCGGGAAAAATATAATAAGATAACTCGGAATGTATCGCCTATTAACATTTTCGGCAGGCAAGAAGCCGCGACTTCGTCTTGGCTTGTACTTGCCTACCTCAAATGTTAATAGGTTCTTACATTCCTTGTTACTTAAATAGCTATTATTACAGTTATTTGTTTAATCTTTAATGTAGCATGATCAAGAAGCAAAGTTTTAAGATTTAAGGAAGCCTTTTTACAGTTGTTTGTTACATGCAAGGGTTTAGGTTGCTGAGTACCAATTATTTTATCTACCGACTGCTATTATATTGCTAAGATGATCCTCGGTGTATCAAATTTACGACTCTTTCACTATCGAGTAGGTGTCTTTTGTAAAATTTTTTGGCACGTTTTTTATTTTCCTAAATTAATTGCTGTATATAATACATGTACAGCAAGTGCTTTTATAATTGCCGAAAATGTTGTTACTAGTTCATAGCAAGAGGAAAGAGGTTACAAATGCGAATAAATCAACCGGAAGAAATGATGATATTCAAGGGATCGATTTTATATATTCGGACTAGGCTGTTTTGAATGTTAATGCAACTATGCTTTAATTTTGTTACAATTTGCAGAGCAATGGGAATACTATTAATTTCATAAAGTGTTAGTTTGTGTTTGAACAATTGCCAATCATCAACTTAGTTACAAAACAGTGAGCAACTCCAAAAATTATGCCTGAATAAATATCGTGTCTGTGCTGGAAGAATTGCTTTTCCAAGTCAACTATTTACGTGTCGTCAAAACTATTTAAACATTATTGAAATTCCCATGCCAGTCTCATTTTTTAAAGTAATCACTTCAAATGTTGAAAAATTAAGTGTTTATACTCTATTTTTTAATGCCGCGGAGAAAGTAATGGAATCCATTATTCAATTATACTTGATACTATTTATTCACATTTAATTTTAGGAATCTAGAATTCTAACGTAGGTTTAGCTTGACAGTGTCAACTTGTCATTTAATTTTCGTCTATCATAAATACATGAGATAAGAAATGTCTTCAAGTGAATGTAATCAGGAAGTATAACTTCGTTATCTTTTCTTACGTGATAAAAAGTTCTAGCGATTATGAATACATTATTATTTATTGATTAAATTTTGAAAGCCCATGATACCGAAGTTCTCAAAGTAAATCCATACTATTGTCAAGAAGATCCTATTGAAGTGCCATTTAGTTTTTGTAACATGTCAGGCCATTTTGCAGTCTGTAGCAACTCAATTAACAATTTAAGCTTTCAGAGCAGTTTGACTGTATTTCAAATCCTTTTTTAGCTATTTTTGTAAACATAATGATTTTGTAGACCCCTGGTATTATTGTCGCTAATTTGTGGAATTTTGGACATCCCTCTAGTTTTGTTTCGACAGTTGCACTTCAATATTTCGAACATTTAAAAATTCAGCCTGTGGGTGCGACAAGGATGGCTATGGCTTGCTTCGCGGCAAACAGCTGCATGTCTAGCGCATGCTACCCTGTTATTGGTTTAGGCGATTTCTCATCGAGCGCAGGTGGTCGTTGGCGACCGCTAGTGGGATTAAGCCCCGAGCCGTCGAAGTAGTAAATTGGAATTGACGATTTGGTGCGGCGTCCCCGTGCTTGACGCGGGTGCGTCGGCCTTTCCCGTTTGTGCTGTTACAGTGTGTTCGGTGTTCATCTGAACATGTGTTTGCCTCTTGGCAGTTCCCAGAGAGACGTGTTTGAGTGAACTTGTGTGGTGGCAGTCCGGTCTCTTCTTACGTGTCGCTGGAGGGAATACGGTGTTATGTGACTTGTATAGTCAATTAATCCGCCATTGCTAATTATGCGGGAACACGATCTCTGTAATTACCCATGTAACGGCTACGTTGTCAACAATTTGCATAACCAAGGGAGGTCAACCCAAAATTTCAATCCAAAAAAGAATCCATTAGGACAATCAGCCAATTCCTGTATCGCTTTAGCCACGTTTGGTGTAAGATGCCTGTTCGATTACTATGCGGAGTGCCTCCTCGTTCGCTAGCGGCTGAACTAAAAAGGTAACGATCTGTAATAACCTTTGTACCGCCCGTAGCTTTAATGGTGCCACTTCCTGCATTCAAATTTGCTGTAAATACAATATTAGTGTGGCGTAGACTCCTCCTAAAATTTGCTGTTGCGAGTCAACGCTTGCTCTGTCAGCTAACTTTAGTTACGCCGCATCCTGCATTCAACGTTGCTGTAAATACAATATTAGTGCGACGTACACTCTGTCTAAAATTCACTGTGGCATGTTAACGCCAACTTTACTAATATCGCATGCATTACGTAAAATTGCCTGTGAGATAGTGCAGTGCAACGTACATTCCGACTAAAAAAATCACTCTTGTGTGGCAACCTTTGTGCCGTCAGCCCGTTCTAATTGTAGCGCATTTATTGCGTAAATCTATCACTTTCAATTTATTTGCCAACACATATTTACAAATGTTGGCTGGTGCCCCGCCTTTCGGCATTACACCAACCCGTTTTGCGTCCTGTACCTATTTCTATGCCGTGGACAGCGTGAGTTTACTAACTTACTTAAACTAAACTAAAGCTAACCTAACCTAGACTAAACTAAATCACTAAACACTTAACCCTTACAATACTTAATCTAAATATCCTACGCACTAAACAACACCATCCTGGCCGCAGTCAGTCAGCACTAACCCGTGTCCACTGATTCGTGTGCCTCACTCGATATCCGGTTTGAGGCGCTGAATTCTGGAGGCGAACTCTCGAAGAGCCAGCCACCACTCCCTTTCCCCGGATAGCTCTCTCGCTTCCTCCATGGTGGTTGGCCAGGCTAGGCCCAGCGAGGCCAGTCGCGCGTCGGCGGCTCCGCGGTGCTGTCGTTCGAGGGGGCAACGTAGGATGACGTGTTCGGAGGTGTCGTCTTCTTCTCCGCAGGCGCAGGCTGGGTCGTCTCGTTTGCCGATCCGGTGGAGGTAGGATCCGAAGCCCCCGTGTCCAGTGACAAGCTGTACAGTGAGGTGGTCCAGGCTGCCTATGACGTCGCTCCGTGGGAGGCACGCTGGCGCACGGCCACCACCGGTAGGCCGGTAGAGCGCCTGATTCCAACAATTGCCAATTTGTGTGGTTTTGTGTGTCATAATACAGGGCGCTCGGATGACTCGGGCACAAATTCAGGCTTTGCTCTCACGCGTCCCGGCGTACCGCCATTGGGATCAAGCCTCCGTGCTGTGATTCCCGGATGCTGAGGAAAGGCATTCCATGTAGGTGGTCGCGTCTGGTATTGCACCGTGGATCCCGAAATAGTTATTTGAGTATTTTCCCGAAATAGTTATTTGAGTATTTTCCATAAATAGCTACTTGAGTATTTTCCCGTAGTACTTTCAGTACTTCTCACCCCGTTTGACTCTCCAGGTCCGGTTGAACGTGGGAATCTCGATATTCGATCTGGTGGCGCCCTCTCTTTACCAGCAACCTACACATATCACGTCACGCTTGCCCTGTGGCGTACCGCTGTGAACCACGCCCATCTCCCTGAGCGCATTCGAGCCGAGGCCTTTAGCCTGTTTTATCGACTTCCCAGGATGAGCGTGCCCCATTTCTCGGAGTTGTGTCGTAAGGACAATTTAATAGCGTAACAAACAACTAAATATAACAAGTATACCGAGTGTAACACGACTAAGGCACTCCCCCCCCCTTTTCTTTATTTTAGAAGATAAAACTTGGTATAGCATAAGTTACTAAGGACCGGTTCTACCTATATACCTAGAATAAGCCATCTGAGCTGTAATTGTCATAGTTTCCTTTGTTACAGCAATCGTTTCTAGGGTATTTATTCAGAGGATAATTTTATCCTTGGTTTGTAGAACCGGCCTTTAATAAACATAACTTTTTAACATACAAGTATTTATTTAACTACGGTTGCAGCGGAAGTGATTATTGGATTTTTGGATTCTGCATCTTTCCTGAATATAATGATATCACATAACTGAAATTTCAAATGTCAAACTTTTTGGTAAAATATTCTTACAATTTTTAAATTTAAGTGTGTCATGGCTATTCTGATTTATTCCAGTCAACCCATGTAAGCTATAAAACGGAAGTGACGTCGAAAGGAGTAAATTAGATATGTGACTTATAACTATTACGTATAGTAATATTAATGACAATAAGACCCAAATTTCAACTAATAACAATAGCTATACTATGAGTGGATCGCCACTACACGCTTTTAACCAACCTAAAATATTCATAATTGACAATTTAAGATACACACATTTATTTATTGAACTTAGTAATAGCAAATAAGAAAAAAATCATTAACTTGTAGTAAAAACTACACATATATAAATAATCCTCACTCAACCAGACCTTTGTTTCGTAAACCTTTCATCTTTATGGCGAAATCAAACACTATTTTTAAGTAAATTTTACTTATTTGTAGAACAGAAACGTAGGTGAATTACTATTTTAGAAACGAATACTACACAAGTTTGGGGGAAGAATCCATAAAAACATCACTAAGAGGTTACTTAAAGGATAAAGAGGTACTCAGAACTTCCCTCGCAAGTGGACGTTGTGACACTAAACAATTTTACAAATCAAAGAATGATAGGGGTAGAAATATGTTCACATTCGTAATAATACTGAAACAATAAAAGGAAATACTTAGCAATGCAAATTAAATAAATTTTAATCAAAAAAAAATTGCCGACGATGGGATTCGAACTACAGCGCCTGCGAACGCGAATTTAAATTTGGGCGCCTGATCCATGGTCCTATCGAGGAGGAGCTTTGCCATGCATGGCTGTATGCAATAACTGAACAGACTTGCTCAAACTTTTTGGCTCTTTTACGACATTACCCTTTATCTGTTGCACCCAATTTTTATAAAGTGTAAATTATTACTTTGATCTATTTCCGACTTAACGCAAAAATAAACAAAATACAAAATTTTAAGGTGCTTACCATGTATTTTCTCCCGAATTTTCTCGGTTTCATGTCAGATAGATGTACAATCTACATGCAAAATATCGTTTTCCTCGAACAAATATTTTTTTGATATACCGCCAACAGACGGACAAAAAGACAGACAGACAGACGAACGGACAAACAGACGGAACTGAGAAAACTTGTTTTTAGTCATCTAGGGACCCTGAAACGTGAATATCTGAAGAAATCCCGGAAAGCGATTTTTTCGTGATTACAATATTTCGTCTTGTAGACAGGGGAAGTAAAAACAATTAAAATATCAAGAAATGTCGCTAGCAAACGATGCTTTGAAGGAACATAATCTAAAGTATAACCTGGCGAAGTATGTATTACAATGTAGAAAACGTCCCCAACACAAATTGGATTTAAATTCCATAACTTGGGAGTTAGGTTATTCAGGATTTTACAGTCAATCAGTTGCTACATTAACAGCTAGTCTTATAAAAAGCTTAATTTGAAATTAACTTTAATTCTTTGTTAAAATAAGCAAAAGCGAATCAAAATTTGTTTACTAATGAGTACAATGTCATAAGCACTAACATTTTGATGCGCTTTTGTTTAGTTTAACTAAGAATTAAAGTTAATCTCAAATTAATGGTCTTTATAAGACCGCCCGTAAGAGAGGCAACACTATACTTAAATACGCATTTACTGCATCACTTAACTTTAGCAGCTTTTTTTTTAACGACAGCCACTGAAAATAAACGATAGTAGAAGATTCAAGGTTTCTAGTTGACGAAAAAATTGTGTTCTTAGTTGCGTCTGTCTGGCTGGCTGTTGGCGGTATAACTTAAAAAACTATTTGTTGGGGAAAAACGATGTTTTTAATACGGATTATATTATCTATCCAGCATGAAACTAAGAAAATTTCGAACACGTATGCAGTGTGAGCAGCTTAAAAAATAAATTTTGCTTATTTCTGCTTTAATTGAGAAATAGATAAAAGTAGCAATTTGCACATACCTCAGGTTTTACCCTTGACGAAAATGGGAACCAGTCGATCGAAAGCGTTCTTGATGGGTGAGGCAGCGAACGCTTGCTTCTTCCGGCTACGCGCATATTATTGAAATGTATTCACAGCCTCGTTCGCAGGCGCTGATGTTCAAATACCACCACGGTAAGATTTTTGTAGTTAAACATTGATATAATTTGCATTACCAAGTGTTTTTTTATTGTTTCATTGTTATTACAAACGTGAAGATATTTTTACCAACACCTATTTTCCTCTGAATTTTTAAATTGTGTAGTGTCACAAGGTCTACTTACCAGGGAAGTTCTGAGTAAAACCCTTTACAGATGTTTTTATTTAAAATTAAATTCTAAAAACGAAAAACATTGTTTCTGCTAGAGTGGAGGCCCAAAAGGTAGTCCTTATACAGGGTGTTTGCTAAAATGTGTGATTCCACCCTCCACAACAAGTAAAAATCCGGTGTGATACACTCACACAACTTCCTTTTACAGTGATCTTATAATTAGCCAAAAATTTGATTTTAAATTTTTAAGTATTTGTCAAAAATTTTCAAAAATTACAAATTCTACAAAAACGGTACAAAATAGAGCGTTAGGTGAAGAGACAAATTTTCGCTAGAATTTTAAGCTGAATTCAAAAAGTTAATTATATAATGGGTGTTTTATTTAAAATAGGAGTTAATTAAGAAAATAGAATAAAAAACAAAAGAAGCCCATTTTAGAAGTATTGAACTGAAAAATCACATATCTCACTTCAAGACACATCAAAAATGTAATAAAAATGTGAAGTTTGAAAAAAATCGTTACAGCCGTTTTTGAAAAAATCGAAAAAAACTGAAAAATTACGAGAGTAAACATCTACTTTAGGTTATACGATTTTCTTCAAAAACTTGCTGTCTCATCTACATAGTACACAAAACTTATATATGAAGTTTCAACGCCATACCTCTTTTCGTTTTTGAGATATTCTGTTCACAGACAGACATATAGACAGACAGACAGACAGACAGACACACAGACAGACAGACAGACCAATGAAAAAAAATATGTTTTTTGGGTTCAGGGGACTCTAAAACGTGAAGATCTGTTGAAAACTCAATTTCGAATTTTTGGGGTGAATCCAATACTTCCTTTATCGTAAAAGGAAGTAAAAAATGCTGCACACTAACGCCCTCCGAGATATAGCACATTTATTTAAAGATATTTTCAATTACTAATACAATTCACTTAAATTTAGTATATGCTTGCCAAATATAAGTCATTACATTAAATTATAGTCCAGTGCATTTATCCGAAAAATAGGTGTTACCTCGGAAAAAATCCTAGAGAGCTGAAATTTGGTTTACACCTACCTTTCATCTTTCCAAATAAGGGTTGAGAAGTCCCCAACGATCCGTTGTCCGCATAACTTTTTCGAGTGCTCAGAAGGTCGATTTTTCGGTTTTTCAACTATATCTTCGTTCCTATCGACTTTACGACTACGAAGGTGCAATAACAAAAGAAAGGTAACAAAATTCTCTATCAAAAAGTTATGTATAGTTTTTACATACAAGCAATAGTTTTCATGGAAATTCGGTAGGAAGGTCATGAAATTAGGAAATATCCTTGTTCTGCTCCTGAAGACGCAGCATCGCTATCTTTTGAAGACGTTAGACAGTCAAATAATGTTGGTGAGTTGAAAAATTTGACGACAAAATTTCTGAGTTACAAAATAAAAGTCCTACTATTGTGGGGACAATATTTCGTAATGATTACTGTTGCAAAGGGATTTGTAAGAGCAGAAAGAACGGGAAATTGGAAGATGCATTTAACTGCTGTAAAAAAATGCTGCAATATTTTCACGCAGCAGGACATTTTCTTTATGCAAAATTAGCCCATTTGTATATTCAGGACAAGAAGAGATTAGAAACTTCGATGAAAAATGAAGCTTTTAAAAAATTCACTGGCAACTTTTAACTATGTCCATACAAATTTTGGTGAAAATGCGGTGATTGCTTTTGATGGG
The DNA here is from genome assembly GCA_940337035.1 of Agriotes lineatus. Taxonomy (NCBI): domain Eukaryota; kingdom Metazoa; phylum Arthropoda; class Insecta; order Coleoptera; family Elateridae; genus Agriotes; species Agriotes lineatus. Next base: position 225,529,113 of record OW679194.1, on the reverse strand, counting down.
TATGTATAACAACAGCATACACAATGCGAAAGCTATGGAATAACTTCGCCGATCTTCAAAAACTTTATCTTCAGATGTGTTTTTGACGAGACCATGAATGTAACAGTTAGCCAGGAAACGTTTCTTTCTAAAAGCAACAACAAATGCAAATTGATTTCGATGCTGTCAGAGAAATTCGAAGCCACAAATTTCCTCGTGGAACAGGCTGAGGGTAATGCTGACGTTGTCATAATTGAAAGAGCACTGAAACATTCATTTACAAATACAACCGTTGTTGTTGGAAAAGATATTGATCTTTTGGTTATTTTAACGGCTCGAACACCTGTTGGGAAAGATTTCTTTTTCTCAAACTGGGTAAAGGAGCAGTTCAGCAAAAAACGTTCTCTTCCCGAAGTTTCAATCAACATGAAAAGAGCAAGGACCATATTTTATTTTTACATGCGTTCTGTGATTGTGATACATCTGCTATTTTCCATAAGGGAAAAACAGGAACTCTGAAATTATTGCAAAAAAGACTGGACTTACAGAATGCAGCTTAAGTTTTCAATAAAAGTGATGCGCTCCACAAATCAATTGCTCATAATGGATTACTATATTTGTTGGGCATACATGGCGCTCCAGTTAAAGAAGATTCCATAAACACCTATCGTTATTTGTGCTTCGCTAAATCCGTAGGTAAAGACAAATCTGCAAGGTTAAACCTATTAGCACCTAGAGCCAAAGCAGCTGAAGAGCATCTCTACCAAGTCTACTATCAAGTACAGACTTGGTGGGGTAATACATTGAATCCAGAAGATTGGGGATGGATATTGAAAGACAACTTATTGCACGTAAAAAATCATCAGCACCTCCTGCTCTGGACTGTTTTCTAAAAATGATTATTTGTAATTGTACGAACGGCTGAGGACCACTATTGGGACTTGTCTGCACACCAATTTGCGGTCATTGTCACGGACAATCTTGTTTGAACGCTGCACCAATGGAGGATTTGCAGGTAACCGAAATCGAAAGCGACCACAACATTGACAATCCAGACATCGATTCTATGTATGCCTTTGAGCAAGGGTCTTTGCTCCCATCAACAATATTCAAGATGAATAATAATATTTCCTAAACTCATGACCTTCCTTCCAAATTTCTGTGAAAACTGTTACTTGTATGTAAAAACTATAGATAACCTTTTTTGTAGAGAATTGTATTACCTTTCTTTTGTTATTGTACCTTCGTAGTCGTAAAGCCGATAGAAACGAAGATATAGTTGAAAAACCAAAAAATCGACCTTCTGAGCACTCTAAAAAGTCATGCGTACAACGGATTGTTGGGGACTTTTCAACCCTTATTTGAAACGATGAAAGGTAGGTGTAAACCAAATTTCAGCTCTCTAGGATTTTTTCCGAGGTCACACCCTAAATGCACTGGACTATTAGGCCTGTTCTTGCCGAAATGCCTGAATAATACACGTATGCAATTATGATTAACTTAGTTTTGTGTTACGGTAGTGCCAAACAATTCGGAATGATGCAGATATCTTTGAACGTGTTTGATGATACATCGTGATTATTTTTGCATAGTAGTGAATAGATAACAATCGTAACATTATTTCTAAGTGAATTGTATTAATATTATAACTAGCCTAATTCATTTAGGTCAACTAAGTTGTAACGCAAATAGGCAATTTCTTTAAATAAATCTTGGAGAGTGTTGATGGGCGAACAAAAGGCAATACGCATCTTTTACTTGGTTTGAAGGTTAAAATCACTCCTCAAAGTTTGAGACATCGTTTAACAAACACCTTATTTATAAATTATGTTGTTCCTGACTCTTTGTCTGCTCGTATTCCTGTGTATGTGTCTACGTCACGTGTTCATGGGCACCGATCGGGCGCATCTCGTCTGCAATCAGCAATAGTTCCTTATGCTGCCACTATGCTATTTATGACACAAAGGTAAGCATGTGTATGTGCATTTATCTGGTAGCGATGGTCTAGCGCTACCTACAAATTAGATTTCTTCTGGAAGGGGGGATGCGAATCCCATACTACATTGTTTTTCTCTTGAAGTTAATGTAATTCGCATTACTAAGTATATTCCTCTACTGTTTCAGTATTATTAACAACTTTATATATTGTTTACCTATTTTTCATAACATTTAACGGACTTCAATCTAGCAGCAGGTGTTTTTATTTCGGTGGACTTTAGTAAAAATGTTAAAACATTTTCTTTTGCAGCTTTTTGCGTACACTCCAATTTGAATAGAAATAAGACCACCTATGTAGTGAGCTCAAACGCTGGTTTATAAGTATACAGAGTGTATCTGAATTGCCTGGCCAAACTTTACCAACATGATGTATTGGAACAAAACTGTAAAAAGAGTTCCTATAAACATATGTCCAAAAATGCTTCCTTTAAAAGTTACGCTCGATTTTCAAAATTGATACAAGCAAAATATCATAAGGTTGTTATTTCAACCGTTTATCCGAGTTTGTCAAGTGTGCGGTGGTCGAATTAGATACTATCTTTTTGTTATTTAGCAATTAAGAGACAGACATATACAAAGTTTCACAGTTTCAAAGTTAGTTATGAATTTTATTAACGAAGAAATGGCAGACATGCATTTCACGTATGGGCGAGCATACGGCAACTGTAATTTAGCTCTACGGATTTATGTCGAGACATTTCCGACCAGCGTCTTCGTGAGAGAGGATCTTTTAAACAGAATACTGAAGATTGTGGGGTTTCGATAGAACCTGTGATGAAACAACACGAGGTACTCGACTTCAGGTTGCAGGGAATGTATCCATACAGTAAGAATTGAATTAATTGAAGTAATACTTACACTTCTGCAAAATTGGGGTTGCACCTATATTTTCCAGGATAAGTTCAGAATTTCTTGAAAATCCTAAAAGCCTCAAAGAGAACAACCTTCTCCTAAAACTGCCAAGACACGACAAGATCACTAACCAAGTTTCTAGTTTTGAAAATTCCCTAAGGTTATTAACTAATTGTCAAGAACTCTACTTTACCGACCAATTAGCAAAATGAAAAGTTACACCTTGAAACTTATATGTTAGATGAGTTGCTTACCTATTACCTTAAAGTGAAAGGCGTTGCATATTAATTGGGAGACCAATATAGAACAATTACCCTTAGTTCATTAATGTTCACTTAATAAGAAGAAAACCCACACTAATTTTCCAGGCAATTGCTACGGAATGCTCAGTATTGCTTTCGAACACGACAATTTTCATAAATTTACAATTTTCCCGATATCACCATCTCAATCGCCAGTAGCCCAAAATTATATAAATGTTCTCGTGAAACTATATAGCTTTTGTGTAGACAGTAACTACGACGGAAAATTAATAGAGGACGAGTATGTTATTCCTGATAGCTGTAAATATTGTAACTCGGGAACGTCTATTTGTAGTTAGGTACCAGTAGTAAACGTTAAGCGGCTACTGAACTACGTCATCAAATTGTTGTAGTGACAACACTTGTCGACTGTAGAGCATGCGGTTACGATTTCGAATATCAGTCAGGAGGGGATTCCTTTTAAATGATTGAAAAATGCTGCAAATTTCTACCGCACCCTTAGATCTGAAATTACACCTTATCGGAGCTGTGTGCCCCGTTCGCACTTTTTGCTAACGGGATTGATAAACCGCCACCCAATTTTAAACTGATTTCCTCCATTTAGGACATTCCCGTTCCTTTCCACGAATTATCTTTAGCCTAAATCGACAAAATATGACAACAGCTATAGCACACTGAAAACGCCGTTCAACAGATTACGAAGACTATAACCGATTGGGCTTCCCAAACAGCGCATAGCAAAAACCGCGATACAAACAGTGTGTCAAAGTATCGATAAGGTACTTGTATCGTCCCCCAAGCAATTGTAGTATATATTTGTATGTTATATTAAACATGGTCAGTAATAACTAAAATAATTATTATTTTCAACTCTTTAAAGTGCAAAACCCTGAAGTCTAAAAAAGAACCTTTTTTTGTATTATTGCCTGTTTGAAGATAAATAAAAACCTGTGTGCAGGAAAATCTTCAAAAATCATATTAGGTGATTTTCAAAATGGGTGACAAATATACTTACCAGGGAGTATTTCAATAAATACCGAATTGGGAGTTTTTGCTGGTAAATGTAATTACCACTTTTGTGCAAACGGGTCAAAAGTTATTAACAATAACTAATTCTGGTAATGTTTTTGATGCAATACACAAATATTTGTACATTCAAACCACGAAATATAGCAAAAAGTAACACGAAAGTAATTTCCCAAACTAAAACGACACAATCAATCAAAAAGCAAATACGAAAAAAATCAAATCGTGTCTACATGATTGTCCATGTATGGAAATAATCCGATAAAATGTATATGCAGTTTCAAATATCGAATAAAATTTAGTTTCTTTTAAATTTCAGAACTGGCAAAGGAAGTTGAAGGTTACATAATCCGTTAGTGGTAAAAAAATGCTTTATTGGCCATGAAGTAGAAATTTACTTTGAAAAGCAAAAACATATATTCTAGCACCAAAATAATAAAGTTTAGTGGTAAATAGTTCTACCACTTTACTGTAGCTGAATATTCCAGAAATAAACCGATATAACGTCTTTGCCGATAACACCAGGAATGTTTCCTTTACGTTGTACACAATTCAATTTGCCTTCTGATAATATAATTTTGACATCGCAAAAGTTCTGAATAATAAGCACATAAAGTGAATTAGATAAATTTGAATTTCAGTGATCATAGCCTTACTTCATCTAAATTTGCCGATAAATTGTAATTCTGAGTGCTATTCAAGAAAGTTTATCGCTAGAACAAAAACAGTCATAATGCAATGCTCTACTTACCGTTTTAAGAACGCAAATTCAAAATTGTATGCAAACAGACCCCAAAACAGTCACTTTAAGTCTAGTAATACACGTAGGGTAAGGTGGGGCAGGTTCTTACAGGGGCAAGTTGTTACATTGCAAATAATTCCTTTATTTCTACTTGTAACGCCCTCCATTCGGCAGAGGTACAACAATTAGTCAAGTTTAACACTCCTATGAAGTTTGAAATCTGTATCTATGGCACTAACAAAATTATTTCATGTCATTGTTTTAACACGTGTGAAGTGAATTAGTTACTTTTGCCAAATCGAGTTTAACCTGCTAAACGGTGAGTAATCATTTAATCTATTTGTATTGGTTGATGACTATCGCTATTTGTCTCACATTTCGTCCATTTATTTTTTGGTTCTAACTCAACGATTCACAGAAAAATTAACATAACCATACTTATCACCTACGGGGCTGGTTGTTACAATCTTCGTGGGGCACGTTGTTACATGTAACAACTTGCCTGGTCTGTTTGATGCTTTACTCCGAATCAATAAATGAAGATTGGATTCAATGTACGATGTGCAAAAGATGGGCACACGCGTCCTGTGGTAATAAGGCAGTTTATTATGTTTGCTTAAACTGTATATCCGATAGTGACTAGTTGTAAGGTGGATATATTCCTTTTTCCCTTGTTTCATTATTATTAATGTTTTTATTGTTTTTTTTGAGATATCTAATTAATAATTATTATTTCGTACCTACTTTAAATATGCTTTTAGTTACAAAATAAAGTTTATTTTCTGTCTAACATACACTGTAACAACTAACCCCTCGTGGTGTAACAACTTTCCCCACTGTGGGGCATATTGATACATTTTGCAATAGTGTCTTGGAATATAAATAACTTTTCTATGTTTGTAACAAAATGCGGATTAAAATTTGTAGTTCAAGTAGAAGTGTTACTGATCACTTGGGTTGATTTATTTTTTTAATTCGATACTTGAGTTTGGTAAAAAAAATTAAAACGTTGAAATTGTAACAACCTGCCCCACCTTCCCCTAAACGTTGCTGGTAATTATGCTTACCGCTTTTATGAATTTTGCAATTTCACCGCGGGAGATTTAGAATGAGGTAGGTATTTTAACCAAAGACTGTTCCTACAACTATAATGGATTGTAAGGGTCATATTACATACAACACTACATGCAGTCTGTCGTTTAAAAGTAAGTGGTAAAAATGCCTACCAGCACCATTTAAAAGATTAACACTTGTGACTCATGTATGTATATGGTTGATTTTGCACATGTCAAGGTTTCAAAATCTACACGAGCGGCGTGAAGGCGTAAATGCGAATTAACTCTATTTTCAGAATATTATTTAGTTTAACCATTTTCATTATATGTTTTTAAATGAAGAAAGCTGTGACGCCAGGAACCCTCATAGCCAATTCGGTTTCGCAGTCACAGTGTTAATATACTGAATTCAAAAAGCGAGTTACCAATAGATGCATTAGAAAATTATTTAAAATATAATACACTCACGTGTGTAAGTAAAATTGATTAAATATAAATCTCTCCTTAGTGCAATCGTCCCTATAATGTAGACGAATTTTCTGAATATACAATTGAAAATGAACATATACGTCGTATATATAGGTGCATACGTATTTATGTGAATTAGTTTTAAATGCTATTTTCTAAATACAGTTTTGTGACATATATTTCCAAAAACTATATCTAATAGTCGCTATTCTATACAGTAATAAATTGTTGATTCCGTGCTACTCTCTGTATTTGATTTTTTTGGTTCATCCTTATGTAGAAAGTGATATAAGCCTAACCAAAATTGCAAAACTGACAAATAAAATGCAATACACAAAAGCGTAAGCCTCTCAATGCATGTATTGAAATAGATTATTAAAGGTTCTGTATAATATTTTGAATAGGATCCACAAAAGAAGATATTTTTACTAGAAACTCAACATTTCCCATTTCTGAATAATTCTACTGCAATTAAGTCTATTAATTCAAGTCAAGCTGGAAATTAATCGGAATGTGGAGTATCTTTCTCAACAAATTATTTATACTTTCCATTTCGCCTCAGGTGCCTTATTGCCATAAACAGGTTAGCAGTCTTAGTATTGAATTGATAAATTAAAATTGACTCGCGCCTACGATGAAATCCGAATACCTTTGTAAAAATAAACTAAATATACTACCTGCATTTTTTTTACAAAGCAAACAGGTCGTTACGGAACTTATCGGTGGCGTCAGCCACCAGTGTTAAATTCGGCAAACATTCGACAAACCGTCATTTGCCATGGAAATGATGCTATTGAATGAATATAAGAAATGATTCCGTTTTCTAATACTCATTTTTTTTCTTCGCTGCTTCAGTTTATTACGAATGGCAAGAGGTCCAAGTTAAGGAATGTTATTATAAATGATTGAATGCCAAAAGTAAAATTTTTATTTTACTGTGCTGTTAGAAGAACTTCACGAGGCAACCAGTTCACTTCTTGAATGCCTTTTATTTAAAAACAAATCCAATTAACCTTCTAGGACACACAACTAAACATATGGAGGCGCAACTACTAGAAAACACTGTGTTGATTGTTGTACATTGCTTTGATATTAGGTTTAAATTTCGTGTTTATAAAATGTTTTTGTAAAAGTACATTAAAAAATATACCATTTACTATTTTTGAACAATAAAAGTCGTTGGTGTTTTTCAGTACGATTATAACTCAGTTATATCATTTATAATTAATTTTCACGAAAGTACGGAATTTTGTGAAGAATATATTCTGTTCTATGTCGTATGTGTTACTTCCTGTCATATTTCATACATATTACTTAGCTACGGTACATTAGAATTCAGGAAATATATATGCACGTTCTACGACGATTTTGCCAAAAGTTCAAATAAATATAAAGCAAAATTGTCTAATACCCTTTGCTATAATAACTCATTTACCGTCAATGATAAATTTTTGTAATAGTATAAGATACTTTAACTCAAGTTCACCTAAATATGTGTACTGTTTCAATCTAGTTGCTTTACGTAGAAATCTAAATAACAATCTGAAATATTTCAAATGTGATATTGCCTGCTAATGCAAATAAGCAGCAAGTGCCTATAAACAGCTTAGTAATTCCTATTAATATGATGCAATTGGAATAGTTTCTTAGCACTGTATCAATAATTGGATATTCTTGAAAGTGGCTGTTTGCGATAGAGAACTAAGTTATAGTCGACGCATTTGCAGAATAATTTAAAAATATTTGTAACCAACTGAAATACTTACAACAATAAAAGTGCAAACCTATAAAATCTGTGTGTTTTACTTAACGGCTATATTTTGCAAATTGCTACATAAAAACGTTTTGAAACGATGAAGCCAAAATATCTTCCATTAATGCAATAGCAATAGCGTAGGTTTGATTTAAGAATGCTTTTAAAACTGTGGCTGTAAATGTTAAATTTCCATGCTTCATATTTATATCTCAAAAATATTTCTGCAAATTGAATTAGTACATTCACATTAAAAATAACTGAATTGAACATTGAAACCAAGCAAATCTGGAAATATTTTGCAAGCTTGAAAGTAGCATTATTAATGGTGGAAAATATGATCGAACGGTGCATTAATAAAGTAATAAGATAAAAGTAGTACCTAGGAGACTGGAAGTTGTAGATATCAGTAAAGCAAACACTGTTGCGACAACTTCGCACCTGAAACGCGACCGCTGAAGTTCCATTGCTGAAGTTACCGTCTGCGTGCCGCATGTCGACTGAGCTTTCGTCGCGACGCTGACATAATAGACAAATGCACGCTTGCGCGATAAATTTGATTCATTCCTACATGCAATGTATTGTTTCCGGGAACTCGCATTCAAAATGCATTTCCAATGCTTTATTCCTGTATCAGGCGCTTCCATTCGCCAGAACTAAGATAATTAAAGGTCGAGTTTGGGCAGCGTTCTTTAAAAAGAACTCGCAGGCTAACCACCAAATAGGATCTTTCTAATGTAATGAAACGAGAGAGACTTTTTAAAACGCAGGAGCTTGTTCCAGAATCACCAAAGTTTCTCTTTCTTTAGGTAATTTCCCGCGAACTAGGTTAGTTTCCCTTCTTATGTTCTTAATATTTAATGCGCAATAATGAAATTGTTCAAGCAGCTAATGACTAAAACTCGAACGTATTACCTTGATGTAGTAACCTTTGAGGGACAATAATAAGACTATCAAAAAGACATAACAAACGACGTCTACAAAAATTCCATTCAGATAATGAGATCATTGATCTTTTATAAATAGCCCAGCTAACAATAAATTGTAATGATATTTCCATTCTACCATCGTTAATAAATCAGTCGGATATATCTATTTACTGAAATGTTTGGTGATCAGGGATCACCGTAAACTATGTAAATCCTTGTACATAATTATAATAGCACAAACTTATTGATACAGAATATCAATAGGTACAAGACTAATAATAACTAAAATGGTAGATTTTCGTATTCAAGTCAAATTTTATTATCTGGAAGAAGAAATATCAGGCCAGTATTCACTTCTCTGCTACCTATAAGCTAATCTGAACCGACCGCCCATTTTTTCTAACGCATGTGTCAAAACTATTGAATCTTGAATTGTCTTCCGCGGTAGTCCAAGAAAAATAAGCAAAAAATTACACGAATCTTGAAAAAATTAGTACCAAGGAATTTGGTAGAAATGTTACATTTACCTTTTTATTGAATATAATATATTGAAAAAATGGACGCTTATTTTGGTTTTTTACTTCATTTTACAATAAAGAAAGTGTCGGATTAACCCCAAAATTTCGAAATGATTTATTTTAAGGTTTTTCTGATAATTATAAAATTTTTCCCATTTTCCAACCCCCAAATTCAACTGCACCGAAAAATTCCTACATCCAGAATTGTCTTAAAAAATTTAATCGACCAGAAGAAAGTCTCCAAACAGCGACTTTCACACAAATATTCATTTTAAGGTATTTCTGATAATTATAACGTTTTTCTCATTTTGCAAACCCTAAATACACCTAGGCAGCAAAATTCTCATACCCGAAATTCTCTTAAAAATACAGTCGACCAGCAGAAAATCTCTAAACAGCAAATTTCACACAAACATTGATTTTAAGGTTTTTATGTGAATTATAACGTTTTCCCCATTTTGCAATCCTCAAATACACCTGGGCTGCAGAATTCCCACATCACAAATTTTCTTAATAAATACAATCGACCAGTAGAAACTCTGCAAACAGAGAATTTTAAACAAACATTAATTTTAAGGTTTTTCTGATAATTATAAAATTTTTCCCCATTTTCCAACCCCCAAATTTAACTGCACCGAAAAATTCCTACATCCCGAATTGTCTTAAAAAATTCAATCGACCAGAAGAAAGTCTCTAAACAGCGACTTTCACACAAATATTCATTTTAAGGTATTTATGATAATTATAACGTTTTCCTCATTTTGCAAATCCTAAATACACCTAGGCAGCAAAATTCTCATACCCAAAATTCTTTTAAAAAATACAGTCGACCAGCAGAAAATCTCCAAACAGCAAATTTCACACAAATATTGATTTTAAGGTTTTTATGAGAATTATAACGTTTTCCCCATTTTGCAATCCTCAAATACACCTGGGCTGCAAAATTCCCACATCACAAATTTTCTTAATAAATACAATCGACCAGTAAAAAGTCTGCAAACAGCGAATTTTAAACAAATATTAATTTTAAGGTTTTTCTGATAATTATAACGTTTTCCCCATTTTGCAACAACCAAATCCACCTGGGCCAGTACGATTAGCGTTGGTTCATCCTCTTTGCAACTAGCCCCAAATCACATTTCGATCTCTCAAAAACTATGCGATGTTACAGCACCGAACGCAAAAAATCGATTTATCCCTTGTATTCTTGTCCCCTCGAATCTTACATTTGCACAACCCTCTCCAGAAAGTTTGCCCTTGACGAGACGTTTGTAATGACACCAACAGCATTCACGTGCAATACGCGCAACCTGCAAATATTCGCGAAAACTGCGCATTCTCCAAGCTTCGCACAAATCGCTAGAAGAGCCCCATATTGTTAAATGTTAAAAAGTTTCACATAAAAACTGTAGACTTCCGGAGAAGAAGCGGAAAAGATAATTTTCGAAAATGGAGAACCAATATCAGATTGTAATAAATATAATAAAGTACAAATCCAGAAAGATGGGAAATACGAAAAAGAAATTCGACAAAGAATAAGACAAGGTAGAAGAGTTACTCAGAGATCAAAT
>OW679194.1:225368948-225517859 GCA_940337035.1 Agriotes lineatus | reverse complement strand
AGCCATCTTAAGCGCTCTCACAGGGGTCAGGACCACCAAGATGTTCGTATGATGGCCGGAGAGCACGCACTCTACCAGTCGGCCACCGCTCTCGCGGTTACTCGAAATGTCAATATTAGAAACGAGGCAATATCAAAACTGTGTTTACGACCAATTAAACTTTGAGTAACGGTTTCAGGTCAGAAAAGACAAAATTTACATTTTAAAACAGCTGGCGTGTATCACGTTCCTTGTTTTTGAGCCTCGAGTTACTTGGAGATATTGCTCGTTCCATTGATCTAAGACTTCAAAAAAATAAAGCGATTGCAAACACAAACGCCTTACAAAATTAGCCGTGGCTAAGCATACTTTTACAAATGGGCCTACTTTAAAATGGGAATCAGCCAGGTACTAGCCAGAGTACCTCATTACTTCCCAAGAATGGTACATGAAGCCATATAAATAGAAAAACATCCAATAATATAAACAGGGAAGATGATTTTAAACTCTGTAAAACTAGGACTTCTGTAATTCGAGGTCTAAAGCATTGGACTTGAACGACCAATGAACGTTACGCGGTTCTGCACGGCTGGCACAGAGGACTATAAATACATCCATGCCGTCCTCGAGCTGTGTGTTATTCCTGAGTCAACAGAGTACCTTCTGTGAGGTGAACGCCGGGGCAGTATTTCTCCTCTTCCTGACCTTTCTTCCAGTCTCCAGCCCCTCCTTTCTCTCACCAATCTCGAGTATCCCGTTCTTGGCTGAAGAGGGACGGCAGGTCCATATAGCAGCCCGCCCCAGTTGGGGAATCAAAATAACCTTAACCTTTTTGCCTTTTCCTTTTTCTCGAGCTGTTACAGCAAATTTGACTCTGATGATGCAAACTGCAATGTCTTCCGAAACGTTAGTCTATATGGGTGCACAATCAGTAACAGGCCAAATATGCCTGAGTATCCTTGTTCACAAGATACTCTAATAACACGGACACATCATCGGCGGGTTGTAAGGGTTCTGAGGCCATCAAAGAATTAACCGTTACACATACCCTTGTTTAAGTTCACAAGGTGTTAGGCACATTAAACCAACAAATGCCGGGTATTTATTTACAAAGACGACGCGGTCTAAGCAAACATTTAATTCTAATATTGACAATTTATATTATTACCATTTCTCCTCTTAACCAAACAGTTTTTGAATTATTAGCTGCAGAAAGACATCAGCAGATATCAGTGACCATACCGTTGCCACTACAAGCAAGCGGGTTTTCTGCAAACAATAAAGTAAAAGACTTCTTATAAAATATCTTGCTGTCCAATTAAAAAGTCCATCTAAAAGAGGCCGAAGGTGATGGTACATTGCAGCTGCAGAGCAGAAATTGTTACTTGTCCTATAATATGGGTCAATGAAATCCCAGACTTCGATAAGTATAAATATGTTTCCAATAATTTTTGATCAGTAAACATCAATTAGTTTTCTCCTTTATGCAGCGTCCATCTTTAGACGTAAGAACCCCTTCCCCCTGATTAATACCCACTGATACCTGTTTTGGATTTTATATGCACCTGTAGTTTATTTACGTCGTCCACCCGTCTTGGATTTCGTCATTCTTTCTTTCTGCTTTCCATCCATGGTCGCCAGTGTATGATCGCTTTCGTCATTTGTCTTCACACATCATATCCACATGCTTTGTCTTACTCCATTTTTGGTTCGCAATTGTTATTCCAAAGTCTTCCACTCCTGTCTTCTATCTTATCCAAGTGTATAAATACTGAAACGGGACAATTCGTGCCACCTGTATTTATATGTTCTCTGAATGTAATTTGTTGGCAGTGGTCTGTATTATATATTTTATACATTCTTCTTATATACATTATCAGCAACAAGCCTAACCGTATCCTTTAAGTCCTAGCATGTTAAGTTAGCACGCCGTCTAAGCAATTGAATTTTGTTAAGTGGACACGCGCCATAGTCCCTTAGCGCGGGTGTGACGTGTTTAGAAAGCGCAATACAGCTAATTCGAAACGCCAAGTGATAACGAAATCGCGTTGCATTTACGAAAAACCAACAACACCAGGTTAGTTCATACTAGAAATTTGGCCACAAAATAGAGGCGATTGCACCATCAAAGACGACGGGGATTTACCTGTATGCAGCTGACGGAAGATTATTGCGTCATCGGTCGCCGCAATCTAAACAGACCAGATTGCGCAACGTGCAAGGGCGTTATAAGAATCGACAAGTCTCGGTGCTCAATTCCATTCGCGTCAATGACATTGAACTTGGCGTTGATAATCGAATTAGCGGTACTTTCTGGAAACCTTCCCAGACGACAATCCTGAGGATGACTCTATCGTACAAGGGCAATCGCCGGCATGGAAAAGCTGCGACGATTCTCCCGACGACAAGCGAATTGAGGAGCATGAAATCCAGGCCGCCATCACAAGAATGAGCACGCAGAAAGAGCCAGGACTCGACGGCTTAACGTGGACGCTGTCGGAAGAAGCTTTCTATAAGCTCCCTCAGCTATTGAAGGACCTCTTCAAACGGTGGCTGTCCCTCGGCGTCTTCCCACGATGTTGGAAGGTGCAGCTCGTCAAATCATTCCAAAGAAGAGCGTTCCAGATCCCACCGACCCGCGCGGTTTTCGACCTATAAAGCTTACTACCCGTTATCGGCAAGGTCCTGGACCGCATACTCGCAACCCGGATAGAACACCAGATTGCTATGACCGACGGGACAAACAATAACCAGTTTGGGTTCGTGCGCGGCCGAACCACCACGGATGCCATTGCAGCGGTGGTTGCGGAAATCAGATCGACGCGTGCTCGGGGTAATTATTGCGTCGCGATATCACTCGATATTTGGGGGGCTTTCGACCACGCGTGGTGGCCCCGGATAGTGTGGGAACTATAACGCCGCGAGTGCCCGGGAAACATTCTGGGACTGGTAAAATCAAACCTTTCCCAGCGTCGCGCGGTGGTCACCTTGCCCAGTGGATCCATCGAAAGGGACGTCTTCCGCGGCTGCTCGCAGGGATCCTGCACCGGACCGACTTCTTGGAAACTGCTATACGAAAGCATTTTCCGCGAACGGCTATCAGAAGGCTGCAAGATTTACGCCTACGCGGATGACACCCTGTTGATAATACACGCACGACAGTATAAGACACTCAAATCCACTGCGAATACTGCCCTCGCTACGCTAACTCAATGGGCAACGGACAACATACTCACCTTCAGCGCACAGAAAACCGATGTTGTCTTCTTCGGGAAAACTCCAAACCAGCAGCGATCCACGTTTATTCTTAACAGAGACAGAGTATACTGTAAGGACCACATAACTTACCTGGGAGTGCTCATAGACAACCATCTCAACTGGCATGCCCACACCTCCTACGCCAGCGCAAAGGGGAAAGAAATAACACACAAAATAGGAGCGGCCAGGTGCCTCACCTGGGGCTTTCGGGGAACCATCGCTACGGCTGGTATATGAAGGGGCAATACAGACGGCAATCACCCACGCCGCCTCCATCTGGGCCTGAGGGTGCGACGTCCGACACAGCCGCAAGCTACTCAGCGCACGGAGGGTGCTCGCCGTTAGGATAGCCACAGTGTCGACCGAGGGTGACACCGGAGCGGCCCTGGTTCTTTTCGTCGACGGCGTCGAAATTTTGAGTCGCAAGTTGGAACTAACGGAACAAAGCGAAATGGTAGCGATCCGCCACGCTCTTACACTGACCCAGGATTTCCAGCACGCCTTCGATGAGTTCTCCATCGTGTCGGACAGTCGCTCCGCTCTCCAGGCTTTCCACAACATGCGCGCTCCCAACGAGCTGACGGGCGAGGTCCGTCAGCTCCTCGCCCAGATTAACGCTGGCACCAACATCCGACTGCACTGGGTCCGATCATACCAGGGGAACCCAGTCAACGAGAGGGCCGACCAATTAGCTAAGGAGGCGGCCGCAGAACAGCGCGCGCCAGATTACGAAGTGGCAGGAGCAGCGTGGATTAAGGCACAACTACGGCGCTGGACAGCAGAAGCATGGAATCAAAGATGGATTACAGCTGGTACCAGTCGTCTCACAGCGCGGTTTATTCCAACCTTGGCAGCTCGTTTCGCATTACATTTAGTCCAGACGCAAACATGACACAACTCCTGACAGGCCATGGGAAATTCGCCGCATACTTGCTCCGAATCCGGAAGCGTCCGGACTCGGCCTGCGTATGCACGGCGGAACACGTCCTTCTCCACTGCCTAAATCTCTCAGACCTCCGCTCCCGCTTCGATACGAAATTAGCAGCAGCTGGACACCAATGGCCACAGACAATGGATCACGTCACAGCTCTCGCACCGGAACCAGAATGGTGGTCAATGTTAAGGGATCTTGCTGCAGCAGCAATCAAGGAACGTGCGGATCTTTAGCCAAGCAGTGAGGTGCCGGAGTGACAAATGAGTGTGAGAGTTTGGAAATGTAGGAGTGAACTATACGTTCCCCCCCCTGCCAAGTGTGCACTCCGGCCACTCCCTCGTGAGTGAATTCCTTTCTGCAGGCCACAACAGGTCAGATTGCAAGCAAAGACTGCTCATAACCTGAATAAGTAAAAAAGGGTATACTAGAGTAATAATATTATAATAATTAGGATATAATAGTAAGAAATAACACATAAGTTAAGCAGAATATGTTACATGACTATAAATAAGTACGATGTAAAAGCACAAAAATCACGGTGTAGTACCTTTTGGTGGAGCACCGGAGTTCCCTGTAACTGGGTAAATTAATAAATAGACGGCCTATTTAAACTGTTTTGTATGCCCTACCGTATAGCCTTTGTATTGTGTATTTCTTATATGTGTATTTGCTGGTATTTGTGCTTTATTGCAGATTATATATCTTTTTATGTAAATTAGGTGACAACGGGCTGACCTCAAACAATATTAGCATTACCCTTAGCTGCACTGATGATGCTCCTAGAGCCTCATAGCTCACCGACTGAAAAAGCTAGCGAACCAGGGCATTGTAACGTAATAAATCAGTAGGGTGTAGGGCTCGGCAAAATGCAGTGTTATAATATATATACATATATTTATCTAGGACGAAAAATAGCCAAAGAAAAATCCATTCAACATCTGAACTAAAAAGGCAAACAGAATTAAAATATATTACTTAAGGTACTCTAAGCTACATGTTTCGAGGAAATTTCCAAATATGGCACAGGGACGTGGCCATTAATTAAAGATGCAAGGAATAAAGATGAGAGTCGCTCAACGAGCGATGGAACGCAAAATATTGGGGATATCACTTAGAGATCTGGTGTGATACACACACACAGCTTAATTTTACAGTGATCTTATAATTAGTCAAAAAATATTTTTTAATTTTTAAGCATTTCTCAAAAATTAAAAAAAAAACAAATTCTACGGAAACCATACAATATAGGGCGTTAGTTAAAAAGATAAATTCTCTCTAAAATTTTAAGCCGAATTCAAAAATGGAATAATATACCGGGTGTCCTATTTAAAATAGAAGTTAATAATAAAAAAGGAATGACACCTACTTTAGAGGTATTCAGCTTGAAAATCACCTATCTCACATCAACACAAATTAAAAATGTGAAGTTTGAAAATAAATCATTAGAGCCGTTTTTTAAAAAATCGAAACAACTGAGAAGTCACAAGAGTGAACGCAATACTTCGGGTTATGCGATTTCTTCAAAAGCTTGCTGTCGCATCTACATAGTACACAAAACTTATATATTAAGTTTCATCGCAATACCTGTTTTCGTCTTTAAGATATTCTATTCACACACACAGAGACACACATACAGATTGACAGACAGATCAATGACCAAAATAGGTTTTTTTTGGTTCAGGGGACACGAAAACGTAAAGATCTATTGAAAACTCAATTTATAATTTTTAGGGTGAATCCAATACTTCATTTATTAGAAAAGAAAGTAAAACTAAGCGAAGAAACCAACACAACCAATAGAAGAAATACGACAACTAGTAGCACAAGTTAGAAGAAGTTCCGAAAAATACAGGGAACTAAATAGAGTAGTAAAACAGAAATTAAAACAGGACTTAGAGAAAAAATCCTAAGAACAACAATAGTAAGTAACGAAAAAACCTAAAAGTACTAAGAAGAAAACTTTCCCACGGAAAAAAGAAGAAAAATGTCTGAAACGTAGATAGCAAAGAACCACAAAGTACAACCTTCCAATCTATTGGCTTTTGTCGATTATTAGAAGCTTTCGACAGTGCTGAAAATAATGGAAACACCCAAGAGTGGAAGAATTGGCTAGGGATATTTCAAACAAATCCAAGGCATGACATAAATGCGATCTTTATCGTAAACCATACAAAAAGCAACCACACAGTAAAGGTAGAAAAGGGTTTTTTCAGGAAGACAACTGCAAAGTTATTCAGGTTTAGAAGATGTCTTTAAGATATTAAAGGGATAAATTTGACGTACTACAGGAGATGATTATAGCAAAACGAGAAGTCCATTATGATCGTGTTATAAATAAACATAATTAAAATATATGCCGCGTGTAGGCCAAGAAAGCAGAAAACAACCCTAAAATTTAAAATTAAGAAACAGAGGCGGTACATAACTACAATGTCCGCCAAAAAGTAGGCATAAAACCATATATCTAATACTTACTATATTGCTAGCGGCTATGAGTGGGAAACTTGCCAAGGAAGTGAGACAGACAACCAACTCTTCAATGTATAATGGTGAGCTGTGTGCAAGCGCGGCGGCGTCGTCCGGCCAATGGGGAAGTGGCCAAGTTTAAAATTCGCTTCTAGAGGCGGAGTTCGAATTCTCACGCATGCGCACGAGACGCGTTATACTCTAAGTGAGACTATGTCGGCGCCGTAATGTTTTCTGACGTTTCCAGGCCCTACTAGCAATATATGTGTATTATATATATGCATAAAACATATAGAAAAAAAATTATTTTAGATTTTTCAAAAACCTTTTTACGTCAATAATTTGTGATTGTCTAGAAACCTATTTAGCCTCTGTCATACATTTTTACTTATTTCGAAATGGAGTTTTTCGAAATTTTCAAAATCCGAAAAGTGCTATTTTCGGAAATTAAGTAAGATTTCAATGTTATTTTTTAAAGTGTGTTATTGCTAACTGAACAATCTCAAAGCCAAAAGAACCCTTAATCCTTTTCAACTTTAGCTAAAACTTAGTTTTTCAATTTTTTAAATATTTTTCAAAATTTCACATAGCAAGACTTAATATTAAAATTAAATTTTTTATGTGAAGACTTTAAAAATTTATAATTGGAAAAAATAATATAAAATGTTAATTAGTTCTTTATATTTTTTATTATTTACTGAAAAGTAGTATGTTTGCATAATTTTTACGTTTTTTATGCAAGGCGCTTTTTAGGAGAATAATTTTTCAATTCTAATTAATATATGTTTAAATGGCTTCAAGAAACTCTAATCTAATGAATTACTGTTACAAAGATTTTGTAAATGTAGTTTTACAGTTGTCTAAATAAGATTCCTTTTTCTACTAGTACTGTGTGGTTGCTTTTTGCAGATTTACGGTAAAGATAGCATTTATGTCATGTTTGGATTTGTTTTGAATATCCGTAGCCAATTCTTCCATTTTTGGGTGCTTCCATTATTTCCCTATTTTCAGCATCGTCTAAAGCTTCTGATAATCGACAAACTACAAATTGATTGGGAGGTTGTATTTTGTGGTTCTTTTCTATCTACGCTTCAGTCATTTTTCTTCTTTTTTCCGTGGAAGGTTTTCTTCTTAGTATTTTGTTACGTGTCAAAAGCATTTGATATTAATACTAGTGTTGAATGAGGAATCTAGTGAGAGTGACGCGATAAAATTAATATCAGATTGGCTTTGTTCGTTGCTAGGGAAGAGATAATAACAAGGTTGGTTTGTTTGAGAGAAAATTGGTATATCAGCTTTTAAAAAAGGCAAGAGTTTTCGTGGGGTGTAAATGACAATCTCGCCATTTAATATGGGTTGGTGATAGTAAAGAATTGGGTTACTGGCCAGCCGTTCCTGTAAGGGAGTTCATTAAGCGGATGTCATTTTTCCAATGAATATTTATATTCAAGCTGTGAAGCGATCTGGGAAACACGAATACAACGATTGCGAAGTTTATTGCCTGTGAACAGGGTATGTAGTTTAATGTGGAATTTGCCTTTTGTTACCTGGAAATTCGATTTATAGCAACAACTATTAGGCGGAAAATCTTGGAAAGCTAATCTACCGCAGTATTGGGGGCCGAGGTATAGCGAATGACAGCCGAGGTTGGAACCTGTCAAGCTGACATGTGATAGGAGTAACGGGACGTATTAAATGTCTGCAAGTATATCGGCACAAAGATAAGTGTTGTAGCTAGAATCTGATGATATTTTTGCATATAAAACTGTGTAACCATTAAACTTACGAACGGTTTAAGTTAAGCGATTTAGGGTACCCTGCGTGAGGTAGTAATATTAAAGATGCTAATTGTCTGATCGACGGTAGTAATTTTCGAGTAGTAATAAAACTAGTTACAAGTATTGCTTTCTTTCATTTTGATAGGGAGTTCAATAATCGTATTGTTATTAGTTGATAGAAAGTGAGTTACAAGTTTCTTGGCTTATATCAGTATATTTGAGTTTAACTTGTTGGCGCCAATTATAACATCATAAACTAGAATCCGCGACGTCTTCACTGATGCTAGAGACGGGCCTCAAATATACTTTTATAGTGATCGATTGTTAACTAAGAGATATAGCGATGACCTAAAGGTAGGTAAAGGAATTTATAGATAAATATAGCTAACAATTTTTAGGTTTTTTCGTTACTTACTATTGTTCCTATGATTTTATCTCAAGGACGAAAACAGGTATGACGTTGAAACTTTATATAGTATAAGTTTTGTGTAGTATCTAGATGCGACAGCAAGCTTTTGAAGAAAATAGCATAACCGGAAGTATGGTGTTTACTCTTGTGATTTTTTTTTAATGAAAGTTGTAGCGATTTTTTTAATCGTTATGTTTTTAATACATTTTTAATGTGTATTGGTGTGAGATAATTGATTTTCAAGTTGAATACCTCCAAAATGTTTTCTTTTTAAATTAACTTCAACTAACTCTATTCTATACGGTTTCTGTAGAATGTGTAATTTTTGATTTTTTTTTACAAATGCTTAAAAATAAAATAAAAGTTTTTGACTAATTATAAGATCACTGTAAAAGGAAGTGGTGTGCTTGTATCACACCTGATTTCTTCTTTGTCATTTGGGGTCAGCAATTACTTTCGAATATTCACTTGGCAGTTTAACGATCTACAAGTGCAGCAGCTACGAATCACTAATATCACACATAAGGGGCTGCCTAATTAGTAAAGAGACACATTTAAACAAAATATAGTAAAAAAGTGTAATCCACAATTTTTTAACCAGTACATAATATTAATTACTTAACATATGAGGAAAAAAAAACTATTAAGAGGCTGAACGATATAGTAACCAATAAGACGAAATGTTTTGTAACAACTGCTCATAACTGCGTTTCACGATTTTCTACCTGCTCTTCTACTTATGTTATTTACATTTTTTTTAAAGATCTAAGGTGGTTGGGTTTATGGCCGTTGTTGACATATTTTGGGTTTGTTGCATGATATACTTGTCGGCCAGGGACATCTGCTGGGTCAAATGGCACGTAAGTTTCTTTTCAGATTACTACATGTTTTCTTGTCTTGTCTCTATCCTCTCCCGCAGTCTACCTTTACTTGTTGTTTGTTCTTGAACCGTATAGTATCTTGGCGCCGCTAGCTTTGACTAAGCTTTAATTCTCAATATCTTACATTTAATATACCACATCGTTGAAACTGAATA
Source organism: Agriotes lineatus (assembly GCA_940337035.1). Classification (NCBI taxonomy): domain Eukaryota; kingdom Metazoa; phylum Arthropoda; class Insecta; order Coleoptera; family Elateridae; genus Agriotes; species Agriotes lineatus. Next base: position 225,507,999 of record OW679194.1, on the reverse strand, counting down.
TAGAAGTTTTAAGGTAGCACAGCGAACCGATGTGGAAGAGTCAGTTTCCAACAGATTTTTTATCTCGATAATATTTCTTGTAATAGACTGAGACCTATGATGACCAGGCAGTTTTTTGAAATGTATGCTATTACACTTCTCAGACCTTAATATACTCTTATAAACAGAAGTTTGTCTAAATCTGTCACCAATAAAGTCTGTAACTGTCCTTCACTTACATCCTTCGGCCGTGGTTTTATAATAATAAATAATGCGTTTTGCGAAGAACTCAATTTGATTTCTTTCGATGGCTGCTATTATTGAAATCAAATAAAAAGATTACTGCTGTTTGAAAATTGAACTATTTGTCAACAAAATTATGTCTGGCATTCAGTTTTTGGTTTTCTTAAAATAAAACCACCGTCTACCGATTTTTGTCCTTTTATTTATTAGAAATCCCCTTACCTCTAAGTTCATCAGTTAATGGGTAATAATTTAGAGTCAACTGTTTGGGGTTGGTAGTTAATCCTTCTACCTTCTTGCTTAACTTAGTTCTATTTAGTTACGACTAAGGATGGGCGCGTGACGTGAAAACAGGTCGGGTAACGCCGGATCACGGCTGGTCACGTCGTGAAAGTGACTAATATTTGAAAATCGGGGCTTGAACGCGAGTGAAAATTACAATGGCGTGATTCACCTTTCACGTTAAATATTTAGTAATGAATAGAAGATTGCAGGGTACCCCGCCCGCCCATGTGGAAGATCTAGAGATGGAGCTGCGCCTGCTCATCTGCGTTGTGATGTGAGTGTTGTGTGTACTGCGTGCATTCAATGGTGTCCTGCCTGGGAATTAATAATTATTTCTATACTAATGTTCTATTTAAGGCAGCCGGAACGCACGGACACAAGACGTGCTCTGTAGCGCATGTAGGAATAGCGCATTCGCTTGCAATATTCCACAAAACGCTGGAATCGCGTACGCCAGCTCTTCGAATTCGATTACCAGTCATACTTTTTAAGTTGTAAATTTATGTAATTTGTTAGAAACGTGAAGATATTTTTAAAATTATTTAGTGTTACAATTTCCACTTACGAGGCAAGTTTTAATTAAAGTCCTTTACAGATTTTCATTGGCTTTAAAATGAAACATTTTGTTCCATCTGAATTTGACTTTTGAAATAAGAGCTGCGGGTCACGTCGTGAGTGGCGGATCACGCCGTGAACGTGAGCGTGCGTGAGCGTGAGTGTTTAAAGCAAGCCTGAAACGTGCGTGACGTGAGTGAATACTCACTCACGCGCCCACCTCTAGTTACGACAAACTTTGACTGAAGACCAGTATTTTGCAATGCATTTTGTCCAAAGTTTGGGTTTTTGGAAAATCAATAACATTAAACCGCTCATACTTCAAAAACTATTAGGTTAGAGGAAAAACTGTTATAGCAGAAATTGTTTCTTTTATTATGGTCCAAATTTGAAACGGATTTTAAGTATCTGTAGCTTATATTTTAAGAAGCTTTTAGTATATTCAATAAAAAGGACAATCTTTACAAAATACCTTGCTTGTACTAATGTTTTCAAGGTCAGAATCTATTTTTCTTGCATTACGCAGATAAATTGTGAAAGTAGAGTTTATTATTTTAAGTATGAATCAATTTTCTTTGCGCTTCTACACAAATGTGGTCTTACAATTAATTAAATTAAAGAATTTAAGGAATTTGATTTGTTCAGGTAAGTTCTATCTGGAAATGCTATTTTTCCCTAACTGTTCATTTTCATGCTGAATTTTCATACCTCCAGCAGCAACTTTTCTTATTATGAGAATTATACTAGATTTAAATCTCAGGAAATATACAGAGGGCCTTTACGATAAACCATCATTCAGATTTTGTCGCATTCAGTTGGTCAAAACTCACATCAGTCACGGGTAACTTTTTCATTTTTATTTCCCTCGTCTGAAAGAAGTATTGTAATCACGAAAAAATCACCTTCCGCGATTTCTTTAGATCTTCACGTTTCAGGGTCCCTAGATGACAGTTTGATATGTACACGGAGCGAAGTACTGTAAGATAATATACCCTTTGATAGCTATATCTTATATCTTAAATATATGTTTAATTATACTCGTAGAGGTCAAGAAAATACATCTTGGTCCAAGAACCAATGTATTAAAACTTGTTTATAAATTTGTTTGGATCGCCGCTTTCACAACACGAACAAAGGCGACTGGATCCACTGTATTACTCCCCCTCACCCCAAAAAGAGAAAAGAAGAAAGAGAGGCCAGGTAAAAAACTGATATAACCCCGTATGAAAGTAGCAGGATTATATTTAGCTAGAAAACTTCCTGGATCTTTTCTACTATCCTTAAATAGTATATTACAGCCCGAGATGGGAAGTGTTTCATTATTGTCGAGAGATTAGTTAGCTGATTGAGACGCGAAGCGTCGAAATCAGCTATTATCTCGAGACTAATAAAACTTCCTGTCAAGGTTTGTATACTATTATATTCGCAACCACTTTATTCTAAACAATAATTGGAAAAATTATTATATTATGATACGACAGGTTGTGACGCGCATGAATGGATCAACGAAATTCCCAGTGTCCCTACCTACTCGGCGGTCGGTAATGTACTTCCCGCACTCACTTCCCGCACTTGAGCGGGAAGTGAGTGCGGGAAGTAGCGGGCTGAAATGTACGACTTCCCCCACTCAAATGAGGTCAGGAATGTTAACATTACATATATGGTTGCGAATAAAAATAATATCAATAAACGATAATAATACAAATAATAAAAGGTAACAATAAATAATAGAGAACACAGCACTACCAGGGGCGCAGGAACAGTGGGGGGGGGGGGCAAGGCGGGCGATTGCCCCCTCATAGAATATGTCGAGGGGGCAAATAGTGTTTTTTACCCCCCCGATATATTCTATGAAGTTTTTAAAAAATTCTACATAAGGTTATCACATTAATCTACACGAGATGCTAAAATTCGTTGTTCTATTGTAGGAGGGGCAGAAATAAAACACCAAGAATTTGTTATACACGTCTTTATTTTGAGGTTGAAAGAGGAGAATTCGATATAGTCCATTTTTCTTTCATATGGCAATGCAAATGCAGACATTCCAGGGAAATCATTGACAACAAGCATTGTCAATAGGCTGCATTGCATGAACTTCTAGTTATTATTTTTGTGGTAAGGTTGACATTTCATTATTTTAAATTCTGTAGCTTTGGCTATTATAAACTTGAAATGTGATTTTATAATTTGGTTTTAACTATAGTATGATCAAAAATTATTTTCATTTATGAAATAGTTCCTAATGTATGAATGCAACTATAAGTCATTTAAAAATCCAATGTCAAGTTTGACATTTAAGTGTAAACGTAGTTACATTCATAAATTATGACCTATTCCATAGCCATACTAGATTAAATAAATTTTTGATTATACTTCAGTTAGATAGGCATTGCACTAAGGACAATTTCAGTTTATAATAGCCAGAACTACAATTTATAAATAATTACGGTGTCAACCAGTCAAAATGAAACCTAACCTGATTGGCAAAATAACCAGAAGTTTATGTACCAACACAATGCAATCTAGTGACAATGCTTGTTATCAATGGTTTCTCTAGATTGCATTTCCATATGAAAAAATAAAGTGTGGTCACCAGACGACTTCCTATTACTGCTTGTAAAATTTTCAAAAACTATACTAACAAAAAACTGATTTGACAAAAGTTATAGATAATTACACAACATATAACAGCTTTGAACATTTCTTTCCCATTCATTTGGGAGAAAGTTTTTGTAAAACTTTCATTTTGCCATTTTTCCAAAAACTGCATGTCTTATAAACTTTGTAAATAAAAGTTGTATATAATTTCTCAATATATCATCTTGTTCTATGAAATTTAATTTTTATCAAACAATTATAACATTATCCGGGAAAACAGAAAAATATAAGAGTAAAGTACCATTTGCGGTTACCAGATTTTAACCAAAAATGACTGGGATCTCCAAATCTATATTAAAAACAAATATATAAATTTTTAGGCCTATCAATTAAACAATCTGGGTCATGATTATAACTAATAAACATATATCACTTTGAAAATCACTTTTTCTGCACGGGAAGACACAAATACGGAAATTTCTGCAAAAATTTCGTGATTACTATGAAAAATCATGATTACTAAATTTTACGAAGTAAAAAAAGTAACAATGAAGTATACCTTTAAGGTATTTTGTGTATCTTTATGACCATTCAATACGTGACTAAAAAGCTTTTTAGCTTAATTTTAACTATTATAGTTATTTATGTATCAAGTACATAATGTAGGACTTTATTGAAAGAGTCTATTTTATGCAGAGGGAGCGGAGCGTAGCGATAAAGAGGGCGACTCAAATAAGGTCTAATTATGTACAAGCTGCATGTAAAGCTTTATGTTCGACTGCAGTGCAAAAGATTTCCTTTTATCTACAATATCGTTTGTGGCATTAAACACATTAGACAATTCAAGTTGCTATTGAAACATTTGATAGTTTCGAAGTGTGCTTCTAGGTTAATTGCTTTTCTATATCAAGAATAACTACCTATTACCGGGAGGTATTAAAGATGTATTCCTTTTTATTAATTGTAGAGTTTTCAGTTAATACTCGTACGTATAATATTTTTTCCTGATTTGAATAAAATGACATTTATTTTTATAATAACGTTGGACATTGACAGGCGGCCGTTTTACTTAACTCTATGGACTAAAGTGACACTTTATGGACGCTAAATAATACTATAATAAAGTGTTAATGGAACAGTCGAACATAAAGCTTAGTTATGTTAAAACACTCAAAAAAAGTTTTGCCTCCCCATAATTATAGTACTTCCTGCGCCGCTGAACACTACACATCCTCGAAGGTATCTTACATGGCGCCGAATGTTCTTCTACTTGGGAGATGTAAGCTGAAAGAAATGAAAAAAAGGAAGCGTGTATAAAAATAATATAAACGTAACAAATGAAATAGAATAAATTAAAATAAAATATATGGAAGCATACAAACGCGTTTTAATCTAGAAAGTAGGCGGGTTTCAATCTGTTATAGCTGGCTGTTCCGCTGATACTTTACAGTGACATGTATTTTTCGGAACGATGTAGAATTTTGAAAGGACTGAGACGATTGGGTTTGATGCCTCTAGTGTGCGTGCTATTTCGGAGGTACAAGTGTGTACATGTTTTCAGATCTTTGTAGTTTTTAGTGAAGAAACATTTATGCTTTCCAATCGATTGTTTCAAATTAGTTACAAATGATGACATTAATGTATCCGATGACTGGGTAAAGTGTTTGTCACCTGAGAAATCATGGGGTAATCCAAGAATTGTACCGTATAGCATTTCTGCCAGAGATTTGCTTCGCTGCTAGATTGTAAAGAAAGTAAAATCCACGGAATGTTATCTGGCCATGCATTAATACCTTTTGTAGTAATTATATCCTTTAACGTACGATTGAATCGCTAAACGATTCCTTGGCTGATTGGATTATAGGTGCTTGAACGAATGTTTTTAATTCCTAAAACGGACATAAAATCTAACCACGATTTTGCAAGGAAAACAGAAGCATTATCATCAGTTAGAAATTTTGGTATGCCGAAACAGGCAATCCCAATTTGTGTTATTGCTGAAATTATTTCATCTACTGTTGCGTTTTTGGGATCGCTACGGGCCAACGAGTGAAACGGTCTATTACAGTCAAAATATATTTGTGCCGTTGAGATTGGGGAAGATGTATTAAATTGATGTGTACATATTGGAAGCGGAAATTTGTTTCACCAAATGGATAGAGTCGTGGTTTTGAAGTGTTATTTATTTTAATTGCTTGGCAGAAAGGACATGTATTCACCAACATTTTTATATCTTTGTGCATTGGTGGTCAGATATAACATTTGGTGATCAATTTCCTAGACGTGCAAATTCATGGATGAGACAATAAATGCGTTGTTGTCGAATATTTGAAAAAGATTGTAGAATGAATGGTCTTTGCGTACCAGTAGAAGCTTTAACCCAAATAGGAGTTCTCTTTAATGAATTTGTTTTAGTGAAGGATAAATTTGGGTTTGACAACAAGATCCTAATTCAGGATCGTTCTGCTGAGCTATTGCTAAATCATCGAAGTTGATCGTATTTTGTAGACCAATGAACGAAATTCCAGTTAGAGCGTCTGCTGGTACATTATCTGCACCTTTGACGTATTGTTTGTTTGAACAAAATGTTTCCAACTGAGAAGCGTTTAAATCAACTAGTTTTTCGGTCGCTTTTCAATGATAACTGATGACATTAAAGGTGCCATGAAACTTGCACAATTGGATATGAATTTATGGTAATACGTGATAATTCCTATGAAACTTCGGAGTTGGCGTTCAGTAGTCGGTGACGGAAATGACTTGATTGCATGTACCTTTAACTCTTGAGGTCCAATACCCTCTTTACGTACAGTGTGCCTAAGAAATTTAAGTTAGGAGCACCAAAGACACATTTATCTCTGTTGAGCAATAATTCATATTTGACTAATTTGGTGAAAACTATGTTCAGATTTGTTACCGCTAAAAACTATTATGTCGTCTAAGTAGCATCAAACAAAACTCATCTCTTCGAAAACTTCCAACATGAAGGCTGACCATCTACTCTGAGCGTCCAGTAACCCAAAAGTTTATTCGTAGATATTTATAGCTGCCCAACGGTGTTATTATTATTGGTCTTGGTACGTTCAGCAAATTCTTCATTTAGGGTCTAAGAGTAATATCGAAACAAAGTATCTTTTTCGAAAGCAGGTGTTGCTAGCAATCACCTTTTGCTATTTTCGGGTAGCATTTAATTTGAAAGAAATGTGTCAACAGTCGAGACAGAATGTTTGGATATTGAGTGGAACACAGTAGCAAGTTATATGCGGATGTGGAACTATAAAAAAGTTTTTACTGACCGAACCGAAACAAATTCTCATAAACAGTCAGTAGAATGGTATTCCAGCAAATTGTTTCTTAGACATCTAAATTTTAAATTTTTTGCAGTGATGCTGAAGGGATCTACTCCAGACATTTGTGACGATGTAGCATGGTACTGCAAGAGAAAAGCAAGTTTCGGAGCTCGAGAGAAATCGTTTGACAACGGATGTTTCATATACGATTTCGTTTACTCACATGAGAAGCCATTTCTTGACATGAATGATTCTCGTCTCCAAAGTCTTTGAAGAACGGTGGCATACCACCCTCGATGTAACGGGAAGAGGACACTTTTTAAAAATTGGGGAAGACCCATAATATATATTTTGTTATGACTCAATTGAAAATAGTACTCCTATACATTTTCATATGCAGGAGACTTAGAGAAATTTATTATATATAGAACGAGATGCTCTCCTAGCTCATTTTTTACTTCCATCCGTCGCACCATTAATTTTACATCTCGGAAATGGGTATTGCATTCCATGTTACATGCATATTGTTTACATAACTTAGAGATTTCAATTTTTGAACAGTGATAAGGTCTATATAATTTAAGAAAATGATGCGGAATGCCAATGAAATTTTATCTTAAATGAAGTCGCGGGTTATTAAAGACACTGAAGTCTTTTAGACGAAGGAAGTAAAACATCATTAAAAGCTTTAATAGCAAGGAATGTTGCTAGCTAAAGATGCCCTGAAAAACATAATCTAAAGTACAACCAAAAACCAACGACGCGAAATGTGTATTGCAATATAGAAAATATCCCAAACATAAATTGGTTTTAAATTCGTCTTTTAGACGAGGGAAGTAAGAAAGCAAAGACATAGTCTAAGGTTGAGAAAGAAGTTTCGATTCTCTTCAGTCCACCAACCAGTGAGAGGGTATGACGTTATATTTCAATAACTTTGGTATTTAGTCGACCACATATGAAAGTAACATTATCGCGACAACGGCCTACTATAGAAATTCGACAATTTCCTACGCTAGCACGATATCACCGGGTGTCTTAAAATGAATTACACCTAGTATGTTTTGAATTTCCCATAATGCAATCTAAAATTTTACTTGAAATTGGCAAGACTGTAAGTCTATGTCAAATTCGATGTAAGTAGGTTAGGTTTTGCGCCAGTCTGTGCGAAAAGTGACGCAAAACCGAACCTACTAACCTTGAATTTGACATAGACTTACAGTCTTGCCAATTTCAAGTAAAATTTTAGATTGCATTATGGGAAATTCAAAGCATACTAGATGTAATTCATTTTAAGACACCCGGTATATCATACTAGTTATATCAGGAACTCTAGTCATATCTGGTTTCGTTATTTAAGTAATCCAGGCCCTTTTGCTTTATTCGTTGCTGTGGTTACGCTGAATTACATTTTTACAAACAAATTTTTTGTTTTCAAAATTTAAATCGCTATAAATGTTAATTTATTTTCTCGCGTATCAATTTAAACAAGTGAAACAGTGAATATGATGGAAACCAATGATGGAGATTACGCAAACGTGGACTGGTCGCCTCTAAAAATTTTAAAAGCAGCAGAAGAAAACACCTTAGAACTTTTACCAAGCAAATCAAAGAAATGTTATGAACTTGCGTACAGGCAGTTTATGAATTGGTGCAAGCAAAAGGGAATTAATTCATCATTTTCTGAAAATGTTTTAACGGCATATTTTAACGAGTTATCTCAAAAAATTGCACCGAACACATTATGAACCCAGTATTCAATTTTTAAATCGCTGTTAGTATTTACCAGAATGTAGACCCAACACAATACGTTAAGTTAAAAGCTTATTTAAAACGTATATGGAAACGAACCAAAAAAAATCCAAAACTTTGACAACTGAAGAAAGAAAGACACACATTCATGAAGCAATGACACACAGCTCGTACAAGAGGTAAGTTGATGATTATTTCCACTTCTATCTCTTGTTCACCAACCACTGTGCATTTAGATTCCTTTTTAATATTGCCACTTTTTATGTTACATTTTATTATTCTTGTTCCAGGTGTTGTTAACAGTTGGAATTTGTAGGGCCTGCCGAAAACATGAATTGGTACAACTAAAAGTCGACAATACAGAAGATCTAGGCTCTCCTGCGCTCAGAAAAATACCTGATACCAAAATGAAGAGGAAAAGATTTTCACTATTACTGGGGAATTTTTCAAATTGTACAAGAAATGTGCGGCTCTTAAATCATCAAACCTAACAAAAAAGCGTTTTTTAACAATCAAAATAAAAATGCAACTAGTCGTTGGACTTAACAAGATTTGCCAGTACATCTAGTACATCGCTACCTACCTCGGCTTGCAAGAACCAGATTTATATGCTGGTCATTGTTAATCGACGCTCATCTGCTACAATTCTGGTAGATGCAGGAGGCTCACCACCCTCCAACGTCATGGGGGGGGGGGGGGGGGGGACAGTCTACTGCTATAGCCGAGGGATATATTAAAAAATCGGTGGAGAAGAAAATAACGATAGCTGATACCACCCTGAACTCAATAGAGGATTTGCGTCTTCATCATCGACTTCGGTGAACACGATGTAACATTTTGTAACGCCAGAACTTCAAGTAAATGCAGATGTCACACCATCAGTATTAACATCAGAGAGTAGAGCATTAAAAAAAAAATCTGAACAAACTCTTCAGGCTTCCCAACAACCTCACATTTTTTATAATTGTACCAATAATAATATAACAATCAATTTTGTAAACGACATAAATAAAAACAATTCTTAAAAATAGAATTCACTCTGTGTGTCCTCTAAAAAATAGTGTTCTCCCTTGAAAGTGCAAATATCTGTGCACGGGTTTTAGATCCACTCGGGCTTCGTTACACTACGCCCTCGTTTGTCTAATCGACACTCGCACGATATTTGCTGATTTCGATGCTTCTTATGAAAATAACTATTCCAGCTATGAATATCCTGTGCAGCTTGTACTGCTTCATAAAACTCATGACTAATAAGCTTCTTCATTTGACAAATCCAACGAATTAGGAATCGCCTTCAAGCTATTCGTCCGTCGACTTTACCTTGTATTATGAGTTTTTCAATGGCTTTTCTTCAACACACTAGATAACCGGAAAAATTTAGGAAGCACTGATTAATTCTGGTCGACAATATATTGTAAATATTTAACACGTAAGTACAGACGTCTACTTTTTGTTTCATATGCGCAGGCTACTGCTTTTCCTGACCAATACCTTCTAATGTATCTTTCTGGAAACTACTTGAATATCTTTCTTGGTGTAATGTATAGCTGTTTAGATAACTTCCTCAAAGTACAAAATGTTGAAGAGGACATTGTTATATTAAATAATTTTGAAAAGGAAAGGAAACTTAAGGAAAAATTCCTTCACCTTCCTAATAATACTAAAATAGTAAAAAGAAACACTTGGTCATGCAAATTAAATCGATTTTCAAATTAAAAGGAACAACATTACGGGCGCTGGGATTCGTCATTCGCATGTTATTGTAACGCTTGTCAGTAGCCCGCAAGCAAACCATCCGTTTGTTGCATGTGGCCACGGTGAAATCTCGCATCTGTGCGCCGCGGCTTGCTTAAATAACATTAATTGGTCGCTGTCACTTTTTGTCGCTTTTACAAAATTTAGTTTGTATTTGTTGGAATCCATTTTCGTCGAGGGAAAAGCCTGAGCTAAGTGAAAATTATTGCTTTCATCTATTTTTCAGTTAAAGCGAAAATTAAAAGAAAATACTTTTTAAGGTGCTCACCCTGTATATATTTGTTCGAAATTTTCTCGTTTTCATACTGAGTAGACATATAATTTTCATGCGAGGTGGTATCGTCTTCTTGAAACAATTCACTTTTGACTTATACCGTTAACAGGCGCACAGGCAGACAGCTGGAATTAATTGAGAAGACCTGTTTTTCGTCATCTAGGGACGCTGAAACGTGAAAATCGGAAGGTGATTTTATCGCGATTACACTACTTCCTTTGTATTTTAGACGAGGGATGTAAAAAGAATAGTATATTGTATCATGATGGACTAAAGTGCACCATTTAATCACGCGAGTGGAGTTTGTTGCCTCGACGGCGAAGCCCGAGGGTAACAACCACGCTATTTTTTGCACTTTTGGAAACATTATCATCAAACATTTCCAAAATTTGGAACATGTCAATTTGGAAACTGACAATTACAATTTATTAAAAACTGAATTGCAGCAGGTCCTGGATAGCCTGAATCAGTTGGCAGTACTGAAGTGTATTGTCAGTATATGTCAAATTCGAGATTTGCAGGTTAAGTTTTGCGTCAGTGTGTGTCAAATGACAAACAAAACCTAACCTACTAACCTCATGTGTACATAAAGTTACCATAGTTACGGTATCATTTTTACTTTAGTCCCAAGGGATTAAATGAGCTACTTTAGTCTCTAGGGATTAAATGAGCTACTTTAGTCTCTGTTTACGGGGACTAAAGTATCAACTTTAGTCCCGGAAGTGCAAAAAGATTCAATAACGGAAGACATCTATTGTTATTATCAATATATGTTTTGTTTTATACACCCTGTATTGCGGTCTAGAACAGTGGTCTCCAAACTTTTTTGATCGCGTACCCCTAAGCAAATGAAAATTGATAGAACGTATCTCTAATATACTCGATATTAGGAATAAGGTGACAAACTTTAAGGAGAGATTTTGCTCATTCAAATAAGGCAGAATGTTTTTTAAGGGAGCTAGATCTCTAAAAATAGTGATGAAGACGCACGGATTTTATTTGATTGAAATTTTGTTAAAGCAAATATGGTATAATTTGATATACGCAGCGATTGTGTCAGCCTTGGCACATATTAGCTGTTTTGTGATTTTTTTTTGAAAAAAAGAATTCACATAGCTTTTGTTTCTTTAGTTTGCTCTTGCAAATTTTCTGAATCGAATTCTACTGCGTCGACATCCTGCAAAATTAGTTTCACTATCACGTTTATAGTCATTAACGTATTTGGGTAACCCAGTCTTAACATTCGAGCATATTTTTACCACTCGAGCGAGCGCAGCGGATCAAGAGTGGTAATTTATATGAAAAATGTTAAGACGGTTACCCCTCGAAATGCGTTCATTTTTTGTTCATTAAGGCAATAATTTTGAATCAATAATAATTACTAAAAATCTGCTAAATCGAAATCTGATTCTCATGAATATGTGTGATGTTGCTATAGTGCCTGTCGTAAACAAAATAAAAATCTTAAAATGGAAACGCAAAACGAGTTTCTTGTTATCCCGGATGAAATTAAAAAGATTACCGCCTCCGCCACAATGGAAATTGTCCCTTCGAGTGGATGCATGTTAAATGTATCTTAACATTCGAGGAACGCTGTTTAACATTTCAATGAACAATAAACATTATTACCACTACCCCCAACTTTTAATTTAACCACTACAACACGGTTTTTCATAGTCAGGGTTACCGTACGTTACTATTCATTTATATGTATCAGGTTGTGCATTCGTTTTATCACTAAATAAGAAGATATTGCAATAAACGTTATGTTAGAAAATATATCTCACTTCAACATGTTGGTCCACCAGACTAACCTAAAAATGCAAATGCCTAAAACGGTTCTAATAAAAAACTACTAGCAGTTGCATCCTTGAGAACCAGATGTAGACCAATTTTCAGAAATGTACACAAAATGAGATTTCGGAGAAAATTGTAATAAAATTAAATTTAACAGCTGCGCAACGTCGTCTGTGGTTACGTGTTAATTGCTCCTCCCCTCCGATCCCGGTGGGAGATAGGTCTGCTTCAGAGAAGCGACCCTGCCCACGCAATCTTTGGTTTTCTCTCACCCCCTAATGCCGGAAGAAACCATATTCCAATCTAATATCACACTAACAAGAAATTTCATCAATCGCATACCAGCTCTCTATCAACCCGCATTAGTCAGGGTGACAGGGTAAGGCTGAAACCCCTTTAACATGGTTAACGGCATACAATATAGGCCCTCAGTGTCCGGCGAATCGTAAGCTACCAGCCCAGGTAACGATTGTAACAAACGGCAATCAGAGGGTGCTGAGAAACTCCGGATAAGAGCAGACTACCACAAGAGACGAACACTGCAGTAGGCACTGACAATACTCGCATACTGTCAACAGGTGATCTATTAACTGGATGCGGAGTTACAATAATACAAAAAGCGAAATAGATTTCATAATTATAAACAAGAAATAGTTGTAAGTGTTATCTTTCTAAATGGATGATCTATTGGGAGTGACCACAGTATGGTAATAGGAAAAGTTGTCCTTTGATTAGTGCTCTACAGTAGACGATGCAAGAGCTTACAGAGAAGCCACAGGTGAACTAGAAACCTAAAATGTCGAAAAACTCAGCACTACCGTCATAAATTTTATAAATGCAGCACGTAAATAACACTGTACAATCTATAACAATGACACTGGAAAACGTAGTGCAAATACAGAAAGAATGATGAAGAAACGAAGAAAATTAGTAGATAAATATACTGAAATAAAATACAACTACAGTAGCAAAATATAGATATTTCAAAATCGATAAGAAAGGATATCATGAAATAAAAGACGGGAAGGGCAATTGAAATAATAGAGGAAAACAGAATTATGAAGGTACTGAGACGAGAACCACAACCAGGGCGAAAGGATTTATGTAAACACAAAAACACCAAATATGAAACTCGGACAAAGAAGAAATTGTTGAAAAATCCTATTCGACCCTATAGCGTGTGGAAATAAGGACGAAATAAGGTCACTTGCTATTACTAGACTTTTCAATCAATGTTTAATAAAAGCAATAACACCAACAGCTTGAAACAATGCCACAATAAACTTAATGCAGAAAACAGGTAATAAAGCCAATTTACACAACTAAAGGTCTATTAGTTTTTTGTCACATTTCTATAAGCTATTTACTAAAATAGTCAGAAAACGTCTAGATTCTAAATTGGAATTCTATCAGCCTAGAGAGCAAGCTAGATCAGGATATGGCACTAGTGATCAGCTGCAATTGGTAAAGTCCCTAATTTTCAAATGTGTCCAATTCAATAAGCCTCTTGTCCTAGTTTTTGTGGATTACCATACGGCTACAGATAGATTACAGATACGCAGCTTTTATTAAATATATATTCCAAAACGCAACTGCAAGTGTCAGTTTGCCTGATGAAAGAGAAAGATTCAAGATCGAACGTCGTGTAAGACAGGGGAACACAATCGGGCCCAATTATTTATAATGCTCTTGAAATATACTGTTAAAAGAATAGATTGGAATGACATGGGCATAAGTATCAACGAAGAGATTTTAAACCATCTTCGTTTCACAGAAGACGTGTTAATTACCGACAGAATTGCAACGCTAAAGAAATGCTCATAGAACTAACAGCTGCATCAGCCCATGTCGGATTAAATATCAGCATAATATCCATGGTGTAAAGAATACAAGGTTAAACGTTCCCGAAGATGCGCAGTCTTTCAGAAAGTAAAGGATAGATGTCAACCAAACTCCTATGCGCCTAGTGACCCTGTATAAAAATAAGATAAGAGATGGGACAAGTGGAACAAGTGTCCAAAGATAAATTGATTAATTTCTTCTCTTCTTCTTAGGGTGCCTTCTCCTTTCACTGGAGGTTGGCGACCATCATTTGGAACTCCTCTCTATCTTGTGCCAAGTGTATAAGAGTGCCAGCATGTCTGATATTGAACCAGTCGCGTAAATTCCTGAGCCACGAAAATCTTTTGCGTCCTATGCCACGCTTCCCTTCAATCTTTCCCTCAACAATTAATTGTAGCCAGTTATATTTGGTGTTTCTAAATATGTGGCCAAAGTATGCTGCTTTCCTTTTCTTTATTGTTTTTACAAGCTCTTGTTCTTTCTTCATTCTTCTGAGAACCTCATTATTAGTCACGTGATCAACCCATGGTATTTTTAATATTCTCCTATATAGCCACATTTCAAACGACTCGATGCGTGACATAGCTCGTTTTTTAAGCGTCCATCCTTCGACGCCATATAAAAGTGTTGACAAAATGTAGCATCTAGTGACCCTCCATCGAGTTTCTATATTTAAATCTCGGTTGCATAACACCGATTTCATTTTACAAAACGTGTTCCTGGCTATTTCTATTCGACACCTAATCTCTTCGTCAGAGTTCCACTCTTCATTAAGCCAGCATCCTAAATATCTAAAGTGTCTAACTCTTTCTTTATCCTGGTTTCCTATACGAATCCTTGCATCGATGACTCTCATTTTGCTAATTATCATAAATTTAGTTTTACTGATATTTAATTTAAGACCGTGCTGTTGGCTGATGTTATCTACTTTGTTTAGTAAATGTTGGAGGTCATCAAGGCTGTCAGCAAGGAGCACCGTATCATCTGCATAGCGAATGTTATTGACTGGTTTTCCGTTTACCTTTATCCCTTTTTCTGTTTCTTCTAGAGCCTCTTGGAATATGGATTCTGAATACAGGTTAAATAAAAGGGGCGATAATATACATCCCTGCCTGACTCCTTTAGATATTTCTATGTCAGATGATGCTGTATCGCCTATTCTTATATGAGATGATTGATTCCAATATAAGTTTCTTATAATTCGTGTGTCCTTGCCGTCTAGATTTATTGATCTTAACAGGTACAAGAGTTTGTCATGTTGTACATTATCGAATGCCTTTTCGTAGTCGATAAAACACATAAAGACATTTTTCTGCTGGTCTAGACATTTTTGTGTAAGTACTTGAATAGCAAATAAGGCTTCTCTTGTTCCACAACCATTTCTAAATCCGAACTGATTTTCACTTATATTTTCATCAATTTTTCTCCACAAACGAGAGTGTAGAATACGAAGGAATACTTTTAGTGCATGACACATGAGACTTATTAAGCGGTAGTCGTTACATTTTTTAGCGTTGGCTTTTTTAGGAAGTGCAATGAAAGTAGATTTTAACCACTGTCTTGGAATATATCCGGTATTATATATTTTGTTAAATAAGTCCAGCAGTATTTCGGTGCTTTCGTCATCCAGTAGCTTTAAAATTTCTGTACTGAGATCATCGGGTCCTGTTGCTTTGCCAGTTTTTGTCTGTTCTAATGCCTTGACTAATTCATCTTTAAGAATTTCTGGTCCATCTAAATCATAATGTAAATCACCTATCATTTCTCGATGGTCACTGAAACATTTTGTTATATAGTCTTTCCATATTTTTAGTTCTCCTTCTTTGTCTATAATAAGTTTGTTATTTTCATCTAATAGCTTAGCTCGTATTTTACGTTTATGAGTGTACGTCATCTCTTTAATCTTTTTGTGAAGTTGAAAATTGTCATGTTTACGTTCTAGGTTCTCTATTTCTTGGCATTTTTCACTGATCCATTGTTCTTTCGCTTCTTTAATTTTTCTTTTAATTAATTTATTAAGATTACTATATTCTGTCTTGTTATTTTTTCTTAATCTTCTTTCTTCCATTAGTTCCAATATTTCTTTAGTCATCCAATCTTTCTTTTTTCGTTCATTTTCTTTTCCTAGGATTTCTGTTGCTGTGTCTACAGCTGTGTCTCTGATCCCTGCCCATATATTATCAATCTGAGTACCCGTCTCAATGTCAGTGAAATGTATGTGTTCCCCTAGCGTCCTTAGTTTGTTGTTCAATAAATTTGATAGTGTAGTTTTTGTTTCATTATCTCTCAGTGCTTGGAGGTTAATTTTTGGTGTTCTGTTGTGGTGGGTAATTTTTTTAAGTCTGACTTTTAGTGTGGCTACTACTGGGTTGTGGTCTGATCCAATGTCAGCACCAGGATACGTTTTAACTGATTTTATTGAATTTCTGAATCTGCTGTTAATGCATATGAAATCAATTTGGTTTCTGATTATTGAATCTGGGGCATCTTGCGGAGATTTCCAGGTATACAGTCTCCTAGGAGGTAGCTTAAACCACGTATTTGATATGACTAATGATTTTTCTTGGCAGAACTGTAGTAGTCTGTTCCCTCGTTCATTCCTCTCTCCGAGCCCATATTCGCCCACTAGGTTTTCAAATTTCTCCGATCCGATTTTGGCGTTAAAATCGCCCATAACAATTGTTATTTCATTGGTTTTTATACTGCTCATAATTTGTTGAATCTGGTTATAAAATTCCTCAACCTCCTCTTCGCTCTTATCACACGTAGGAGCGTATACTTGGACAAAGTTAATATTGAATGGATTTCCTTTCAGTTGTAAGAAAGCACATCGGTCGGAGAATGGGATAAAATTATTTACATATTTGTTTATTTTAGCATCTACCATGATAGCAACTCCGTATCGGTGATTAGAGTCTTGTTTCGTATTCCCAGAGTAGTACATTACTGTGTCTTCTGTTTTGCATATACCATTGCCTGTCCATCTTATTTCACTCATGCCTAGGACGTTGATTCCAAGTCTAGTCATTTCTTTAATTTCTACGTTTTTGAAAGTATTGTTTCAAGATGTTGTCCGTGCCAAATTGACATTAACCTAAAATGACAAATTTCTAAATGTCAGATAATGAAAATAATTGTTCATTATCAATAAAAATCGCTTCCAATTTTTATGAAGTAGGATATATAGTACGGATTGTTTCTAGTTATTAAAATCCCATTTGCATTTCATTACAGTTTCTTTCTAAGTCGAAGATTCAAATTTTAAAATTAATACTAAAACTGGTGTGAAAGAATGCCACTGCATTAGGGAAAGTGCAAATTCGCCCGCTCACATAGCTAAGCTATTCAGAAAATTTTACTTTGACTTTGAAAGAACTTGTAATAAGTGAAAAGCCTTTTACCCTCCAATAAAAATACTTCAGAAGTTAAACACAATATGTTCCATGCATGGTCATTTAGCTTCAATAGTGGTTATATCTCTTTTAATGTCAATTCAGTCAGATGGTATTAACTTTGCTGTTGCGTTTATCTCCACTATACCTTATTTTTGAAGAATTTTTTTTCTGCGATCGTGTCAAAATGTCAACTTTTTGCACTGTTTCTAGTGTTAAAAGCGACGTTTGCAGCACCCGAAATACGTCTTATTCGCACGTTGCCATTAAAGGCGTGTTTTAATACTAAATTAAAACACGCTTTGCCGTAAGTTTGAGTGTCAATATAACCTAGAATATTTAACACAATGTGACGGAACAAGTGTCAAAGAATTATATTTTTAAGGTACCTATTTCTGTTACGATCGTAGAAAAAAAGCGTAGGATACACGTGTATAAGAGCCATTAAAGCACTAGCGACGTTAAAAGCACTTCGCTAGCCGGTCGTGCTTTTAAACTCGTCGCACGTGCTTTAAAGGCGTACTTGTACACTAGTATCATAATATACTATTAAAATACTGTGCAACACAAATTATTTGAATTTTGCTGAAAATCGTATGACACTCATTAATGACCAATAGAAAAATTAGTTCACGAACCGTATCCAAGACAACAAAAAAATTTCTTGGAAATTTTTTGTAGGTAGACATTACTTCTTTTTAGGGTTTGTGTCGTTACGATTTTCTTACCGAATCTGCATTCGAGCATTAATTCATAACCGGAAATTATTTTTCGTGCATTCAACAACGTCAAATTTGCCCTCGCGTCCCGCTCGGGCAAATTAATACGACGTTGTTGGAACGCACTCAAAAAAATTTCCGGAAAGAATTAATGCTCTTATGAGATTATATGTGAAAAATTTATATTGATTTTCTGAATATATTTCACTCTCACAACTGTACAACTGGAATGATAATTGCCCTGCTTTATATTTTAGTTGTCTATTTGGGATTTTTCCTCTTTATAGTTAAAAACTAGTCTTGCGTAAACTTTTCTTTGCATAATCTATACGATTTTCACACTTCAAGTTCTTAATAACAGACCTATCTTATGTTATAAGAGCTGATGCCGCCGGCCGACCGACCGTAAGCACTGGCGCACGCACATGCCGATCCTAAGCACTGGCGCCGAGACCGTCAACAGCAAGCATTTGTATTGTTAACGCTGGCAGGGCCGGACGTCGGCTGGCTACCAGCTTAAGCAAGCATTTTTATTGTTAACCGTTTCTTTACGCTGGCAGGGCCAGACGTAGGCTGGCCAACGCGTTCTGGTCTGTCGATATTCACATACATCGTAACCTAAACACAATTTCTTCCATACAACTGCTAAACAGCCAGTCATTCAAGTTAAATTTATGAACAATGACGCATAAAAACTTGATTCATCTATCACACAAAGAAAATGTCACTTTTCATTACAGCAAGAATTAGAAATGTCAAACGACATTAATCATTTCTGCCATGGAAAATGGTTCCAAACCAATCGGCATTAATCATCTCTATTTCCCGTCTCTAATCTTAATATACAGGGTCTCTAAATTCGTCTAGTCAGGAAATCCATCATGGCCGCGATCATTGTGTAACCATGGCCGCGATCGTATATTGTTGCTGACACTCTCAGTCGATGTCAAATTCGAGGTTAGCAGGTTAGGTTTTTCATCAGTCAGACACCAACTGACGCAAAACCTAACCTCGAATTTGACATCGACAGCGTCTTCAACAATACACTTCACTACTACTAATCGCTCCCTTTGTGGGCCCATTCCTTATTGGTTGAATTTGAGGCTCCGCCCACAATGCATCCATTCTGCGGAACGTTACACCTTGTATTCTACGCACCATGAGCATATTCAAAACCCAGTTTATGACACATCTGGTAATCAATCAAAGTATTGAATTACGGGATACATCAATCGATCAAGTGGCATTTTAGAAATACCTAGGGTATGAAATAACAATTGGACGCGCCAACCAAACATATGAGATTGGACGATTAACTCGTGTATCATAGGCCGCCTTTGGAAAACTGAGCAATGTCTTTGAATCAGAAATTCCAATCTGCCTTAAAGGAAAGGTATTTAACCAATGTGTACTCCCTGTCATGACTTGTGGAGAAGACACCCGAATGTGGTCAATATGGCTGTGAACCTTAAGTGGAGTTGGGCAGGCCACGTAGCATGAACGAGGGACGACAGGTGGAAGAAGAAGATAATTTAATGGCAACGCAGACAAGACGCTTACAGAAACACATAACATCCTCCAACTCGATGGGCGGATGATGTTAAGCGAGTATCCAGCAACTGAATGAAAGAAACACAGAACCGATCTAGATTGCAAATGTTAAGGGATGGCTATGTCTTGCAGTGGACGAGAGATGCTACATGATGGTGATATCCACATTTCAAAAGCATTAATGGCTTTTCGATTATTTGCTTTCACTGTTCACGTCTCTATAACGTTGCGATTGGGAGGATAAGAGTCCTTAGAAGTTTTAGCTTAGAATTTTGAGAAATTGCTGAGTAGTTCCATATCTTCCATTGAGTTTCTCGTAATTGCCAACCTTCTATTGATTTCATTGTCCCAGCCGCTTTTATCAGTAATAAAAAACCCAAAATAATTACATTCGTTAACTACTTCAAAACTAGTTACTTTCCGAATATTTCCGAGGTTTTTCGATCGACCGATGATCATGGCTTTGAGTTTTCTGGAGTTAAGAGAAAGGAATAAATAATAAAAGTGAATATGAAACATGTATTGTATAAAAAGCGTAGGTACATCTATGAGCAATACTTCTTCATAATTACCAATTCGATGAAGGCACTTATCATACCGTGACACGAGTTCTACTACGCCTTCCTAAAAGAAGGTTAACGTCTGGTTACTCAGTCAACGTTGTACGTTGGTTTTCAGCTCCTTTAAACTTTCTGCACCATTCTAGCACATAGCTGTCCTTCAGAAATTGTGTTCATAAAAGGAGGAATTTTGGCTGCATTATACTCTTCACAGTAAATACCTTCAGCCAGAAGACAGCGATTTACAGCTTACTGCCGGCCAAGTGTGAATCGCGAACTACGCCGTAATTCGCAACTTTCTTTAAGGAGAGATAGGAAAACTCGTGGCGGTGCACGATAAGTACCTTCATCGAAATTGAAATTATGTAAAAATGTACCTTAGATATGTAGTTACATTCTCTATCAATAGATGTTTCATATTCATCTCTGTTTTCTTATTAGAAGTCAATCTATGTTAAAAGAACTCGTATTCATAACAGAATTATTGAAATTATTTATTTATTATATGTCAAATAGAATTAACAACTAAGCTTGTAATTCTCAGATTGAGATTCTTTAACATTCAGCCGTTATTTAACAACACTATTTTAAATTCCAGAATTCACTAATTTTTTTGTCGTCCAATGTAAACCTTCCTGCATTAACTACCGGATGCGAAATGCTGATTCATAGAGATAACGCCACATATGCATTACATATTTAAGACTAGGGCTAGTAATGTTCAATAAAATCAAGCTAAAAATAGACAGCTCATTTCCATTGCTTGGAATTACCCCAGTCGATAAAAACAACTGCAAACATAAGCAAACATTTTGATTTGTTTAATTTGAAGTTGTTGCCGAACGGGTAAATAATTCGTCCACTGTAATTGGGCGTAAACTCAATGAAGCCCGTTGGCTAGTTTAATCAAAAAGCTGTTCGTTCTACCAGGCCGATATAACTTCGAGATATGTAAATGAGTAGAATCAAATACTATATTGGTTTTCATTTTATTCGAAGTTATGTATCTGTACCTACCTTGCACATTTTTTTTCCATAAATATACTGCTCTACAAATGAACTGGACCATTTGTATATGTATATTGTTGAAATTTTTAAAAATATTTTCCAAAATCAATCACTCACATCATTACCTTGCTTTCAGTTGTAAAAATGTTTATAATTGTTTATTTATTTTTATTATTATGCAGCTCACTCTTCATTTAACACACATTTGTATTCAAAATATTACTTGTAACGGGCTGCTCTTGCAGAAAATTATATCATTTTGCTTGTAAGTATGACAATAAAGGTAGCAACTTCGAAACAACTGATAAACTGCACATATTTCTGAAACTATTTTAAAGTAGCGTGCCTTTATATCAATTTG
Source organism: Agriotes lineatus (assembly GCA_940337035.1). Classification (NCBI taxonomy): domain Eukaryota; kingdom Metazoa; phylum Arthropoda; class Insecta; order Coleoptera; family Elateridae; genus Agriotes; species Agriotes lineatus. The sequence goes on along the minus strand of OW679194.1, from coordinate 225,486,041 downwards.
ACGTTAAAGGTACCTTATTTTAAAGTACATACAATTTAATTACAGCATTATATGATGCAAATACAATTACTTTACTTTTTACGTCGTGATTATTGGAAAAGAAACATCAATTACTTGTAGATAAACATACATAGAATATTACATATTATACTCACGGTCATTAAGAATTATAATTACTTCACATTTAACATTTGGTTAATACAATTTTTAACCCTGTATGGGGCATACGGGTTGTGCTAATTTATTTGACTATTTCCCTCACACATTTTAAACCAATCAAAGTTTTTAAATTTCTCAAATGTATCCAATCACATCCCAATTATGCGATAATTTTGTACTAGTGCAAATTGCCTCATCAATTTTAAAGCGACTGGGGGGCCACCCGCCAGTTGCCAGATGTGGGGATTGAACCCCGCATCGTGTCACCACAGCCTGAGTGCTCTAGACGCTCGGCCACTTTGCCGATGCGTAATTACCATCTCTAAATATGTACGTTTTGAGATTTCTTTTTCCACTTCAAGGTTTTCATCTTTGCAAAACTTTATTTCTCATATCTTCTGTTCTATGGCATATAAACGATTCTCTTTGCAACTATCGTTAATAGACGTAAAGCGTTTAGTCACCGAATTGTAAAGCCCAATGGTAAATTAACCGTCCAACACTCGTTTTTCTAAAAAATCAGCTACCAAAACTAAACTAATACTGCTTGTTACGTGTGAAATGTTTATTAGGCTTAGACGTTTTATTTTGTGAATTTCAGGTAAACTATAATTGATGGTTAGTTTGGTCTCTGTAGAATGGTCACTTTTTCTTGCCAGGTGAACACTCATTTACACTATGTTAAGGCTTGATTGGTAGAGTTATTGGAGGTGGCTATTATCTGTTGTAAGATGAACATCTCTCCACATTTTCGTTGGGTGGATTACATCCTTCGATTTTCTTCCATACTTTCCACAAGTGTATTACTTTCAGGCAGGGGCGCAGGAACAGGGGGGCAAGGGGGCGATTGCCTCCTCATAGAATATGTCGAGGGGGCAAATAGTGTAGTTTGCCCCTGATATATTCTATAAAGTTTTTAACAAATTGTGGATAGGGCTATCACATTAATCTACATGAGATGCTAAAATTCGTTGTTTTATTGTAGGAGGGGCAGAAATAAAACACAAGAATTTGTTAAACACGTCTTTAGTTTTAGGTTAACAGCCATAGAATTCGATATAGTCCATTTTTCTTTCAGATGGCAATGCAACTTCCGACATTCCAAGGAAGTCATTAACAACACGCATTGTTACTAGGCTGTTACTAGGGTGTTGGTACATAAACTTCTGGTTATTATTTTTGTAGTAAGGTTGACATTTCATTATTTTAAATTGTGTATCTTTCGCTATTATAAACTTGAAATGTGATTTTATAATTTGGTTTTAACTATATATGATCAAAAATTATTTTCATCTACGAGTAGTGCGGATATGAAATAGTTCCTAATGTATGAATGCAACTATAAGTCATTTAAAAATTAAGTTTGACATTTAAGTGTAAACTTAGTTACATTAATAAATTAGGACCTATTCCATAGCCATACTAGATAAAATAAATTTTTGATCATACTTTAATTAGGTAGGCATTGTACTAAGGAAAATTTCAGTTTATAATAGCCGGAACTAGAATTTATAAATAATTACGGTGTCAACCAATCAAAATAAAACCTAATCTCATTGCAAAAATAACCAGAAGTTTATGTACCAACACAATGCAATCTAGTGACAATGCTTGTTATCAATTGTTTCTCTAGATTGCATTTCCATATTATGAAACAATAACATGTGGTCACCACACGACTTCCTATTACTACTGTAAAATTTTCAAAAACTATATTGACAAAAGTTATAGATAATTACGCAATATATGTTTGAGAGAAAGTTTTGTTAACTTGTTATTATTAACTGAGAAGCAAGAAAATGGAGATATATTTTAAGAGGACGAGATATACCGTCTGTTCTATTAAAAAGGCCCCGCCTTCTAGCTACTTTATTATTTATTTTAGACCCAATATACCTTATGTCAAATCAAATGGCACATAAAAACCTACATTTTAACACTATCAAAAAAAAATTATCTTCAATTGTTTCAGAGTGGTGACGTCACATGCGATTTTTTTAAATGACACTGTATATATTTTTTTACATTTTCTGGTAGAGTTTTTTTTCTCTTTTTAACAATATAAATATTTTATGCCCTTACATTAGAAAATTTTCGAGAAAAATTAAAAAACTTTTTTATCGGTGGGAGGCCACCATACAAAACTATAAACAAAAGTGTAACTCAGAAAAACAAAACAATAAAAACTTTAGATTATTCTGAAATCTGACAGTTAAAGCGTTTGGCTACTATTTGTTTTGTTTTTCTAAGTTACACTTTTGTTTACAGTTTTGTATCATGGCCTCCCACTGTGAAAAAGTTTTTGTAATTTTTCACGAAAATTTTTTTATGCAAGTGCATGAAATATTTATATTGTTGAAAAGAGAAAAAAAACCTCTACCAGAAAATGTAAAAAAATATATACAGTGTCATTTAAAAAAATTGCATGTGACGTCACCACTCTGAAACAATTGAAGATAAAAATTTGTTGATTGTGTTAAAATGTAGGTTTTTATGTGTCATTTGATTTGATATAAGGTTTATTGGGTCTAAAATAAATAATAAAGTAGCTAGAAGGCGGGGCCTTTTTTATAGAACAGACTGTATATCATTCGACTCAGCTTGAAGAGTAGATTCCAAAAATATATAGAAACCGGAAATCGGATTTCTTTTCCGAGGTCGACTTCCGGTCAATTTTTTTTAACTTTTAACTTTTTCCTTTATAGCTCCTGCAGTTTTTGAGATATTTAGCTCAAATTTGGAATACAGGTTACGCTGCAGGGCTTACATCATTGAGCATATCAAATGGTTGTGAGGATCTACAGGGAGATATTTTTTCAGGGGTCATGCTTCCTTTTCTCCCCCTGAACTTTTTTGCGGTGCGCCGCTGTTAGATTCTAAAATACAAATTAAATTTTCTGTTTTGTTTAGAATCTTTTTGTTCTCTTGCAGTTTTTTCGTATCTGCAACTGTTACCGACAAAAAAAAAGTATAAAAACGTTTTTCTGTAATTTGCTAGACGAAATTTAAATTTTTAAAATGGTTTTAAACGTTAATTATGTGCTAATAAGTACACGGTAACAATTTATAGATTAGTTCAGGCACATCAGTTTTGAGTCATTATAATTTTTACCGCTACAATAACTTTACAACACATACGAGGGCTGTTCAACATGTTATCTACTTGAAATAAAAATGAATTTAATGAAATTAAATATTTTTTGCCACTTGTAAAACTTTCACTTTGCGATTTTTCCAAAAACTGCATTTCTTATATATATTTTAAACAAGAGTTGTATACAGTGTGTCCCCGGATTGAGTTCACTATAGGTATAATCGACAACAAATTTTACAATTTTATTTTAATGTTTTGGGATCCCGCCCTGCTTGGTCTGAAAACAATTTTAAGCAGAGTTTTAATTTTTAGAAGTTAAGTCGGCCATGAAAAATGTGCGAAAACTATTTTCTATTTAGGTAAACTACCCTTTTTGTTTATGATACGGCAAAATTTTGTTAAGAAAAGTTGTTTATAATCATAAATTACGGCCCTATGCAAAATTTCAGAAAGATCTGTTGACTTAGAAAACACCGTTATTTTTTAGATAATTGTATTTTATTTTCAGATAAACTACTTTTTTTGTTCATGATACGGAAAAAATGTATTAAAAAAAGTTGTTTAGAATGAAAAATTATGGCCCTGTACCAAATTTCAAAAAGATCTGTCGACTTAGACCTAGACTTAGAACAATTGCATTTATTAAAAATGACGGTTTCATCTAAGTCAACAGATCTTTCTGAAATTTTGGATAGGGTCACAACTTCTAATTCTAAACAACTTTTCTTAATACAATTTTTCCGTATCATAAACAAAAAAAGTAGTTTACCTGAAAATAAAATACAATTATCTAAAAAATAATGGTGTTTTCTAAGTCAACAGATATTTCTGAAATTTTGCATAGGGCCGTAATTTATCATTCTAAACAACTTTTCTTACAACATTTTGCCGTATCATGAACAAAAAGCGTAGTTTACCTGAAAATAAAATAGTTTTCGCTTCCCTGCCAAGGCCTACTTGTTTTTCAAAAACTGAAAATATTCTTAAAATTCTTTTCAAACCAAGCAGGACCGAATCCCAGAACCTTAAAATAAAATTCTAAAATTTTTAGGTATCTCACCTCTTGTAACATCAATCCTGGGACACACTATTGTATTTTCTTTTCAGGTAAACTACCTTTTTTGTTTATAATACGGCAAAATTTTACTAAGAAGAATTGTTCAGAATGGGAAATTATGGCCCCATACAAAATTTCAGGAAGTTCTACTTACTTAAATCAAACCGTAATTTTTAATAAATACGTACAATTTTAACGGTTTAATTTAAGTAGGTAGATCTTCCTGAAATTTTGTATAGGGCCATAATTTATCATTCTGAACAACTTTTCTTGGCAAAATTTTGCCGTATCATGGACAGAAAGGGTAGTTTACCTGAAAAGAAAATAGTTTTTGCTTCACTGTCAAGGCCAACTTATGTTTTCAAAAACTGTAAATATTCTTAAAATTCTCTTCAGACCAAGCAGGGCGGAATCCCAAAACATTAAAATAAAATTGTAAACTTTTTTGTCAATTATACCTATAGTGAACTCAATCCGGGGACACACTGTACATATAATTACTCAATATATCATCTTATTTTATGAAATTGAATTTTTATCAAACAATTATAAAATTTTCCGGGAAACAGAAAAACAAGACTAAAGTACCACTTGCGGTTACCCGATGTTAACTAAAAATGACTGAGATCTCCAAATCTATATTAAAAACAAATATATAAATTTTGAGGCCGATCAATTAAACAATTTGGGTTGTACTCGTATAGAGGACACAGACATACTGACAGACTCACAAATTATCATGATCATAAACTAACAGACATATATCAATTTGATAATCACTTTTTCTGAACGAAAGACACAAATACAGATATTTCCGGAAAAATCTCGTGATTACTATGAAAAATCATGATTAGTTACTATATTTTACGAAGTAAAACAAAGTAACAATGAACAATGAAGTATACCTTTAAGGTATTTTGTGTATATTTATGACCATTCAATACGTGACTAAAAAGCATTTTGGCTTAATTGTAACTATAGTTATTTATGTATCAAGTACATAATGTAGGACTTTATTGAAATAGTCTATTTTATGTAGAGCGAGCGTAGCGTAGCGATAAATAGGACGACTCACATAAGGCCTGATTATGTACAAGCTGCATGCAAAGCTTTATGTTCGAATGCAGTGGAAAATATTTCCTTTTATCTACAATATCATTTGTGGCATTAGACACATTAGAAAATTCAAGTTGCTATTGAAACATTTGATAGTTTCGAAGTGTGCGTCTAGGTTAATTGCGTTTTCAATGTCAAGAATAACTACCTATTACCGGGAGGTATTAAAGATGAATTCCTTTTTATTAATTGTAAAGTTTTCAATTAATACGTACAATATTCTTTCCTGATTTGAATAAAATGACATTTATTTTGATAATAACTGTTGGACATTGACAGGCGGCCGTTTTACTTTACTCTATGGACATAAGTGGCACTTTATGGACGCTAAATAATACTACAATAAAGTGTTTATGGAACAGTCGAACATAAAAAGCTTAGTTATGTTAAAACACTCAAAAATTTGTTTGACCCCCCCATAATTATAGTAGTTCCTGCGCCGCTGCTTTCAGGATAGGATTCGCTTCTTTTGTTTGAATTTTACTTCTAGTATTGTGATATGTTTTTGCTTTTTTAATGCTCTTGTTTTGAGTCTTTGGGTGGGATAATTTCCCTTGTGGTTGAGATTGCATATTTTTTGGAATGAATGCTTGTGGAGAGGTTCTATTTTTTTAGCTGTACACCAGTCTGGTCACCGTAGCGTATTATCCACATATCAGGGAAAATTAGTATAGAGTGTAAGCGTAGAACAACATTTAGCAGTCATTCTCTCTCTTCCTTTCACCTAAATTTGAGTTAGTAGATTTTAGATCGTGTATCCTAGGTATGAACTCAAACTTAGTGCCTGTCTTCTGTTTTATATTTTCTTTCCAAGCTTTGACAATTGCTGTAGTGCCTACGCTTTTAATTTAGTTTTGAAAAGTTTTGAGAATCCGTGGGCGTATGATTTTAGTACCGATTTGCGGTTAGTGTATTCTTTTTGAAAGTCTACAGTTTAAACGGAGGGTTATTTCCTGGTGTTATTTTAGACAGATTTATTTTTGGGACTGCTTCTAATACGAACTTTGTGCTGTAAAATCTTTATCAATCGGTTTCAGCATTTATATGATGGTTGTGTGATTTACTGCAATCTGCTTAGTTAAATCAGGATCTCACGGTATTTAAGTAGCAACTAGCTTGCGGCCGCATTTCATCTGTTTTCCCTGTTTTCCTTTCTACGTTGTTTGACGTGTAACTAAATTTATTTAATTTTTATCCGGTACCTTCTAGTGGAACTTGCAGTTATTTTTGAAGTCACCGTCAAGTTCTATTTCAATCACGTTTTACTACAGGTAACGTGCGAGTTATTCTTCAAATTACATTCAGTTATGAATAAAGTTAAGTGGTCTTAACCGATACTGAAGTACTACCGGAGCTGCTTTACAGGATCTATCCTTCAACCCCCTGACGTACGAGGAGTGATCAATGTGTTAGTGGCCTAACATAGAAAGCTGAGACATTTAAAAAAAAGCCGTAATTTGACACAACAGTTTTTTCTGGTATCACCCATCAAAATTTGTGTGGTTACCATCTATTGGTTGCTGTGTTCTTATTTGTTTAGTATTGGAATGCATCTTAGGTTCTTTAAAATGGAAAAAGATGAAATTACTGCGGTAATTAAATATTTTTGCAAAATCAGTAACGCCTCTTGAAATCTGACGGTGTTTACAAAGGGTGAATATGACCCTTCTTACAGTACGGTCAAAAACTGGTCAACAGTGTTGGAGCATCAAAAAGAATCTTCTAAAGATGTACATCAATGTGGTGGTTCAATCTTAGTGTCGACTGAATAAAATTCCTGCTTGCAGGGAATTACTGCACTTGAGCATAGTTTGGAAATCATAAATTGCTGTTCCAGATTGATTACGTTGATAAATACATTTTGATTCAAGCGTTTTGTTTGTTTCTTTATATGTTAGGCTGCGAATACATTGATAATCACTCGTATGGCAGGGTTAGAAATATTTATACTGCTTCCGTTGTGTGCGTGATATCGTAGCAAGTCGAATCCACGCTTCTCGCTTAAACCGGTCCTTCGCCAAAATTTGATCTTAAAGAAAAATATACTAACTATTTTGCTTAAATACATTGTAGTTTGCATTTGTAATACAGTCACTAATCGTTTCGGCAAAATACTACTGATTTTAGTTTTTTTATTGAATAGATTTGATAATAATATCTGTCTTTGGCAGTACTTCCCATTAATAGTAAACGGGTTCTGAGTTATAATTTTATTTGACAATAAATTATCTTGCGTGAATAATTACGAAATTTATCAAGAACCTTTGTTTGTTATTATATTACACTGCTTTTTATGGTTCATGAATTCTGAGCAAATGTCTTTTCGCGTGTCGTGAGGGTTATAATGTTTTAACTTAGTAGATTTACTTGTGAGTTTATGTCACCTATATTCTAGGGATTTCGGCTTCGCTTAATCGCTTCCACGCGCTTAAACGATTAAATTTGTATTCCTGTCATTCCATATCCGAATAATATTGAGTATAGTACCTTTAGTCATCATTTTCTTTGCATATTCTATGTTCTGTGTGATTTTTAATACTCGTAAGTAAGAGGGTTGAATAATAATAAAGATTGTGGGTTCAAGCAAATTTTCTTATTATTTTTGTCATCTTTTGTAGTATGGGGTTGACAATGCTACTTATAGGTATTCTAGTTTGAACTTCCTCCAACTAGTGCGGTTTTCGAACATACCCGTTGCTAAACACTCGGTTGGAACAATTTGCTACACCTTTCGACAATCCCATACTGCAGTGTATATAATTTAGATGTCACTCCTCATAATCCAACGTCGTAAACGATGTGTAGTAATCGTTTTCCATTAAGCGTAATTACCTTGGTTGTTGTCCAAAATAGTAGATACGCGTTTAACTGTTTAGCGTCACTTGTTTCCATCCGTGGCATCTCTCTTCACGTCTCTTAATCGAGATACAGTTAATCGATGAACAACGTCAATCCATCAAGTGTCATTTTACAGTTTTATGGCGTGTTACGTGGCCAAGGAATTTTAGAATTCTGGTAGATGTCAGACTTCAAAGCAGATGATCAGATCGGAACTCGTTGAGTATAGATGCATTGGTAAGGTGATCTGTCCAAGGAATTCTCAACATTCGATGCCAGCACCACATCTTGAATCCGTCAACGTGACGTCTGTCTGCAGCTTTTACGATTATGGGATTAAGTTCTTCTTGGTTTGGAGATAATTTTAAGAATATTTTCAGTTTTTGAAAAACAAGTCCACCTTGGCAGTGAAGCGAAAACTATTTTCGTTTCAGGTAAACTACCCTTTTTGTTCATGATACGGCAAAATTTTACCAAGAAAAGTTGCTCTTGAGAAATTATGGTAAGATTCAAAATTTGAGGAAGATATACCTACTTAAATTAAACCGTCATTTATTAAATTAAACAAAATAAATTGTATTTACTAAAAATTACGGTTTAATCTAAGTAAGTAGATCTTCCTGAAATTTGTTATAGGGCCATAATTTATCAATCTGTATATATAAAAGTTGTAGGTACTAGAGTGGTATAAACACTTCTAAACATTACTAAAAGAGTTTTTATTATACAGGGTGCCTCAAAAAGGTGTGGTGAATCAATCTTCCTTTCTTTAATAGAATACCTTATCTTTAGCTTGAAAATATGTATTCGCCTAACGTCAATCGTTTTGGAGATATTAATAATTTTATACAAAAAAGAATTATGACCTTCAGGCGGCAGCTGTAAACAACAGAAAAAAATTAAATAAAGGAGGAGGTTTATAAAAGAATCATATTTCTCGTGACTTACCTTTCAAGTGTAAAATATTGGTTGTGGATATTGATGCAATAGAAGTTGCTCCACTTTTGCAAATTTAGCAGTTTCGGGTTTTTTAAAGAGAAAGTCTTGTATATTTTAATTGTTTTGAGAAGCGCTTTTAATGGGCTTCCTTTTATCATGTTACTTCTTAACCCTAAATTCAACAGTTTTCCAAATATGCGTATTTAAGCAACTAAAAACAGTTTGAGGTAAAAACACATTGCTGTTACGTTACGTGAGCTCACGTGATGTTACGTTTTCAAAAAGGGGCGTGAGCTGTATACTGATAAACACACATAGCTTACGTCATCCGAAGTCACGCCATGTCATCTTTTTGTTTTTAGTAGGTATCTGTGTTTGTTTTTTGAGGAATAACCTAACCAGATTTATTTCTGTATGATTTGTAGTTCTGCAGCACACAGGTGTAAGATGGACAAGTTTTTTAGTAGTAGTAGTTTTTCAGACTGAAAAGACGATATAGAACATGTCACTGCTTTTATATGTGCAACAAAAATAAAACAAAAGGTCTCACTGGGTGCATCCAATTAGCAAAAACGAGAAAAGATAGGTGAATACCACCGCCAAGCACAAGAATTGAGTTTATAACCTCAGAGGTTTTACATGTACTTCAGAATGCAAAATGAGGAAGACGAATCTGCAACCTATCTCATTAAAGATACTATACCCAAAAAGAACACACAATGTAGAAAATCTATAAATACAGAACAAATATTCTTCTTCTTCAGGTTCCTTCTCCTATCGGAGGTTGGAAATCATGACTGCGATTCTTATTTTATTGGCTGCTATTCGAAATAGTTCGCTGGAACTTAGACCAAGCCCATTCCCTTAAATTTCTAGCCAAGATATCCTTCTTCTTCCAATACTTTTTTTACTCCTTATTTTACCCTCCATAATCAACCTCAACATTTCATAACGGGCTCCTCTTACAACGTGGCCGAGATATTGTAATTTATGTTTCTTGATCGTTCTCAATACTTCCTCCTCTTTGTCCATTCTCCGCAATACTTCCAAGTTGGTAACATGATCCACCCAAGATATTCTTAGCATTCTTCGATAACACCAACGTTCAAATGCTTCTAGTTTTTTTATTTCGGCCTGTTTCAGTGTCCATGCTTCAGTTCCATATAACAATCTCGAGAACACATAGCATTGCAGGATACGAACTCGTATAGTTAATGTGAGGTCACGACTAGAGAGGACTTTTTTAACTTTGTAAACGCCGCTCGAGCTATTTCCTTACTCTTATTTCTCTGTTTTGATCGGAGTTTTGAGTAATCCATGTGTCGAGATATTTATACTCTGTTACCTTCTCTATGCGTGTGTTAGAAATTAAAAGACGTTCGTGGTGGTTTGGATTTTTCGTAACTACCATAAATTTTGTTTTCTTAAAGTTCATCTTAATACCATAATTGTTACATTTTTGGTTTAGACGTTCTAACAAATCTCGTAGATCTTGTAAATTGTCCGCGAACATCGCTGTATCGGCTGCATATCTTATGTTATTGACGATCTCCCCATTTATTGTAATGCCCTCTGTACTTCCCTCCAGTGTTTCTTGGAAGATCCCTTCACTATATATGTTGAAGAGGAGTGGGGTTAATATGCAGCCCTGTCGAACGCCTCGCTGGATATCGATTTCTTTTGACATTTCACCTTCAACTCTGACTTTGGTTTTCTGATTCCAATAAAGATTTATTATAATTCTGATGTCGCGACTATCTATATTTTTTTATTATAAAATTTTAACTAATTTATCATGTATAACTTTATCGAATTCTTTTTCGAAGTCCATAAAGCATACACACATATTTTGGTTCATGTCGAGACATCTTTGCATAAATACATTTATTCCGAATAGTGCTTCTCTGGTACCCATTCCATTTCTGAATCCCAACTGAGTGTCGCTGATTTCTGAGTCTAACTTTCTAAATATTCGATTATGAATTATCCGTAAAAATACTTTCAAGGTATGACTCCTTAATGCTATCGTTGGATGTTCTGAGCATTCTTTAGAGTTGTTGTTTTTAGGTATGGGTATGAATGTAGAAAGTAACCATTGTTCTGGCAATATTCCTGTAGCGTATATTATATTAAATAATTTAACTAAAATAGCTATTGTTTCGTTGTCAATAAGTTTTAGCAACTCTATTGGTATCTCATCTGGTCCAGTTGCCTTACGATGTTTTGCTTGCTTGATGGCATGTAATACTTCATCCTTTAGTATTGCTGGCCCTGTTTCATTTGGGTGATCTGTCTTTTCTTCTTGCCTAGTGTCCTGAAATAGATCTTCTATATATTCAGCCCATCTCATCAATTTGTCTTTTACATTCGTAATGATGTTACCATTAGTTTCTTTTACATTAGCTGTATGTTGTTTTCTCATTCCAGTAATTTCTTTGATTTTTAGGTGCATATTAAAACTGTCATATCTTTTTTCATAGTTTTCTATTTCTTGGCACTGCTCACTCCACCATTTTTCTTTTGCTATTCTGATTTCCACCTTAATCTTTTTATTTAGTTCTCTATATTTAGTCTGGTCTTTATTCTTATAAGTTCTTCTCTCGTCCATAAGACATAGAATCTCCTCCGTCATCCAGCTTTGTTTCCGTTTCCTTGTTCTTTTAAGATATTCTTTCCCGGTAGTTAACAGAGCTTCTTTAATACAGTTCCATTTTTCATCTATGTTGTGTGTGTCCATGTCGTTCATGTCTATTTTTTTATGTTCTGATTAACTTTTGTTTTTGTCAATTCATAAACTGTTGGATCTTTCAGTCTACTAACCTCCAGCTCTTGTTTGTATTATCTTTTTTGTACTTTTTTGAGTGTTATTTTTATGGTAGCTACCACTGAATTGTGATCAGAAGAGATGTCAGCACCTGGATAAGTTCTTGTTGTTTTCACAGAGTTTTTAAATCTATTTCTAATCAGTATGTAATCAATCTGATTACGAACTATGCCATTCACACCATCCATGGGAGATTTCCAAGTATAACTATAGCCTACGTTTTGGTAGTTTAAATAGAGTGTTTGTTATAGCAAAATCTTGATTTTGACAGAACTCAACTAATCTGTCACCTCGTTCGTTTCGTTCTCATAGTCCATGTTGCTCAACATGCGGTTCCACTGCTTCTCTACCAAATTTAGCGTTAAAGTCGCCAAAAATGACTGTTACTTCATGTTGTTTTGTTATTTTGAGGGCAAGATTCAGTTGTTCATAAAATTCCTCATCTTCATCATCATTTTTATCTGCAGTAGGAGCATACACCTGAATAAAATTGATAGGACCACACTTTCAGTTGAATCTTAATATTATTAATCGATCTGAGACTGGGGTAACGTCAAGTATTGACTTATCTGTTACTTTATCGACGAGAAAGCCGACGCCGTAACGATGATTTGCGTCATCATTTACTGAGAAGTACATTACTCCATTTCTTGTATTACATTTCCCTGATCCCGGCCAGTGCACATCACTTATTCCAATTATGTTTATCTTCATTCTTTCTATTTCTAGTACGACGTTGTCTAGTTTGCCGGATGCAAATAGACTTCTGACGTTCCATGTTGCTATTCGGAGTGGTTTATAGCACATCTTGCAGGGATTTCGCTGACTGACGACCGTTGAAGCCCCGCTATTTTTTGAGTCTCCTCTCCTGCCGGATCTTGGCATCCGATATCCATGATCAGTAAGGTTCAAGGTCTGTTTTTTCGTTGTCATGGTTTTTACTAGGGATATTAATGAGGCGGTTTCCCGTTGCCCTCCTCATCGCAGTGTCATAGCCGGTTGAATCTTTATAGCTGTATGCATAAGGTGAGACATAAAAAATGCTATCGTTATAGGATTTGTTTTATTGAATTACAAAAATATAAGACAAAAGTCGATTATTAATACTATGTTTTATTCGCATTCGTAATTGTAGAAATTATTTGCTACGCCCAGTTGCAATAGTGATGGTTCGTTTGTTTCGGTGCCAGTCAATGTTGAAGAGTATGCTATAAAATTCTCATTTTGTTGACACTTTGATTTTTCTTTAGGAGAATTCGCAGTTTGTAATATTAGTGATCTGTAAAAACTATTGGTAAATTATGGACGAGATATGGAATTCTGGGGGCTTTATATAATTTGCTCTTTGCCTCTACGATTTTATTTCGGCCTACAAAGTACAAGTTTACTTTTAGCTTTATTGACTTTTGGCTATCGTTTTGTAGTTCTGGATATACTTAAATAAACCATATCTGACTTTTCTAAGTCATCTTGTTTTGCTGATATTAGCTGGGTTGTAGGGGCAGCTTTGTCTTAGTATTTAAGTTTCCTGCAGCTTCTTTCATCAATTTTACCATTTTCTGGGCTGGATCAACTTTTTCCTCTTTTTTACGCCGTTTTATGGTTTCGTCTCATTTCATTTTGATTCACAGATTGACAGTTTTCAGAGACTTGTGAAGAACCGTTTACTCCCTCACTGTGTATTAAATTAAACTTTAGACTTTCTTGTGGCTCAAGATCTTTCTCTTCCAGTTCATATTCTTTATCTTAATGCAGATCTTCTTGAACCTCAATATCTTCTTGAGAATGTGTTGGCTCCAAATTGCACTGAGTTCTTAAAAAAGCTAAGCAAACTTTCATCGCCGGTAATTCTTATAGGTTATGTGAGCTTACCTCCTATTTTCCAAATATGGCAACGAAGGAAACATTTGTTGTTCATATTTCCAGGCAAACATGTTTCTTGCAGCTTCACCGTTTTTTTTAAATTCACGTTTATTGACCGCATTTGAGTAGCACCTTCTTAATTTATCCCAAGTTTCTTTGGCTTTATCAGCTGAAAGAAATTTTTATTAATATATATATATATATATATATATACATATATATATATATATACATATATATATATATATATATATATATATATATATATATATATTAAAGGTAAACATTTCAGGGTGTCATACCGCTTAATAAATTTGAAGATTTCTCCAACTGGTTGAAGAACATCTTGAATGGCGTTTGGGGTTGGACGACGTTTCGACGAAATCACATTCGTCATTTTCAAGTCCTTATAGTCCTGGTTCGGCTTCTAGTTATGCGGCAACACGACGGACTGTCAACTTGATGTACAGCTGACTGAATAGGTTGTTTATCAATTACTGTGGCAACTAGCATCGAGGGAGCTGTACTGCTAGAACGGATGGCTGGTGTTCTCAGAGAATGGCCGGCCGTTGCTTGTAGTAACGTTGGTTACGATGCAGGTAATCGGCTTGTGTCGTCGCGGGTGTTCATACAATTCGGACGTTTCACTATTTCGATGGCTTCTCGTATGATGCATGCGTCTTTGTGTTCGACGCTGGCAATGCTCTTGGTGTTGTCGAAATCAATCTTGTGCGAAGTATCCCATATATGATGCACTAGCGATGAAGTGTGTTCCATCTTCTTAACATAATTTTGATGTTCCTCCTTGCGTGCCTTTATTCTCCGGTTGGTGTGGCCTATGTAGCTGCTATCGCAATCCCGACACGGTACACGGTTTATAGGAAGACCACGCACACCAATCGCTACCTAAATGCTAATTCACACCACCACCCTGCTCAACTACAATCAGTCCTGACAACACTGGTTTGTAGATCAAGAAGGATAGCCGACAAGGAGAATACAAGACAAGAATTAGCAACCCTTGCTCGAGTATTCGAACAAAATGGTTATGGCAGAGCAGCGATTAGGAAAGCGTTCCGACCACCGAAGACCAAAACGCAAGACGCAGAAGAGGAGAGACCTTGTGGCACGGCGTACCTGCCTTACATCCGAGGCACGACAGAGAAAATCGGAAGAATCCTTAGAAAATGTAACATCAGGACAACCTTTACCACGGATAGAATAATCCAGTCCATACTAAGGAATCCTAAAGAGTACATCCCTTTGGAAAACAAAGTAGTCTACGAGATACCGTGTCGGGATTGCGATAGCAGCTACATAGGCCACACCAACCGGAGAATAAAGGCACGCAAGGAGGAACATCAAAATTATGTTAAGAAGATGGAACACACTTCATCGCTAGTGCATCATATATGGGATACTTCGCACAAGATTGATTTCGACAACACCAAGAGCATTGCCAGCGTCGAACACAAAGACGCATGCATCATACGAGAAGCCATCGAAATCGTGAAACGTCCGAATTGTATGAACACCCGCGACGACACAAGCCGATTACCTGCATCGTGGTTACCAACGTTACTACAAGCAACGGCCGGCCATTCTCTGCGAACACCAGCCATCCGTTCTAGCAGTACAGCTCCCTCGATGCTAGTTGCCACAGTAATTGATAAACAACCTATTCAGTCAGCTGTACATCAAGTTGACAGTCCGTCGTGTTGCCGCATAACTAGAATAGTCCAATCAAATAAGGATTCTTGATCGGAATAATTCAAAGTGAGCTGAATTTTTGTGTCCACCTTTATTTAGTGTTTTCAAACAACATCCGAAAAGTACCCTTGATTTGACCTTGAGCTTCGCGATTTATAGGGTACAGATGTGGGAAAAATTTGGTTTTTCGCTTATATCTTCTTTTCTATTGACTTTAGGTATATGACATTGTACAGAGAAATTGAAGGGCACAAAATTCTGTACAAAAAAGTACTGAATAGTTTTTTTTGTACGATCGACCGTTTCGCGTAGTATAGCGTTGAAACTATGAGTTCAATACTAAGTACCCTATTCCACACCACCTTTGAGGCGCATTTTTTTTTATGTGGTATCTCATTTCAGGCCTAATCCACGGCCTCAGTCGGTCAAAATATCCTCTATATTCTTAAAACAGTCAAAATAGCATTATGTTAATTTTATTCATCTTCTTCTCCCTCTCCTTTTATGTCGCGTTGTTCCAGATAATCCGAAGAAAATGTCTCGAATCGGTTTTCATTCTCTCCTTCATCAACTTGGTTTTCTAAGATGTTTTCAATTGCATTGGCATTTAAACACGGTTGTTCGTTGCAATGACCACAAATTGACGAGCATTTAATCCCCAACTTTCTACATCCACACAATGGCCCACAACCTTTGGTGCGATTACAGAAGATCATGTTTAGAAGAAAATCCGGAGCGGGCGCTTGCATTGTTTTCTTTGGTTCCAATACATCGTTTCTTAATGTCCATCCCCACTCAATAGGGTTTAGTTCATTCTCCAACCACTTTTGTATTTGAAAATAAACTCTGTAAAGGTGCTCTTTAGCTGCACTATCTGTTGGCGGCAATAAATTCAATTTCACCGGCTTACTTTTACGTATTAATTTCGTGAAACACATGTAACGATATTGATCAATAGACACTTTTTGAATTGGAGCACTATATAATGCCAGTAAAAATTTAATCACATTGGAAGAAATCAATTCGTGTGAGGAATCTATTTGTGTGAAAACTTGAGCCGCAGCTTGCAAATCTTGGCAGTTTTCTAACAGCTTCAAAGCTGTCGTTTTACCTTTACTAAAACGAGCTGACGTTGTGTCACACCCGCGGACAGCATGTAAAAATAAAAGATGATGTTTACAGGATTTATATTGGTAACAACTTTGGGATGAGTAAATTTTTTGTGGAACTTTTTCTCTGTTTGGCTTCATAAAATAAATTTCTCTATCAACTGGCGTACGAGCTATCAGGAGTACCAAGAGATCTACAAGCTGTAAAGAATACATGAACGACCTAGCATTGACCGCAGTCATGATAGAACGGTTGATAGTCGTACAAATCTTTTTTAGTGGCTCTAATTTACCTTTTCTACTCTTTAAAATAATCTTCTCAATAAAAACCAATAAGCTATGAGGAATAGAATCATTAACCTTATCGAACATAGTGATAGTTGAAGGATAGTCGGAAGTGTTGCAAACTTGGGTTTGTATGTCCTGGAGAAGAATTGCTGCTGCTGCTTCCAAAACCCTGAATGTCTCATCTGCATTTTCTTTTTTCGAATCATACCAAGCTTTATTCAAAATATCGTAACTAGTATCACGAAAACATATGATACATTGTCCGGCTTGTTTTGTTGTAATTGCAATTCTGTCTCCATCTTTCTTTTTTTTTTTTAATCGTTTTGCCGTTTGCGATTTTATTTGTTAACGCTCCTTTTAATTCAGTTAAAGTAAACTGCCAATCTTCATTATTTTCGATGTAAGAAAATATCTGTTCCATCGCTGTTATCACCATCTATTGGGCGACCTACTTTATGGTCGGTTATTGGTGCACAGAGTTTCACGAAGCAATGATTGTGATATTTTGCTTCGGCGGCAACTAAGTCTATTTCAAAAATTATGCGTTATACAAGTACTTCTTGCGACACAACCGATTAAAGACTAACACGCTAAACAGGCTGCAGGCAGACTCTATAGACTAGGCTGGGAACACGCTAGAACAAGACCGGACCGCAGATAGAAACCCCTCGGTCGACCCTTGATGCCGAATAGGAGAGGGGAGATGCAGCTACTGTCTTCCAAGCGATTTCCTCGAAGTATTTTATTTTGGAAACATTGTTGTCTTAATAATGTACGAAAAAGACCGTTCGATTCAGCTCATGGTATATTTTTACATTCCAGACCTCAAATTAGTTGTGGAACTCGGTATTTCTGTAGTTTTATCCTTCAGATCAACGTTCATGGTGAGTTTTCACAGAAACGGTCGGCCCTACAAAAAAACTATCCAGTACTTTTTTGTGCAGAATTTTGTGCCCTTCAATTTCTCTGCACAATGTCATATACCTAAAGTCAATAGAAAAGAAGATATAAGCGAAAAACCAAATTTTTCCCACATCTGCACCCTATAACTCACGAAGCTCAAGGTCAAATCAAGGGTACTTTCCGAATGTTGTTTGAAAACACCAAATAAAGGTGTACACAAAAATTCAGCTCACTTGGAATTATTCCGAAAGTTTGCCGTAAATTTGTCTAATTTGACTGGACTAGAAGCCAAACCAGGACTATAAGGACTTGAAAATGACGAATGTGATTTCGTCGAAACGTCGTCCAACCCCAAACGCCATTCAAGATGTTCTTCAACCAGTTGAAGAAATCTTCAAATTTATTAAGCGGTATGACACCCTGAAATGTTTACCTTTAATACATATCAGCCGCGAAAACCTTCGTAATAATATATATATATATATATATATAGTCCAGTCACTATATCCAAAAATAAGGCCTTTGCTGGAAAGTGAAGGGAAATTTGAAATTCCTTTTTTGGGGTGTTTGGGGGGTCTAGCAAAGCTTAACTTCAAGTTGTCGACCAAGATTTCCTATGTGCTATTTCCGCCATCTTGACAAATGGGTGCGTTTGATTTTTTTGCGATAAATCGGTTCCCTTTAACACTACATGAAAATAATGCAAACATCTTCGTAAGAATTTTGAATGTTCTAGAATTTATGTTCTATTACTTTTTCGCGTAGGAGCTATATTTGTCGAGATATCGAACGCGAAAGGAGAGCGTGAAAGGGTCGAGATTTTTTTTCGGGCTTCTGGGCTTGTGTCTCTTTTCTTTTTCTATTTAGCGAAAAAGTAGTCATTATCAAACTTGTAGAGGTTGAAAATAGCTTCAATTTGGCCTATTATAAATTGATATGCGACTAAAATTACGACTTGTAGAGCGGGCCAAAGTTGTCAAGTCGGCGCTTAATTTTTATTTCATGTATCGTACTACTACATAAATGGCATAATAAACTTGATTGCATCATGAGAATCATTATATTTCAAGCAGCCAATACGTAAATTGTTATTTTTGACGTTTCTGCTATAGAAGATCGGTTTAGAAATTTTTAATGAATTAAATTTATTAGTAGACCAGGATACATATATCAAAATGTCTGCAAAAGTCATATAGTTCCTTGAAACTTATTTATCAAAATACAATTTTTAAGTGTAAATGTGAAAATCGTTTTGTGTAATGCATTAATCTTGTCCTGTTTTGATTATTGTGACGTTGTTTATCATTCGCATTTAAGTAGCTTTAATGTTGCTAGAATTCAGAAGATTCAGAACTCATGTTTACGCTTCATATTTGGAATACGAAAATATGAAAGAATTTCTTATAAGCTGAAAGATTCAAACTGGCTTAATACGAAAGAAAGGCACTTCTTTCATTCTGCATGTCTTTTCCACAAGATCATCTTGAGTAGATCACCGAGTTACTTATACAACAAAATAAAGTTTAGAACCGACGTACATACTTTAAATATAAGATTTAAAGGAACGCTGACTCCACCTCAACATAAGTCAAAAATTTTCAAGCGATCGTTTTCTTACAGAATAACTAAATGCTATAATTCGTTACCAAATATAGTAAAAGGCTTATTGTACGTAAAAATTTAAAAAAGCTATTTTTCAAAATTTTATGGATAAACATCAATGAATTAATTATTAGGGTCAAAATAACACACTTAGTAAATTGCTATATCACTAAACACCGTCATAGCTGTTTTGTGGGTAATATTTCGCCTCGCCCCAAAGCAGATCTTTGGATTTTTTTCTTTTCTTTTTGTTTTTCTCCGGGTTAAGTGGAAGAACAGCGGATAGATCTGTTTTTCTATCAAGTTGAACTTCGCCCAAGACAATATTACGTTTATTTTTTCTGTGTAATTTTGTAATAATTTAATAAATACCTTCGTTATTATTATTATTATTATTTTTATTATTATTAATATACAATCATATAATGCTGTATACTATCTACTTGAGGAAATATAATTATTTCAATAATGCAATGAAGTTTGTTATGTCATCTACGTAATAGTACGATACATGAAATAAAAATTACGCGCCAACTTGACAACTTTGGCCCGTTCTACAAGTCGTAATTTTAGTTGCATATCAATTTATAATAGGCCAAATTGAAGCTATTTTCAACCTCTACAAGTTTGATAATGGCTACTTTTTCGCTAAATAAAAAGAGAAATGAGACACAAGCCCAGAAGCTGGAAAAAAAATCTCGACCCTTTCACGCTCTCCTTTCGCGTTCGATATCTCGACAAATATCATTCCTATGCGAAAAAGTAATAGAACATAAATTGTAGAAAATTCTAAATTCTCACAAAGATGTCTACATTATTTTCATGTAATGTTAACGGGAACTGATTTATCACAAAAAAATCAAACGCATTCATTTATCAAGATAGCGGAAATAGCACATAGGAAATTTTGGTCGACAACTTGAAGTTAAGCTTTGCTGGACCTCACCAATACCCCAAAAAAGAAATTTCAAATTTCCCTTCACTTTCAAGCAAAAATGACATAGTGACTGGACTAATATATATATTTTGTTTCCAGATTTTTCGCAACTCTTCTTTTAGATCTTGTGGCTTTAACTACAGATTAGGATTCCGAGAAATACTAAAAGATGTTTGCGATATTATATCGGAACAACTTGAAATAATAAAGTTCGTGCTTACCTTTCATATTTAACTCATTTCCAATTACTTTCCAGCCTTCCTGCCTTTTATTATGCTGATCCGTGTAGTTGCTCGATTTCATGTTAAATAAATTGGGATGTTATCAAACTTTTTCAATAAGACGTTCGTCCACTTTTTAGTAATAATACAGTAATTATACAAGAAAATGCACCTTTTAAGTTTAGTTTAAAGAATTGCAAAATACAAAACGTCCTGTGACGACACCTAAAAATGTATAACCTTCAGATCTCGCAGGCGTGCTAGCACGTGAATGTGTTGTGAGGTGAGGTGACATACGTGATATGATAACAATGAGTTTCTGGCACATTTAAACCAATGCAATTTAGCAAACTCACACTTCTATTATGTCACGTTGGTCTACCTTTAAGCCCCTAAAGATGCATTATTACCATAAATAGCAAAGAAACGCCACTAAATTAATAATTTAAATACACTCAAACAAAATATAACCAGATTTAGAAAATATAAATCCAGTCGTTGCTAATACAAGAAAAAATTCAAACGAAAAAAGAGAAATGCAAGAACAAATTAATTCCAGGATCAAATTAAATCAAATAAAAAAACAAAAGCAAATAACGCAAAAAATATATCTCCTTTCGTTCTCTGGGTATTAAAGCTATACGGAGAGGTCATAATTTGCTAACATATGTTACGTGTAATTTTACATTTAGATACAGTTAAGGATTGTTTGGATAATTTATTAGCTTAAATACATTCATAGTTAGATTCACCTGCATACGTTAGGTGTAGCTTTGGTTGCATACTCATTTTTGCAAAATCCTTGATTTTTAGGGAATTTTGAGTAACAATTTTGAAAATTGTTTTGATAGTACGATTTCCGGCGACCATTTTTAAGTTTTCCTTTTTGGAGCTGCATGTGATCTTTGGAAATTTTCACTTAAGTGGATTATATAGTTTCCATAGTTCTTTGAGGAATCTGCCATCCAGAAATAGGAAATGGGTGTTATATTGCTAAAATGAATCCGATTGTATTGGGATAAATATATATTTCTGCAATTTACTTACTCGAGGCCGCATTACAACTCTGGTATGTTGATTTATGGTTGCCGTAGAACATTTTTCGATAACGTCTCGTATTTAGGCCTCCTCGTCCTAGTTTGCTGTATCGTTCTCCGATTTTTCGGGATCCATTATGCCTGTGGCATTGGTGTTGCTTGGCTAAGGCACCTGGAGCAACAATTCCGTTCCAATCCGAGCCCCTCAGCACATGTGATAGTTCGCATGCAAGGCTTCTCCCCATGGTGACTGCACTCGACTGCGTTTCTCACCTGCAAAGTTAGATGAAGCCCTGACTCTTTGGAGGTTATTCAAGCTGGTGGACATCTTAATAGCTATCCCCCATAGCTGTTGATGTAGCAATCCTTCTGTGCACGATCCAGGTATCTACAACACCTAGTGTTATCTACCTTTTGGTGCTTATTGAACTGAAAACTATCGTTCGTTATGGCACTATGACCTTTACTTTATGTATTGTACTTACCTAGGTATATGCTAGCGAAATTCATGCCGTTTTACATGCGGAATATTGTGTAACTTCGTTGTACATCACGTGCAATTACTTTTGTGTAATAGGATAATGTCATTTTATGCATTTAATATCTTTGCGTTTGGTAGTACTGCTTTGGTTGCATTCAAGAGTACTTGTCAGTGTTTCAAAATTTAAACCATTATTGGCGAGGGTCTCCGGGAGCATTAATTTGACATTTCACATAATATGAGCACCGTAAATACACCATTTTATGTGTATTAGCACTCCCCTAGGCGAAATGGTACCAATTCGAAGAGGTTCGCGACTAGATAGAGTATTTACCTAATTAATCAAGCGATATAGAACTTACTATTCTCCCGCATTCCGGTATCGCTGTTTTTAATTATATTTAAGTCACTATCGTAGTTGATACACGGGTACTCGAACGAATTGCGATTATCGTAGTCACATTTTAGACTTTATTAATATAAAATCTTGTACATTACATACCACTAAAATTACATTTACAAACTATTCCATTTACATACTATTATCACAGAATTGTGTTGCCTTTTTCCAAGTATGACACAGAATTTCGAAGGTGTACAAACTGAAATAAATAACTAGGTTATTCCGAGTCTTCGTGTTTTGCTGACTTTTATTATTTTTTTTTGTGAAACAGCTAGTGGTTTAGGAATTTACACGGCCATCTGTAGGTTTTCTGGTTTGGACCGTCTCAAACCAGTGGCGCTTCCGGACAACCCACCCCATCCTGCTCAGGACCTAGCTTGGCAAACGTTTGCTACACGCCTAGACGATTCCTGTACCACCCTGCTGTAAAGTATTTATAATTTTTATTTTTACGTGCGAATAAAATTCCCGTGTGTAGCAAATGTAATACATAATTATTTTAATTTATTTAAATAAACACCCTGTGTAGCTCCGTATTTTTGAAAGATCCTTTTAACTAGCTTTCTTCTGATATTTAATTTCCTAGACTTAAATTGAATCGCTTTCCAGATTGCCTTGTCTCCCACTGTTTTCGTTTTTTCGTGTTTGTTATTTCTGGTTTGAACAGTGGCTGGGTTTTTATTTTGGTAATCTGGTTCGTTGTGCTCGAAAAGTTGCTGGTGTTTAATGTCCGTTATAATAGAGTTTGTTTGCTATCACTTGAAATAAGGCAAATTTAGGTGCTTAAAACGTGTATATCTGAAAAACACTTGAATTTATGAGTATGACGTAACATAACGGAAAAAAGCTAATTGAGAAGGCTTTTCAAATACAAGAAACATATATGACGTTCCATTTAAAAAATATTCTAAATTATTAAACTTGCAAATGTTCAGCATCCTGTATAGCATGACTACCCACAGCCACTATTTTACACTCTAAAGCTAATTCACGAAAAAGATAATTTTTTCAACGTTTTTCTTCATTCAATTGTTGTTTGCTACCGGGTGGCCATAAATATCTGATATCACATTACCTTTCGAATCAACACCGCTTTATTAAAGTGATGAATCCAACTAAACTAAATGTCATTAATGTCATCATAACTAAAATTCCTATCTGCCAAAAATTATTACAGATTGCAATAAGTTTTGGAGTTAGAACAGGAGATTTTTATAATTGTGTCGTAGGCTAAACTGTAGAATCCAAGGCACATCCCCCTCCTCTTATTGCATTTTATTACGTTACATAGGTACCCATACAATTGTGATTGAAATATAATGCTAACCAACATTTATAAGTAGCTAATTCCATGGCTACCGGGATCTCAGATATTTATGGCCACCCGGTACTTACAGCAACAGCTTGAAGTTCAGTTTTTTTTTGCATAACTTTTTAGTATCTCCAAAACACTTAACGTTAGACAAATGCAACGTATCTGAATTATTAGTGTTTCAATGCAAAACCTTTAGCTGCCTAAATATTGGGTATTCCATTAAAAAAAGCAAATTCTATTCGCAACACTTTTTTGAGACACCCTGTATAATCAAACTTATTTTAGTTATATGCACCACCTTCATACCTACAATAATTTTTATAAAAGCGACATTTAAGTAACTCACATAGTCTTCTAAATATCTTGGACCCCTCTATCGTTGCCGGACCGTGTATACAGGGTGAGTCATAATGAAACGTAAAAAATTTAACAAAAGCTTCCTTAGGTCAAACCAAAGCAATTATGCTAATTCAATGTAGTACCAAAGTGCTCCCTTAAAAATATACAGAGTGGCAATGAAAAATTTTATTCTCATATTTTGAAAGTAAATATTTTAATTTTTAAAGTCAAGTATTCTAATTTTTAAAATTTTAATTTTAAAACTATAACAGGACAGCGCCTTTCATAAACTGCCATTAATTATTTGAGAGTACTTGTTGCGTTTTTTTAAAGAACGATTTTCTTTCAAAATGGTTGATTTTACTCAAGGAGTAATAGAAGACATCGTTTTAGTGTATGACTTTTGCAAGGGAAGCGCCTTAGCAGCAGTTAGGAAATACTATCGCCGATTACTTAATAGAAGAATGTCAAATTATTGTGTCTTTTCTTCCACCTTTCGAAGACTGGGTGAGATTGGTATTCTGCGATACCGAGGGGGCTGGTGCACCGCAAGGGGAAGATGTAATGCCAGAGGAAGCTGTAATTGTTTCGGTTTTAGGCAATCCTACTACAAGTACTAGCTGAAATTTTGTGCAGTTAGAACTTTCACAAAGTTTTGTTCTTGAACTGTGCGTAGGTTATATTAAACCTTCACCATTATACATGTGTTGGAGCTCTTCATCCTGGTGTCGCCGAGGAACGTTTCATTAACACCCTGTATCCTTTTAAGGGAGCATTTTGGTACTAAGGTGTATTCGATTAATTACTTTGTTTTGGCATAATTCAGCTTTGCTTAACTTGTTTTACACCTAATTATGACTCCCCCTGTATACAGGGTGTTTCTAAGAGAAGGACAGATACTTTTCAAAAGTATTCTATGATTAGAAAAAAATCAAAACCCTTGTCCGCAAATTAGTCCTTCTTAAGGTATTAAGCTTTAAAGCTTTAATGTGAGTCACCATGAAAGCACTATAAAATATTATTTGTTTGTAATGAACAAGGTTTAGTCATGCGGAGTACCAGGTACCTTAGACACCAACTGCTTCATACGGCCAAAGTCGTACTTATAATTTTGCCGAAATATGAAATCTGAAAAATTTTTTGAATGGTTTACGTTGCTTGGACATGTATTGCAATGGTAAGTGCCTTGTGTTTATGTAATATTATAATGAAGATGATATAACAAATAGTAATTAACACTACCTGCAAATATTCGTTTACTTAGGTCAAATTTCGACTGACTAGAAATACTCACTGGGTTCGTTAATTATTTATAAAGTAAACAGTATCGTGCCCTTTATTATATTTCATCCATCTGCAATTCAATCTTACAGAGGCTAGCTAGGTAAAGCAAGATGACTCGTACCTCAGGGTTGGATTCACCGGTACATTAATATTAAACTCGTGTGATACGCTACTGGAATAGAAATTTAACTCAAGCGCGCAGACGCTATTTCTGTCAAAACTCTATTACAAATCGGTTTATTTGGTGCGATTCGATTATGTGATTTAAACCAATCAAAGGTGTTTAATGAGCGATTTATCAGGTAAATTTTGAATTATCGCTATCTTAGCGTCACTGATTCTCATTTGTTTGCAGGCAAAAAGCTCCACTTCGTTGTTACAACATTAATTTGTTTTTGGAGCGTCGCAATGGACCCAACATAACCTCAAACTTAATTATAGCAATTACTGGATATTTGGTTTTTAATGGATGCTTAACTCTGCCTGGGTCTCGTTCATGAAGGTTTGGTCTAGTAGTCATGCGAATTTCCGCTTGTTAACGCCGTTAGTTTGGTTGAAAAACTAACCTGACTTCTTTGAAGAGCTGCGGTAGCTCATTCGGAGTGCATCTCCTGCTGATCTCTGCCGGATGCGGGGTCCTGCGGTGCTGCTGGCGTTGTTGAGGCCTCCTAAACGCTGTGCTGCTATGCTGGTTTAGGAACCTTATCTTGCCCGTGGCTGAAGTTCGTAAGCTGCGCTGGTCTTGTCGGAGTCCTCGGAAGGTGACAACGGTGAAAACTTATTTTAGTGTGAGGAAAAATGTTTCCCACACTCTCACAGGTGCACGAATAATTACTTGGCACGATGGTGCACTATTTATCAATAAAATTAATGGTTTACTAGTTAAAATCTGTAAATTTCAGAGAGCACAAAACTGCATGTCATTACTAATTTTTATTCAATTGACTCTCTATGCTGGTCGTTAATAACAATTGCCTATCTATGTTCTACAAAACGGAAATTGACCAATTACAATACAATAACTTCTTATCCTATTTTAACTTCTAACTAAAATTATGTACAAACATTCTTATTTCTAAAATATTGGTCTTTTAATTTTGGTTTTAAACTGTCTCATTGCGCCACTCACTTTGTGTTATTTAAATTGCCCTTTTCGCTCACGTAATTACACTGACTTTTTTTTCAACTGTTCGCTTTTCTCGAAATTTTCGAATATTGCTGTCCCATAATTATAATCGCTATGTTCTGCCTGGTTTATGCTCGTTGCAACGTATTATCATAATTCTGCTTCAATTACTTTTATTTAAAATGCTCATAAACATATCCTATTTAATTATTCTGACATCTACGCTTCATTTAACACGCACATATTATAAACCTTTCTGTGACAGTTTTATTTATTTTGGTTAACTTTGTACAAACCTCTTATTTGGCTAATTAAAAATTATCTACTCCAATCTATGAAAAACAAGCTTTGCCCCTTGCTTTTCTATTAAATTCAATTTATTACTACCAGCATTTTTTTTGCAAATGTAATTACGGATTGAAATTTACCTTAAATCTTGCAGTTGCATAAACTACCCCAACTCTGTGCTATCTGATTTGCTTTATTTATTTGTTGTACTGCAAGCAGGGTTGAGTAGCAAGCTCAATACCATCTCAGTATATAGTGTTATCAAAATTAGTTAGACAGGTTGTGAATCAAGCGAGTGTATTATTGAAATTTGACGGGAATAAGGCACCTTCAGTTTCAGTAACGCAATACTGATTATTTATTTTCTTGAAAAACGGAATTCCAATAGAAATGGTCCCAACTGTTAAGTTCTATCAAGGGTACTTTTCAAATCAAGAGTAACCAAATAATAAAACGTTTGCTGCATTGTATCATACGAGATGTTTTTTAATTACCTTCATTAAAAACGTTCAAGCTTAACCTTCTCAGAAATTATTCATTTACGGACATGGGTTTGTAATAACTTTTTAATTTATGTTTGAACATACCATACTGCAATAAAGTATGTCTCCTTATTTTAGATACACCCTGCATGTTGATTGAATAAAGGCTGCATGGTTGAAGTATGTAAAGCGTTTAACGCTTTCAGTA
This sequence comes from Agriotes lineatus, assembly GCA_940337035.1. Lineage (NCBI taxonomy): Eukaryota > Metazoa > Arthropoda > Insecta > Coleoptera > Elateridae > Agriotes > Agriotes lineatus. The sequence continues at coordinate 225,458,418 of OW679194.1, read as the reverse complement.
CTGCTTGACTGTCTGAGAGGATGTGTATGTCTCGATTGAGCAGCTTCTGTTTGCGCATACGTTAATAGCTTGTACTTCAGCCTGAAAGATGTTACATAGCTTTTCTACACTGACTTTTTTGTTGGTTCTAGGATTGATACTGTACACACCGGAGCCTGTACCCCCTTCAAACTTAGATCCATCAGTGTACAAAATTATGTTCTTATTTATTGGGGTTGGTAGTTGGTCCGGTTCCCAACTTGTGTGTACAGGATAGTTCTTTTCAAAGTCATAGGCTTTCATTATACGAGATCGTAAGGTCAGAACCCATTTCCAATATTGGGTTGTTCATGTGTGACATGATCTTGCCATGTCCTAGATTATTAGCTGTGGTCATCCAGTGACCAGTACTTTGTAATCTGTATACTGCCATTCTGGCTTTACCTTCCAGGAAGATGTGCAGAGGTGGGAGATTTAAGATAGCATTCAGTGCACCTGAGGTGCCTTTAAGGCTCCAGTGATGCACCGATTAGATATCGTATTTTGCTGATTTCTGTGGATGGCAGTTGCTTGTTTTATTTTGGGCCACCAGGCGATTATTCCATATGAAATTATTGGTCGGATCATGGTTTTGTACAGCCAGAGGGTCAGTTTCAGTTTGAGCCCCCACGTACTACCTATAGCTCTTTTCCCAATAACTAATGTTTGTATTCACCTGGTGATTGTTTTGTCTAGGTGGAAGCTCCAAGTTAATTTGGAACCGATGGTTAGACTTAAGTACTTAACCTCGTTCTCCCAGTTGACATTTGTCTCAAATAGTTCTGAGTTAATTCTGTTTGTGATGTTCTTTCTACGACTAAAAGGGACGAGAGTGGCTTTGCTAGGATTAATTGTAAGATAATTCTCTAGCCACCACTCTTTCGGTATTTATCTTGAATCAGTGTGACAATGTCATTAGCTTATCCTTGAGTGTAGTAGCCTTTGTTATTGAGTTGGATCAGACGTTCATCAACTGTGAGGCACCACAGGAGTGGAGAAGGAACTCTCCCTGTTGACATCCCCTTGTCGCCAGCACTGTCTTTTCCTTGTCAAAAAATTTGACTTTTGCAACTCTAGTGTTGAGTATTGCCATAGTCCATCTTATCGTGGTGTAATCGATCTGATGGTTTGTCATTGCTCATTCAATGGAGTGGTAGAAGATGTTGTCGAAGGCACCTTCTATGTCTAGAAATGCTCCGACTGCCTACCCCTTGTACTCCAAAGGTTATCTCAATTTTTCCCACTAGTTCGTGTAGTGCGGTTTCACATTACTTCCCTGTTTGGTAAGCATGTTGATATTTGCGAATCGGGAGTGAAGTTAGGGCTTCAACCCTCCATTATCTGTCTACTAATCCTTCCAGCGCTTTAAGGAGTTATGACGTTAGGCTGATAGGTCTGTAAGGGGACAAATACTACTTTAGTCACTCTCAAGACTTGGGGAATGTAGCCCAAGGCAAGACTTGCTTGGAACATGTCTCTGAGTGAGTTCAGCAGTTAATCTGGCCCTTTCTGCAGCATTAAGGGTTGTATGCCAACGTTTCCAGCAGATTTGAAATGACTGAAGAGGCTAAGTGCCCATCTAATCCTTTCTTTGCTGACTATTCCTTTAGCTGTTTTCCAGTCTTCCTTCTTTGGGGTATGATTGGGTTCAGCCAGAGTAGGTTGTTCCACTGCTTCGGATAGGTGAGTTTTTATCAAAAGAGATAATGTTTCCTCTTCCGTTGCCTTGATCTTTTAGTCTGTGAGAGCTTTGTGATAGTTCTCTCAGTTATTTGTGGCTTTAGACCTGTTAAACAGACGTCTGATTTCTTGTCTGGTTCTTTCTAGATATTTATTCCACCAATTTGTGTTTTTTCGCACTTTTCTGACTTGGATCTATTATAGGACAGCTACTCTGAAAGGAGTCTTTCATGGCCCCGTTTAAGAGGTCAGCGTTTGAGTCTAAAACTACTTTATTGGGAGATCTGAACTATCTTGTCTTGTAGTTTTTGTTTATACAGGTGTCAGTCTGTCTTTCTTGGGTTGTAGTAAACGTTAATTGATAAAAAATGTGTAGAATTTTATTTCCAACGTTTTTTGTTCAATGACCTTTTCTGTGCGACCAATGGATTGCGAGAAAAAACAAATTTAATTGTTTTCACAATGGCGGCTGTTTGGCAGGGAGGGGGGCATGACTTTTTGGTTTTACACTTGTTTAATGACCCCAAACTATTGGGCAAGAAAAATCGCAGCGGCCAATTTTTTTAAGGTAAAACGACAATTTTACTGTACTAGTAATCAAGTTTTAGGACTGGCATGATTATAAATAAGCTTAACTTTAGCGCCCCATAATCCACGGACTTGTCCCTAACTATACATGGTTCTTAGATGAGTCCTAAATCGACGTCATCTGCTGGCAGCCTTCGGCTTAGATTTGCCGGATGTTAATTTGCACTGCTCTCAGGTGCTTCTTTCCTATCCTTGGAGCGGATGAGGAAAGTGACCTTCTTGAGGTCTAGGTGCGCTACACAATTGATTGATGTTAGTGCTTGTTTTGCACTGTCATCTATCATTGCTGCGAACGTTCCAACGCCGTCTCTAGTGGAGTAACGTTGTGTATTTTCCAAGTATCGGTCTGGAGGTCTGCCTTCCGTTTATTCTGTTTTCCGATCAAACGAAGAATAACCTCGGTTTTCTTATCGTAATACTTAGGGACGTTCAAAACTACCCGGACGGAATTAATAACTTTTGCCCGCTCTTTTACCTTCAGCTGGGTGTTAGCCCACGGGTGCAGCTTAGGTACTTGCTCACTTAACCAGTGTTTTGAGAGTTCGTCCTTGCACGCAACCACGTATGTACCAGCTTCAAGATAATGGCTGGTAAAGAGAGGTGTGTTTTTTTCTTCTTCCGTTTGGAAGATGAGATTTATCAAACTGTGTCTGACTAAGTCACCTGTTACTTTGTCAGTTTGACGTCTGGATATCCAGCAGGGTAGATGTCCTACTTCACCGTAGTGGCTGCCTCAGCAAAATCAAGTTTCCTGGTGCCTACCTTTGGTGAGGGGGGCTTGTCTACTTTCTGCATGGGCCTATTTTTGTGTTTACTGGGGAGGGAGTGGCTTCGTCAGAGCGTAGCCTCCTTTGTCGCTAGTTAGTTGCAGTTTCCCCGAATTTCAAAGCTGGGTCTGCTGCCCTCTTCTCCATCTTCTGTTTTCTTTTGAAGTTTGGGTCGTACTTAGTGCCCTTAGCTTCGCAGGCTTGCTTGGCGCGTTCTCTGCGTTCCTTGGCTGTAAGCTTGGTATTTTTGAGGAACACTTTGCTTAGTTGGTTGGTTATGTTCTCTCCGGTTGTGGCCTTTTCCTGCTCGGAAGACTGTCCTTGACTGGAGGTCTGGACTGTCAGCTCTGCAGTAGAGGCACACTGTTCAATTCTTGTCTCGGTCACCGAAGTCTGAGCATCAGTGATCGGAAGCGGTGATGACTTCATCAGTGTGTCGCTTTTACCCTGTGCAAAAGCAGTTGTTAAATCCATACAAGTCAGTATTTAATGCAACTGGAAGGGGTTTGGCTAGATACTTCTGGAGGATGCCTGGTATCCAGAAGGCTTAGTTCATGACGCATACTATAAGCCCCTGCGCCTACACCTGCTGGTGCTCTGCTTTGCACGGGTCACATAACACATTAAAAAATGGGATTTTGTAACCAGATAGTCTGACCCTCTAGACCCTTGGTTCTCAAAGCGTGTTCCGCGGAACACTGGTGTTCCGCGATGCACTTTCAAGTGTTCCGCGAAAAAATCAAATGTACAATTCAATTAAAAATTGTTTGAAAATAAAAATCAATTCAATGTAAAATGTACACGTACTATTGCGGAAATATAAAGCGGGACACTAATATTTGCCTAAGTTAAATTTTCGTAATGAATTCATTGTCGATGCTATCCCAAGCTGCTTATATTGCATTAACCAGTTCTTTTTGGTTCATAGGCATGTGGTAGATAGGATTTCATAAACAATTAGGAAGGCCCAATTGCAATCTTCAAATAGTGAAATATTGCCTTACACTCTTACAGGACTTGTCCCGGTTTATATTTCCGCGACTGTACCATTCGGTACTGTATCTTTCGGGTTAAAATTACTTCTTGGAAACAAAATATTATTGCAGTTATCAAAATTCTGCTTAAGCCGTTTGTAGATTAATTGTAGATTCCACAATTAAAGTCTGACGTCGTTACGGATGTCGGGCGCATGCGTGTTCTTCTACTCTTTCGCTAGGGTGAATTAGTTGAGAAACGCGCACGATCCGTAACTACACTTTAATTGTGGAATAGGCTTTAGACAAATATCTCTCTACATATAAGTTAAAGCTATCAATATATGTATTCGCGTGTTAATGTGACTCATATGCAGTACAAATTGTAATTCTCTTAATTTGCATTTTTTGAATTTAATAAATTTAGGTAAGTTTTGCACCATATTATTTATTGATTTATATTGCATTTTTTTTTAATTTATAGTAATGGATAATTTCGTCGTAAAGAAACCTCGTCTTGATTACGATAATGACAATGCTACTGCTAGCACTAGTAGAATTGAAGAGAATGAAGAAAAGAATATTTTAAAAGGCTTTTAGAAATGCAAGGCAAACAAAAAAAAAACAATTTGAAAAAACAATGAAAGTAAGTGATAAAGTTCAACTTGCGTCGTATAAAATTGCTGAGTTAGTTAGCATTAAAATTAAAGCCACACACGATAGCAGAATCTCTCATTTTACCTGCCTGCTGTGAAATAGTGACAATTATGTTTGGGGAAGAAGCAAAGAAGGAAATTTTGAAGATTCCGGTATCTGATGATACGATCCGTAGAAGAATTAATGACATGTCCTGCAACATTGAAAGAACAGTCGCAGGTAAGCTTGTTAATATGCCTTTTGCATTACAAGTAGACGAATCAACTGATGTAAGTGGCAAGGCGCAGCTCTTAGGCTTTGTACGATTTATTTATGAACAAAAGATAATAAGATAATCTCTGAAACTTCTTTGTGGCGTGAATCTTAAAAGATAATAAATCAATTTTTATGCTGCAAAGAACTTTTGGGTCGTACAACTGGTCAGGACTGATTTGATGCAATAACATCGTATTTGAATTCTTTAAAATTATCATGGGATCATTGTGTCGGTATTTGTACCGATGGAGCAGCGTCCATGACGGGATCAATCAAAGGATTTGTGGCTTTAGCTAAAACCATAAATTCAAATATTATATTTCGTCATTGTTTCTTGCACCGAGAAGTACTTGTCATAAAGACAATGCCCAAGAAATTAAACGAAGTATTTGACCAAGTAGTTACCATGGTTAATTTTATTAAAATGAGACCGACGAAAAGCCGAATTTTCAAACAACTTTGTTCATCGATGGAAGCAGATTACGTGTGTTTGCTTATTCATACCGAAGTGAGGTAGTTGTCACGAGGAAAGGTTTTAAATCCTGTGTTGAAATTAAAAAATGATTTACTTGTTTTTTTTTAAACAGAAAATCAAAAAACTTTTGTAAATTATCTAAAAAATGATGATTGGTGCAATAATTTGGCGTATTTGTCTGATATTTTTGAATACTACTGTCAATATAAGTACCTATGCAAGGAAAAGATGAAAACATTCTTACATCGACTGACAAATTATGTGCAATGGAAAAGAGAGTTTTACTATGGAAAAGACACGTAAGAGAGAGAAACACAGAAAAGTTCCCCTCTGTGCAAAATACCAACGAGGCAATCGTTTCTTTAATAATGGAATATTTATCAACAATAGAAGAAAAATTTGAAAAATATTTTCCACAGAACAATATGATTGGATAAGAAACCCGTTCATTTCTTCCGAATTTTCTAGTTTTACTTTAAATGAAGAAGAAGACTTGACGTCGCTTTCTTCATATCGTGGATTAAAATTACAGTTTCATGAAAACACTCCTGAAAATTTTTGGATCTCTGTTAAAGATGAATACCCGAGTATAAGCAAAAAATCCCTGAAATATTATTGTTATTTTCCACGTCATATCTTTGCGAAGCAGGATTTTCAACTATGGTCAATATAAAGACAAACAAACGCGAGAGACTAGGGAATTTAGAAGAAGAAATGCGTGTGGCGTTATCATTTATTCGTCCCAATATCGCTGAGATTTGTAAAGATCGTCAAGCTCATGGATCGCATTAAGTTTGTGATTTTTGTAAAAGTATTGTAATTTTAATTATGTTTTCAATAAATATATTTGCATCAATCAATATCGGTACATATTTTATTTATATACATATTATTTTCTAAAAGTAGCACTTGGAACTTGGAAGCAGGGGGTTGCCAATCACACGCTGCGACACGATTCCGTTTCTTTTTTGCTCTATAATAATGGAGTGTTTTTGCGAACATTATTCTGTTTTTTATTGCTCTTTTGGTTTCAAAAAGGTTAGCAACCCGCGCCCCCTGTTTTAAAGTTTATGCTGTATTTTACATGTTCCGCCTAAAAATATATCAGAGTTTAGTGTTCCCCGACTTCAAAAAGTTTGAGAACCAAGGCTCTAGACAGCCATGCATCTCTTGAGCCTGGTCCCCCGCCGTGAGATTTAGGATTTTATTGAGGTTTTCTCCTCTTGGTCCGGGCGGTGGAGCGAAGACCCCAGCACAGGTATCCCCCGTAATACATGCCTACAGCATAGATATCCATGTATGGTATAACGGCAACGACGTGACTACAGGTTCGTCTTTGCCGGTATTGTTATCCCAAGTTCAGACCCTTAGCCATGACATGTCAGATGGGTTTGGGGGATGTTTATCGGCTTCCCAGTCTAGATCCGCTGGGTTCAGTCTCAACGGGGCCGCCGCGAGAAGGATGCAATCGCTAGGATCGCATATCGCTGATTGTTGTCAGTGATACCCTGCGGTCTTTCTTGTTGTCAGGAAGAAGATGCAAAACCTGAACAACTCAGCTGTACTGCCTCGGCATAAAAATTCACAGCGTTTATAGCCGTTCAGTTCAGCTGATAATGCTCGACCCCGAGACAAGTTAGATTCACGTAAGCTAGTCGCGTGCGCGTATTTAATATGGCTGTATTTTTAGTTAATTGAACAAATTACGTCTTGTTGTTAAATTTTGAAGACAAGCAAGTTAGACTATGTAGAACAGGATCATCTGAAAGGTTAAAAAACTATTTAAGTTCAGCACGTTCGTTGAGATGAAGGAGAACTAATAATTTTTCCAAGACAAAAGTGGTTTACACTGTTCACTCTTGACATTAAAGTAATTTTAATTAGCCCTCTATTTAATTTTGTATCACTACATGTGATACAGGTTAGAAAAATAATGGTATATTTTAATTAAATGGTCAAGATCATTACGCATCTCATTAAAAGAAGCTGTAGAGTGTACGTAAAAAGTAGATTATAAAACCTTGCGTATGTGTATGATCATTTGTTTCCACAAACGACGCTAAAGAGCTCTGATTGCAGGTAGATACACAGGTAAAAATAAAACAGGACAAATGCGCCCGCAGCTGTGTATTCCGCAGTTATAATTATAAAGGTTGAAGCGTAGCTTTGAGTTTCACAGGAAAAATGGTTGTTGAATGAAGTAACAGTAAATATCGTTTGTAGCAACACTGCAAAAAATTCAGTTTACACGCCATCGTATATTCTCATATTGAAAAATTAGAATAAATGAACTCATCAAATATTATCTAAATTGAAGATGAGAGACTAAATTCTGAATTAGAATTTTAGTGCTCTGTTATGCAATTTTCTATTAGTATCGTTATAGGAATACTATTTTATTTATTTGTTAATATTGTTTGCACAGGAGTTTATTAGTTAGTCATAAAATACGTTATTACAGCAGTACTAATTTTGAAAGCAAAATGCAGCACAGACACACTTTGTGGTATTTATTTAATGAAATGGAGTTACCTAGAATGAATTATAAAAGCTACTGTTGTAACATACAGGATGCCGTAATAGGACTCTAAGAACTTATGGAGCGTATACTATTTACTAAAGCATTAAAAAACTCTTCATATTATGTATATGACGGCGCTTCTTACAAAGGTTGCCGTAACGATTTGTTTTTCTTTCGCAACAATGACACGGTCCAATCCCGGGAGTCATTTGTTGTATTTTTAATCCGCATTATTACTGCCTTCTGATTCTGAGACAAAACCAAAATTAATCTAGGTTTATTACTGCAGTATTGTCTCTCAACGCAGATTTTACCTCTTTGACTAATGAAATCCTGCACTTTTTCAAAAAGCCCTGCTTAACAGTAACACTTAATAGAAGGTGTGTACTGACTACCGCATCTGCTACGGTATTGATTTCTGATTATTACACTAAGCTCATTATAAATCTCCAAAAATTGAGCCACCTCGTCCTAGTAAATTTTGATCAAAAATTTAGTTCTAACACTACTTCATTATAAGCTGAGCATGAGCGGTTTAGATGTGCAATATCCGTCATAAGGGTATATCGTTTATTTAGTATATAACGTGTTCGTATCACTTACTGGTCTGTCCGGTAGAAGAAATGGTCTTTATAAAATGCATGATCTACAATGCTCATCTAAACATTAATCGAATACTATCGATGTTCATGCATCGATTCAAATGTGTTCTAGCTTTAGTCAGGCTTCACTACCTCAAGTACCTCCCCCGAATTTAAAAATGCACATACTTATTCTCTGTATGGACCCAATACGTCGTTTCTTCTGGAACTTATTCTCGCATTCGGATCGTCTGCAAGCACATTAATTGTTGTTTCTCTTTTCCTTATTAAGCTGATCACTAAATGTCAAATAGCGATCGTCTGGTGTCATCTTTAGGAGCATATACTGCCAATAGAACTGTTTCACTGCTTCATATCTTAACTATTACTCTTAGCCCCCTTTGGTAGAACCAAGTAAATACCAAATATTAGCATCCTCTCTTTTATTAATGAATATGAAATTTTTACAATAATGGAACCTAACACCCTATCTGTGTAAACAGTAAAGTGCAGTCACTCTTGATATCGATTCTTCTCCTTCATGTGCCGTGCTTCTAGATATTTAGCCAACCTGGAAAATGTATTGTTGATGTCAATTTACTCTTGAATATGATGCCCATCTATACAGTTTTCGTTTTCCTTTAATTTTAACCTGAATAGTCAACTAAAGCAGCTGATACTTTTCTCCCTGAAGAATAATGCCGGTGATTGCTCATAGTAAAACCTGTATACTGGTTACCCCGTCTATCCACGGTACTCTGATCATTCTGCGGTAGCTTCACATCTTAAATGCTTCTAATCGATGCAGGGAAATTACCGCCATTTTTTGAGTTTCTACGCCATAAAGTAGGACCGACCATATTATGACACTTGATCATTGACTGTCTTAGTTTTGGGCTAAGTTTATCATTAGAAAGAAAAAGTATAATACAAAGTGCAAAAAGAACGCATGGATTTCAAAAGAGTGCAACCTTCTTATTTTTTCATCTAAAACAAGTTTGCTACTACGAAAATAATCACTTATAATACCATGAGTAGTCAAAGTTATGTCGGCTATTTTTGCGGTGGTGTCACGAATGTCCATTGCGCTTTGGTACGATTAGGACGAGTGCGCTAGCACGAGTCCTAATCCCAAGCGCAATGGACATGAGTAGTGATACCACCGCAAAAATAATCTACTTAACTTTGACTAAGAATGGTATTCGAGGGACTATTTAATGAACCAAACTACCTTTTCAATTTAGTTTTTAGTAAATCTAGCAACAAACTACGCAATTTCTATAGTAACAGAACACTAATATCGACTTTTTCTAATAAAAATCGCATTTGTTAAAAATAGTCACTTGAATACCTTCTAGGAAGATATATCCACTGATATTTTTTTGATTGGTCAAGAAACGTCAGAATTCTGGATTTTCATTGGTCACTTTTTGACAGATGACAGGTGAATTGAATAGTCTGTGATATATTTAGTTTTTATTGGTACACAAGATTATTTAATTATGAAAGATTATGTCAGGAAGTTGACGTCCATTTTGCCGGACACACATATGGAGCATCTCCTCAAAGTTTAGCATTACCCTAATCAATGGTTTCTTCACGAATGGCAAGTTTGAATTCGTCTAGCGTACGAGGTTTTCGAACATTGCTTTCGATTTAAGGTAACCCCAAAAACAAAAGAAGTCACACGCCGACAAATCCGGTGACCGTGGGGCGGGCCAAGGAGGATCGCCAAAACACGAGATTACGTGGTTGGAAAACATTTGTCGGACAACTTTCATCGTGACTCTTGCTGTATGGGCTGTGGCCCTATCTTGTTGGAACATATTTTTTAAATCGGCACATAGAAATGGCGACGGAAAGACGGTGAACGGAAATTACAAAATCGTTATTTCTAAAAAAACTGCTCAACGGCAAAGTATGGTGTTCCACGTTTCACCGCTCCACAGCTACTGATTAGAGATGAGTCGTTCCGCACGGAACGTTCTTTCGGAACGGTATTTTTTAGCAACGTACCGGAACGTTCTTAACATAGGATGATCGTGTTATTTTGGAACGACGGAATTAAACTGAAACGGTGAAAACAAGAAGAACGCAACACAAACAGACAGTGTTAGTGTTGATTGCGCGTCGCTGCTCGGAACTAATCACGATTCCCGTTCCACGTTCCATCCTCCCGGTCCCGCAAGGAAGGGCGGAACTAGGAACGCTTCTTTCACGTTATGTTTTTTCATTGATAGAAACGCATAATTAATTGTAAAATATTATAAATGCAAATTTTATTGTAAAATGTAAAACGACAAATTAATTAATTTTCTAGCATAATAATAGTCGTTGTTTACTGATAGAACTAAAAATAAGAACAGTTTAAAAGTTTGATATAAATAGGAATTTCATCAAGGCATGAATATAAGAGTTTCACTAAAGGAATCTAACAAGTGTGCATGTTTCTCAATCTCACCGATATATCTTTAGGTACAACAATATTATAACAATACTTAAAATGAATTTTGGTTCTCTCGTTCCGGAAAAACGTTATTTTGGAACGGTATTTTTTCGGAACGAGAACGTATGGAACGTTCCACCTAACGCATCGTTCCGCCCATCTCTACTACTGATACTAGACTCTCTGAATCACGTGGCAGACGGAGTGGAGAAGCCGCCAACCTCTCCCCTCCGAAGTACTACGCATTCCACCTTGTATTTTTTGAAAATACCTCTTTCTGCTTCAATCCGATACCTTATCTCCTTTTCAACATTTAGTTATGCTGTCGTTAGCTTCTCTAGATATTTTAACTGACTGGCTCGTTCAATATTGTGTCCATTAAATGTAGTACCACGTTTGAGGTTGGTGACTAAAATCAATTTATTTAATTTTAGCTACTTTAACATTTAGTCGAAGCTCCACACCATTAGTTGCTATGAGCAAATAATAAAAAATATTGCAGATGGGAAGCAAGCAAGCGCACTTTGCGCGCTTGTTGTTCCCATCCTGCCACGGGAAACCATTTCAAAATTTCGGCGGCGCAGCTACATTAAACACAACTCACTTATTTTCTTCAAGAGTAAAGCTTGAGCTATGTGAAAATTATTACTTTTCTCTATTTCTCATTTAAATAAAAAGTAGACAAAGTTGCTCACCATGCATATATTTGACTGAAATTTTGTCATTTTCACGCAAGGCAGAAACACAGTTCGCATGCAAAATACCGTCTTCCTCCAAAAAATACTTTTTGAGATATATCAGCACCAAACAGACAAACAGACGGAATTGAGAAAACCTGTTTTTCGTCATCTAGAGACCCTGAAATGAAACAATCTGAAGAAGTATCAAAAGGTAATTTTTCGCTCTTACACTACTTTCATCGTCTTTTAGATGAGGAAAGTAATATGTAATTTTATAAATACAGCATTGTAGTAAATTAAAATTATATTGCAATATAGAGCAACCTTTAAATTATGGTTATGCTGCGAATACCATGATAGTAGATTGTTCTTATAGCGTTCTTATTAATTATTATTTTTGTACCTCCCTCGCCTAAAAGTCGGAGGAAGTATTGTAATTGCGAAAAAATCACCTTCCGAGATTTCTTCAGATCTTTCGGTTTCAGGGTCCCTAGATTACTAAAAACAGGTTTTCTCAATTCCGTCTGTCTCTCTGTCTCTCTAGCTGTCGGCTGCCAATATAACTCAAACAATATTTGTTGCATTAGTGCTAAATAGCTTCGAAGTTGTAAATACCACAAATTCTAAATATTTCTGTATAGTCAATCCTAGATATGCCTTTTCAGAATTCCGCTGATAAGTAAGATTGCTCTTTGTTGAAAATATAATACCTCTGTAGCATAGACGTATTAGATTACAAATAATTGCAAGTTACATTTCCATTGATGAAATTGCAAAATCGGACAATTATACGAGACAAGTATTGCGTTACGCATTTAAAACCCATTTTGATGATAATTGCTTTGCGTTGTTCGTGTCGCTGTTTAATTTTGTATTAAATATTTGAAAACATTTATTTAGAGCTGAAGGTTTACTTCATTACGAATTCAAATGCAATTGGTATTTGTGAACGTATTTTTAACATATCAATCTCTCCAACCCTAATCCAGAATTCTATACGATACGCCTGTAATTTCAGCACCAATACTCGCACTGTACACAACTTATAAAGTTGAATTACATTACCGTATTAAGACTATTTTGGAGACAGTGCAACCATACTGCTTTGTAGTTAAAAAGATCATTTAGATTTGCTAAGCAAAACATGTATTGCTCTTTCTCTCTTTCGTTCTCTCCTAGGATATATTTTTTAAATAGCACATTAAATGTTAATTAAAGAATCGATAGAACAGATCTATTTTAAAATGTTGTTAGTGTTGAATTTGATTTCAAGATACAAATTAAGCCATTGAATTGAGCTGAACAGCAATCAGTAAGTATTCACAGGTGATCGTTAGATGTTTGCTATTCAGCACCTCTTTATTATGACGCTGTAACTATATCAATTTCAGCTTATTAATAATAACAATTATAATAATAATGTTTTCCCGCTGCTGATCATGTAAGTCAGTGATAAAGTCTTAGTAACAAAACGTGTAAGTCCATGATTATATTTGTTTGCTGCTTTCCCTTGTCAACGGAACTTAATATTATTATTAAGTTCCTAGGATAATACAATTAGTAACGCAAGATGCAGACTTAGACGTTTTGTTTATAATTGCAAGTGTTTATGTGTCATATGACACTCACAGGTAACACGACTCACGAAAATTAACCCTGGTAACTGGTGACAAACCAAACGCTTTTGCCAATAATCTTGGAAAATTTCAATAAGCAGCCGGAAAAATATAATAAGATAACTCGGAATGTATCGTCCACTAACATTTTCGGTAGGCAACAAGCCGCGGCTGCGCCTTGGCTTGTACTTCCCTACCTCAAAGGTTAATAGGTCCTTACATTCCTTGTTACTTAATAGCTATTATTTCTAGTTAGCAACATACAATCTAATATAATATATTGTGGTGATAGCTCCACTTTTGACTAGCTATTACTTATCCAATGACTCAATGCTTAATATGCCTATTTGATTTAGTATTTGCCCTATTATTTCTGTTAAAATCAATTCTACTCTTAACTCAATATTAATATTGAGACAATCAGGGTCGGGTTCGCCAATCTAGTTATCAATTAATTGAAATTCAACTCTTAACTGTGCTTTTATGAATGCTAAATGACATCCACTGTCAGCTTGACTTTCAAATTCAATTAAACCAAGAATTGACAACTATCCTTTACAATTACACTTCAATCAATCAATTCACCAAAGTAAGTACTGTATTCTGTTTATTACGCTGTTTCTTTTTATTGTTTGTTATTCAGCCTGCTTTTATATTAATTAACTAAAACAAACATGACCACTTCTCAAGTTGTCACTGCAATTATCCAAACAGGACAGTTCCCAATGTCCACAGTTCCAAATGCTCACAGTCAGCAACTCCGACAGCTTACTCCTCCAATAGCGAAAACTACCTCGCTCTGTCACCCCTCAAACCACATCTAACCTGTCAAAACTCCAACTGTCCGTAGAATCTGATCCTGCTCCTTTCATTAATATTACTGCCACGCCAATAGACTTCTGGTAAGTTTCAGTATTGTAGATGATTCCAAACTAATCCTCTTTATTCTTCAGCTAGTACTTTGGATCCAGCACTACCCATAGAAACTGTCCAAATCAAGTAAATACTCCCATCAACTTCCCTCTAAACGATTGGTCCGTCTTCCAAACAACCACCAATGTCACCAATGAATATTAATTATATCTTACATGAACCATTAAATCTAAATCCATTCAATTCTTCCTGTTTTTTGTATTTTATTAACTGTATTGCACAATTTCTTCACCGATTGTAATGTCTTATTATTTCAATGTTATATTTTCATATTTTACCAAGCAATTATACAAAATAAGCCATAATTTCCAAGTTTTTATTAGTAAAAAGAGTTTTTTCAAATTTCTATGTACATTTTTATATAAGTTGTTATTCTGACTGCCAAACAAAAAAAACTTATCTCTGATGGTTACTATTATTACTGCCCTCTTAAAATATAAAATGTCCTAACTATTACATGTTACAATCCCTTATTATTAAAGCAAGCATAATTATTGTCAATATAACCTTGGTTTACACTTTTTATCATGGTTGACCTCAACCATCAAAATTAAATATTCAATTTCTATTTTATTGTCACATCTACATTAATAATTGTCTCAATTTTAATATTTCACAATTATTTTAATATTAATCTTATTTAAAACCCCTCAACATTTGGTTGTATTGATCTTCAAAATTTATCATTATTTTTATTTTTATTTAACCACGTACCAAGAGTAGTTGCATCATAACAATATATTCTTCTTTGAAATTTCAAATTAGCTAGAAAAACGAAGGTGATGATCTGGTTCTTTAGCAATAATAAAAAGCTTTGTTATTCTTCACCACCGTGGATAGCAAATTGGAGCTAGTCATAGATATACATTCAGTCAAATGCTGCTAAAAAAAGCGAAGAAAACACCCAAATAATTGCATAAAACCATGTAATTAGTAAGTATAGTTATAACCAGTAGAAATTAGTAATTACTAAAGAGTAACTTACTACTATTAGTCAGCCACTCAAACGCATATTTCTTGAAAGAAGAAATTGACAGTTGTTTAAAGGCTGAAGCAATCGAGTAGTAGAACTTGAAAACGTTGTAGGAAAACGGGCGTTTAACTAATTGAGTGGGGTGGACTGAAGGAACCTCGATGCCTTAACTGTAGATTGTAAACATCAGTGCGGTATCTAATCATGTTACAAAGATAATGTGGTAAGTTACATTTGTTTATTTTATAATAAAACGTTACAGCATTTAGAATGCTTCGTTTAGTCGTATTAAGCCACTTGGTTTCAATTATACGAGGCTTGTTCAATTGAAACCCATCTTTGGTCCAGAAAAAATTTATTGGCAAATATATTTACAAATAATTACCACTACAATTAAGGCACATATCCCATTGTTTCACCAACCGATGTATACCCTGCTTAAAGAATTCTTGTGGCTGCTGCTTGAAGAATTCTTTTACGGCATTTTGTACTTCTTCGTCCGACTGAAAACGATTACCTTTTAACGCCTTTTTCAGTGGCCCAAAGATGTGAAAATCGCAGGGCGATAAATCGGGACTATAGGGTGGATGCTCTAATATCCTCCATTTCTTTCGTTGTAGATTTTCTTTCACTACTTTGGCAACATGAGGCCGAGCATTGTCGTGAAAATCGCTGTCAAATACAAATGATAGGAACTAATCAGTGTGACGTTTACAAACACAACTAACATTGCAAAACGTCAGTTGAGTGATTACAATTGTTTCCAAGGCTAACCTGACCAAAGATGGGTTTCAATTGAACAAGCCTCGTATTATGCGTGTGTGTTCGCGTCTTTTTATTGCATAAATAAACAGCAAGCATAAATTTTAAATATTTTGGATTTCTTTCACAGTAGCTTTGTCAAGACACGGTCCGTAAACGACATCCCCATAGTTAAATTGTGACAGTACCAGACTGTCGCATAGCATTATCTTAACTTTTCTAGTAAGTGCATGCCGATTACCGCAAAACTACTTTAAATCAGTATAAGCTCTAAGCGACCAGCCATATATACCTATGCGCCCGAAACCTAAATTTATAATCAACATTTAATCCCAAATTTCTAATTACATCTTATTAAGGCAGTGGGTTATTATTAATTAGTATTTGAATATCAGGTAAATAAACTTCCCTCGTACTATATCCTGCAAACAACATAGCTGTAGACATTTTTGTGTTAATTTTAAGTGAGTGTAGGCAAGAGCTTTTAACAAGAGCATCGTCGAGGTCCTCATTAATAAGTTTACAAGGTAAATTAATATCGGAAGGTTTAAACGACAAATATATCTGAGTACGAGCATCATACTGATGATGCATGCAGTGTTTCAATACTTTACAGAAGTCAAACGAATCAATTGTGTAGAGTAAGGGCACAAGAAGTGATCCCTGAGAACCTTCGTGTTTGATATTGAGAAAGTTGGGTGTTCTGTTCTCCAATACCACACACTGTTTTCTATCACTCAAATAAATTCTAAATAATGATGACGAAATCGTCGAATCCAAAATGTTGTAATATTGCAAACAGAACTTCATGATTTATAGTATCGAAAGCCATCGAAAAATCTAGCAAAACCAGTACAGTAAAGTCACCATTATCTATTGCCCGCAAAATATCATCTGATATTATTACTAGAGCTGTAGTGCTACAATCACGAAGAAATCAACTTCCAAGATTTCTTCAGATCTTCACATTTCAGGGTCCCTCATAATTGTTTTCATAACTTCTAGCATTTTTAAAGTTTGGAAAGCATTTTCAAGGTCGGCAGACGCTAAATAGAGGGGGTGATTATATTCCTAGGTATTTTCCATCACTTGCCGTATTGTGTGAATGTGATTCATAGTGCTGCAACTCTGTCACAATTTTGCATGCTCGGGTGTTAGAAAAGCGTCGAGATGGTTTTGAATTCGGTTTTGCTATAACCCTCGTTAAAAGTTTGTATACGTATGACAACAACGAAATCGAAAAATTCTTCAATTTTGTTTGTGTTTCCTTTTGTATATTAACACTACATTGGCATATATCCATGTTTCGGGTGAATTTTCTCTATTCAAGCAAAGATTAAATAGATTTACCAAGTGATGTAGAAGATCTGTCTCTCCCAATTGTATTAGTTACTAAACCGTCAGGACCCCAGTTTTATTACTTTTTATTTGTTTAATGGCTAGTTCGATCTCATATTTACTGATTGCTGGTATGTCCTCATAGTGGAGTCTCTAGTGAAGGCTGCTCTTTTATCTCTAGGACTAGGAGGTGGTTCTCCTGTTTTGGAAGTGTGCAGACCAGTTTACAACTTCTCTATGTATTTTAAGATATCTTTGCGATTGTGCAGTCGTCTATTAAACCAGTGGTTTCATATTTCGCTTCTATAATTTGTTTCAGAAATACTGTTTGTACTTCATTCCTTTCGATAATTTGTCTTATGGTTCTCTCGTACCCCGCGGAGTCACTTGTTTCCTTATACGTTTATGGATTTGTTTTAATTCTTCCCTCTGTCTTATACGATTTCCTTTGCTTCTTTTTCTTATTAGCTTTTTCGGGTATGTGTGAGTTTGGTGAATCCTTTCATACTATTTGGTTTGTTAATTAAACTGCTTCCAGATTTTATTATGTTTTGGATGATGTCTTGCAAAAGCGGCTTTGATAACTTTCCGCTTGGTTACACACACCCCCTTTTAATTTTTGTGTGATGTGAAATGATGAAATCTATTTTATTTCTTATTTTTGAGACAGGACTCTGCCATGCCCATTTTATAATAATACTAATAATAAAAATATTTATTGTGCAGAAAAAAATACAAACAGTAATAACGAACTGTTTTTCCATTTCACCATTATAAACTTAGTTCAGTGTTCACACTATAACAACATAATGCCATTCAAAGATAAAATAAAATACAATATACAAACATTAGCACAAAAAATAATTTCAAGCTATTTAGGTTGGGCAAGGATTTTAACAGGGTGCAACGAAATTAGCAGATAGTGACTATACTATGTGATTCTACATAGAAAACTGAAAAAAATTCTTTGCCATTTTTCGATAAAACAGCGGTTAATAACGTTGAATCAAGTGGCCTTAATAAATGTCAGATGTCGAGAAACAAATGATTGTTTAGAATAATTTATTGACAGAAGCTATGATGTGTTTATCTTCTCGTGTGTTTATTTTCGAAAAATGGATTCGAATTTTTCTAATCGAGAATATTATGACAAGCTAATAGCTCTTGGGACTTCTAATCATCGAGCAGGGCGAGCAGTCCGATTATGCAGTGAGAGATTTCGTTTGCGGCGACGACCAAGCATTAAAGTTTTTATAAGATTGGAGTGCCATCACGTGTAAATTGTGGGCGTCAGCGTCTTCATGATGATGTTGTTTTTAATTTTATAAATAAACAATAATCTCGAACGAAAAACTGTAGTACACCTAATTTTTGAATATGTAAGAACACCAGCTGCTGCTATCAGTCAGATATTCTAGAATCACGTGTCCTCCTAATTCTCGAAATTCCTCATTAACGGACCTTGACAACAGAATATATCATGTAATAGTTATCTACTCTATAGGGCCGGAAAATAATTTATTAAAAAACTAGTTTAGATGTTTACAGACTAGGCGAGGAACGAGCCGAGTCGGGAATTTCTAAACAAGTAATTTAATAATATTTTAGGGCGGTGTATCGTACAGTGTTTTATTTCATACCGTTTTATGCAATATGTTCATTAAAAAAGTGAACATTCAAACGTATGAATAATATGTTGGTGGTACTGTAAGTCTATGTCAAATTCGAGGTTAGTAGGTTAGGTTTTGCGTCATTCTGTGTCAAAACTGACGGAAAACCTAACCTGATAACCTGGAATTTGACATAGACTTACAGTGCCACCAACATATTCAGCAGTTGCCTAGCAACACTTTCCGGACTCAAATTAATGACGTAAAGTCGAATTTTCTAGACAGTATGAAATAAAAATTTCCTTTATAAGAGCGAAGGTGGGAAGCTTATTTCTAAACCCTCAGTTATTTCTGGGATGTTCTTGAAATAAAATCGAAACATTTCCAAAGTGATGACTAAATAGATAATGCCATAGGATAGGAACATTAAATTATAACTCTTGAACTTTAGGAGCAATATAGTACGTATACGAGATTGTTTAGCTTGTGACACGTAACATAATAACGTTTTTGTGTTTTCTATTCCTTATAGGAGTATTATTTTAGGAATGAAAAAAATGGCAACTCCAATGATTATAATTTCACTTAAACTGTTTACCTACGTACACGCGTTGAACCTAACAAGTAAGTAGACAAAACCAAATTTGAAGCAATTATGTATTAATTTATGGAGAATATGAGTAAACTGGAAGTAAAAATTCAAACATTTATTATTTTCATTAATCCCTCCACTAGCTCTTCCAAGTTGCTTCTGTTCGGTATACTTGAATGTATTTTCAATAATGATGTTAAATAGTTATTGGTCAAAAACTAACAGGACATAATATGTTTGAAAATAGCACTAAGCATATACGTATATTATACTGCTATAACATGGCACCAACTATGACAGCCTTTTTAAAATTAAACATCTACATATCATTAGAAAAAAGGATGATGCAAAAGGTATATTTCGCAAAGTTATAAGGTTAGCTGATAAATTACGACACATGTAGAGTGTTTAATGTGAAAAGGATTATAAAATTCATTTAAATGTCCTTAATCATAAACAAATACAATAATTTATTATTTCACAGGTTCAAAGAGTTAGATTCTTCATAAATTATTTTCAATATGCGGCAATCATCTGTAGTGTCAAACCACTTTTTTTAAAAATCAAATAGCATTCGAAATATATTATGTATGTGCGTAAATATAGCAGAGTAATGTATCCTGGAACAGTGCACGCAACTTCAGTGAGCGATTCGGTCCGGAATGTGTTTTCTTCAACCTCTCGTGATCAGAGCAAGCTGGAGAAGCCAAAGCAGGTGATACAACACAGATTCAAATAGCTGTTGAATTCAGAGGGCCTGTACGACTCGAGTAGTACGTTCCCAAAAGCTCGAATAGAAATAGCAGGCTGAGATGGAGGTGGTTTCGTTTTCAAAGTATTAGAGCGCATTGCAGAGAAGTTACAAGTAATCATAGACCTTTCCGGAAAAACATAACCACGTTTAAAAACAAGAAATTATCAAAAAATACCTGAATCTCACTTATGTAACTGTAATCTCAACGCTAGTTACTATGACAGTAGCAACACAAAGCTTGGCAGTCATTGCCCTGACAGCAGGTGTGGAAAAATCAGCAAGTGAATACGCGTGGTAATCCTTCTACAGATGTGTTCCGAAGAGGTGTCAATTGATAACTGCAAGCATATATTTAACTAATATTTCGGATTTCCCTAGTTTTTTAATGTGTTCCCTGGTTTTTGTTAGCGTCATTTGCAGAGTTGCCGCCAACTTCAAGTTTTGTTTTTTAACGGAAATAATCGCTTGATGTTTATGTCAACAAATCAGATGCGCTCTGACGTAAGGGAAGCCAATAAGGTTATAGTTATAAACACTTGAAGTACGATTAACGGCGGTGAACTTTGAAAAAGTAAGCGTTTGGCGGGTTTGTAGCGTCACTCAGTGTTATGTTTAATTATAATAACTTCGGTTTTGACTTCTGTTTTAATTACTTCAGTTTAGCCTTTGATTCTAACTTTATGTTTGATAATTTCGTAATTCATTAGTTAAGTTTGAAACCTTCATGTAAATTTGATGATTTGCATCAATAAATACAGATGGTGTAAACTTGGCTATTTTCATTTACGTATGTGTAATCCACGATACATCAAACTGACTGTAATATCGAAGTGTGAAGCATTCGTTATGGGTACAAAGCACGTGTGGTTTACTAAAACAGTTTAATTGAATGCACCACTTTACATCATTTTTTGCTTCAACGTTAAGTGGCAGCCATTTCCGGAAGCTGAGTAAATCGACATCTTGAAGTCGCCGCAGTACGTTCGTGGGATACCATAATTAGAGCAGAGGTCTGTACTGGTAGGATTTTCTATTATTACTCTGGTTTGCATATTGCCTATTCGACAGAATTTGTAAATGACGTTGTTTCATGTGGAAGATGATTTGAGATCAAAATTCTATCAAAGTAATAAAAGCAGATATCCTTTGATTTAGTAAGCTCCTAGGAACTCACGTTTGAAAATAAATTGTCCAGGTTGTAGCGGCATCAGTTATATTTATTTTTATAAATTAATCTGTAGCAGTAACTAATTGTGCCCTTGTTTAGGAACCAAAACTTAATTTTAACTTTTAAAATTAAATATGCATACATTTCGCTTGCTTACGTGAAAAGGATTGTGGGAAACAGTACCCTCACGTTTGAAGAATTATCAACTCTCCTGTACCAAATAGAGGCATGTCTCAATTCAAGACCACTTTGTCCATTAACCACAGATCCTAACGATGTGGTAGCGTTGACTCCTGGACACTTTCTAATTGGAAGGGAACTAATTACACCAATCGAACCACCATTAGAAGTACATTCAGAAACATTGACAAGATGGAAATTTGAAATTACTGCAAAAGTTGAAAAACGACTTTTGAAAAATATGGTCTAAGGAATACCTATCTGGGTTACAACGCAGAACAAAATGGTCTTTGAAGGAAGAGAATTTGCAAGTAGTCCTCCCAATCGATGGCCTTTAGCAAGAGTGACAGAAGTGCATCCAGGTACAGATGGTATTGTCAGAGTTACAACGATTAAGACAAAGGGAGATGCAATTCTCCAGCGACCTATCACCAAACTCGTTCCGTTACCAAGAGAGGAAGCAGAAGAAGGAAAAAGAAAGCAAAGCAGGGGTAGTGGAGTGTCAATAGTCACAAGAACAATAACACTCTTACTGGCGTTGTGCACCATAATTTCGACAACCACGGGGTTTTATATAGTGAAGTATCCATCACCTGGCCTATTTATTGAAGAACTTGGCCACGCAAAACTCTCGAGGAGAGACTTCAAGATCGAAGTAACAGTGAACATCTCTAGCATCCAAGTAGATGAAGAAGATATAAACAGGACAATCCAACAAATGAATAACTTATGCAGCAAGGCACTTGTCTTATCGGCAGAATCCCATTGCAAGGAATTAAATTATCACCTGAGAAAGCAGCAACGGCAGATCATCTGGAATATAGAAAGCATGTATAGTCAAGATGTCAGGACCAAGCGAGGAGTACTAGGGCAGCTACTAACCTCAGTGTTCGGAGTTAACGATGAAGTTTACCATGACATCGGATCATTGGAAAAAAATCAACTAGAATTAATACATACATCTAATCATCAGACAAGGATAATGTTGTCAACTGCAGCAACTCCAAATGAGACTGAGGCCAGAATATCCCAGAAGTTGGATAATTTTTTAAGGAAGCTCAACGAAGGGTTGCTAGCAATCAAAGAGATGGAACCTTGGTACAAAAAGACAGACGACAACAAGTTAAACATACATGTGTTAACGTCATATCAGATGGCTACAACTTCTAAATGTAAAATTCAAAAAGGCAAACATCCTGCAATTTATTAAATCATCACAATTTTACAGAATAGTATCAAATGCAATGGCCGATCTTCCATCATCCCTGGAGATACTCACCACACCAATGCACAAGATGGAAGTTAGCATCAATAATGAAACCATCGAGCTTTTTAGTTATTTTCACATAACTGAGAAGCGGGAATACAACTTAATCAAACCAACTCGAATTCCAGTATAGAAGGGAAATGGAACCTACGCATCGCTGAACTTACCAATGGAATTCTTACCTATCAACTACAACGAACAAACCTATTTTGAAATCCAAGAAGACAAGTTGAAGAAGATCGAGCCAATAGGGAAACATCTTTATCTATGCAGGCCATCCGCCGTCCGAAGTATTGAAGACAATCCGAACTGCATCATTGATGAGATCTACCAGCGATTGAACAAGGTCAAATGTTTGGTCCATCGGTTTACAGTTAAGACACTGGTATGGAAGAAACTGTACGCAGCGAATACATGGTTGCTAATTCCCAATCAACCCATAACAGCAGCAGTACAATGCAGCGGGAATCGAGAAGATGTGAAGATTCAAGATGTTGGCATAATCCAAATATCCCCAGATTGCACTATATACACCAAACGGACTACTTTGCATACTCAGCTATTCACTACTATTCCTGTCGTAGCTGGGTTCAACATACCAATGCAAGTAATTATTAACACTACTTTGCAGAATACAAGCACCCACCCTCAACTGCAAATGGAGGAACCTGTGTTGCTACCGTCCGATCACTTTCAACGCCTACAAGAAGAAGAAGACGAGTTGCAGCTACATCAGGACTATCCATTGTGGCACCATCAACATACCAGACAAACTACAGAGGAATACCAAAATAAAAGAAGAGAGTCACAAAATGTGTGCAGAAGGAAGAAAAGAGCCTATGAAACAAGAAAGATGGACGAGTTGGAAAAAGAATATAGAAACCAAAGAGTACGAAGCTTCTACCAAAAAGTGAAAGAAGGAAAAGAGCAGTTCCAGGCAAGAACAAACATGTGCAAAAACAAAAATGGAGAACTACTAGCAAACGAAGAAAAAATACTAGATAGATGGAAGAACCACTTCGAAGAACTGCTAAATGGAAATGAAAAGGAGGAGGAAGAGACAGAAGAGGACTATACAGAACCACACCAGTACTATGGACCCCAGCAACACATTTTACCACCAACAAACGAAGAAGTGAAAAACCAAATAAACCTACTAAAGAACCACAAGGCGCCAGGAGAAGACGATATCACGGCCGAACTAATAAAATATGGAGGAGAGGAATTAACAACAGAGATACACCAACTAATAACGGAGATATGGGAAACAGAAACAATGCCAGAGGACTGGACAAGTGCAATAATATGCCCCATCTACAAGAGAAAAGGAGACAAGCTAGAATGCAGTAACTATAGAGGGATATCCTTGCTGGGCGTAGTATATAAAGTAATGGCTGCAATAATAGCAAAACGAATAAAACCATATGCAGAAGAGATACTAGGGGAATACCAATCAGGATTCCGAAGCGGGAGATCAACAGTTGACCACATATTCACAATTCGAACAATACTGGAGAAAGGTTACGAGTATGATATTAATGTACATCAATTATATATCGACTACAAACAGGCATACGATAGTATTAACAGAAAATATGTGGAAAAAGCCATGGAAGAATTTGGGATCCCAAAAAAACTAGTTCAGCTAACAAAAATGACCATTTCACAAACAAAAAATAAAGTAAAGAGTCAAAGGAAACTCACACAGCAATTTGTAGTTAAAAGAGGACTCAGACAAGGAGATCCACTTTCCACCTTACTATTCAACCTAGTACTTGAAAGATGCATAAGAAAAATAGATATAAACCCAGGAGGTAGCATTTATAACAGATCCTGTCAGTACATGGCGTTTGCAGACGACGTGGTTATTCTAGCAAGAACAGAGCAAGCCTTACGAACAGCGCACAATGAGCTAGAAGGAGAAACCAAGAAAGCAGGACTAAAAGTAAATAAAGAAAAAACAAAGTATATGCTCATGACCAGAGGCCTCAGGAGAGACAGGACGAACATACAAATAAACAACCACTCTTTTGAGGAAACACAAAAGTTCAAATATCTAGGAAGCACATTAACGAGTGAAAATGAAATAAGTGATGAAATAAAAACAAGAATTGCAGCAGGAAATAGGAGCTACTACGAGCTAAAAAAGGTATTTCAATCAAAAAACATCTCAAGAAATGCCAAAAAAAGAATATATAAGACAATAATAAAGCCAGTAGTAACATACTCAAGTGAAACGTGGGTGCTGAAGAAAGAAGATGAGAGGAACCTAAACAGCTTCGAAAGAAAAGTATTAAGAAGAATATATGGTCCAGTCCAAGAAGGAGGGCAGTGGCGAACTAAAATGAACCACGAACTAAAAGAATTATACGAAGACCCGGACATAGTCTCCACAGTAAAGACCCAACGCCTAAAATGGCTGGGACATATGATCAGGATGCAAGAACACAGGGGCCCTAGGATTGCATACATTAAAAAGACAGAGGGAAAGAGAAGGAGAGGAAGACCTAGGAAAAGATGGGGAGATGATGTGGAAGAAGACCTTAAAGAGATGGGAGTGAGAAGATGGAGGATGAAAGCGCAGGATAGAGAGGAATGGAAGAGAGTCGTAGAGAAGGCCAAGGACCTGCATGGACCGTAGCGCCAGTGGAGAGAGAGAACACTGGTACTACAATCGGTATCTTGGTATCAGTTTCTATCATCTGGACATTATGGAAGTACTGGAGAAAGAACAGGAAACCGCAGCCACGCCCAAATTTGGACCCGTCAGAGAGCTTCAGGTTAAAACCACAGCCACCTGACGAAGAAGATGGAGAGACAGCCTCAGCCACACCATCCCGGTCCATTGTCGCTCGGCAGAATGTTTAGGAACCAAAACATAATTTTAACTTTTATAATTAAATATGCATACATTTCGCAAGCGAAATGTTACATGCGCAAATTACAACAAAGCAGTCAGCGTTTCTTATCAGCACTGGTAGAATGACCCTGTCGACAAACTGCATTTATGCATACTTGCTATCTGTTTGTTAAGAAATTGAACACGCAAGTGCATATGCGAGCTCAAACTGGGGCAAAATAACATGAACTTTGTAATTTACGTCATAGTTAATGTACATAAATAGGAAATATTCTAGTCAATAAACAATACAGCTTTAACATCTGTCTGTATTCGCCGAACCTCTGCAACCACGGAAATTAAGTCTATTATTACATCATCTCGTGTGAGACTGCACGAGACCGTTGGTTTGCAACGCCTTTTTAATTCCTGAACCCCTAAGACGTATCCTGCAATTGTCCAAATTAAAATCATACAGTCCACTATAACCTCCAGCCTGAACAGCCCTTCTGAATGGTAGTTTTTAACTGGGTCTATGGTCGATTTATTAGCACTTGGACTGATTTAAATAACAACAAGTATGTTAGATTATTTTCGACCTCGTTCAGCTATAATTGCTATTAGTCCAGCTACAGGTTGTTATTAACGAAATTAGTTAAAAATATTCTGCCCGAATTTTTCCTGGATTCGGCCCTGTACCAGTTACATTTAAATTTAGTCCGACGGGCAATGAAATGCTTGCGCCTCGCATATTTATTTCGTGACCGTGAATTCCTTCTTTGATTTCGTATTGCTGACACTGTATATGAGCGCCCCAAATTCTGTGCATCGCTTTTGTTGCCCTTGAAAATATTCTCGGAACTACGTCGTTTATGGCAAGCAGTGCCGGTTAGTTTCAAATCTCCGAATTACAGCGATAACGATAAGGCATTCTTTGTTCACTGTTCCATATAGATCGCTTTGTATCTCAACCTTCAACTTGCCTTCTGCCTGATGTAATTAAGCTTTCAAAATAAGGCTTATTGAATTCTTTGTTGTCACACATTTAAACATCGATTTCAGAGCTTAAATTTAGTTCTTGGTATTTTTTAAGAGCCGCGCTGGTAATTGATACTTAAGCTCGTAAATTTTCCGTGCGTGGCTTAGTAAGTGCATTGGAACCCTTATCTTGTTTTCGCCTTCCGGGGCTTCTGGGAACTTTGCTTAATTTTGCCAATTCAGCTATGACATCATGCTGCGTGTAGTTGCACCAAGCTTTGTGTAAGGGAAATAAAAATTGATAACTCCTTAGGGAATGATGCATTTAAAATTAGTGGTTTCGGAGTTCTAAACTCTTTTCCGTCGTGTTCTTCACGTAGAGCCCAATTTGAGATTTCAATCAGTATCCGACACTTACAGAAGTCAGTGTGTAAAGTTTTGCATCCCCCGGCCTTCGGAAGCCGGGGGCTGCGCTGATTTGCGCGAGTGGGTTTTTTTGTTAAGTTAGTGAGTTCAGCTTAGACCTTTGGACGATTATTTTACCCTGGTTGGGTGTTTTTGAACAAATGCGCGCGGTGGGCGATTAAGTTATCGATATTTCAGTGTTGGGATATAGCCGATTCGTCTCCTTAAGTTGATGTACTTCCCTGGGGGAAGATAGTTGCACCATTTGCAGATCCATTTCGAGACGACATCTTTAAGCTTGTGATTAACGGTTTCCCGTACCTTTGTGAGGAAAAACCTTTTGCGTACTGCATTTTTGAATTACCGACGCTGAGTTTATCGAAGTCGACGGGAGGCCCACCGCGTGCTAATTATTGTAGTGCCCTGGTTGCATTATTTGCCAAGTCCGATTGCGTCGTGCCATTCTGAAGCCTGGAATAAAATCAACTCTATCGCCCCGATTCTTCCCAAGGAGGGGCCCACATCATTTTAGGCGCCGCTTTGCGCTAAACAACTATCAGGCCCGGCCCCAGCCCTTTCTGTACCTCCACCACGTCTTGCCAAGCTTCCCCGAGGACGAGTGTATAGCAGAAACTAGCGGCGTGCTTACAGCTATCAGGTAGGAGCTATGTATTACACCAATTGTGTTCTTGTGCCTAATTAAGGGCGACTATATTTGTTATGTGTTTTCCGGGAGTTCGTAAATATTGCGCCCGTTCACTTAAAGCTTAAGCTTATGATTTGATTTGTTTGTTGTTAACCAGGGGCTTCACCCCTGTTATCTATTTCGTTTTGTCCGCTGTGTAACCACATATTTAGACCATAAGGTAACTTTGCGTGGGAACCCCTTTTATATTCATGTAGGGTGTGCTTTTTCTTTTTATTAAGCTTGAATTCACCTCCGGGTGATTATTATCAATGTAAAGATTTGTGTAAACTTTAATTCTTTAAATAATAAACCCATTAAAGTCAATTTGATTATTTGTTGAGTTCTGAACCCCTTCTGGGTCATTAATTAATCCAGTGTGGCAAAGGCCGAGTGTAATTTGCAATGTAAAGCTGAAAGTACGCCTTTCTGATAAGCAAGCCCCAAGCCCTGGGCCATTCAGTGTTCTTTTGTTATTCTTTAGTGACGGTGGCCTTGAAGGTAAGTGATTTAACGACAAGGTCACCCGGCTACTTGGAGGAGGCTTGGTGAACAACAGGCGGAGGTGTTCAACAACGTACCTGGAGGACTTCTACATAGGCTACGTGTATTGTTCTTGGTTCTAGACACGTCAGCCACCCCTAATCAGAACCAAGTGGCGCTCAGGCATTTATTTTTCTGTTAAGCAAGCTTTAGGGTAAGTACCCCGTCGGTTTTCCATTTGAGCTTTCGAACCACGCCTTCCCGACTGAGTTAAGTGCGAGTAACCGGAGCAACAAAATCTGCTCCAGCACATTAAGATCTGTGTTCTTTTTAGTAAAGCCGGCGAACCCTGTAGTTTGTACCCGTTTTTGAACAATCAATACGACCTATGTCGATTTGATGAATTTATACCGTAACAAGTAACGAAAAATAAATTTATTCAACACTGTACCATAAAATAAAATAAATCATTTGCAAAATTATACACATGCTATATTATATTTGACGCTGATCCTGTGGCTATTCCCAGACCTCAGTCGCATGGGCGTATTGCAGAAATCTTCGCTAGGCGCGGCCGTTAGAACGAACGGTGGATTCGAGTCGGTGTAGGCAGAACTTTAACGATAAACGAATTAATGACAACTCATGTTATTGTGAACAAGCGGGAAGATTTTGGTATATTTCAATTAAAAAGAGTATTGATTGAAGACATGAGTTCGTTATTTTATGCGGGTGTCTGCACACGTGGATGTCCTTGTGATAAACCCGGATGAGAGACTGACCTAATTTACGGGTCGAAATCCAGGCAATCTTATCTAGATTCGTACGCGTGTCAAGGTTATAGACAAAATATATTTCTACAGGGTAAGTACGGGTTTTTACTATGTCTTTAGAAAGGGCCTATTTTCCCGTGAAATGCGAGACAGGTTTTAGGTTCCTAAAATCTAAGCTCAGGAAGATTTCGCAATAGTGTACTCAAATGTACTCAAATTTAACTAAATTTTAGTATGAGTTTTAGGGCTTTGCACGAATTTGAATTATCGCATTTCAATACACGGGTGTGTGCGATATTTAAGCAGGTATGTTTAACGTAAACTAATCCAAGGTGGCAAATTTCAACATCCAGTCACTCGGCAATTGAACTTTACGAGCTTCTAGGGGCCGCCAAAATAATAAACGTTTCAAATTGATTTATTCCGATTTCCCAGCCAATTCACAAGCGAATATAATCATTCAAACCACCATATTCCGATTTCACAGTCATATGGTAATTTGAATGCAAGCAGGTACCTGGGGAAGCTAGTTCGAGATTATCCCGAATTTTTCTGGTCTGCGAAAAGCGGCGGTATCAGGCCGGACGGTCGGTATAATTTCGGAATAATTTAGGATTACTTCTTGGACTGGTATATTTCGGGTGCTCCAGCTGAGGTAGGAACGGAGCCTTCCTCAGCTGGAGCCGCGGGATCGGCATGGAGAGGCGAGGTTAGCTTTCTCGAAATAATCTTCTCCCCTATTCGCGGCGCGAATCCATTTTATATTTTGCAATCTGTTCCTCGGACATCGCCGCACTTAGGAGAAGGGGTGCCTACTGGACTATCTGTCGCATCATCTACGCAGAACGACGGACTCGCGACTCGAGCGAGCTGGGAATTCTCGATTGTTGCAGATTTAATTGTTGGAAACGCGAAGATCAAGCTCTTTTAATTTGAAATTAAATTCCATTAGCGCTTAATCACAAGCGAAACGTTACAAGGTTAACCTAACAATTTGTGTAAATTTCAATGTACCTGAAATTAGAAGAAACTTCAACTTTTGAGTCACATGCGAGTTTTAATATTAAAAGAATATTTCTTAAATAAAATAAAAAAAGCTGTTTCTGGTATTCTAAGACGTTGATCATCGCACCTTAAAAGATAATCAAAGCAAGTGTAACCCTGGGGTGATAGCACCATTTCAGCGAAGTTGACCATCCTTTTTGTAGGTACAGTGTAAAGTCAAGCTAATCAGTTAAGCATTTTTATTGTGTGTATAAATAGATTAACATTTAGCTAGAGGAATATCACGGCAATACATATATACTGAAATTGTTTTAAGCCCACAATTTGGCTCTGTTTGCAGTGCGAAACATTTAACCAAGTCAATAAAGTTTAGATATTTTATGTAATTGCAATTTAAACAGTAATAAAAGTATTAAATGCATAGGTAATAAGATGCAAAAAGCAGTAATTAGAGGGATAAAGGCACGCACAAGCAAAGCATATTTCAGAAGATTGGAATTTGAAGTTTCAGTAAAGCAATATAATTAAAATGATAAGTTTGTGCATATCTAAAGCCAGACCAATGAAATCAATTGACACGAAAGGTTTGTTATGTGCATACTGAATGGGCGTAGTTATTAATAAAAGCACAGACCAGTGAAAAGGCAAGCAATTTGAAAGGTAGATGAAAGCAAGATAAGTATAAAATGGAAATTGCAAAGAGGCGTCCAGAATTAGGCAACGGAAGAAAAGAAAAGCAAGTGACTTGTAAAAATTGTGAACTCAAATACCAGTGCATTAATAAAAACAAAGTGCGAAAGCAGAGCAGTGATTTTAAAAGATGTGTGTGTAACGAGAAAGAACAATTTTAGCTATAAGCAATAAAGACAAAATGTTAATATTAAGAATCATGTAATCAAACTTTACTCCGTTTATGTGTATTTCTTATCAAAATTAATTTCCGTTTAACATTAGAAGATCACGGTATCATAGCAACGTGATGCTTTTTTGTTAATAAGGAGCAAAGAATTGAGATAAATTAGAAGCTTGTTGCCCCAAAATTGTGCTCCATAAAATCTATGTTTTAAATAAATAAATAGTATTTTTACCAAATAAAAAGTATATAGTTTTACTGTCGAAGTCACCGTGCACATGTGGGAGCGTTTTAGCCAGTTCCACGAGATAAATTTACAACATTTTTCAATCGCCTCCGAGGGAACAACGGCAGCGGACACCTAGAGTATTCGAAGATCGATTCCGGTCTATTCATGCAGCGGGACTCCGAGGTTTTCTCTCCATCACATCGAGGGGGTCTGCAAGAGCATCAAGAATAACATTTTTGGCCAAGGGAAGCGTCTCCAACGGCGTCACCTGCGGTCAGCTTCACCCAAGTTCGGAGAGAAGTTCCAAGGTAAGATCTAGCTATAATTGAGTGTTGACAGCTCAAGAAAGTTGTTGAACTCCGAGAATAAAACCTGCAGAAGAAGCATATCGCATTTCCAAAAGTCCAGCTACGCCGTAATCTTCATAAATTGGATGGCGTCAGTAAATTTTGTGGTTTTGGACAGAATCAAGCTATTTTATAGGAAGTAAAACAAAAGCAATTGGCGTCATATCTACGTCACGGCTAAAACAAAATTGTTCAGTAATTTCATTTATTAAATATCAAAATACACGCTGTACGCACAAACAATTTTCTGTGTTCATCTGACAGATTGTAAATATTATCTGCTAGAAGCGCGCATATGAGCTACTTTGGGACAAATAGTCTAAAATTGAGAAAACATTTTTGAATATATTCAAATTCTGCACCTAACCTGAGATTAAGCAGTTTTGTGTTTTGCCGAGAGCTAGTCTAGATATTATTGCAGTTCAATAAAATATAAAGAGGGGCAATTAACCATTTTATTTGAACATTAACTGATGCATTTCATTTTTAATTAGCCTGAATTACTGACAGGTAAAGTTAGCACAATATAAAATAACCTGAGAATTGCCTGGTGATTGGCCCTAATAATAATTTTTCTAATTTAGAATAACCTTCACAAATCAAGGCATTCATAACAGTACATATAAAACATGCATATCACGCAAAATAAGCTGTCTACAGGCGCGGATATATTTCGTCAATACATCTAGAATATCTAGACACTATCACTTAATGTAAAGGTCGATATATTGTGGCAACTTAATGAATGGAGCTAGTACACAAGATACAGAAATCTATTAGAGGGCATTTATAATAATGCTATTGTGTAAACTATTGTAACCTCCCTTAGAAGGCTCACGCATCTCCGACTAGCTCAATCTTCGGCTGCGATATGGGTATGATAGGTGTGGGATTTTAGTTTACTTCACTTTCGCATAGAGGTCTTAGTGCATTAAACAAGAAGTATTGGGCACCAACAATTTTATTTTAAATTGTGAATTTTTTTCTTTGTTATAGATATTTACATTCGATATTATAATTCAAGGTTCATATTTCTGTCAAATGGGAGTTTAACTTGATAACTGGTTAATTAATATGGCAATTTCTACATATTTCACTTTATATAGAAATATTGAATTAAAGTTACTATTATTTTAATTTTATCGATTAATCAACTTATAGTTTTGTAGAAGGTCTTCTATATTTTACTAACGTTCAACCACTTTGGGGTAAGATAAATATAAAGAGCTCTTTATACCCTCTTATCCTATTTATAGTTTTAATTAATGTTTTTAAGGGGTTTCTTGTTTAACTCAATTCACATTTCCAAAGTATAAGAAATGCCCATTATTTGATAGATGTCTGCTTTATAACATTAAACCCTATAAATTGACGTTTATAAAATTATAACCTGGTTTGTTTCACCAGGCTACTAAGAAGGTAATTAATTGTCTTATTACGTTATTAGGAAGTCTTTGACTGTTAATAATATGGCCTATGCACCTATTTGGTAGTAACTTGACATATTTTATGATATAAATTAATTGAACAGTATTTATATATTCCTAAAGTTTTTAGGGCTAACCTATAAATAAAACAAACAATCTATGGTGCCAGCAATCGTTGCCTTTCCCATGGAGTTGAACTTTATGTAACTGGAACGACCCCCATCTCCAAACCAATGAAGTGGTTGCCTCTGGTGAGGTGTCTTTATTAATAACTAACACGATTCTAATATGGTCTTCCTTTTGCTACCACCCTGGAGGATTCTGTTCCACCCTATCATGATGGCTGGTTGCTTTTAAAGAGCACGGGTTAGAGGGGAGGCCAAAAAGCTAAACCAAAGATACTCTCAATTAAGGTTTGTATGAATTACCCTATTTCTTACCTACCAGTTAACTAATAACCGCTTTTCTATTGAGAACCTGCCAAATAAATCAATCCTATTTGCCCAAAAATCATTATTGCTTAATATATTGTAGAATTACACTAATTAAAACCTCACAATTGCAAAGTTTATCCTTTTAAGCTAGGACTCTGTTCTTAGCTTGGCTTATTACACTATCATCCACCGCAGACAGAAGGGTTTATCACTAACAAAACACCTAAGAAAAAGAAGTGTTTTACCTTCTTTCTAGCAATATTCGTCACTAAGGCAAATTAGTTTTATTAATCATCCTGATTGAATTTTACTATTAACAGTTTCCTTTATGTCTTTCAAACAGGATATATAATCTCTTTGGGAACTCTTGTGGCATTTGCAGTGTCAAATGCAAAATTTTGAGAGTACTTGATAAGTACTAAGCACCTACTATTTCAGCTTATTGTACTTAACGATTAGCAGTGTCAAACTTGTAAGTAAGGTTATGACAAATTATTTGTTATTTTACTAAACTTAAATATAAAGCACAGTCTTAGTGCAACAAAATAAAATCATAAAATATTAATAGCGTTAGTAAGTAATCTTATATTATATATGCAACCAAATTAATCAATGTGTACGAGGCTTGTACCGTAAGTAATGCCTATTGGCCAGGAAGAGCCAAACAAAATAATCAAGGTAAGCTTTGATTACTTATTGTTTTGTTATGACAGTTGTTTATAAAGCTTACAGGTTCATTCGTGTTGAACACTATTTTCAGTATGGATAGTAAATTAAAACAAAGAGTAGTTACAGAGTTTTTGGAAAAAAAAGGTTGTTCTGCCCCTGAAATTTATGGACGGCTTTTAAAAGTGTTTGGTGAGTCGACAATTGACGTTGGTAATGTTTGTAGTTGGGTGAACAAATTTAGAGCTGGTGAAACCGATACTTTTGACAGGCCACGCTCAGGAAGACCGGTTACTGTTAGAACTGATGAAACAAAATTGGACACTGATGCAATGATTCGTGAAGATCGGCATGCGACTGTTCGAGAAACTGTTAGTGCGTTGGGATCCGGACACAATTTTGGAGAGAAGATTACAAATGATCTTGGTTATTCTAAGGTGTGTACTAGGTGAGTTCTTCGCCAGTTAATCAAAGCACTAAAGTAAAAAAGTATGGAGATTTGTACTGATCTTGTAAACACCTTCAAGGAACGATGACCATCGTTTTTGATAATGTTGTGACGAGGGATGAAATATGGGTGTCTATAAGTGAACCAAAAACGAAAAATGAGTCAAAAAAATGGAGGCAGAAGGAGCTAGAACAAGCTGTAAAACAATGGGTGTAAACACAAATGCATCTTTTTTTCAAAGTGGATTTGAACGATGGGTTTCAAGGTAGCGTATATGTTTAGAAAGAGAGGGGGATTATATTGAAAACTAATGTTTTGTAGTTCAAAGTTTGAATACATATTATACGAGATTTGTTTTAGATATTTCTTAATTTAACAGAATTACAAGCCAACAGGTATTACTTACGGCACAAGCCTCGTACTTCAATAATTCAAATGTCAAAGTGAAAGTAAAAAACAAAAACTTGGAAGTTAATTAAAATGGCGCCAACATAAAATGAAAAATGACTAACACCCTACTAGCGATTTTCATATTAACTAACTGGTAGTGAATTTTACGTCACTGGAGTTTTCTGAATGGATTATAATTTGGTTACTGGTTTTCAATTTAATCTTTATTCTAAACATTATAGGCTTCTAATTATTGGTATTAGCAACCATTGAATAGATATCACATTGTGCATTATTTAGAGTCCGTCGTTACAATTTTTTGCTGTTTATATCTAATTTCCTTGCATAATTCCAGAACTATTATAAACTTTCCATAAATTATAACCATAAATTTGAAGAATTTTAACTAGATACATATATAAAATACCAATCGTTTATGATACTAATAACTGCTTACAATATAGACTTTTAAGTTTAACTTGGCATTGTAAATGATTTTGCTCTTTAAACACAACTATTGTTAACTCGAATATTATTAACAATAACTTATGACAGTAGCTCCATATTACGGTTCTCATTCTTCCATCCACTTTATACTTCCTTTTACTATAAAGGTAGTATTGTATTCACCCCAAAAATTCGGAATTGAGTTTTCAATAGATCTTCACGTTTTAGAATGAACCCAAAAATAATAGATTATGTTATTAGAGTAAAAGTGATATTTTATGTGGAGAAGCTGAAGTTTATTTAGCCGAACGTTAGTGAGGCAAATAATTCAGCTAAGCCACATAAAGTCACTTTTATTCCGAATAACCTATACTATTTTATCCGCAAACGTATTCAGAGAAATTAAAAATTGATAAAAAGTAACACTAATTATTAGCAAGTAAATGAATAAAATAATTTAATACCTAATACAATTTTTCCGTGGTTACGATGTAAACATTTCGCTGAAATGTTTTGAGTTTTGTATTTTCTGTGATTAGGCACATAAAGTACGGAAAAGTTGCTATTTTATCTGCTTAATCCGATAAAGTGATATTTTTACCTTGTCAATAAAGACACATAAGTTGTCACTTTTATGACGTTTGCGGATAATGGCTATTTTTGTATCTAGAATGCGAAATGCTACTTTTGCGTTCGAGAATGGAAGTTATTTTGCCAAGCTTTAGCGAGGCAAAATACCCATTCGAGAACGCAAAAGCATTTCGCATTCGAGATGAAAACAATGATTTTTCGAAAACTGCAATAAAACTAAGTAGTATGGGAATAAAAACAATTAAATAAGGTAACTGTCAACGTTAATTGACAATTTTATATTTCATAAACAATTAATTTCTGAACCACGGCCTGCTGAATTGTTTAACAAACGTCAAAGTGATGTATAAATTTAACTCACTGCAACATCGGCACCTTCAATTTACATGTAGTACAACATAAATTAGTCATGTTTATAATAGTTTATAATAGTTATTAGTATCTATTGAAATTTTAAATTACTTAATATAAAAGTAATGTGGGTTACTTAATTAATAAAATCACAAATAAGTTCATAAAAAATAAAAAAATTTTTTACATTTCTTTTATGTTCTAGAACGCAAAAGAGTTTTGCGTTCTAGAACATAAAAGTATTTCGCTGTTAAGTGACAAAAAAGAGTCACTTTGCTTACTGAGAATTTAACGAAAATGTCAACATTTGATGACAGTTTTCGAAAAACATATTTTTGTTTATTGGTCTGTGAGTGTGTCTGTCTGTGTGTCTGAGTGTCTGTATGTGAACAGAATATTTCAAAGACGAAAAGAGGTATGGCGTTGAAACTTCATATATAGGTTTCGTGTACTATGTAGATGCAACAGCAAGCTTTTGAAGTAAATAGCATAACCGGAAGTAGGTGTTTACTCTTGTAATTTTTCAGTTTTTTTCGATTTTTTCCAAAACGGCTCTAACGATTTTTTTCAAACTTTATATTTTTATTACATTTTTAATGTGTATTGACGTGAGATAGATGATTCTGCAGTTGAATACTTCTAAAATGGGTTTATTGTGTTTTTTACTTCCCTCTTCTGAAAGACGAAAGAAGTACAAGGAGCGTTTAAATTTAAATTACAATTTAATATTTATTCAAAAACAAGCACAAGGAGTCTAATGTATATCATGTCATTATTCTACTCAGTCTTCCTCTTTTTTAATAAATTGGTGCCACCTTTCCGGAAGTTTCTGTATTCCACGAGAAAAAAATTCCTTTATTTTTTATTTTTATTCTATTTTATTTTGCACTCAGCCAACAGCCGTTAGGCCAATTATAGGCGTCACTGTACATTTTATGGGGACTTCCAACCCCACTAACGACTGTCATGATGTTATTATGACAACCGGGAACAACTATTTCCGTGCCAGCCGTATCACGAGGCGCCGAGAGAAGCAGTCATGGAACTCCCATCTAAGTTCTGACCAGAGAGAGCGTTGCTTAACTCTGCTGATCGTATGTGGACGCTTGTTCAAGCTACACCACCCGGGATCTTTTGGGTGCCATCGCACCATTTCGGAACAATTTCGATTACTTTTTCATTACAATGAGGTATTTTTCTCCTAGAAACTCGGTTAAGGTTCCAAACAAATAAGAAACTGATACAGGAAGGTCCAAAATGTATGGTAAATAGGACAGCATGGTCCAATTCAATGATTGAATCGTAGTCAGCGTATTTAATGCAGAAGTAATATCCTTCACTGTAAATCGACAATCGTTTCAAATAAGTGCATTTTACTCTGTCAGCATTCTCTTCTGTGGTCAATGTTTTGGACGGCGAGAATGCGGTTCATCCTCCGCAACTTTGCAGCAATCTTTAAACGCTTTACTTCTTTTGTAAACGCTTATGTCTGATAGTAGTTGCGCATCAAACTGTCTTTTAACTCTTACACAAATTTCTTATCGTTTGATATCTTCGTTGATAAGAAGTTTACTACTAATGCGTTGTTTCACGCTTGCATGCACTCCCACTGCACGTATGCTTGCCAATTGAACGAAAATGTATACATTAATGTATACAACATCTTTCCATGTCTTTGTCTTTTGGGGCGCAATTCAAATTATGATTCATATTTGAACGCTCCTCGTATTGTAATCGCGAAAGAATCACCTTTTGTAGTTTCACCAGATCTTCACGTTCTAGGGTCCCTAGATGACTAAAAATAGGTTTTCACAATTCCGTCTGTCTGTCTGTCTGTTGGCGGTATAACTCAAAACCTATTTGTCGTAGGAAGACAATATTTTGCATACACATTGTATATCTATCTGACATAAAACCGAGAAGATTTCAAACAAATACATAAAGCGTGAGCAACTTAAAAAATAAAATTTTGTTTATTGTTAATTTAACTTAATAATAAATACCAGTAATAATTTGGGCAAAGCGCAGGCTTTATTTTTACCAAAAATGTACCCCAATAGATACAGAATAACGATACAAAAAGGAGTAACAAATTAGTGCGTTACTTAATATAGCTGCAACGCAGAAATTCGAAGGGACGGTGCTCTGTAGCTCAAGTGGAAGTAGCCCGTTCCCTTGCAATATCCCACAAAACGTAGGAACTGCTTACGCGGTCCACCTGCCCTTCGAATTTGACCCCGGTTGCGTTTGTTTTACTTCCCTCGTCTGAAAGACGAAGGAAGTATTGTAATCACGAAAAAATCACTTTCTGAGATTTTTTCAGATCTTCACGTTTCAAGGTGCCTCGATGACGAAAAAGAGGTTTTCTTAATTCTGTCTCTCTGTTTGTCTGCCTGTTGGCGGTATAGCTCAAAAACTATTTGCCAGAGGAAGACGATATTTTGCATACATATTATATATCTACCTCGCATGAAACCGGTACAATTTCATACAAATATATACAGGGTGAGCACCTTAAATAGATTAAATTTTGTTTATTTTTGGGTTAATTTTGAAATAGAAGTAAGTAATAGGTCAGACTTTACATTTGCCGAAAATAAGACTTAACCGACACAGTATAATGTCACAAAAGAGTAAAAATGTTTCAATAATAACACCGCGCCGGACTTATTTGCAAGAGGCTCGGTAGCGTAATTGGCTTTATCGGTGCAGGTACGGTCTCTATGTAGGGGTGCGGTTACGATCGCTCTGCAGATGCGGCGGGTTCAAACCCCCAGCGGGATTCACTTTTTTTATTTGTAAATGTATTTAATTTATTAGAAACGTGAAGATATTTTTACCCCTAAATTAATTTGATTTTTAAAATTATTTAGTGTCACAATATCGATGAGGGAAGTTCTGGGTAAAGCCCTTTACAGATTTCTTTTGTGTTTTTTTTTATTAACTCTATTTTAAATAGAACACCCGGTATATTATTATATTTTTAATTCAGCTTAAAATTTTAGAGAAAATTTGTCTCTTCAACTAACGCTCTATTTTGTACCATTTTTGTAGAATTTTTGACAAATGCTTAAAAATTAAAAATAAAATTTTTGCCTAATTATAAGATCACTGTAAAAGGAAGTTGTGTAAATGTATCACACCAGATTGTTACTTCTTGTTCTTCACTTTTATATTCCCCACTTGAACGTTCTTCCGTTATCAGATTTAATAATGAGATCTGGAATGATTTGTAGTTTTGAAATAATATTTTCATTTCAATTTATCTTTCTAATGAAATAAACCACTACAAATATCTATGCCCTGTCTATGATATTTTGCTCAGTTGCATTTATGTGTATATTTGGCAAGTTTATTTCTTATTTTGTACATGTACATTCATCAGTTATTGTAACGGAATTAAACATTTCGCGTTAATATTAATTCTGTTGCCACATATCACTGCTTTTCATTCCTTTAATAAGTAAAACTATTAACATCTAATTGCCTCCTGTTTACGTCCAACGTTGTTATTGCCTATTTATTATGTATTTATATTATATTACCCTTATTCTGACTTCTCTCCAAAGGCATGCAGTATAGAAAACAAAATCTAAATCTCGCTTTAACGTTCTTAAACCTGAATCACTCTAAGTATCCAAACCTAATTAATTGCATCCCTTGAATCAGCGCAATGGCATAGTAACATCATTTCATAGTTACCTCTCTGCTACCTCTATACAGCACTCAGGTTTCAATTAAATGTTTTTCATGCGATTTATGAAACACTCAAGGAAAATAATGTTTTAACATTTTGAGTTATTTTCTCTTTAATTTTATAGGTAAATTATTATGAAAAAGTAGGTTAGCAATATAGGCAGCATATATATGTCAGGTTCAGAAATTCAGATCGCATTGCGTACCTGCTGCGAATATAAATGCGAGTAGCATTTTATAGCTACATTTCAGTGATAATTTTTCGACACGTTTTTCACTAGAAGTTCATGATTTATACATGGATTACTAGCAACGTTATCTTGCTGCAAATATGTAATTTATT
The DNA here is from genome assembly GCA_940337035.1 of Agriotes lineatus. Lineage (NCBI taxonomy): Eukaryota > Metazoa > Arthropoda > Insecta > Coleoptera > Elateridae > Agriotes > Agriotes lineatus. Next base: position 225,418,193 of record OW679194.1, on the reverse strand, counting down.
AACTGGGAATGTTGAGATATGTTCATGTGCATACGCGGGAGATTTGTGTGATTTGAAAAATTGATAATAATGAATAATTGAAATACAGAAAGCATTGCTAACACGTATGGAGATGGGAGTAACAGGTGATAAATAATGGGTTTTGATCTTTTAATGATGTGACTGGAAATGTATTTTATGTTATAAAAAGTTTCTGTCAAATCTGATCATGTGTAGTTCCTGTTATTTGTTAGCACAAATAATATGGAAATATCTTCCGACACAACTCCAAGGAATATACATTTTACTCATTCATGATTAGGTCATAAATTCAATTTTGAAGTGAAGTAGCTGAAGGTGGACCGGTCTTTTACATTATGCAGAGAATACAATATTCTGATTAGCTCATCAACGAAAGGGAGATTATGTAAGTAATTTAAAAATAAAACCACAACCGTATAGGAGCTATGAATATTTATACAAGGCGTTATACAAAATCTACATATTAGCCTATATTTTATGCATTGTTCAGTGTATTCTAATGCCACTTTCCGAATTTTGTTATTTATGGGATACGTTGTAAACTTTAAGCTAGCCTCAGTTGCATTGCAATCACTTTATATTGGAAAGAAATGTTAATGAACTTCAAATAATTATAACTTATAAAAAGTAGGAAGTGAAATATCAATTGTCAAGGAGTAGTTTGCTAGCCGTCGTGGAACGTGTACGTGTTTTATTCGTTCCGTTGGCGCACTTAACGTACGTGAATTCAATCAAATAATTTTTTCCCGTTGCGGGCAATATTATTGCCACAATGAGTGGTTATAATAGATTTGATAGGTGTTTTATGGTTTTTAAAATAGGCGAAAAGTGTTTGCCCTGTGCTGGACTGTGTACTAAGGTCTATCACCCAAAATGTGTGAACTTTAGTTCAGAAGAATTCAGTGTATTTGCGCAAAAGAAAAATATTGGCTGGTTTTGCAACTCGTGCGCAGATAGGAAGAATAACTATTTAAGATATGTGCTGGAAAACATGATGGCAGTCTTGGATGGCATAAATACTGTATTGAAAAAGCATTCTGATAAACTTGAAGCATTTCAAAATGAGATTGAATCATTTGATGGAAACGTAAAAACTACGGCCAAAAACATCATGGATCAACACAAAGATATGACTTATGTTGTAAAATTAAAGTTAAACAAACATGAACCGGTCGTATTAATAAAACCCAATAATCAGGACCAAAAAAGTATTGAAACTAAAACAGCCATGAAAACGCCATCGATACTACCGAGTTAAATATATCTGGCATACGGACTGTTAGCAAGGGTGGTGTTGTTATTGGAGGCAAAAACAAGGATGATGTAAGCAGAATTAAAGGAAAATCCGAAACTAATCTTGGAGAGAACTATGAACTCCCAAAGAAGAAATTGCTTAGAGTAAAAATTGTTGGACTAAGCGAAAAATTGACAATGGAAACGATAGGGGAGAAAATTATATCCCAAAATAGTTTTGTGGAATCGCAGAAACCATCCATACAAGTTATACATACATAGATATTTTCTTTACTACGAACACGGCACACGATATGTCGAATTTACAAATGCCGAGAATTTGACGTTGACAGTTCGCGTATTTTGTCAGTAGCTGATGCTGTCATATCTTAAAATCGATAACTACGAAGAAACGGAACAGTGCCAATTGTAAAATGATATTATTAGGATCCAACGGTCCGGAAAATTCAAAATTCTTTCACAACACTTAAAAATAGGCGTTCTTCATGGTTATCAACGTTACATGAAGTTATTTAAAATTTTTGAAACTTTGAATGTGTTTCTCCCCAAAAGCACAAAAGGCCTAATGTTCCCACCGAAGACGGGAATTTAAAAGAGGTTTGTATTACCTCTAATAACTATTCAAATTTTTCATTTAAATAAATTGCAGAACTAGTAGATTTAGCTGCGATATTGTATGTATGGAATTTTGTGAAACTGTGACAGAAATGCCGAAAACTTCTTCTGGAAAGTCGTTTTCACTACAACTAACGATTTGAAGCATTGCGTTTAAAAATTTTTTTTTTTTTTTATTTAACTCCAAGGCAATTTAAAATCTGTCCAAGGGACATTAAGCAAATGAGATAACACTATTAATAACATAATCAAAAACATATCATGTAGGCAGGTCATCCAGTGATTCGTGCCTTTACAACTACGTCTTATCTAAGACTTGATTGCTGCTACTGGAACCTACTTGCTATGTCCGCGGGTTTGAATCGCTTAAGTCTACGAGTGTCATTTGATTCGTCGAGAAGTCTACGCGCTAGTTGATTTGGGTGCACTGATAATTTAGCACTGTATGTCTCACTGAGTTGTTTGGCTACCTCTTTAACTGTGGGTATTTGTAGGTCTCTTCTTAGTGTCGCATTGGTCACAAACCATGGGGCGTTGGTAACTTGACGTAGAACTTTAGATTGAAATCTTCCTATTATTTCGATGTTAGAATTTGCAGCAGAGCCCCATAGCTGGAGTCCGTAACTCCATATCGGCTTTAATATTGCTTTATACACGAGTACTTTATTTTTAAGTGTGAGTTGCGACTTTCTTCCGATTATCCAGTACAATTGCCCTAATTTGATGTTTAGTTGCTTCTTTTTTGTTTCAGTGTGAGGCCTCCATGTTAGTCTTCTGTCTAGGGTTATACCTAAGTATTTAGCTTTTGTATCTTGGGGTATAGCTTGTTCGTTGAGGTAGATTGGTGGACAGGTTGATCTTTTCGTGGTAAAAGTTACATGTACAGATTTCTGTTCATTGATCCTGATCCTCCAAGTTTTGATCCATTTCTCGATTTCGTTAATATTTTCTTGAACAAGATTAGATGCAATTGCAGGATCTCTGTGTGATGCAATCACCGTAGTGTCGTCAGCGAAAGTTGCTACCGCTGTTCCTTGTAGAACTGGGAGATCGGCAGTAAAGATCAGATACAAGATTGGCCCTAGTATGCTTCCTTGCGGGACTCCTGATTTGATTGATTTTAGGTTTGTTTGTTCGTCATCGTGTCTAACATAGTACTGTCTATCTTCTAGGTATGATTTTAATAGAAGGTAAGTATTATGTGGTAGATGTTTTTTGATTTTGTATAATAGTCCCGAGTACCAAACCTTATCAAAGGCTTTTGACACATCGAGGAATACAGCTGAGCAGTATCTGCCTTCTTCAATGTCAGTATTTATGTGACGTACTACTCGGTGTACTTGTTCAGTGGTTCCATGCTGTTCTCTGAATCCGAACTGATGCTCAGGGATTAGTTGTTTTTGCTCAAGTAATGGTTTCAATCTTTTAAGCAGGAGTTTTTCGAAGACCTTTGATATTGTTGGCAGGAGACTGATTGGCCTGTACGACTCTACGCTTTCTGGATCTTTGCCAGGTTTTGCTATAAGTATGATTTGTGCAATTTTCCAGGAAACTGGAAAGTAATTTAATCTTAAGGCTGCGTTGAAGAGTGCCGTTATGTCTCGAATTATGTTTTCTGGGAGTTCCTTGAGTACCTTGCCTGTGATTTGATCCCACCCTGGAGCTTTTTTGCTATTGAGATCTGTGTCGATTATTTGTTGGATTTCGTGGATCTTGAATTTTTTTAGTGGGAGTTCCATTTGCAATAGCGAATCTAAGAACGTATGGATTTGTTCTTCCTCATTTTCAGTGATTACTCTCGGGAATGGGGTTAAAGTTTTTTCAAGATGTTTAGCAAATACTTCTGCCTTTTCTATATTTGATCTAGCCCATTTGCCATTTTCTAGTTTGATTGGAAAGTTATGCTGTCGGGGACGTTTGATGTTTCTCGTCGCCTTCCAAAGAGAATAATTGGTATCTTTGGTTGCGGAAAGTTCGTGCAGATAATTTTGAATGAGTGCATTTTTTTCTTCTTCTAGTAATATTTTTAATTCTTTTGTTGCCTTGTTGTACCTGGTTTTGTCTTGAGGAGATCTCGTTTTATGCCATTGTTTTCTTAATTTCCGTTTTTCTAGGATTTTTTCTTTAGCTATGTCAGAACATGATCTTTGTTGCAGTTTGTTGTCAATTTCTGGTGTTGCTGACCATACTGCCTCCTGAATAGTCTGGGTTAACAAGTCAACAGCTAGGTCTAGTTGTTCCTGGCTTTTAAGTGAGAATTTTAGGTGATTATTGCTTAGTATATAGTTAAATAGAGTCCAGTTTGTTTTACTATTGTGTAGCGTACTTGATCTCGCTTTTTGCACCATGTTAGCATTCAGTGTGGCAATTATGGGGGAATGGTCGGAAGAGAGGTCGAAGCATGATTGTATCCTTAGGTGTGTTTGTGGTAAGCCCTTTGTTATACAGAAATCTAAGAGGTCTGGCTTGCGCCTTCTATCTGCAGGCCAGTACGTTGGTTCACCCGTAGATAATGGTGTTAAATTGTTTTGTAGCAGCGCTAGGTAGAGTTGCCTACCTCTTGGTGTAGGTGTATTTACTCTGGATCCCCACCACGGGTGTTTAGCGTTGAAATCGCCTCCACTGATAAATCTGTTGCCAAGAGTATCGAAATATTGCTTGTACTGTTCTTTTGTAATTTTATGTTTAGGCGGTGAGTATATGGCTGATAGTGTGATGGGTCCGAGATAGGGATGGGCGCGTGACGTGAAAACAGTCGTGTCACGTCGTGTCACGGCGTGTCACGTCGTGAACGTGACTAATATTTGAAAATCGTGACGTGAACGTGAGTGAAAATTTCCAAGGCGTGATTCACGTTTCACGTTAATTTCACGTTAAATATTTAGTAACGAATAAAAAACTGCAGGGTGCAGCAACTTTTAAATTCATTAAATCACAAATTGTGCCAAACAAGTTACATAATGTGGTTTTATTTTTGGACCCTAATTATAAATCCTTAAAGTTCATACCTTCATATAAAAGAGAAGATTATAATGCAAATATAACTATAGATGATAATGATGAAATACATAACAAACGACTCAAAACTGGTACATCAGCATCAGATTCTTATCTTTCTACACTTAGAGATAGCTCTGACGAGGACACATGTAATTAGGATAATGTGGAAACAGAACTAAATTAGTATGTTAAATTAAAATTCGGAAATGTAGATGACATTTTAGGATTTTGGAAAAACAGTGTAAATACGCCACTGTTAAAAAAACATGAGAAATTTTAAACATACCGGCAAGTTCCGCTACAAGCGAAAGAGTATTTTCTACAGCTGGGCGAATTTTAGAAGAGCGCAAAATTCGACTAACGCTGAAAATGTTGATTACATATTATTTTTAAATCAACATTTTAATGTTTAGATGTGTAAATGAACTTATTATTCTAATAAAAGTAATGGTTTGTTTTTTATACTCGGCTAATGCTGAAAATGTTAATTACGTTTTATTATTAAATAAAAATATATTGTGTAGATGTGTAAATGAACCTATTTTTAGAAAAGTACGTAATGTTTTGTTTTGTTTACTCGACTTAACACTGAAAATGTTGATTACTTTTAATTTTTAAACGAATTTATTGTGTACTTGTGTAGATGCACTTATTATTCTAATAAAAGTAATGTTTTTTTTTTCTATACTAACCTTAACGCTGAAAATGTTGATCCTTGTACGTAAAAGTACTTTCAAACCTACGAATTAAAAGTGTTGCTATATACCTTCTGTACTCATACCAATAAAGGAAACGTCAATTCCAATGACAGCTTTTAGTATTAAAAGTAATGTCTTTGAAGACATCTGCAAAAAATATATTTGCGAGAAATCGGTATTTATCCCTTGTCGAAGTTATTGTAGTAAATTTTAATTTTTTTCTTTTTATGTCAATTATTAATTCTGATTGCAACATATCACGTAAATTATGTCAGGTGCAAAACATATTTTTAGTTCTCTTTAGGGTTTTTTCGTTGGTTTTAAATTTGAACATTCTGTTCTATCTGAATTTAAATTTTGAAATAAAAGCTGCGTGTCACGTCGTGAGTGGCGTGTCACGCCGTGAACGTGAGTGAACGTGAGCGTGAACGTGCGTGAACGTGACTGTTTAAAGCCAGCGTGAAACGTGCGTGACGTGAGCGAAAAATCACTCACGCGCCCATCTCTAGTCCGAGATAATCATGTACAGTAACGGTGGTTGCTTGAATGAAGTCTTTTGCGAAGCTTTCATTTTCATGGTGTTTTATGGACGTTTTTATTATTATAGCGGACCCTCCATGGGCTGTATTGTCAGGGTGTGGTGTAACGTAGATGGAGTAGTCAGGAACACGTAGATAACTTTTGCTTGTAAAGTGCGTCTCAGAAATAAACATGACGTCTATATTTTGATGTATTAAAAAAGTTTTTAATTCTTGGCTTCGTTGGGCCAAACCGTTAGCATTCCAGACGCCTATGTTTAATGTACTAGGCATTGTTGGTTTTGTTAATTAACGCTGTGATAATATTTAAAAGTGTGTCCATTCTTTCTGCCAGCTTTTGCACTATTTCTTCGAGCTTAGTTATACGATCATTATGCTGGATGGCTGAAGGCTGTTTTTGGGCAGTTGGTATTAGGTTGCTTTGTAGCTTTTGTAGGTAGGGGTTAGCCACTTGGGATGTCGAAGGAACAGGGTGATTGTCAGTATCTTGTGAATTGGGGGGATTTTGTTGCATATGTATTTGCCTTTCCTTTAAGACCTTTTCTCTCAGAGTGGGATACAACCTCTGTTGCAGTTGTTTCCGCACACTGCATCCTTTATAACTAGCAGGGTGATTTTCTCCACAGTTGCAACATAACACTTCCTTTCTCTTTTCTTTCCATGTGCAATCGTTTGTGAGATGGCTACCTGCGCATTTGACACATCTAGGTTGTTTGTAGCAGTAGTTTTTGGTGTGCCCGAAGGCTTGGCATTTTATGCATTGTGGAATATCACGTTTTTTGTAAGGTTGTTCAAAGTGCACAGATGTGTACAGTAGGAATTGTATTTTATAAATTTCCTTGTTATTGTCTTTTTGTTCTATTTCTACGAAAAACGATGACGTCGGGATTTTGGCATTTTTGTTGTTATCATGTTGTGTTCTTTGTATATTATTGACCCTAAGCACGTTGTGGCCTTTTTTTTCGATTTCGTTTTGGATATCTTTGATATCTGTGGATGAGTGTAACCCTTTTAGTACCACTTTAAAACTTCTCTTGTCTTTCATTTGGTAAGTATGGCATTGTGTGCCTTTTTTCAATAGTGCATCCATAATTATGGGATACTTTTCAGTCTTTGTTACTTGTATTTTGACTTGGTTATTGCTTAATATTTTTAAGGTGTAATTGTCGGCAGCTAAGGTATTCAATAAGCTCAATAATGGAGCTATATTTTCCACTCCAATTACAAAAATTGGAGGCACCTTACTAGTTTTTTCTTGTTGGTTATTAGATTCAGATTCATTTTCCGTGCTTTCTTCTTCAGATAGTTTTTCGTATGTGTTTTTTGTGCTAATTGGTTTATTTAGCCAGTAGTTTGGCGCGATTACTTGTTTTTTTGCGCTGTTATTTGTGTCCGGGTTAACTCTGGGTCTTTTTCTATATTCGACTGTTTTCCAGTCCGTTTCAGTTTGCATTGGTTCTTGCGAAGGAGTATTTAAATTTTGTATATTGACGGGTTGCTGTGTTTTGGATATTATGGAGTAGTTCTTATAGTTCGAACTTTGAGGTGCTGAAAAACTTGAAATGTTTGTAGTGGTAAGTGATGACCGGTTTGCAGAATTGATGATAGGTTTTGAGGCTGTTGTTGATTAAGGTATTGTTGTGTGTTTATATCTATGCACTGACCTGCATTGTTGACATATGTTGGTTGCGGAAACATATTTGCACCTGGCCCAAGGGCCACCAGTAATTGTGTTTAAAAGTCTTATGCAGAAGAAGCGCGTTGTGATATGCGATTAAAAACGTACGGCGACCTCCGGGTCGCTTATCATTTACACTTGCACTTGAACTCCGGACACGAAATCGACGATGTTTATGCCTCGAAATTCAAACGAATACTGTTTAAAAATTAAAGGGGTAGTTCAGAGTACTAGCCCTAATACGTTGGATAATGTGTTTCTATGATCACGTAGGATATTGTTTAGCGCAAGAAGGCAGGTTCAAAGGAACACGAGCTAATTTAAACTTCTTGAATTTTGTTGTTTGAAATAAAAATAGTTTTACTTATGTTTACATCTTTTTCTAATATGAGTTAATTTGTTTGGAAGAAATTTTTTTTTCAGAATGCGTCTTACGTTGTGAACTACCTTTTTTTACTTTACTGTTAATCTCTAAAAATCCTGTTTCTCAACTCTCAATTTATCACCTGAATTAATCACAGAAGAACACAGTACCTCATACATTCTATCTGTGATATAATAATTAATTAACCAAAATTATACTAGGCGTGGATGCCTCGTCTGCGTTGAACAATTACTTAAACAATCAACGCAGACGACGCTTGGATTAATAATAGAGTAAAGTTTACACATTACCCTAGCCGGGATCGGTAGCTCAGTGGTAAGCATCTTGACTACTGATCTAAGGGTCGCGAGTTCGATTCCCGGTCCCGGTGAGGTTTTCAAAAATAAAAAAATGCAGATGAAAGCCTCTACAGAGTGCCATCATTCGGAAGTGATGTAAAGCCGTGGGTCCCATGTTACTACGATGTGTAGCATGTAAAAGATCCCTTGCTAGGGTCGGCAAAATTAAGTAGTACTTTGACCATATGACTAAAGCAGTCGTTGTCTAAGGTAACTGGTACTCTGCATGTCTAGACCTTGTCCATTAACAAACAAACAAACAATACATTACCCTTTTTCTGTGACGTCACAATTTTCTCTATTTATTTAACTATAAGGAATTGGACGAAACAACAAATCTGCAGATTTTGGTCAAGTCCGCTTTAGGTATGCTTTGTTTTATAATACTGTCAATGTGACATTTGTCCAAAACGACAGCAAAATAACGCGCAATAACAAGCAAGCGAGCAAGCCTAAAATCTTATTTTAAGCGTTAGGGACTTCTTCGGAGAGGAGAAACGTATGATTACATAGGTCAAGAATGTCTTGGTTTGAATAATGTGATATTTGAAGCATCCCTTACATTAATGGTTAGGTATATGTCAAATTCTTTCTGAAGTCTACTACCTGTGATCCAAATCTTGAATTGAATTTACTGTAATATAAGACGTATGTTTTCAACGCTATGTTTTGTTATTTCTGACGTCACCGCAAAAGGTTAATGTGTAGACTTGACCTTAGATCGACTGTCCAACGGTCTTGGGGTCTTTTAAGGCAATCGTAAATTCGCCTTGATTTACTCGTGTTCGCAGTTCATAAATTTTCACTGTATAAAGGAACCCACAACCAAAAACATCAGGAAAAATTATACAGTAATTGCGGAAGTAAATGCATGTGCCTATCCTGTAATTATGAAAGCAGAAAAAATTAATATCGACTGGGACTGAGTTTATGATGCAGTTCAAGTAACGAGGTGCTTTTCATGTAATGGATTCAATCATAAAGCGAGTCAATGTAAATCGAAGATTACATTCCCAAAATGTGCCGGTTCTAATCTTTTGAAAGAATGTAAGGCTAACGACGAAGAAAATAAATGTGCGAACTGCTCTAATGCTAAAGAAAAACTAAAAATTAATCTAAATGTAGCAACTTCATTTGTGTCGTTCTAAATAGTGAAAAAATTAAATTCCGGGTCTTCAGACCTTCACGTTTCAGGGTCCCTAGATGACGAAAAAGATGTTTTCTCAATTTTGGCTGTCTATCTGTCTGCCTGTCTGTTTGCTGATCTGCCCTCTTGTCCGTTGGCAGAATAGCTCCTAAACTATTTGATGGAGGAAGACAATATTTTGCCTGCAGCTTGTATGTTTACCTGGCTCTAAGTCGAATATACATCCGTCAAATATATACAGGGTCAGCCCCTTAAAAAAAAATCTCTAATTTTGCTTTAATTGCGGAAAAGCTAAGCTTTAAATTTCCACATTGGTCAAGTTTTACCTTCGACGAAAATGGAACCCAACAGATACAAACTGAACATGGCAAAGAAGATAGAAATATATAACATCTTTATAACGCAGGCAGAAGCGAAAATAGTACGCACGCGATCGTGGCGAAACTGTTGAATCCACTGAAGCTTCTGATTCGCGCGTAGTGCATTGTTTTAACTTTTTTCGCCCAGAAGACGAAGCAAGTATTGTAGTAGCGAAAAAATCACGTTCCCTAATTTCTAGAATTTTCAAGTTTCAGGGTCCCTAGACGGCGAAAAACAAGTTTTCTCAATTTCGTCTGTCTGTATGTCTGTCTGTCTGCCTATTGCCGATATAGCTAAAAAAATAGTTATTGGAAGAATACAATATTTTCGATGCGGATTATATGCTTACCTGGCATAAAACCGAACACATTTCTGTAAAATAAAATTTGCCTATTTTTGCTTTAACTCACGGACTATTACTTGAATGAAGTAATATTATGAACAAAGTTCAGGATTTACTGACGAAATAGCTCATATTTTTTGCTTATTTTTACTTTAATTGAGAAAAATTAAAAGTTATGATTTACACATAGATCAGAGTTTATCCTTCATGAAAGTGGGGTCCAACAGATACAAGATGAATGTTGTAGGAGATAAAAAGGGGTAACAAATAAGTGCGTTGTGTTTAATGAAGCTGTATATCATAAATGCGAAAGGATCTGGGTCGCCACTTTGGGACAAGTGGTCAGGATACTGCCAAGCGGGCAAAATGGTAATCGCATGTGCTGATGTTCGAATCACACCGCCGGTAATTTCTTTTTATATAAAATTTAAGTAATTTGTATACCAACTGTTTCATTTAATTGTTTCAGTATTATTAGAAACGTGAAGGTGTTTTTAGCATTAGTTTAATTTTTATTTCCCTCGTCTAAAAAACGAAGGATATATTGTAATAGGGAAAAGGCACCTTCCGAAATATCTTCAGATCTTCACGTTTCAGGGTCCAGAGATAACGAAAAACAGGTTTTCTCAGTTCCGTCTGTCTGTCTCTGTCTGGCGATATTTGGAATCCGGATATCAACCTCAAAAATTAAAGTCTTAATATTTTTGTTTTAACTCAAGAATTATTACTTAAATGAAAGTAATATTTTGCGTATAGTTAATGCTTTTACCTTTGACGGAAAAGGGTATTTGTGGAACTATGTTCATGGTGAGCACAGAGAAATATGAAAAAGTAGTGATCTTCACATAGCTCGGGCGTTACCATTGAACCTGAAGTTCGAATCCACCGGCAGGTGTGTTTTTTATTTGATAAGAGATGTAATTCTCATTACCATGCGTTTGCATTTATTGCTTCAGTATGATTAGAATGCTAAGACAACGTGCGCCTGCGAGAAAAGTTCTCAGTGAAGCCCTTTACACAATTTTGTATTTGCAAATAATAATTTTGAAAATTAATATGTATTTTATTAAGATATATGTTTATTTTTGTTACCTATACAGTTCTTGCAATTTTTTTTATGATTTATTTTGAACCCATCCATGGTCTTTTAACGTTACCCATCAATTCAATGTATAAATTTGGTTTGAATTGCATATTTTTACATATATGTGTAGTTTATGAGGCTGTGTTAGTCACATTTTGAATATCGCAATGCACGAGATAATAAATATAACAAACCTATTAAATGGTTACAACATGGGAAGAAACGAATTTAATATGATATGAGGATCAATAAAAGATATTAAAAAAACGAGTTACAAAGGTTGCTATATAACTTTAGTAAAACATGTTTCACATGACAATATGTATAGAGCCAAAATGTTAATTAGTAGTAGACGATGCTATTATTCAGCACGTGATAAAAATGACATATTTAGAGATACTTTAACCAGCGAAGGACGAAAACCAATCGTCTAGTGTCCTTAAACTCAACGAAGGAGCAATACAACGCTGCATATTGTCAGCTGTCTTATGTAATCTGTACGACAGATCTATTATACCGGGTGTTTCAAATGAATTACATCTAGTATGCATTGAATTTCCCAAAATTCAATCTAAAATTTTACTTGAACTTGGCAAGACTGTAAGTCTATGTCAAATTCGAGGTTAGCATGTTAGGTTTTGGGTCAGTTTTGACACAAACTGACTCAAAACATAACCTGCTAACCTCGAATTTGACATAGGTTTACAGTCTTGCCAATTTCAAGTAAAAGTTTAGATTGCATTATGGAAAATTCAATGCATACTAGATGTAATTCATTTTAAGACACCCGGTACATAATCACATGTTTGAGAGGTGGAATGGGAGCGTTCCTATTGGTGCTAAATTGATACTAACCTACAAATGATGAGGACATGTTACCCCGTTTACGACACATAACACTTCTATTGGGTGTTCAGTCACTCATCGGGGTGGAGCCGGTTTTTCAACTAAAGTAAGGTCCGGCTCATGAAAATGAAAGCGGAAGCCAAAATCAAATTAATTACACCTTGGGGATATGGGACTCGGATAAATCCTTTCGTTATTGTTTGGGCGCAATTATGGTGTTTTGAATAATTGTGCTGGAACAGAAGATTTCACTATAGAAGGGCGAAGAAAAATGTGTATGGTGTTCAGCTCCAGACTCGAGACTTACCTCATTTCAGTATGTTTTGAACTGCTTACTTTATGGTGTTTAACTCAGAGGTTTCGACCTCACCTCGGATTTGTACCTGTAGTTGCAAAACACATTTCCAAATAATAATAATACAAGATACTTTTAGAACTCTATTAAGATACCGTTCACAATAATACATTTGAGCGAGTCACCCTAGAAACTGGAACGACACCAGGGTTTTCCAATATACCTCGGCTTTAGCAATAAAACTAAATCGCACTTTCCTGAGTGTAGTCTCTGATTATCAGTAAAAATCAGGGGAAGTTGCAGGGTTTGGAACTTGCAAACAAACTGGGCCGAAAGGAAGCAATCGCCCTCCGCGAAGTTAAGCCACGGAGGCGGGCTCGCAGATGGAAGCAACATTTTGAGCTTCTCCAGGACGTTGATGACGTTGCTTTAATTCTACAGGCAATGTAGGGAACGATTTTCTTCAAGAATGCTTTGGTATGTAGAAATGGTTGAGATGCGAGACACCGATGAACGATAGTAGTTTTTTCAAATTTTATCAAGGATCGTTAGGAAATATCCGCGGTGCTTCAAAACGAGGATTTGAAATTTTGAAGCTTAGGACCCGCGTTTGATGGAAGCTGGACAAATTTTCCAGAGCGACACTGTAGGGCTCCACAAAATAGCTAAATTTCGACATGGTACGCTTGCAAAACAAGCTCAAAAACCCTTATCTTGATTGTCACTTGTCAACTTTTAAAATGGACAGCTCCCAAATAGCAAACTAAATTGACTTTCAGCGTCCAGGCTCAACCACACGCAAATGCAAATTTCTTTTTTGATGCGCGTCAAATAGATGCAATGTTGTGTAACCGTAAATAAATTCAAAAAATGACACAGTCCAGTCAATAGAGCATAAAAAGGGCCATATAAATGCAAAAGGTCAGGTAATTCTGATTTTTGGATATATTTTAAAGTTCGGTGCCCTAATGAAAGTTTCAAGTTTTTGACTTCGAGGAGGGGTGGGAACCTTCCGCCATCTTGCGAAAATGGCCGCCAAACTCGATTTTTCACCGACATCTCCGCTATTATTCACCCAATGACAAAAATAGTTATTATTAATCGAGTAGCAGACATAATTTGCGAACTTTTTTGTTTGAAACTTTTTTTTATTACTTTCATAGGTACTGAGATACAGAGATCTGGAGACGGACCGGTAAACCGAAAATATCACGAATTCTCATTTCTCAGCCCCGTCGTCTATTTAAATTCATTTTTATTGTATATTAACAATATTTAATACATTTTGTGTTTCTTAAATATTAGTAACCATTATATAACATATTAACAAGGCATTTTAAAATAGCGTAATACAGATAAGCCAGGTACTTTATCCTGCTACACCACTCCCGTCTCGCCAAATCATAAATTCCTTCGTTTAACTGTAGAGTGCAGCACTAGCGTTCGTCATCCACGCGTAAAAGTGGAGGGGATATCTGACAAATATGTTTAGTATACTGTTAGACATCCGCTGATTAGTTTGTGTCGCAATAGCTGCTATCCAAGAAAAAAAGTGTTTTATATGTAACGGAAGTTTGGAAGAAGGTTCAATTATTGTGGTGCAGGAACGAGGCATAAAAACTCTTCAAGATTCCAGTGTGAAACGAAAATTAAGAAATCATGAACGAGCTGTGAAGACTCATCTATTGAAAAATTATGGTGATGACATAATAATTGTCGAAACTAGAAAACTCAAGTCACTTGTTTGCTTCCGGAACACCGGCTACAAAATACTTCAGGATAATTGGTATCAGAATAAAGAATGGGATCCACAGGAGGAACGAATTCCAGAGTGCTATATTTTTTTCGCGAAGTAATTTTAAAAGACAAAAAAGACAGCTTGGATAAATGGGGGAAAAAGTTGTTTTAGTTTCAGCATTAAGGCCACGATCGTTTGTATCGCCTCTCCAACTTGGACTCGGTGCATTTTTATATAAAAAATTCGGTTCAAAACAACTTATTACAATTTTGCCAACGCTGGGATCTTGTTCTTCATACAGTGAAGCTGTATTATTAGAAGTGTCTGCTATTATGCGCCTTGAAACATTAATTAATCGAGATGCATTTGTTCAATTCATTTCTGACAATGCTGACATTCAAACCAATACTATCGATGGCCATGGTAATTTTCATGCTACGGCAACTGCCATGACCATGACTCATTCTAGTGCTGTAGCAGTTGATAAAATATTTACGCGCTCGAAAGAAATACCGTCATCACAAATAATCGGAAAATTTGGATCCGTTGCAATGAAATTTTTCAGCAAAAAACATAACTTAGGTTTGAAAACTGTCATGATTCAAAATGTTAATGAGATTAATCCTCTCTCCAATGAGATAGTACCATCATCTTCTGATTTCATTTGGCTTTTTGGGAAATGGTCGAACACTTCATCTTTATCTGGTTGGAATGGCTTAATGGAACAAGCAACTAATGGCAAACCTTTTCAGCAATCGAAGATATCGTTTCTTCCATTTTTGAACAATCCACCTAGTTAATATGACACAATTCTCACCACTATTCTTAGTGCCATTGACAAAGACAAGTCTCTTAAACTCAATCAACGTACCATCTTTATTACTTTCCACCAGCCTCTCTTTTGGAAGGCCATGGAAATGATTTTGAATGCTATATCCGACTTTGACATGAGTAAAGTCATAGTGAGACTAGGAGGATTTCACCTGCTCGTGTTATTCATGGGGTCAATAGGAAATATAATAGGTCATGCACTTCGAGCTCATATTTTAACTCATTTTGCTTTGGCAAAAGTTGTCCTCGCATCTATCGATTTTACAAAAGACGATCATTTTATAATGACTAATATTCTTGGTGATTTAGTCAGATCTGTTATTCTGACAGTAGCAGGCTGAACAATCGACTTACAGAGCTGTGGCCAAAAAATGGTGGAACGAATGGGCAATTGGCAGCTACATCTGGATACAGTACAAAAAATTCTACCATATTTCAATGCAAGCGGGAATTCTTTTATGCAAAGTCCGCACACTTGTATTTGCAAAATATGTTGAATTTGGAAGAAAAAATTACACCTGCCGAATACACAAAATTCAAAACCGAAGGATATTTCACAAGGCGTTCAGATAAGTTTTGGGTAGGACTTTGGTCTGATTTAATAATCGAACAGACAATAATGCGGACAATGAAGACTTCTGGGGACTTACACAAGGACGTGGAATCACACACAAGACACTCGCCTTATGGACTTTGGGAATGGTATTTTTACAAAGTATTTGTGAAGAAATGGAGAAATATTGTGGTCTGTTATTGACAACTAGTGAGCAACGCGTGGATATGAGGAGTTCACGGATCAGTCACGATGATGAAGATGTAGAAAAAATTGTCGCTTGGTTTTATCACCATCATCCCTTCCCAAATACAAGTTTAGTGATGTCAATAAGCATTGGAGTTGTGGCAGATGAACAAAAGAAAACTTCGATTCTGTGAAATTCTCTCGAAAAGAAAAAATTCTGACATTTGCAGCTATTAACAACAATATAATAATAAATGGGGAAAATATTTCTATTGATCCACTCACGCTATATCATAGAATGTGCCTCTCGAAGCAATCTGATGAAGAATTGAGGGCATATCTCGAATTTGAACTTGCTCCATTTCCCATGTCGCTATTTTCGGAAGATGGGATGCGTAAAGGCACAAAAGCATCTTTGTACCATGCTTTTACGCCAATGTCCGATGATTTTATCCTGAAAGAAAACAAAATAGAAGTAGTGGATGGCGGTTATCTCCTTCACAAGGTCGTGTGGCATCGCAATGATTCTTTTGCAACTATCTGTTCCAGTTACATCGAATATGTTGTGAGACATCATGGATCCAAGACAGTTGTTGTTTTTGATGGTTCTCCTGTCGATGCTGCAGATAAAAAAAACTATGGCCGCGGAAAGAAATCGTCGATCGAGAAAACTCTCTTCTGCGGATGTTTATTATGATGAATCGATGATCGCACAAGTAACACAAAATAGATTCCTGTCAAATAAAACTAATAAAATTTGTTTGATATCGATGCTTAAACAAAAATTCGACCAGTCGAATGTTTTAGTGAAACAGGCTCAAGAAGATGCCGAAGTACTAATCATCAGTACTGCAATTTCTTTAACGCCAAATTATGATATGGTAGTTATTAATGGATAAGATATCGATCTGCTTGTTTTGCTGACAGGATTGACTCCTGCTAATTCTAAAATCATATTTTTTCATAAATTAGGAACAGCTAAAATTACAGAAAAATTTTACTCACCAAAATCTTTCGAATATAAGAAATCAATAGAAAATATTCTCTTTCTCCATGCATGGAGAGGATGCGATGCAACGTCGGGCATTCTTAAACAAGGGAAAATAAAATCTTGTTCGACACTTGAAAAAACTTCAGCACTGAATATGATCGTTGGAGTTTTCAAGAATGATAACGCAGATGCAGACGAAATTGTAGAGGCAGGCGAAAATTTCCTCATCACTTTATACGAAGGTAATATGAAAAGTGACACTCTGAATTCAGTTCGCTTCAAACGTTTTGCCAGTAAAGGGCATGCCAATCTTGCTGATCTCCCACCAACGAGAGATGATGCACGTTACCACTTTTTTAGAACATACTATCAGGTCCAAACATGGATCCAGAAGACTTTGGATGGAAACGCCGTAAATACGGTCTAACTCCAGTACAAACAATAAATGATCCAGCTCCAAAACAATTACCCGATTTTATTTCATGCAAATGCAAAAAGAAATGCACAGAAAGTGCATGTAGCTGTAGGAAAGCTGGATTAAAATGCTCAATCTGCGAGAACTGTTCGGTAGAATCGTGCGATAATTATCCCGAAATGAGGATCAGTGATGAAGATGGGAAAGATGATGAACTCATTCCTTCTGAACTGCAGAATCTTCAAATTACGGATCTTCAACCGCAGGATGATACCAACAACTTATTATCAACCTGGTCCATCGAAAAAACGTAAAAATGAGCCTAAATTGAATATGACTGTGGACTAGGCCTCACGGGGAAACCACTTTTATTTTTTTTAAACGCGCCGTTGACTGTGCCGCAAAGTGGTGCGGAAAGGAGTCATTTATTATTATTTTTTATGTATTATCATTTTATAAATGCATTGCTAAAATATTATATAATTGTTAATAATATTTAAGAAACACAAAATGTATTAAATATTGTTAATGTACAATCAAAACGAATTTAAATAGACGACGTGGCTGGGAAATGAGAATTCGTGATATTTTCGGTTTACCGCTCCGTCTGCAGATCTTTGTATCTCAGTACCTCTGGGAGTAATAAAAAAAAGTTTCAAACAAGAAAGTTCGCAAAGTATGTCTGCTATCCGATTGATAATAATTATTGTGGTCATTGGGTGAATAATAGCTGAGATATCGGCGAAAAATCAAGTTTGGCGGCAATTTTGGCAAGATGGCGGAAGGTTCCCACCTCTCCTCGAAATCGAAAATTTGAAAGTTTCATTAGGGCGTCGAACTATAAAATATATAAAAAAATTAGATTTACCTGACCTTTTGCAGTTTCAAATCCTCTAATGACCGGACTAACAGTATTGATACAAATAGTAGTAACATGTTGAAACCCGTACTTAGTACACGCCATGTGAAGCAACTCAACATGTGGATCATTTCACTTACTTAAACTCATTGATATGCAGTGAAGATGGATAATCTTGAAATATGTAGATTAGATGTTGTCTTTGCTGAAATGAATTCTTTGGATATATTAAATAGAACACCCAGCAAATGGGCCTGCAGTTGATGAAGAGAAGTTCCAATGCGATTCATTGTAATATTTTATATGCCCTGCCTGTAGAACTCTTCACCAATGAAACAATGTCGTTTAATATGCAGATAAAGCTGGTGACGGTTGAATCCAATAGCCGAAATACAGCCAATATCTCTTATACTCAGAGACACAACGTAAATGATACGTTGTAGAAGAAAAATCATGAAAATGCTCTCCTATGAAAATTCTTAAGTCATGATACTTCAGTCACAAAGAATGGCGAACGAATAAAGAAGAGGAAAAGGTATAACAAAGGATAAAATAATAGCAAAAGCACAGTAGGACGATTCAGGGCGAAGGAGAGTTTGCAGAATTGTGTATGTTAAATACAAGGGGAAATTCCGTTTTCACGAGCTACTACGGCTTCAATTACGAAATGCTAGACACATGTTAGGTCTTCTCTTTGTACTTGTAGTCATTTACCAAATTGGCACACTTGGTCGATTGATATTTCAGCTTTCCTCAGTTGTCAAAATGTCATCGTCTCTGAAACGCGTTCCACGAGGGTGAGTTACCAAGTTCCGGAGCATGAGAACGAAATAGCATTTATGCAACGACGCAGTGTTTTACTGTAGGAATACTCCTTTTCGCAGTCGTTCACGGCGTTTGAACTAAATTTAAGCTCGCAGTGTTTAGGAAGTTACGCTGCTCTGTTGATAGTATGACCACTATGAAGAAAGTCGATATGCAAGACACCGCTATACCAGAAATCCGAGAAAATCACTTTGCATACAAACGATTTTTATCTGAACTTCTTTAGAGTCGTAGAGCTGAAAGGCTGACACTCCATGCTAGCTTGTATGGTAATGGGGTCATAGTAACGTTTGGATATAGTAGCGATTCTGTTAAAAAACCTTTTTTAGGACCTGTATCGGCAAGGAACAAAAGCTCACGAATGTTTACTCGATCTGGATTGTGCAAGGGAGTCGAGTCACCACCTATCGGGATGAGACCGTATTCATATGCGAAGTGCCATGCAGTATCGATCTAACCGATTTTTCAGTCTTGGCTACCGTTGTCGCAGTACTTCGCCTATCTCGTATCGATAATTTCTCAGTGTTGGTCTAAATTTCGGAATACTATGCCATTGCAGTCTTCGAGGTTTCCTTTGCAACGCTGAAATTTATTTTCCCATCGGCAGACGGTCAATTACAATGGGGAAGCATCTAGGTAAACGGTTTTCAACCTTTTAGCTATTTCAGTAAAAAATAACAACCTGGCTGGTCACTGTCTGATTGTTTTCCACACGACGTTTCGGGAGTCCCTGATCTACTCCCGTCAGCAGGCGTGTTTTCCTACGTTTTTTTCTACGTACAGTAGTGCCTACTCCGGTATTTGGACCCAGGTCCACTGATCACTTGCGGTTACGAGTTTGTCACTTTTACCACTGAGCCAGGCTAGCTCACAAATCAATCCCATTTGAATGCCACTACTGCGCATAATAATACAAAAATAGTTCACTGCGCATAGGCGACTGCTTATGGTATTGGCACAGGGGTTTAAAAATCAGATTAATAGGATTAAATGAAATAGTGTATAAAAAAATTTAGATGTGAAATGGATATCAAAATTTAAGATGTATTTAAAAAAGAAAGGAACTAAGAATTTATAATTTAATTAAATGAAGCTAATTGAGAAACAGTGGGATTTTAACAATTTAATATCTGAAATGAAAATGGAAGTTAATAACAGATACTTTTCAAAATATACTATTTAACATAGTAGGTTTAGACATACAGGGACCGGCAGAAAAACCGGACGGTTTTGAAATGGTTGCAAAAATTACAAAATTACAACAACATACATTTATATTACGAAAAATGAGAGAAAAAGAATTGCCATTTACTAAATTATATCTTTAATTGCCAAAATTACAAAATTACAACAACATTATTTACTTTATTTGAAAATTATGTCTGATAAGTGACGACCACCATTTCTGACACAGTGCTGCAGCCGTGTTAGGTAATTTCTCATCGCCAGCGCCACCCAGCGCATTATTGCATTTCAGCTGGGTATAGCACCACAGTATATTTACACATTGTGTAAATATACTGTGCCATGACGGCCGATATTGAACTCTCTACGGAACAATCGCTGAGTATTGACTACAGAATCACCAGTTTTAAAGTAGGTTTCTACTGCGAAAACACGGTGGCTTGGGTTCCACTGCTGCATTTTAGCTGTCACTAAATTAAATGGCATATATTGAAGCAACCAATTGTCTTTTTCTACGCCGCCAACCTCAAATAGGAAAAACATAAAAACCATTTCAAAACCGTCCGGTTTTTCTGCCGGTCCCTGTATAATAAAGCTTCAACAGTGTGTTGGACTGTAAAAAATAAGTTAGATCACCAGGGAGATAGTTTATTGATTAGAATAAAATTATTGATAATGCAAATGATGTAATAGAATTTGTAGCGTTTGAAATTAAGAAATAAACCCCTTTATAAAAGCTTTTAAAAAGATATTTTGGTAAATAAAAGGGTTAAAATTGGAAATAAAATTGGCGTGGTGAAAAGTATAAGAAGTAAAATGTTAAAAGAAGAAAGTTAGCAGACTAGATGGATGAAGATTAGAATGTGGTTAGAAGGCCAATCTAATACAGTTATAATCTACAAAGGCAAATAAAACTAAGGGAATGCTGAATTGAGTTTATTGTGGAATTACATTGCATCGACTGAATTGAATAACAAGGAATGGTTTACAAAGGAAGTGGTTTACATCGACATCATTAACAGAATCAGCGTAAATGTGGGGCTTGTCAAGTGGCATCTTGTGGCTTGCATCTGGTCAAGGTTCGTGGTGCCGCGTTGTAGCAGGCTTCATACTTGTAATTTGGTTGAGCATCAGAGTAAACACATCTACAGCTGAGGTCGATTTGGATGCATACTGAGATGGAGGTGTGAATGCTGTTTTAAAAAGGCGAGCTGTTTTCGTGTGTTCCTGTGGCGAACTGTTTTCCTGGGTTCCTGTGTTGATTTGAATCCAGATTCTGGATGTCTTGGCAGTTGGTTGTCAGTTGAAGCCTTCACCGTGGCTTTGAGTGGAGCAGTTCTTGTAACGTTGTGAGTCGCAGAGCTGGATACATTGGGTTTGGTAGAGGAGAGTGTTAAGTCCAATAACAGGTAACAGAATACAGGTATTTAAAATAAGAACTAAAAGAAAATAAAGAGTGAAGTGAGTTAATTTTAATTAAGGGGGTACTTACCATTTGAGGTTGTGGAATGACAAATGTAACGAGAAAGTATTTGTAATTATTGATTTTTCAAAACTAGTTTGAAGTGTCAGTCGACAGATGTATTGAGTTGTCATATAAAATAAGAATATCAAATTTCAGAATATAAGCAATGTAAATTATAAAGAATCCAACTTGATTTTCAGCCAAGTGTTCTACTCAGACTAGTAGTAAATAATTTTGATTATCCATAATAAAAATAGCGCAAATAAATTAGTTAAATTTCAATTTAAAAAAAATTATTGAGAATAAACAACAGTAAAGGTGTAAGTCAATTATAACATAACATAGGCGTTACAACGTGCTAGAGTCACTGTAGCATAAGTTGGGCACACAAAGTGGAGTTAATCACCTTGACAATATATATATAGAGTGACAGACTCGTAACCACAGGTGATCAGTGGCAGAGTTAAAATCCCAGGGTAGGCACCAGGGTACGTAGAAATAACGTACAAAAGGCACGCCTGGTGACGAGAGTAGATCAAGAACTTCCAAAACGTCGTGTGAAGACCACTTATATAGTGGAAAACATCCGCTAAAGAAATCAAGGTATTGAGAAGGATACCGAGAAAAATTAAAATAGACAGGTAACCAAATAGAAGAAAACTGCAGAGTTACAAACGTATCTGCTTGGATTCCGAATCGAAGAGAAAAAGAGGACGCTCAAATCACAAGAATGGGTAGAAAGTTAATTGTAAAAGGAGGAAGAGATAGCAAGGCAACTGAGATGTAGTGTCAGACGCCTGAGAGAGGCGGGGAGAGATATTGTGTAAAAACGAATACAAGTATACGTAAACAGATAAAAATAAAGGAACAGGTTAATGAACAATGCTCGGGTAATTTGCAATTTTGCAAATTCCATGACCTGCCAAACAATTTGGCAATTGTCGCAACTGATTAAGTAAATAACTAGTATCGCCAACAATACCGAAAGTACAGGAAATCATAAAATTTTATAAAAGTCTCGACATTCAGAGTACCAGGTACCTTAAATGCGACGGTTTTGGGTATATTATGACCAACTCCGCACTTGAATTTTTGCCGAGGTTAACGTGTTTCAACCTTGGTAACAGACGTTTTGCATGCTACGCATTGTAGCTGTTCTTCTGAAAATTTAAATTTTTTGGAGGTTTTCATCCACAGCTTTTTATTTCTAAAAAGCACACCGGGCTCATGACTTTGGGATCACTGCGTCATTAATTAGGTCAGTAATTGATGCAGTAGTTAACACGTATTAATTAATATTGACGCTGACAGATACAATAACAGGGAGAGTGACATTAAATCATCGGATAGCCATTACGTGTACGTTTTATTTTTGCTTTTGTTCTTTTAGTAAATATGAAACAGGCAAACAGAAAATGGCGATGCCAATGACGCCCTAGGGTTCTAGTTTTAGCAGATTCTGTAACCGACCATCGATTCAGATTTCTATATTACTAAAACGTGTTCGTTGAAATGATTAGGGTAGGATATGTTAGGTAAATTAAGTGTCAATGATGCAATAGAGTGAGAATCGACAAAATTAAACTCGAAATTTTGAATTTTTTGCTTTATTGGAAGAAAGTGGTATCGCTCAACTCATTGAGTACGTTAAAAAAATGTAGGACTTAACCAGCTTTTCGAGTTCTACCAATGTGTACTTTTAATGAAATAAATTGCCTATTAACCCAATGCTAGTAGAATATCTTAATAAAGCACTTAACATTTAGAGTTGTCCACGTATTTTATATTTGGTGATGAGAAGAGTACAAAGAAGGTATAATAATCATGTCTAATTGAAATTGAAACCAAGACACTTACCACTTACGTAAGTTAGAAATAATTGACCACTAAAATATGGAGTTATGTTTACATTAGCTTTATTTTAATATTGCGAAGACTAATACTATGTGCACTTTAATTCAATAATTCCATTTACTTTGGAAACCCATTTCGTCTGTCAAACTAGCATAATGTAAATGCGCTATATTGTGTTACCGTTAAATATAGTTCATGAATACATCAGACTATTAGGAGTTAGTGGGATACCTGCTAGCGATTTATGCAGGCCTGGTCTCCGAAACTATCAACATAGTTTATTCCCGTATAGAATTAATTTCAAACTGCCGTTATTAATTTTAATAGTTTCTTATTTCATTTAGATTTTCCAGTTGGTGTTCTACTGTATGTGAGATCCACCCGCAGATTAGGCGTAGTCCTTCGCTTGTTGCTACTTAGCCTGTCCAAATGATATAGTGTGATCCTGAATAATTAAATCCGGCACAATAGGACATCATCCTAGCGTCTCGTAAGCACAAATATTTGCAAACAATGACATAAGATCACGAAGACGCTAAATTCAAGGGTCACCCCAGGGAGGATAATATATACAACAAAGACTTTACGAATCTAATCGTTCTTGTGTTTAGTTTAATTTGTAAAGACAAAAGGGAATGCGTAGGAATTAAATGTAAATTATGCCCTTTATTACTACAAGGAAATAAAAGGAGCGAATTAATTCTAAGAATTATTCTTAATTTAGAACACCCACATTGAGGCGGCGTTATTTCTAAGGTTAACATATGAAGAAAACTAAATCTGTGCCAGTATAATTCAGTGCTCATAGATACAGTGAATTTGAGTCACCAATAAAGTGTTCAACGTTCTAAATGACGCGGTTTGATTAAAGTTAGTAGACGCTAGAATGAGATCTCTGACGTACTATCACTATTTTTCAATTTTCGGTTGCAATAACTGCTTACTTTTTGTAGTAGTGCAGTTCAATTTCAGCAGATATGAAGAAAATGCATTAGGCATAGAACTCTAAACCAATTAACAATACGTATTTTATAATTTTATCAAGCTTGTGATTAAAATTCAAATCTAACCTTGCTTTTTCAACATAAAATTTACGTGCTTTTTTTTAATTATATATACAGGGTGTTTCATAATATATGCGCAGGACTTCAGGATGTGATAGCTAGTCCAAAAATTTGAAAAAAAGTTTATATCAACTTACCCTCTAAAATGCACAATTTTCGAGATACAGGGTGTTGAAATTGAAAAAAAAATTTCGTTTTTTGCGAATATCTCCGGAACCGTTTATTGTACAGAAAACAGCTTTTGTAAGCAATTTCTACTCATAATAAGCTATGTTTTGTGCGAGAAAAAAATTTTTTTAAGTCATAATTGGTGAAGATTTTGAAGGGGTAGTGAGTGTTTTTCTCCCCAACTTCTACGCCACTGGAAAAAGTACAGTTTTGAGACGCCCATTTGAACCGCCAATGTTTTCTACATAAAAAAGGTACTCTTGGTCATAAGCTCTAAAGTTGACCGTTTTCGAGAAAAATCAACTTTTATGTTGAAAAACATGGTCAATTTTTTGAAATAATTTTTTTTTTACTAATTATACAAAATTTATTTAAACGTTAGAACAAGTAACAAAACCAAACGTTAACTTCATAATTGCAAAATTAAAAAAAAATAACAAATCATACACAGTTAAATTAAATGTTGGAAATGTCCTCGGTTTAATTAGCAAAAAAAAAATTATTTCAAAAAATTGACCATGTTTTTCAACATAAAAGTTGATTTTTCTCGAAAACGGTCAACTTTAGAGCTTATGACCAAGAGTACCTTTTTTGTGTAGAAAACATTGGCGGTTCAAATGGGCGTCTCAAAACCGTACTTTTACTAGTGACGTAGAAGTTGGGGAGAAAAACACGCACTACTCCTTCAAATTCTTCACCAATTATGACTTAAAAAAATTTTTTCTCGCACAAAACATAGCTTATTATGAGTAGAAAATGCTTACAAAAACTGTTTTCTGTACGATAAACGGTTCCGGAGATATTCGCAAAAAACGAATTTTTTTTTTCAATTTCAACACCCTGTATCTCGAAAATTGTGCATTTTAGAGGGTAAGTTAATAGAAACTTTTTTTCAAATTTTTGGACGAGCTATCACATCCTGAAGTCCTGCGCATATATTATGAAACACCCTGTATAACCAGATTAGCAATTTATTTGCTATACATGGTAATGTGTTTTATAATTTTTGTCTTTAATGTCTCTAATGAGGTCGTCCTGTGGGTTCCTCTGCAGTTCTTGCGTTTGGTGACGAGATATTTAAAACCTGCTACGGGTTGATTATCACTGTTTAATTTAGTTCACTGTCACGGGCGCTAGAGTCCAACATTAGTACTAAGACTGTCACTATTTAATTTAGTTCACTGTCGCTGCTCTAGAGTCTGACGTTAATACTATGTCTTGCGTTAACTTTCTTTTGAGAAGTGTGTGAGTGTTCTTCGTTCCTAGGTTGAAGTATGCCGCACTGTTACACTGATTTATGTTTTTAAAGAACTTTTTACTTGCTGTTTTTATGAATTTCTGTATTGTTGGAATATCTAATTCCTTGTGAATTTGCTTGTTACTCACAAACCAAGGAGCTTTGGTTGCTATCCTGAGAACTTCATTCTGTTGTGTTTGTAATTTGTTCATGTTAGTTTTAGCAGTGTTGCCCCATATTTGACATGCCTACGTCATTATTGGTCGAAGTATTGCTAGGTAAATAGTTTTGATACATTCTATTTGCAATGATGACTTTTTGTTTATTAGCGGGTAAAGTAACGCAAGTCTCGCATGAAACTGGTTCAGCTTTTTGTCCAGAAGGACACCCCAAGTTAGTCTCGCGTCTAGATATACACCTAGATACTTGATTGCCGATTCTTTTGGATTCCATGTACCTAACTGGGTTTTGGTTGATCACTAAGTTACCAGGATTGATAAACCGCCTGAGAGTGAAGATTTTAGATTCGCATTTTGTTGGATTCACATGTATTCGCCATTTATGAAACCAGTCGCATGTTAGGCTTTATAAGTTGCAAGAATGTTTTATTAAAGT
Organism: Agriotes lineatus; assembly: GCA_940337035.1. Classification (NCBI taxonomy): domain Eukaryota; kingdom Metazoa; phylum Arthropoda; class Insecta; order Coleoptera; family Elateridae; genus Agriotes; species Agriotes lineatus. Next base: position 225,391,604 of record OW679194.1, on the reverse strand, counting down.
CATTGTTTTGTTAAGTGATAACGTTATAAGCAAGTAGCATAACGTTTCAACTGCAACTTCAATTATTTGTTTTCAACTTTGAAAAGACGTTTTATTCGATACACATTAACATTTTATTAAGTTCAAGTATTAACTACAGAAGAACGATACTTTCTTCTGAAACTTCTATATTATACCCAACCCAATTGAATAAATGGCGATTGTATTTGAATTTGATAAAAGTAATCTGAAAACAGATCGGGTAACTGCTTCAACACGATGTAGTTCTGCTAGCGTTATATCAAATTTGATTGATAAAAACCCAGGGTTTAACTCAAAGATGTTTCGATTTTATCAGCTGCAGAAATAGAGGCCTAAACAATGAATCCAGATTAAGAAACAAAGGGAGAAAACGGCTTGTAAGAATACTATAACATTCCACTGTAGTGTCAGCAGTATTATTTGTGAGCAATGATCATACGCGTGATAAGTGCGCTGAGCATACGCTCTAAAGTATGGTATAACTTACATGTTTTTTTAACGTCGTTTTAACGTTTAATATTAACTGCTGATCTAAACTACACATAAAAATGTAATGGAAACAGTAATTATTACGTTGTATCTAAGACACATAGACGTAGAAAGTTGACTACGTTGATTACGTTGATTACGTTATCTTAATGTAATATGAAGAAGCTTAAGTTTTCATAGTTTCATAAACGTTATGTCTACGTTTCACGTAGTCTAAAAAGCACTTAAAATCAACGACATAGAAACTAATGCAAAAACGTTATCACTTTGTTATAACGACGTTATATCGACGTTAAAAGTCAACTACTAATTTAAAAGACATTTTATATTAACGCTGTTTTATCAGAATAGGGAAAATGTTAAATTTTCGTGTTTTTATAAACCTAGTATTTACGTTTTACATTAGCTAATGGTGTAGAAAGCTTTAAATATCAACAACATATCAGCGTCATATAAAAATGCTCAATAAACGTCGTAGCTAACACGTTTAAAAACAGAACAGCTGCCTAAACAGTCAAAAGGATCACTAAAAATCAACGTATAATTCACGCTTAAAATTGACGTCAACTATTGGACTAACATTGAACGAATACTTTTTAACGAATAATATCTCTTTATTACTTCCTTTTACGATAAATGAAGTATTGGATTCACCCCAAAAATCTTCACGTTTTAGAATCTTCTGAACACAAAAAACATGTTTTTGTTCATTGGTCTGTCTTTCTGTCTGCCTATGAACAGAATATTTAAAAAACGAAAAGAAATATGGCGTTGAAACTTCATATATAAGTTTTGTGTACTATCTAGATGCAACAGCAAGCTTTTGAAGAAAATCGTATAACCGGCAGTATAGTGTTTACTCTTGTGATTTTTCAGTTTTTTTCGATTTTTTTCAAACTTTACATTTGTATTACATTTTTAATGTGTATTGATGTGAGATAGGTGATTTTCCAGTTGAATACCTCTAAAATGGATTTCTTTTTTTACCCATTGTTAATTAAATCCTATTTTAAGTAGAACACTTGCTATATTATTACATTTTTAAATTTAGCTTAAAACTTTAGAGAAAATTTGTCTCTTGCAAATTTCTATTCGTTCTGTTTTGTACGGTTTCTGTGGAATTTGTAATTTTTTTAAATTCTTGCAAATGCTTAAATATTCAAAATCTAATTTTTGCCTAATTATAAGATCACTGTAAAAGGAAGACGTGTACGGTATATCACACCATATTTTTAACTTCCTTTCGACGCACTTGAACCGTACGTGTGACTGATGAGCACTTTAATATTCAATACTGAAATGTAGGTTGCTGTAGATCTATAGAAATATAACATCAGCCAACTCGATTTGAAATTTATTTGATCGTTTATTTGCTTTATTTCCTAGATAGCTTGATTTAACAGAACAATGATGAAAACAAAAAAATCCTCTCGTAGCATCCCTCATTTCAGCCTTAAGTTTGAACCATACATAAACAGCCTGTATATCAAACATTTATTATATAAGTGTAGCAAAGTTTGTATCAATGAAATCTGGTAGTATAACCATCCTTGATAATAAGAATCTCAAAAATTATGAAAACAAAAAAATCTAAATTCTCTTTTAATGAGTATGTTAATAAAGCCATGATAGTTTTGTTCTAACTAACGTCACTATCGCTTATTTTTTTTAAATTTGACACACTATCAAATGAAAAATATTACAACATAATGGTTTCAGAAGACAAATCTACTTCCGTTATCAGCACTCACTAATTAAATTAAAAATCAACAAGGAGAACTTAGCTTATTTTACTGGAGATCTAACAGAATGCGACTAACTTCTCCAATAAGCAGCAACAATAAACTGGAGACGTTAGTCGCATTCTGCTATATCTCCAATAAAATAAGCTAAGAAAGCAGATTTGCCTTCCGAAACGTTCATGTTGTAATACTTTTACTGTAAAAAGTAGTAGGTTTTGAATTTTGTTTGCATGTAAATTTTTATGTGCCGCTAGATTGTTGTTGGTACTGGATTATGGGAAATGCAAAGCATACTAGATGTAATTCTTTTTAAGGCACCCGGTTTATTTTAATGTGTCACCGCATTTATTCCTCTGTGTCTTGTGTCTCTTTGAACACTATAATGTTAAAATTTCGATTTCTGGTTTCTTACATTTCTCCAATTTATTATGCGGCAGTAGTTGAAATATTGTAAGTACTTAAATCGACACAACTTTCTCTTTACATTCGTTGACTAACAGGCGATTTTGTTTTCCCATCTTTTGTAGCTTCAATTTTTTAGGCTGTAATATCTGGAATACTTTAAATTCCCATCACCCATTATATTCTCTGTTTACATGCGTTGACCAGCAGACCAACTAAAATATAATTTCGGGTTATTATTTCTCTAGTTTGATACAAGACAGGAAGAGGAATGGGAACGTGACGAGAAAACAGTCGGGTCACGCTGGGTCTCGGCGGGTCCCGTCGTGAACGTGACTAATATTTGAAAATCGTGACGTCAACGTGAGTGAACGTGAGTGAAAATTTCCAAGGCGTGATTCACGCTTCACGTTAATTTTAAGTTTAATATTTAGTAATTAATAAAAGATTTGTAGGGTGATCCACCCACCCACTGCCCGCCCATGTGGAAGATTCAGAGATAAAGCTGCTCATGCGCATCTGTGTTGTGGTGTCAGTGTTGTGTGTACTGTGTACAATCAATGACGTCCTGCCTGGGAATTAATAATTATTTCTATTCTAAGGTTCTATTTAAGGCAGCCGGGAAGCGCGGACACAGGAAGTGCGATGTAGCATGTAGGAATACCTCATTTGCTTGCAATATCCCACAAAACGCTGGAATGGCATAAGCAGCCGCCTGCCCTTCGAATTCGATCAGCGGTAATATTTTTTTAGTTGAAAATGCATGTATTTTATTAGAAATCTGAAAATATTTTTACCCATAGCTTAATTTGATTTTTAAAATTATTTAGTGTCACAATGTCCACTTACGAGGAATGTACTGGGTAAAGCTATTTACAGATCTTTACTGGCTTTAAAATTGAACATTCTGTTCCATCTGAATTTGAGTTTTGAACAAAAAGCTGCGGGTCAGTCGTAAGTAGCGCGTCACGCAGTGAACGTGAGTGAACGTGAGCGTTCGTGAACGTGAGTGTTTAAAGCAAGCGTGAAACGTGCGTGACGTGAGTGAACGTTCGCTCACGCGCCCATCTCTAAGGAAGATTCCATTTAATCGTTTCCACTTGCTTGGACTATTTTCAAGGTTCACCAGTGAAATTGTTTAGATAAATATCTGTAACGGTATTGTTTATACCGCTCTATGTTGCGCATCCTAGAGACAAATTCAGTAATCAATCTACAAATATTAAACAAGAATATGTATTGATATTTTATTATATTTCACAGTGTTGATATGCAATACGGAGAAAGTGTGTATATATATATAGAGTAACCATAATCTACCTGTGTGCTACGGGTACTTTCTTATTGTAACAGTTACATAATCTGGTAGATTGGCAAAATTGAGCAAAATTTTCGAGGATACCTAATGTCACTCTCGAATTTGATATGCATCTTTAACATTTTGAAAGAAGTCAAAACGGGCAATGTTTGTAAATCTCAATAACTGCAGAACTATTAATGTTAGAAGCAAAAGTAACAAATAATATGTGCAGATATTTTGAAGTAGAATAAAAAGAGACGTCAAGAATGTCACCCTTGCTTTTTGAGATATAAACCAAACTTGCATATTTTAAATGCTAACCACAGTTGAATATGGGCTCATTAAAAGGCTTAGTTTTCTCACATACAAAAGTGTATGCTTGTGCTCTCTATTTTCTACACTGACCTCAGAAATTTAAATAATAGAAATGTGAAATAATAGCTAAAAGTCAACGTTTATGCACGAGACATAAAACTATAAAACGAAGCCGAAGGCATAAAAGATTTTTAGCACGCATTGCATACAATATTTTATCTACGACGTTCATTCTACCATTATTAATCCATAAATATCGATTTAACAAAAGTTTGCATCTGCGGCACTTTTAATTAATGTCATAATAAACAGTAGGCCACGCCAGTGCTGTTAAGGTGAGTTACGAAATGTAATTATTGATACTCCACATCTGACTGTATTCATTACATAATGCTTTAATTATTTCAAAAACACTTTACCTGTAACGCAAGAAGCAACTTGAATAGCTTTACAACTTCACTTTCAGTTAGAAATTGTAGTTTTCCAACCTCACTTCACTTTTAGCCCATGTGCTAAAAGTAAACAGCTGATTTCTTTAATCACGGTAAACTATAAAACGTCACTTTTAGTGAAACAAGCTAGCGCTAAAAGGCCTACTTTTAGTAGTGGTCGTAGATATTTTTGATTATTACACACAACTGCCACATGACTGATATCAGCCAATGAAAACCATGCATTTTTTGAAAATCGACCAATCCCAAACTGATTAGCTGATAGGCGCCCGTAGGTTGCTTACCAAGCGATAAGCTCCCTAGGGATGATTATGGACTCTGTGGATGGTGTCATAATTAGAAATAGAAATGCAAGAAACAAGCAATTTGAGTTTATTGGCATTATTAGATCAATTTTAAATGATAATTCGTATACGGGTTTTGTGTAATAATCTTCAAAATATAAACGCGGGCAACACACTTACATATACTTTTGCCCCTGCCAAGAGTCATCGTGCTGGTTGCCCTTAGAAAACTGCCCTCGGGCAAGCCCTCGGGACAGTTTTCATTGCAACCAGCACTCGACCCTTGGCGTGTGCAAAATTATCGGTAAGTATGTCTCGCCCTTGTTATATTACTATTGAATACAAGGAATAGTGCGTCTTGGAAATGAAAAAAAAAATAGATAAAGATCTTGGTATGTTTGTTCTTGTCATTTGTCAACTTTATTTTGTTAAAAACGAGTGGAAGTATGTTTAAACAACAATAACAAGATATATCTGGTTTATTCCTGGGAGGAAAAAACGACATATTTTCGTACTACATTTTTAATTGCGATGAAAATTCCAAATATTGTTGGCGAAACTGAAAACAAATTGAAAACTGTATGGATTCAAGAATAAACCGACAAAAACGAAATAGAAGATAAATCAAAAACGAATGTACATATTTTGGCATGGAAAAAATCAACTCTGCATCTGTACCAGATATTGAACTTAACTGTAATACATCCGGAGAAGAAGTACGGATAGTTTTGCAACAAAATTATTTAAACCTTATATCATCACACTGGAAATACATCGTATGCAACAGATATGGAAAGAAGGCTAAACTGGACTACATGGTTTGGGCAACAAAACCTAGAAGGGCTTTCTAAAACATTTCTATTTACCAATAAAGCTAAATTTACAACTAATGGATTGTTTAACAGAAATAAGTGTCTGGTGTTGCATTCTCAAGACCAAAAAACTTGGTTCTTAGTTTTTTGGGAAAGTTTCAAATTCCGAACGATATTTGTTATTTTTAAGAAATGACTTGGGAGGGATATTGGGGGGATGAAACATAATACATAATTTTAATTAGTTTCAGCTGGACGGGGCACCAATCCACACTGCACTATTTGTGTGAAATTATTTATTAGACATATTTAAAAATTGGTAAGGTAACAGAGGCCGCATTGCATGGCCTGCTAGGTCTCACGATTTAACCCCGCTGGCTTCCTATCCATGGGAAAAAAATTCAAGCAAAATCTATAACGCAAAACCATACAATGTTGAAGAATTAAAAAATAAAATAAAAGCAGCCGTTAGAGAAATTAGGCACAATACTTGTAGCAGACCAGCGTTTGAATTTGTAAAATTTCCCGTAGCGTTGTAAGGGCTGCAGAAAGAGTACAAGGAATAAAAGAGGCGGTTAAGACCTTCAAAGAGAGAATGTGGCGGCCCTACTAAATAGCTACATCTACAGTGCCGAAATGGTGTAATCATAAATATGTATGTATACTATTTTACTGTGAGATTGTGCCAATACCAAATGAAGTGGTCAGCGTAGATTGTCCCCCATACGTTGTTGGGGCGATTTTCCTTGACCCACACGTAAAGAAGCAATCGTTTGCCAGTTGAAGAAGATCCTTGAGCCCAAGCCAAGTACTTTGAGAGAGGATTATTAAATATGATTGTCTTAAGGACGCCATTTGAAGATCACAATTTAGGATAGTTCTTGCATTTAATGAATTCTTTGGAAACTTATATGCTTTTTCAAAAATTATTAACTATTGCAGAAAAAACTAACATGCACTGTATTACCAACTAAACGATACGTTACATACTTTATTAAAAGTACAGTCTGAAAGTTGACAATGTCGAATATGTGTCCAAGAAGATGGTGGACATCTTGAAACGTTATTATAGGTAATGTTATACTTTTAAGTCATTTAAATTTGGTTTGCTAAGTTTTTATTCATTATTTATTCGTTATTATGAATTGAATCAAAGTATTATTTCTTACTGGTATTGCAGTTTTCTCTTGTTATTAATAAGAACAAACAAACCACAACCATTAGATCTATTGTTTTCTAATTCCCACACACACACTACTACTTGTATTTCAAAATATTTGATTACACATTTCTGACGTAACTGTACAAAATAAATAGCGCAACCCATACATTCTTGAAATCAGAGAAAAATAACTTTTTCGTCAACACAGTTTCATGTATTTATAAAAAATCAAGGGTGCCATGACCTCCTTCATGTTTCTTTATTCCCACAAAAATCGTTTTTCACTTTTGCTTCTAATATTAAGGAGTTTGGAGTTAAGCATTTAAATTATAAAACAATCGACCGTTTTTACTTTTTCAGAATATTTAAAAACGTTGAAGATCTAGGTAAAATTCAAGATTAGCATTAAGATCCCCTAGAAATTCTGTTCAACTTTGTTAATTTAACCGATTATGGAACTTTTAAAATAACAACAGTTACCCATAGAACAAAGGTAGATTATTGTCGCGCTAAATAGAAGAAAATGTAAGACACTACATCGACTAACACTAAACTACGAATACAGTGGACACGATTATTCGATTTAATTACAATACTTAGTACTAAAGCTAGATTTGATTTCTTATTAAAGGAAAATTGTAAAACTAAACAAGATTTAAATTAATAACCATTCATTAGTTCCACTTAAAATATGTAGTGTGGTAAAAGAAATCGCGTTGAAATATTTGTAGTTTATTCGGTTAAAATAATTTGTAAATGCTTCTGTTTTTCTACTAACGATAGAGTGCACTATATATATTTCGATCTATAAAACCAAAATCATTTGAAACCTAGCGTTTGGTGTATTATATGTAACATGTAGTAGGAGCGCTTATGGATTGTAAAATGTTGATATCAATATAGTTTAATGAATAAATTTTCAGATAACGGCAGCATTTGTTAATTTTTTTTTATTGAAATGCTCTATACATATGAAACCGATAACAGGAATTTACTAACAAAATAAATTGATACAAATCCGGTTTTTCTATACACGAACTATTAACTGTAAACATTGGCTACGGAATTATTGGTAGGCTAACGTCTGTACATTCTTATTTATTAAATTAGCAGCGCACAGTTTTTATTTTAAAACATTATGTAGTAGGTGGTTCATAGTCACATTTAAGAAATAGTAACTGAATATCATAAATAACTTTCTCGTGTCTTTAGGCGTACCTATAAAGGTTAAATTTAGTAGTGCGCTTAGTACCTTTATTTGCTTAACTTCTTACACTGTACAAACATCGAAGAAAAAATTAAAAACGCCAAGGAACTTAATAGAATTTAAAAGTTAACGGCGGGTGCATTGGAAATGAGGGATTAGAATACATAACTGAAAAGAATGCCACTTACATAACGGGAATTTTAATATTATTTGAGATTCGGAGCTCTATTGTTTTATCTTCAGGCTGCAGCCTTTCACGTTGACGACTGCGTTAAAAGACTCAATGAGAAAGAAATTCCAGAGAAATCATTTCTCTAAGCCTTCGTTTCAGAACTTGGCAAGTAAATTATCAGCTGCTGCCCAAGCGGTATATTTGAATCCCGATAGGTTCTTGACATTTTAAGATGTTAATATAGTACGTCTAATTAGTAATTAGTCACAATTAATTAATATATTCTTCTTATAAAAATAATTTATTTGTGTCTTTATTGCATTGGGTTAGATTAGGATAGATAAGATTGGATTAGATTAGCAGAAGCGTCTGTAAGATAGGTTTGAATAGGCTAGGTTAAGTTAAAACGGAGTAGCTTAGGTAAAATAAAGTTAGGTAAGGCAACAATAGTTTATTGCTATTAAAGACGAATGTTTTCGTTAAGTACCTTCACTAGCTACTACTGACATAAAGCCCTCTTAATGAAATTACAGTATCTCGTGATTAAATCGTTATGAAGCAGCACTATTATCTTCTATATTATGACATTTGAAGGTATTTTTGTTAAATCTGAGTTTTGTTACTTTTTATGTATGATTTCAAATAAAATTATTTTTGCTTTATTTCTAAATTGAAGTTACCAGCCATTTTACTTTGAAATAAAATTAAATGGCTGATAATGATGAATAAAATTATCATTATTTCAAATCATACCGCTTACCCAGCTGTATAAAACAAAAAATAAAAAGACTTTTATTCAATCCTTACGGTTAAAGTTGTAGTTAAACGATTCATTTCAAAGCAAAAAATAAGGTTTTATCTATTTATGCCACTCACTACTTTATTGTTGGTAGCACTGTCAAGCTATGTCAAATTCGAAATTATTAACTAAACTAATAGACAACTCAAGTAAACAATAACGTACGCAAACTATGAACCAAATAATAATTTTATCGGTTGCAGGATATTAATCCCTTGTTTACATATACAAAAGTAGGCTGGTAACTAAATCATAACTGATCTGTACGTCAATAGTCCATTACCGTACATGGCAACCATAACCATACAGCAACCGATAAACTATTGAACAAATCACGGATGTTATGAATCATAACAGCCTCAGATGTTTTAAAATTCTCGCTCTGCGAGCTCGGATTTCAATACAATCTGCGGCAGTTATGATACTCATAACATTCCTAGATATGTTAATAGCTATAACTAACCCTGGAACGAGCAAATCGGTTGTACAGTTATAAAAATAAATTCATGAGATCAACAAAGACATCGACGCGATCATTATTCAGATAGGCAATTCTTAAAATGTAAATTTGTAATGTTTTAACATGCGTTCAAATGAAAACTTATTTTATGGATTGTGTATACACACAACCTCACTTTTGACATAAAAACTATGTTGTTCAATAGTAAAAACCACTTTACAGAAATTAAGTTACAGTTCAGTTCTGAAAAGAACGATTTTACACTGAATAATGTACACACGAACAAAATAAATAACGGTTCTAAAAGGTAAACTCTATTTGACAGTTAACAACTGACAACTAAAGTGAACGAGCGCTCTGGATTCTGGGTAGAGAGATGTAATAATCACCGACGTGCAGTCGTACAACAAAATCTTGTTCAGAGCCCTCTCGATAACGTTTCTATTTGAACGCACTTTACCAATCACTACGCAGTAGGCTCTCGAAGCAGGTCTTCGTCGAATAATTCAAACCCATGATAAAAATTCTAAAAGACCTGACCTTATCTCCAGCATACGGACAATCCAGTTCCAAGATTATTAATCGGCAGAACCTAACCGTTACAGCAGGACTTGAGGGCTCCGATACTGCAGTGGCCAAGGTAGATTAAGATCTTCTTAGCTTTTCGGCCTTCCGATTACAACTTATTACAGCCAAAAATGTCCATCAGCAGGATATAATGCAATCGTATGGTAGCAAACGAAGCAGGGAACTATAGAACAAACCACCGAAACGAATGGATGGGTAGAATGCGAAGCTAATTAGTGCAAGCTCGACAAACTGGATGCAAGACCAAAAGAAAATGGGCAATAAAATTACCAAAACGTGCAATGAAACCTCGTTCTCAGACTTACTAAGTTGTTGGGCGGCTCTAATATATGTAAAATTACCACAATATAAATATATTATTTTGCGAAGTAGATCCCAAATGTTGGCACTAATAAATCTTCCCAAAATAACTCAACGTGCCGCGTTAACGTTTCGGGCAAACGGTTCCAATCGAAATCTCAATTCCTCGGGCCTCACTAAAATTCCACCTCAAATTATCGCCGGCCACAGACACACGAAATACGACGAAAAATTAAAAATTAATAAACTAATTAATGTTAATTGTCATAAAACTCACATATGTTTTCTAAAAAAGTTCAATATACAATCAAAGGATCTATTGTCATCAAATCTCATTGAACGCACAGCTTTGAGTCTACTCGTAGATTCAGTTAAAATCGGACCACGCCACGGACCGTTAGAACTTTGCTCAACATTAAATCTGCACACAGCTTTTAACTTTTTAGCTCCATACGATACGCCGATTCGAAAACAAATTGCAACTCTAGGGATTTCTAAATCCAGTTTACGTTCACATATTCCATTAAGAATTGAATATGCACCTATAAAGGATTCAAAACTTTTGAGGATTCTGATCTTCAGGAATACAGATGTTTTGCCGAAATTATACTGGACGAATTCTCAAAAAAATATAACTTCAATAAGACAATCACAGGTTTTAGTTGTAAGGCGGTATGTAAGTAGATATAACTGCAGATCTTCAACAACCTCTGTGCAAAGTACCAAACATCATACACAACTGTAAAGTGACGATATGGTGCGAGTTATCAGCAAATAAAATCATAGGATTGTATTTGTTTGCAAATGCGCATCGAGTAACAGCAACTGTGATTTATGACTCCTACCAATAAGTATTTCTAAGGTTGATAGTAGTTACCCGAAATCTGGTATCTGAGAAGTTACGATAGATACACATCATCATGGTTCCAGCATAAAGGGAGTCACTCGCAAAAATACTATCATAGCCAGGTTTTTCTTACAGCTTTATATTATTTAATAAAGTAAATTCGTTGAATGGCTTATTTGGTTTGACATTTTCGAAGTATGAAGTATAATAAAAAAGCAAATTTATGAAATCCTTTATTTTGATGAAAAACAAATAAACAACAATGATAAATTGTAAAACGAGAGATAGAGGGTAGCAGGTATGAACTCGTTAGGGTAATCCTATCCAGGGAATTAAATCAACCCTACCCACCGCAGATTGCAGGAGCTTTCTGACCAGGAAGCTAGTATCTGTTAAGAGTTCCTTGTCCAGGGTTACGGATAAAGACCACAACGGCATGAACGGCGGAGAAGATACATTCGTACGGCATAGATGGCGGAAGTAGAAACCCTGCTTTTAGGGGTGGTATAAAAGCCAACAATAAAAACAAAAGGGGTAGGAAGGACTACCTAGCTGTAGAGGAATCGGCTTACCCATAGGAGTAAACCTCAAATTCAAATCCTGGTCCTCCTGGAAAGAGATTGAGGCGTAGGACCAGCTCCCCGGCATTTGTAAAAAACAAAATATTAAAACACCCAATCAGCCTCGGAATGGGACGGATAAACGACAACGGAAACAGCTACGAAAACGGACAGAGACAACAATCGGAAAACTTTGGATACTATGATCACTTCTATAGTGGAGTGCCAAAACATAAGATAGCTCAACAACGAATATCGATCCTTATTTGATGAAGTCTAACGAAGTACATAGCTACATGGGAACGTGAGCGTATTATAAAAATGAACTTAAACAGTTACGGCCACAGAACAACTATATTATAGGAGTTGTTGCTATTAATGGCGACTCACCTATTCAGGTTAAAGAAGACTGTTTTGAACAACTGAATAAAGAGATAACAAAAATTGGATACTCTGGAGAGATACTACTTCTGGGCGATTTAGGTAGATATGGTGATGATACTCTAATAATGGACAGAAGCTGATAGCAATTTGCGAACAGAATCAGTTGCGAACCTACCAAAAGAAAAACAAACAACACAAATTTGACTGGTGGGATAAACAGATTCAATCAGAAATAGAAGAAAAGCGGAAAAAGTACTACAAATACTTAAGCACAAAAACAGATAATCATAAAATCATATATAAAGAAGCACAAGCCAGATTAAGGAGAAGAATATGTAAGAAAAAGGACGAAAGATGGGTACAGAACTGTAGTAAGATAAATACATACCTTGGTGGAAGAAAAAGCACAGAGAGTTGGAAACTTATTAAGAACCTACGTCAAGACAGAAGAAAAGATATAATATCAATAATAACACCACAAAAATTATTTCAAAAATCTACTAACCGAGGACAGAGTGGTTTAAAGAAATAGAAAGTGAGACACTAAACAACATTATCACTGTGGGTTCTCCACTAACAGTAACATCAGGCGAAGTAAAGCAAGCATGTATTTTCGATGAAAAATGGAAATGATTCCGGACCTGGCAACATCCCAGCAGAGATATTGAAATGTGGATCAGATAAATTATACAGACGCATCACAAAATTATTCTAGGAGTGTTTAAATGGGGCAGAAACTCCAAAGGAATGGAAAAATCTCCCATATATCAACAATACATAAAAAAGGGAGTAAGGACAACTCCAACAACTACCGTGGAATACCCGAGGGAGAAACAGCTGAGGATTTATGGTGTATAGATGCATGGATGTCTGTGGATTTATTCGGATATTTTGGATTTTTGCAGATTTATGTGGATTTATATGTATTTATTTGGAATTATTCAGATTTATTCGGATTTATTAACAGATTTATTGGCCAAGTTCGTTCTGCGTATGTCTCGGCGCATGCGCTTATTGCGGGTAGTCACTTGTTGCCTTGGCTGTCAAGTTTCAACATCATGCTCTACATTTCGGAATTGTATTATATAATCCGGTATACCGGGTGACCCAAATCCAATGTAACCCCTGCATTTCTGTTTCACTAACGATAACGATTTTCTATATGGTACTTACGTTACTGTGTAAAATCGTATTCATTTGCAAATATTTTGACGTTTGTGCTACTTTCGGTTTCACCGGACGTACAACTGACTTTTTTTATTTGAAATAGGATGTGGCCCTTTTTTTGACAGTATGCTATTTACTTTAAAATTACCTTTTCAACGATATACCACACTTACACATTTGTTCCACAAAGCTCTTCCAAAGAAAAAAAAATCGAATTTTCGAAAAAATCTAAATACTCAAGTATTTTGTGGAACAAATATATAAGTGTGGTATATCTTTGAAAATGGTATTGTAAAATGAATACTATACTTTAAAAAAAAGTACAACTTTCTATTTCAAATAAAAAAGTCAGTTGTACTTCCGGTGAAACCGGAAGTAGCACAAACGTCAAAATATTCGCAAATGAATACGATTTTACACAATAACGTAACAGTATCGTTAGTAATAACAGAAATGCAGGGGGTTACATTGGATTTGGGACACCTGGTATATTGAGGGCCGGTTGCAGAAAGCAATGTTAAGTCTGGTGTTAGCTAACGCGCGTCAAAGTGAACAAAAACGAATAAAATCTCAAATGCTTATGGTAACTAATACATTAGTAAACAAAATTTGATGCGATTTTGTTCACTTTGACACGACGTTAGCTAACACCAGACTTAACATTGCTTTCTGCAACCGGCCCTAAGTGTATTCCTTGTATCCAAGTACATATTCTGCGCGGACAAGGTTTTTGAATCTTAAAATTAAGTTTCTTGTTTCATCCGTTCACTTGTAAAATTTAATTTCAAGTGAGTCAAAACGCAAACACTTTCTAACAGCAACCGATTTAAAACTTGAAGATAAGGTGAATTTCGTAGCTACATAGAAAATTTGTTCAAAAGATGTCATTCGACTGTTAGATAAATATTCGGAAACGGAAGGAAGCTGTTTAGATGCAACTACAGATACCAAGGAGCGACTGTATAACATTGGGTATTGCCTGCTTTTTCTCCGAATCTGGCGAACATGGCTTAGGTACTGATTATCCCAATTATAAGCTCGGTAATAATTTTATCACTGCGAACTAGTAATGGGAAGTTTCGATACTTTTGCGGACTCGTTCATTCCAATCCCATTCTGCAAGTGGATCGAGTTCATCGGATTCGATCCTCGGATCGACATCGAAATTGAATGTGCATTTCAGACACCGGGGGTCCTCGGTCATTCCGGACCCGGAACGAACAACCCGCGTATCTTTGTTTTGGTGAGTGTTCACGCAGTCGGTAATTCAGTATGTTTATATATCTCAAACATCTATTGGGCACATACAAAACCGCCAAAAGCCATCAATCACTGATAACTGATAAAAAAGCATGCAACTTCGGCCGTATCATGTGTCGCCTGTCGACGTCGAGCCTCTAAAACGAACACCATCATCATTTGCTGTTCCCCATCAACACATTGTATTGTATTCTGTATTGAAATGGATTGAATAACGGAATGCCAAAGGAATGAATGTCCGCGAGAATTGACGCCTCGCGACCTTTTCGTTCCTCGGAACGAATCCGGACCGAAACTTGGACTCGATCCAAATCTATCCTGCCCCGCATTCGATCCTTTGTATCGAATCCGACCGAATCGACACATCGCTACTGCGAACTGTTACACTTGTTATGAGCTGAATGCTCATGCACTTATTAACATCATCGTGAACTTCCGAGAAAATCTTCTGTTAACTAATTAGATAATGGTAGGTTCTTCCGGGTTATGTCGTGGTCGTCGATTTGAAGTTGACTTTTCGCTGCTCATGCTGTCAGCTTCTTCAGAAGGCTGATGTTGGTGCCTTTTGCTCCTGGTTATATATCGAGGAGCCGTTACGGTTGGCTGCTCATGTAGATCTTTTATGTTATTGGAACTTGTAATTTTTCCGCTTGGTTGCTCACGTGGAACTTGTTTATGGATGGATTGGTTTGGCAGAGCTTCCTTCCATGTGTTACTAAGGCGATAGCCGTCTTCTCGATTGAAATTGTTTGGATTTTTAATAATTTCTAGGGATTCCCGAATAACACGAGGGAAATATTTTTAGTGCTGGCTAGTATGTTTACGAAGTCGTAATTTATTCTGTGGTCCCTGGTCCTAACAAGTGTTCTCAGATGGCTGATTTTTGTGTTTCCAAGTCGTGTGTGGCTCTGGTGTTCTTTTATTCGACATTGGATGCTTCTTCCCGTTTGTCCGATGTAAGATTTGCCACAAGTACATTGGAGCTGGTAAACGCCTTCTGTCTTTAGTCTGGGCAAAGAATATTTGTTGGGGGGATCAATTGTTCGGCCTTTCTTATTGTACCATAGCGGACCCCCATGTTTTTCTTATCTAAAACCTTTCTTATTCTGTCGGTTACTCCGGCGATGAAAGGAAGGCACCTGTAATTAGTAGATTTAGGTTTAGGTTCTTTCGGTTTTAGGGTGTATTGGCACGCTTTCCTGATGTCCTGTCGATTGTAGCCATTCATGTGTAAAGCATCTTTCACATGTCTCAATTCTTGTAGTTTACTGTCCTCGTCATAAATAGCATTGGCCCGATGAATAAGAGCCTTGATCAATGATCTTTTTTGTTGGGGATGTTGTGTATCTCGGTGTTTCCGAGAGAACAAAAAAAAAAGGAAATTTGGAACGATGTGTAACTCCTGATTTGAGAAACATGGACCACGATTGCCTAAAAAATATAGTAGATACGGCTCTGAAAGATGCCATACTACATACCGAAAATATTGGCATGGTTGTTACGCACAATAGCTGGAATATTATTTCAATACCGCCGATTTCAGAGAGTTTGAATTAAGGCTCAAATGAATGCGATAATCAAGCGGAATGCGAGTCAATCGACGACTCAATAGTTATTGTCACAGATAATGATAATCAGGATGTTACGAAGTTACTGCCAATAGACTCTCAAGATGAAGAAGGCCAGGAAGACGGAGTATTAATGGGTACTAAATATTCTGTCATTAAAAAGCTTTTGGAAGGATCTAAAGCCGAAGACAGTACGGATCGGTTACGGAGATTTATTATTACTTCGAAATCATTGGATTCCAGAAAGAGAAAATCAACTCCCAAAACTACGTCTAACACAGAAAATTGGCGAAAAGGAAAATTCACAACATAATTACAACGGAATCGGGACACAGAATCAGTTGTAAAATTAAAATAGAAATTCGAAAGAAAAAATGCGGTGACAGGAAAGTATCGGAATCTTCTTCAGATGAGCAAATGAGCAGCAGGTATGAGTATCATTATTATTGTTATTATCTCAAAAGGAAGTTTTACTAATGCATTTTCGTGATTTTTTATTTTTCAGGTATGATGACAAAATAATCCAGCGATCGTGTAATGAAATCAGCGACGAGCTAGACGACAAAATGGGTGAACTACTTACAATCATACACAATAAATTATATGCAGTTTATTATGCGCAGACATGGTATGTAGGGCGCATCAGTGAAATAAAACATTAAAATAATTATATAACATTCTTAACGAGATTAAGAAATTCTGAAAAATTGTTTGTGTGGCCGAAAAAAACCTGATATTACAAATGTTGGTAAAGAATACGTATTATTCGGTGCCATTGAGCTTATTTCGGAAGAACCATTTACATTGGATAACTCGCAATATGAGAAAATACGGAAAGCACATATACCTATTAATAGGTATATGGTAAAGCATATAATATGCTGAAATATCTTTTAAGTTCTACAATTTCTATAATTTGGTTGATTATGTTGTCCTTATTTAGTTGTGTTCATGTTGTTTTATATAAATAAAGGAAAAATTATGTACCAATGTGATTTTGATGTGATCCTGACAAACTTCCCCATAAGAACGTTTAATTTGAGTGTAGTAGTTAACATAGAAAGCGTTTTCAATTATTTCTCAACATACGATCATCGTGGTATCTCGGAATTCATGTGGATTTATTGAGATTTATGTGGTTGCATTTATATCTGTTTGGATTTTTTGGATGTACTTGGATATTCTTAGATTTTTAGATTTATTTGGATTTATTCAGATTTATTTCGGGGTATTGAGATATAAATATTTGGATTTCCTCGAATTTATATTGATTCATTCATGCTTTACCAGGATTTATCTGGATTTTTTTCTTGAAAATGGATTTATGCTGTACAAAATTTTGGCAGTTGTTTACTCCTCGGGAATATCAGTTATTAGCACCACCAGCAGGATATACGGAAAAATTATAAAAAGTAAAATAGAAAATGAATACAAATATATGGACGAGGAAGAACAAGCAGGCTTTAGAACAGGTAGATCGACGATAGACCATCTACGACAATGTTCCTCAGATAAAATTCTGGGAAACTCTTTAGGGGTAACTAAGGTAACTGAGGTGGCCCCGATACACGCCACTGGAGGAAATCAGTTAAATTTATTTTAACCAAACAATGCCACTTTATGAAATACTAACCTAAACCAAGTTTCATTAGATTACCTTTAGACGTTTTCCAGAATTTTGAAAAAATAGTAATTTATTATACAAGACGACAAAGTTAAATTTTATCCACGAGTGAATCATTTAACGTCGAGGCGAAGTCGAGACGTTAATGATTCAAGAGTGGATAGAAATAACTTTATCGTCGTGTATAATACAATATTTTTTTCTATAGCAAGAACTTTAACAATTTCAAAAGAAAATAAGGACAGTCAATCACATTGCAAAATGTCAGTAGCTAGATTGGGTTGCTACGATAATACGAAGCTGTCATATTTAATTTAAACAAAAGTTAGGAAATTAAATTACTTTATCTATCCTTAATGTTAAAGTGCAACTTTATCTACCCTTGCTGTTAAAGTAAAACTTGACCTTTTGTTTTTAGTTGATAAAAGCACACTTTAACATGTGCTATAGAAAAAAAGCAATTATTGTTTAAACTTCAACATCCTGTATCTGGAAAACGAAGCAGTTTATGTGGTATGTTTGTATGAACGTTTTAACTTTTGATCAAGGAATCACCCCTTAAAGTTTCTCTACGTACTTAATTTACACCCTGCATATAAAATGAGAGATAAGTGTCAATTTCTAACCAATTTCAATATTTCAAGTTACCTTAATAATGAAATGTCCATAACGTTTAACAAAACAAAATGACTCTTTTGCCAGGCGGTATAGGTAGACATCTACAGGGAATTTATTTTAATAGTTAACATAAGCATTTCGTTTCTATGCCACTATTTAATCATACAGGGCATTTCCATAGTTACAAATGAGACCAATAGATTAGAGCGTGTATTTTACGAGTTAACATAGGAATTATTACTTGTCAAAAAGACAGTTCAAAGTTATCCTAATGTATACCACCGAATAAAAGATACAACACACAAGTTGTTCCTATGTATTTACTTTTTAGTTGCATACCATCAATGCACAGCGACGCCTATAATTGGCCTAACGGCTGTTGGCTGAGTGCGAAATAAATAAATAAATACCTATATTCCGGTAACAAAATTAAAGTTTCAGATTAGCAAGTACCTAATTCAAATTCGTATGTTAACTCTTAAAATAAACGCTCTAATCTATTGATTTCATTGGTAACTATGGAAGTGACCTGTATGATTAAATGCTGCCATAGAAACGAAACTGCTATGTTAACCATTAAAATAAATTCACTGTATTTATCTGTTGTTCTGAAATTTATATTTTCTATTTTTTGTTTCTATGTTGTCGAAATTTGTTTTCCTTGTTACTTTTTTATGGAATAATTGACCTACCTATTTATATTTAATCTTTAATTTTTAGTGAAAACATTTTGTTTTGGTGTTTGTTGACACCTAAGGTAATGGAATAATCAATACATTTTTCAATGTATGTTTGTTTGTATGTATTGTCGGTAACCTTATTTTACCTTGCGGTGTGGAAGCTGGTGCTTTACACGCTTGCGTATGGCGGTACAATGCTCAACTTGCCCCTGATTCGAGTTACAAAGTTGGAGCTCGTCTTTTGTGCTTGCGCAGCAACCGTTGTGTGAGGTATGTGTCTTGGTGATGTGTGGACCCTGTTACTCTATCGCTTAGGTGTGTGGTTCTGAGTAGAGCATAGTTAAATTGGTGTCCAACTGTGAAAGGTTTCACCGAGCCCGCTTCCAATCGCCAAAGCTGCTCTCCACGAGATTCGAACCGAGGACTTGCTTAATGCAAGTTTAGCGCTTTTCCAACTGCGATAATCGGCTACCCTATTTTTATTAACTCTTCTTCTACAACAACACTTGAAAGATAATTTACGAAACCATAGTTAATTTAGAAAAAGCAAATGTAGTTCTTCAAGAGCATGTAAAAATACGTCAGCGCGGAAAGGTATCCAAATACGTATGATTTGACGAAGTACTATATACAAACAGATACACTATACAATAATGCTCAATCATTTAAAAACCAGAAATATTTATAGGTAGATAATGTTTGCGGTTCAAGTTATACCCTAAAAGTGTTCACGTAGTTCTAATAGCTTTTAGTAATTTCTAAACATAGTTGGGCCTTGTTTAAGTTATCGAGATAGCTTTCATTGCAAGCGAGTTTGCGGTTAAATTTGCGTAAATGCACAAGGTGTAAAATAAAAGACTAATGGATCCCCGTCTTCAAGAGTTTTAGTGAAATTAATAGATTTTTTTGGAATATGAAAGGGCTTATAATTAAAACTACTTAATAACTAAGCAGCTCCGCAAACTTCGGTTGTTAAATTACATAACACGTCGCTGCCGGTCGTCTAGCCAGACTGTCTTAACTAGATTGCTTCTTAGATAGTAAACTAAGTTAAATATTGTAAAATCCAGAAACTGTTACGGTATTCATTAATATAGTATAAGTTTGGTAAACTGTATTTTAACCTAGTAAATTATTATGATGGTGGATACTCTTGGAGCATAATTTTATGTAGCTTTAATTCTAATCATTCATCATTTTCTTGATTAACTAAACAGTTTTCAATTTTTATTAGTCAATTTGAGAATCAGTTAAAGGAATATTTAAAATTTGCAGATAAAGTAAATGTAACCTTGTTGTAATCGGCAGTTGTTACCTGTAATAATGACTACCTTTCCAGGGCTGTGTTTATGAAAGAGAAATAAAAAAAAGAAAAGTGGGCTACTGATATCTAATGTACATACAGGGTGCCCAAAATAAAACAATACAGACAGGTAGGCAACACACCTTGTACGCACACAGTTTGCCCAGATAGCTCGCTGATTAAGTAATATAGCTTTTGATTTGAAAAATGGATACCTATAAAAAACAAAACGTTAAACTTCAAAGGTCTGGAATTCGTCATTTGTGACTTCAAAAAATAATTGTATTTGCCTAAGAAGATAATTAATCTACTCAGTATTATGTTTGCTAACATTGAGAAAATTTTGATATTGGGGGAGCTCAAAGAAACGCTGATTTAGCAGTGCGGTTATACATACAGCGTTACCCGCTTAGGAGAGTTTCAGCACATACAACTTTTATTCGCTTGAGAAATAATTTAAGGGAGTATGGGAACTAGAACCTAGAAGCAAAACCCGACAGGCTACATACAAATGAAGAAATGAATTGGCGGTACTAGAACAAGTCACTGAAAATCCTCACACGAGCCAAAGATCAATCGCTAGAACTGTGGGAGTCAGCAAGGGCTCTGTGTTCAATATTTTAAAAGCCAATAAGTTCCACCCGTACCACGTTATGCTAGTGCAGCATCTAACTGATGAAGATTATGGTCGCCGAATAGATATCTGCCAGTTTATGAGAAATAAGTTAGCTGATGATCGGAACTTCTTAAGCTACGTGCTCTTGTGTGACAAAGCTAGGTTTTCCACTAATGAATCAGTTAATAGACATAACTGTCATTATTATGCACAAGAGAATCCGCTCTGGAGTAGAGAAACTCACTTTCAGCGAGTTTTTTTTCTTAATGTCTGCTGTGGTATTTTAGGATCCCACTTCTTTGAAGATACTCTAAATGGTGACATGTATTTAAATTTTCTTGAAAACGTCTTACCTATTTACTTGAAGACATTCCGCTTAACATCAGGGAAGCGATGTGGTATCAGAACGATGAAGCTCCTGAGCATAATTATGTTAATGTCAGAAGTTATCTAAATTTAGCATTCAACACTAAAGTCATAGGAAGAGGCGCATTGCACGCTTGGCCACCACGCAGCCCGGATCTCACGCCGCTGGACTTTTTTCATGGGTTAAAATAAAATATTAAGTCCATCAATAACCTGTACAAGATCTAGAAGATTTGAATAGAAAAATAATTGATTCGTGTAGTTCAATAACGCCCGATTTGCTCCGCCGTGTCAAAAATTCTCTTTGCAAAAGAATGATGATGTGTAAACGTCAACGTGGACAGCATTTTGAACATCTATTGCACCAATGATTTTGCCCTATCTTGCTTTTTTGTTGTATAATAAGTGCTAAATACCAATACATTTTTTTGTGTTTAATTTTACTACGCTTTCATTCTTTATACATACGAGTATTTACTTAATTAATAATCTAACCTTTCATAAATGAATTAAAATGATGTTTTCCAAAACTTAGATCCTAAGTAATTTAAATAAATTTCATAAACGAAAGTAAGAGGTGGAATTCAGTCTCTTGCAAGGTGCGTTGCCTATCTGTCTGTCGCGTGTTATTTTGGGCATCCTAAAAAACAGTTTTTAAATGCATTTATTTATAATTCCAACAATATAGGTTTCGGTAAAAGCCATTGATTTAAAAATTACACAATAAGAAATTCGTACGTTGTGTAGGTTTCAGCATTCAGATAATAGTGACCGAATATGAAGATGAGGGAATTACCTTGTTAACGCAGGTGATCTTTAAAAATTCAATTCTTTACCTCACTGATTTTCAAGTTGACTATACTTCCTGTTAACAAAGTGATTTGATTTTATTCCCACATTTTCTATAAAGTTTATCTCGATATGGTCAACTGTCTTGGTGGAAGGAGTATTCACTCTAGTGGACCAACCTACAGCATTAGTTAAGATACAGCATGACATTAGCCAATTTATCGTATTCGGCATTTCAAGTATATGCATTAATGTTCAGACCTCGATAAAAAACTAGACAAATACTAGGTCTGTAAACTGTTTATAAAACATTGCTAATTTTATCAAGAAATCTCTGAAAATCTGAATGAGATCGATGGCAATTAAAAA
>OW679194.1:225338627-225368848 GCA_940337035.1 Agriotes lineatus | reverse complement strand
AGGGTATTTACAAGAAAGATAAGAAATCTGGAAAAGCATAAAATGTTTATTCGAGAAAATATTGAAGCTATACTGCAGGATATGCGGCAACGTGTGATGAGAGATTTCGGCCGCCGTTTAAAAGAGTGCATTCAACAAGTGGGGAGTCATTTAACCGACAGCATTTTTCATAAGTGAATCTCCCATTCTTAGTCTTTACGAAATAGTTTTGATTAACTGTGTAATTTAAGCAAATAAATTGTTATTACAAATTGAAACTGACCAATGCTTTTTGCCGCTCACTGTATATAACATTTAATAATGTGCTCTAATTTTGCTATTTTATTTATTTCAAACTGTATGTTGTATTTTGATAGAGCATCTCTTGTTAATTTCAGTAAATGGGGTGGGTCAAATAAGGTGATGATCTTTTCATTATCAAGAAAAGTGTATGGGTCTGGTCCGAAATAGAGCTATCTTCAAGTTGTAGAAATGCTTTTGTTGTGATCTATACAACATATACATTTTTCTTCTTTGGAGTTAGTTCGGCTACTCTACGCACATTTATGGAACTTAAAGTGTCGATTTTGGCTGTACAACTGCAGTACTTACTGTTTCTTGATTGGTATTGTGTTGTGGATTAAATTGTGGCAGTTCTTCTGTTGCAGAAGTTGACGGTTGATCAAAAGGAAAAGTGTGTTTGCTGATTGATGGTTGTTCGGGTAGTTGTGAAGATGCAGATGAAGAGCAAGCAACAGTAGCGATGTCAGAAGATGTGAAGTATTCTGGAATTCTGTCCGGTAATAGTCTTGATCTTAAAGAACTTGTAAATGAACTCTCTTTAAAATGGTGTTCACATATGCGTACCGTTTTGTTTGAATAAACTAATTGCCCTAGGGGTAGAAGTTTATTTATACCTTCAAACAACTTTACTCTTTGTGCAACTTTTTTTGTCATTATAAAAAAGTCACACGGGTTAGTTCACTATAGTACTTATTGTTACAACCAGGTATATTACAAGAATACTTATATCTATCTGGTAGAGACATTATTATCGACGAAATAACTTGACACATCCGGTGTTACAGCCAAAGATAGTTGGCACAATTAATTATTACAAATTATCATATATGGCTGTCAGTGTAGTGTAGGAAACATTTAATTAAATAAATAATATATTACTCCAAGTCATGAGTTTTCAATTAAAAAGAAGATAAATACAGTCCACAAAAAGCTTGCGTAAACATCCTCTATGAAATCCGACTAAAAAGACGTTCTTTCTTGAAAAACAAAGGCGTTTCATGTTGAAATTGGCGGGGACGCCAGCCTGTTTTTCCCGTCTCGTGCTGTTTCCCGTGCTGTTTCAGCGAATATGCCATAAACTGTTTCGCCTTTAAGAGGTCGCGTGTGATTGTGCGAGTGGCAAGTCTTTACGTCAAAGCGTGGGTGTGTGAAGGGCTTCACGGGGCCAGTTCTGCGTTTGTGAGAAAGGGGGTTTTCCCTTTGCATCTCGCTGTTTTCGAGGATCTTTCTAGGCAGGACGAAGTAGGCCTCTTTGCCGCCGTAAGTGTGCTCTCAGGAGAGCGTCCTAACGCCGCCATCTTGGCGGATTCCAGCCCGTTTACCCCTAATGCCGTGTTTTGGCGATTGAGCTGCCACAGACTGCCGCCTTCTACCAACTGACTGCACGCAACTCTCATAGACCGTCTACGGACTAAGGTATTTGTAATTACAACCATTTAAATGTGTTAACTGTCGCTTGTGCGAGCGGTGTCGCTTTTGTGCTCAACTTTGTGTGGGCGGATGCATGCCCCCTTGCTTGCTTGTCGCGGCTTTTAATGCCGGTTTGAGGCCACCATGCTTCAAGACGCTACTTTGGTAGCCTACTAGTAAGTTCATTGCGCGAGATTCGCGTTTCATCGCCTAAATAGCTAAAGAACTCTGCGCCTATGTTTTGGTGTTACGTTTGTGCTAACTTTTAATTCAGTAACGTTAGGTGCGCGAGCTTCGCTATATTGTACCGATTAATACATAAATGGAATCAACGCCTCGCCGTGCTGAGCCTGGTGCGCCCTAATCTGTCCGAGCTCTTTGTTTATGTTTGCGAGGGCTTTGTGCTTTCCTTATCAGGTGTTAACCGCAGCCAACGACTGCGTGGGCGACGTAGCAGGGGCTGGCAACGATTCCAAATTCGCATGCTTTAGTGAGGCTATGTTAGCCCCTCTTCCTGGTCAAATATTGCAGTCACGCTGCCCCGCTGCCTAACGAGTTAGGCCTTCAATTATTTCGTCGCGCATTTGTGCGGCGTCGTGCTTTGCTGCTAGCTACATTGCTCCCGTTGCCTTTGCAGGTCGGCGTCTGTTATCGCGCACTAACGCGCCCTTTTCCGGAGGGCGTATTTCTAAACTGTACTCTAATATGTAAAGTGTCGAGCCCACTGCGGTCGGCCATCCATAGTGTGTTGTTTACTAGCATAGCGCGTCCATCAGCTGGTGCTTAACGTAAGAAGTAACATGAGCTTGGCGGCACGATTTGCTGCCCAGATGTAGTTATCGACCAATAGACGCATATTTAATTAAGGGACGTATTATTCCTATTCGACCTGTGCATGCTTTGTTTCAGATAGCGCCTTTTACAGTGTAAAGATTGGTGTACGGCGAGACGTGAGAGATCAGAGCGTGCAGGTAGGTCCAGTGGTTGCGCAGTCTCGGCCCAAAGAGTCCCAATATTACCATTCCAGTATTTGCGATCACGAAATTGTTATTTGAGCTTGCAGCTCATGAGAATTCTTATCGACGGAGTATCTTGAATACTTCGCCCCGTCTAACCGCCCAGGCCCGGTTAGTCGGGTTAAGACAGGCTTGGTGGCGCCCTCATTATTTTACCGTTAGTTACCGACCTTCTGGCCGTTACCCTCAGATAATCTCGTTAAAGGACCCGCCCATCTCCACTGAAAGTCTAGCTCGGCCTAACTTGTTGCGGCTGGGTAGCGGCCTAGGAGATATTTCGTCCCGATTTCGTCAGTTACGGCCCGCGCCGGCCGTTTCGTTATTGTATGAGCCGGTGCGGTGTCGTAAAGTCAGTTTAAGACCGTAACAAATGACAGGTTGCACAAGTATCGCTTTTAGGCATCTTAAACCCTATGTTGTACTCTAAGTTAAAGATTCTTCGGTAGCGATCCTCATTAACAGGAATACTATTACGCTCTTTACACCATGCACTGTAATAATCCTTATAAAGGCTTGAAATACTAAGGTCGTGGTTTAAATACACTCTGTTTGGATTAGAGATCCTACTATAGTGACTTACATATTTAGGGATACTTCTAATGTGGTCGTGAACCGATTGTACCATTTCCGTGGCAACCACGATCATATTTTTTTGGTGTTGGTCTTTCTTCCGAAATTTGTTTTGAAATTAGTTTAACGCGCTTAGCTGAATTTTGAAGTCCATGAAGCGCTAAAAACTCCTGTTCACATATCTTTCTTGTAGCTTCTCTTTTTCTTTGTTAACTTTTATTGTGGAAAATAAATACGTGTTTTGATTTTCGTATGTCTCTAAATCCCAAAAGCCGTTATATATAGATGTTTCGGTATCCCTGAGCAGTTCTCTGTACTTTTTTTTGCACTTACACGGCTCTCTAATCTTCCTTTCTTCTTTTGCTGCAACCTTCAAATGTATATAGGCGTATCCCAAGTTTCGACGTTTTTTTTGCTTTGCTTTTCTTTCTTCCTTCAATATTTACTTTTCTCCCCCGGCTTGGCGAATGTTTTTCTGGGCTCAAAACTGAACCTCTGCTGCCTTATGCTTAAGCTTGATTAATATCTGCAGTTGCACTGTGATTTTATAGGGTCCTCTGAAAAACAAAATATATTTTAGTCAAGAAGGGCCTAAGCCACCTAGTAAATAAAATACTTTTTGGTTGTGTTAGTGGCTCTTTATAGATAAAAAAATTAAAAACGAGCTATTTATGGCCACATCATATTTAAAAAATAAATTTAATGTTATTATAACCTTAATAAGACAAGCTACATATACTACAGTAAAAAGGACTCAAGCCACTAAAAATGTTTATTTACCTTTTTGTGGTGTAGATTCATCACTTTCACTTGAACTAGTATCGAGAATATCCTTTACTAAATCGTGAGAGCCAAAATCCCAACCTGAACTACCGTCTTTTTCGTTATAAACCACCTATTTTCGCTTCAATAACATTCGATTACCTGTCGCCATGTTGATTTTATTGTGGCTTATGACGTTCTTGCTTGAAAATTTTCCACTTTTTGCAAGGCGGCAACAAGGTCGTTATAGCTTGGTGGCAACATCTGTCGCACAATAGCCGTACAACTGGGCTGGTGGCTTAAGACCTTCTTTACAGATGCTGTTTTACTAAAATCGTGAAAGTTCAAAAATTGTGGCTTAGGGTTCTTATTGCCCTCTTCAATTGTCTTTGTGTCGCAAAAAGTTTTGTATTGGCCTGAGTATCTCTATAAAGGTATTGTACAATTGTTTTGACTTTATTTTGAATGATGTCAATTTCTGACAAATCATTTTGGACTATCAAAACAACTAATATGGGTCCACCCAGAAAGTTTAACAGAATTTACAACGTTGGAAGCGTTATCGGTTGTAACACATAAATTTTGTCTAAAATACCCCAGTCCATTACGCACTGTTTAACCCTGGAAGATGACACTTTTTTTAATTAATACACTTTACACTGAAGTCCCATATACCCCAATATTTGTTGCTTTATTCATTAAACAAAACTTTTTTTGTTTTTATTCTATTGTTTGCGACGAATACAATTTAGTACACGTTTTGTGAATAAGAAACTACTTTCCTTAAACGGAAACTTATGTATAATATGTGTGAAGACAACTTAAAATGTACATATTTTCTTAAAAAAATTATTGAAACAAAAGAAAAATTATTATTATAACTAAAGAAATACTGCTTAGAAAGACTCTGTCGAACAAATAACGAAATAGCAACCCAATACATAGTACAGTTTTGCTTATACAGGTTCCTAAACATTGAGTTGACAATTTTGACATAATTTAGCTCAATTTTTCATACAATATGGTTTACGACAAGAGAGGCAAACAAAATTGCTTTTTCTGTCCTTCCACCTTTCACAGAAACTGCATCTAACTCTTTTAGGTAGAGTATCCTGAATATTTATCTCTTCAAGATCATCAACCCCTAATATTTCTGCGATTTTCATCCCTAGTGGTCTGTGCAATGTAGACATTTCCAATCGTGCCTTTAAATACGGTTCTATCGAAGTCATTCCAATATTCTTTAGAAAGACACGGCGATTGTTTTTCCTATCATCTTCCATGCCAGGCAAAATAGTACCATGGCATTTATAGCGTTTGCCTCCAACATATTACACGACATTCTCATGGGCCAACGTCTCGTTTTACGTGCTGTGGTATAAGAGTGCCAAAGCTGATCAAAACTGTCTGTTCTACCCTTTACCTCGTCATACGTATGGATAATTTCGGGTTTACCTGTATTTTCATTTACACTGTTGTCATGGTGCATTGTGGACAGGAGAATAACACTTTCGTTCTTTTTTTGGGGTGTACGAAACAAACGTTTTATTGGGATCGAAAGCAAATAACGAAGAACCTATTTTTTTCGTCCTAAAAATTCTACCGGAATTGCGTTCTTATTTTTCCGCAGGGTTTCGACAAGCGTCAGTTGATAATCTTCTGACATTTTTTCCGGAAGTGGTATCGATGTAAACCAATTGTCGGTGGTTATATTACGGTTGGTGTTATGTATGGGGGCGGAAAGTTGTTATCTAATTTAATTCGTTGGTCATTCTTCCCGCGAATTACTTTGTACACGCCTGTTCAATATCCGGTCGCCAGCTCCGCTTCATTGTTGAAGTAGAAGCCACACAAAATCGGAACAATTATATGATTTTTTTTCAAAGGGGGTGGAAGTGTAGTGTGGCAAGATGCGATGTTAACTAAATGAGTATCTCAACTTATATGCAAAATGTTTAGGAGGAGTTCAGTGGCATACCAGACGGACAGAAGAATTACTTATATATAAAGATAAGTAATATTAATCTAATAGATACCAATCAAGTGTGCACTCCAAGCCTCAACCACTTTGCAGAAAGAATATTATTATTAAATTAAAGAAATATGAAATTTTAAACAATATTGTAAATGTAAAATTGCTAACAATGTTATAGTAGAATAAATACAAAATAGAAATTATTTTTTAAGGTAATGATAAAGTGTAAACACGGATTAGATAAATTACTTAAAACATTAATGCCCAAAATTCTAATTCAGTTGGATTTTTATAAAATTATTACTCTAAGGTCAGAACGCCTTAGTAACTAGTGTCACATATGCTAAAAAAAATTATTGAATGCTTTTTTGCCGTATGATATATCATACGCTGGTCAGTTGCGTATAGTAAAGTTAAGAAATCATACTAGCTAAAAAAAATATTGAAGCAAAGTTATATTGTTATATGAAACATATAATTAATACATTTTTATAAAAATATATCATGAAATGTGGTATTTTACAAAACAGCTATTAGGATGCAAAGCCACATTGCATTTTCTGTATCGAAATTTGGTGAATTTTCCACATCTGCGCTGTGTATAAATTTTATCAACCAAATGGCCAACATTATCTAAACGTATTTCAGATGATACAAGCCTGGGTGTTTTCGGACGCACACCACGTGGAGTCTTAACATCGGGTGCTGTAAGGAGTGGTTCAACAATTCTTCTGTAAAATTCTAGGAGCGACATACTTTCCACATTGCGGTAAAGCAACCACATATTTACAAGCGCATCATTCAAACAAAATATGAATATTGGCCAATATCGTTTCTTTGACCTGATTCGGATGCGGTATAAACCTCTAATGTTATCAAAAATGTCGACTCCCCACATGCCTTTATTGTACAGCTGAACTACAGCTGGCTGAAGTACAGACACAATTTTGCTATATTTCCTTGACTATCGATTACAGCTACTTTCTGTCAGTATTTCGGGGGTGAATACATTTGTAGCCATAGTAACCTTGTTATCATGCCACCGAACTAGGGTCAATTAATTTTTTTTAAAAATCTTGCAATGCATGATAAGACTCTAGATTGCTTCTTCAGATCTTCTAGTGGGGCGTGTTCAATCCTATCTCTTCTGATTGTGCCAATACAGTTGATTTTTTCACTTTTTAGTCTGGAGAGTAAAGTAAATAGTAAATAGTTGAGCCTGCAGGTAAAAATTCAACGCAGAGCTTTTCTGTCATCGAGCTGCCTAATGAGGTACCTTGACTTTTATCACCACTACCAGTATATGGCGAGAATTTTACCACATATCCCTTGCGTGTAGCAACGCACCAAAATATATAACCATAACGAATGGGTTTTCCTCTTATAAATTGTTGCATGGAATAGTGGCCATAATACGGTCCCATAGCTTCATTGACTGAAAAATTTCCTTCTAAAGGCCGAATATACTTTTGAAAACATTGATTTGTATGACTGATAACTGGACGGATTTTATAAATTCTATCTTATTTAGTTTCTAAAGTGTTGTCACGGAAATGCAAAAATAGGTGTATCTGTTCAAACCTGTTACGGATTATAGTGTTACCAACCAAATGCGAATGTATCACTACGGCATTCCCAGTACATTCTTCTGGATGGTCAAGGATGATATCCGGAAAGTATCAAAATTCCAAAATATTTGTAAATTTCTTCAGTGGATAAAGTAAAAGTCACACCTTTTCATGAAGCATATTTACTGTTTCTTTGCAAATATAATCCATGAAGTCATCGAAAAATAGCGTGAAGATATGAATTGGCTTATATTCATTTACTTTCCATTCGTTTATAATTTCAGGCTCAGGACTAGTGGCAAAATGTTATTAGAACTACCTTTAGTCCAAGATTCTTCATTAAATTTTCTTGTATCTCTGATGGCCTTTCCTTTGCCGCTAGATGTACTGGGAATGTTGTTACCATTCTCTTCGAAATGCACATTTGAGGGACCGGCCTCCGCTTCCATTCTTGATATCTTGCTTGAGTCAGTTTTTATCTTCTTTGCATTACCTTCACCACTTAGCAACTCAGGTCTTTCGATTTCTAAATTATTTTTTGTAATTGCTCTCACATCCATTCCCTTTCCAATACTTTCAAACCGTGTATTCATTTGGTCTTCTTTGTCGCTAGCCGCATCGTCCCTATCCGAGTAATTTCCATCCCGCGGGTAATGCAAAACTAACTCAAGTTCATTAGCCTTATCCACTTCTTCAGCTAAACTGTCTTCGTCATCTAAACTTTGAAGTATCTTCAATAATTCTTCGGCATCTTTAGTGTTACTGGGATCATACTTTCTGTTATATTTTCTTTTAGAAATCATCTTGACTAAAAGTTTAAGATTACACAATTATTAAATTTGTATATACATATTCTATAATAATGATGTAAATAACGTTCGTACATCGATTATTTATTTTATGTAAATAACAGTAATAATACTTAGTAGAAATAGCGTAAAATGCAAAAAATACTAAATTCGTAGGTCACGAAGTCATGCACATAGAACTGCCCAGCGTATTACAGACGATACCAGCGTATATTTATGTCATATCATACGCTGACTTTGTGAGACTGAAAAATTGTTTACCTATTAAAATTTTTGAATCCAGTGATCAACAGATTGAGATCAATCCAGTGGATAAATAATTTTCACAACACAAACAAAAATACATGGAAAATAACTGTATAGGGGACAATAAAATGCCGCGTGGTCAATGTTCACTGCTTCAGAACCACCATGTATTCATTGCAAATGAAGTTCTGTCATAACTGAAATATATACTAGACTTTCACAGTAATCATAAGGTCACTAAATCACGTTAGCTTTGCATGGGCTATTACCACCGCAGTCAATTCTAAGTCAGTTATTGAGCACTTGTTGTGATGGCATGCTTACTTTGGCTATAATTATTATATTTTAGTCGGCACTAGGTATTATAGTAATACAATAATATATTTTGTAGTTAATATTTACTGCAAAACGTGCTTTTCGGACGTTTTAACGTACCTGAATACTAAACTATTGAACTTGAATTTTTTGGATGTAGACACATTTGATATATGGGAATGATATATGGTTAAATGATTTCCAGTGTACTACTGCAGGGGTTATTACCACTGCAGTCAATTCTAAGCCAGTTATTGAGCACCTGTTAGTGATGGCACGCTTACTCTGGCTATAATTATTAGAGGAGGGGTGCAAATGTGGAAACCCACTTTGTGTTTGCATATAAAATATTTGTTTTTTTTGTTTTATTAGCTTGAAAAATTACCCAAAGTTACTTTATACTGCTTTAAATATAAAACTAATACTAATAAATTAAAAAAGTAAGTATGTTAAAAATTTAAAAATACTTAGTGCTTATACTACATTTTGTGAATGCTCGACAAAGTGCGGGTAATGTGGAAACACCTTAAAATTATGGTAAATCAATTGTTTTAAATTAAAAAATAAAACTCTTAGCAATAATTTTATTTTACAACAGGTTTCCATTACAAAAGAACATTATTATATAAAATTTAAGATGGTAAGTAGGGGTCCATAAACCAAATCCATTTGCAAAAATCGCAAGTGTAAGCGTCGCTCTCACATCCGGCACACAAAGAGTGACTCCACTGCTCACACATTCGACACTTAATCCACAATTGTCCCCGAATATCTTTGGAAAATGCGTTTCCGCAAAAAATACACATGGCATCTTCTTCGGTAGGTTTATCTTCACCAACTGGAAGATCCAAAGTCGACTCCCCTGAAGAGATGGTTGATACATTCGACTCTGCATCCGATTCCTCAATAAACTTGAGACGTTTTTTGCATGTTTTTGTAAAAACAGCTTTAGGTTTTTTGTGGTTTTGGTTGTGGCTGCAAGCAGCTTCTGTTTCTGTTTACCCTTAGATAAAGATTGTTCGAGTTGTGTTTAATAAGGAGAAGATGTAAAAACACCTGAAAAGCCTGACTTACGACCTCTGTTGGATGACTTTCTCTTCAGAGGGGGGACTGGAATGATATCTTGTGGTGACACGCATAAGTTTGAAGAGGTGTTGGCTAATGATTTAGAACAACCAGCTTCTCGTAGGTCAATTTCACTTGGTCCGCTTGTTACTTTAGGTCCAAAAGATCTATAAACCTCTTTATTTTGGCAGTTTCTTAGCAGGTTTTGATGGCAGAGGTTCAATCACAGCAGTTTCGTTTCTGATTTCCATTGGTCAAGACTGGATTCCTATCTGATCCTGAGTTTCTTCCACTTGCTGTTGGACTTCGGTCCTTATCTGATGACAGGGGTGTTTCCGTGGATTGAGCCGGGAGGGAAGGTGTGGCAGCGATAAAATCACACTCTCCTAAGACAGTCCTGGCACTGAAGGTAGGCTTTCCCAAACAATTCGAATATGTCATACGGCTGGTTGCTGTGCCTCAACCATTGACGAACGTACTCGCTGTAATAGGTTTTGAGAGTGCCCATGAAAGTTTTATCAAGAATCTGGGTCTTATAGTAGGTGTGCGGGGGAATGCTCACGATTGTAACATGGTTCTTCCTTGCACGTTCTATAACGTCAAGGTTCCTAGCGTGGCTGTTGTGGCCGTCTTAAGACTAGAAGCACCGGAAGCTCCTTCATGGGATGTGCTTTAGCCATTAAATGTTCGAACCATTCTGTGAAGAGTTCGGTTTGAATCCAACCAGAAGGATGACATTTTCCGATAGCTCCGACAAAATGCCTTTGTCTAAAACGTATTTGACTACGATGATGGAAGAAATTAATATATATTTTTTTAGACCATGACAGACCAGTGCGACGTATGCTTCAAATATAAAAACAACAACTTCACGTACGGCGAATATGACATTAATAGAAAAGAAAGTGCTAGAAATGAAAAGGAAAAGCAGAAGCAGAAGTCATTGGAAGGAACATGTCACGTCATAACAATGGACGTGCAGGCAGTAAAGTTATCAACAGTAATGTATTAAGTGCATAGTGACTTTGCGATAATGCTGGTCCGATTGCACGACCAGCTGGATTGCGATGAAAATATGTCCCGACAGCGAAGCTGGAGGGCGTGTTTTCTAAGCAATCCAGCGGGAGTGCAATCTGGTCAGCATTATCGAAGCAAGGAACTATGCACGCAATATATTTTGCGCGACTATTGCTTGAATCGATTAAAAAAACTAACGAATTATCATTTTAATTAGTAAGGTGGAGTATTACGGATAAGTTGTTATATAACAATAATTATCGACGCAAGTCGTTTTTGATTGGTTGAAAGTTAAAAAAGCGAGTTCAATCATTCGTCAAATGACATCGTTTGACAGATGTATGCAATAGTCACCACCAGTGCCGGCTAGTACCTTGTACTACAAAACCAAACTGTGTTGTCATAACTTCACTATTGGGAAGTGAACTGAAGGCGGAGCTTAGTTAAATGGCCGCTCTAAGTAGGTGCGATTCTTAAAGCCTAGGTATTTCCCTACTTAAACGCTGATTTTAAATGTTTTTTAGTATTTGTTTAAATAATTTTAGGGGCATAATATTAGGATATTTTAAGCTTTCATGGTATGCACTTTAATTAAAGATGTGTAAACGGGATTTTAATGGGGCTGTTTTACCGTAAATAAATAATTTAATCAGTAGTGCGTAAATATACCAATGCTGCATTTAACTGATTTATGGTATTTTCTTAAATAATTTTACGGGCCTAATATTGAGAAATTGTAAGTCTTCATGATATGCATTTTAATTAAAGATGTTTAAATGGGACTTTAATAGAGCTGTTTTGATAGAAATAAATAATTTCACCAGCCGTGAGTACATCAATGGCTATTAAGTCATGCTGCATTATTTACAAAGTTTCTATTTCTAGTAGGTAAGTATTTGTTACACACAGCAACTATTGTTGAATTTTAAGTCTTATGGAATGTAGTTAAAGATGTTCTAATGATACTTTAATAGTCACGTATTAGTCAACAATAGTACAAATAAATTCCTTACACGCGCAGAAGTTGTTTTGCGTTTATGTCTTGTGTTATTGGTTTTGCATTATAAATTTTAATTTATATCATTACGATAATAAGTATTATACTCACCAGGAAGAATATAATCTTCTTTTTTAAAATGCAGAGAACAAACATGCATACTTTCTGTAACTTTTTTTCCCATTCTAAGTAAACGAATGCTTTCTGATTATTAATTTTTACAAATTCTCCTTCTTTAGAAAACGTATGGAACCGCACAGTTGTATCGCGTTTTGATAGTGATTTACAACCATACACGCAACAAAACCGTTTCGATTTATTTGGTACAGGAGAAAATCTAGCTCCCTCACGTTCACGATCCATTTTTACGTTAAAGATATCCCGTTCTTAAAAATATAAAAAATAAATTAATAAATATAAACAAGACACTGAACTTCAGTAAGAACAAACCTAGTAAAAACAAGAACAAGCAAGGTAAATGTAGGAATGTACCAACGTATTACAGCTACGCTCGAAAATAAAAGTAAAATAATTTAAATAGTCATTAGCGGGGTAGTTGTAGGTCTGAGTCAGAGGAGAAAGTTGCCAGAATAAATATTCCCTAATATAAAGACGTTTCTCGCATTAGTAACTTTGTAATAAGCCAACAAATAATTAGCTTAAACCATTTAGCTCAATGCGAGTTTAAATTTTGACCTCATTGACACAGTTCAAAATTCTACCGCATGGTGGCGCAGCGCTTGGATTCAGTTGCCAAGTAACGAGCGTCTCGCCGCAGGAAGAATTTTTGATTCCATGGCGTCATCAACTAATGGCGTACATTCTATGATGTCATTAAGTAATGTAATGTTACGACGCTAGATGTCGCTTGCAATTTGAAATGGCGGTATTTTAAAATTATGAAACACTACATAAACCCTATTGTGACTAAAGGGATTTTTTTATTATTTCTGTCTATTTGTTTAGAAATTAGACAGTTATAGACCTTACTTTAAACACGATAAGCTTGATTTTAGTGCAAATAATCTTTATTGTTTACTTTGATACACTATAAATACCAAACAATTTATATTGGCAACAAATTATGTACACAGTATTTTATTTAAACGTCAAGTAAAGTATAAATAATAAATGACAAATAAAATTAAGGTAAAATGTTCAGTAAAAATGTTTACCGGTTTCAGGATATTAAGCAGAAATCATAAAACCCAACCTCGGAATAAATACTCTACATATTTCACTGGTCACAGATATTTTTGCTGGGCAATTTGCAATATTTTACTATCATCTCACTTCTTACACTTTGCAAAGAAATTTTTATTACTGAATATACAGGGTGTCCCACAAATAATGGGACACCGATTAGTCATAGATTTCTTACGTCATAATAAATCGAGTAAACCCAATATACCTTAGTACAAAGTCCCTTCAGTAAGAAGTTATAGGGCCTTGAAGTTCAATTTTTAATTTTTTTTTGTTAATTTTCACAATTGTAGAGATATCGATTTAAATTTTGGTATACGTACTTACTATTATGTACTGCACTAACAAGGAAAAATTGATAAATTATACTCGACTGTAAGAGGCACTTTACCTATCTTTCAAAACTTTCTTTAGCTCTAACTTCGTTATCTGTAACTTTTTTTGAAATTTTAGGTTACTATCTGAAAGAGAATTAAAAAGCACAAAAATAATGTACTCTTAGTTCTTAAGCCTAAAAGCAACCGTTTACCTTAAAATGCCCATCAAACATTTTTGGTTGTCATTAAGACGTGCAATTATCAAGTAGCCATGATCACAACAATAATGGGTAATGATTGTAATCTAGTAAACAACATCAAGAAATCAATTATGACGTTAGGGACATCAGGTTTTTGTCTTTTATGCTTACGAAAATGCTGCGACATAACGTACCTTGCAGCATTGGAGAATTCGTTATGTAGCGGCATTTTCTTAAACATAAAAGAACAAGTTCTTATGTCACTCATGTCCTTAATTGATTTATCATTGTTTTTTACTAGATGACCATTGTTTTTGTGAGCATGGCTAATTGATAATTGCACGTCTTAATGACAACCAAAAATCTTTGATGGGCATTTTAAGGTAAACGGTTGCGTTTAGGCTTAAGAACTAAGACTACATTATTTTTGTGCTTTTTAATTCTCTTTCAGATAGTAACCTAAAATTTCAAAAAAAGTTACAGATAACGAAGTTAGAGCTAAAAAAAGTTTTGAAAGATAGGTAAAGTGCCTCTTACAGTCGAGTATAATTT
This sequence comes from Agriotes lineatus, assembly GCA_940337035.1. Lineage (NCBI taxonomy): Eukaryota > Metazoa > Arthropoda > Insecta > Coleoptera > Elateridae > Agriotes > Agriotes lineatus. Next base: position 225,354,544 of record OW679194.1, on the reverse strand, counting down.
ATCAAATTTATCTTGTTAATGCAGTACATAATAGTAAGTACGTATACCAAAATTCAAATCAATATCTGTACATTTGTGGAAATTAACAAAAAAATAACAAATAAAAAATAACTTCTTACTGAAGGGACTTTGTACTATGGTATATTGGGTTTAATCGATTTATTATGACGTAAGGAATCTATGACTAATCGGTGTCCCGTTCTTTTTGGGACACCCTGTATATACTTTCATAGGGAATAAAACTAAGTTATATGCTGAACGTTTTATTAGCACCCATTTATATTTCTGTAACACACCTACATGTTATTTTAAACTAAACAATTATCTTCATTTTACATTTCAAGTAATACATGCCACAACCAAAATAGATGTTTATTAATATTACATATGGGTTTGCCGATTCGTTTTCACCATTTATAAGTTGTGCTTCACTGTTTGTCAAATGTAATTGCCAATTGTTAAATATATTTCACCTTTTATCAAGTAAGTTTTCTTTTTGTGAAAAAAATTCGATCAAATATGGAACGTGCAAGAAGGCAAAACAGCAAAATAGAGGTGTGTGGTTTAATTGTTAATTTTATGAATTTTGTGGGAAGACAGTTTAACGTGAAACCCAATACAGTGAGAAAAATATATGCAACACATTTACAAAATGGGTGAAACATAAGATTATCGAAAGCAGGTGTTAACGGCTGCTCAGCAAGAACGTATTTGCAATTATATAAAATTTCTTCCTCTGTACAGCCCGTTTTGAAAATTTGTAGAGAAGTTATTTAAGCAGCAGAAGAATTATATTATAAGGTCACAATTCACAAATGAAGACCAGTTGTACGATTCTGTGCAGATGAGACGATCAACCATAAACATTACCTGGGTGATTGTCTACTAAAAGACATTTTAAATTAATTTGTTATCTTTCATAATAAATTTATTATACATGTGTAGTTTCCATTTAAAAAAAATAGTTTGATTTGACTGAAAAAGAGAAAAGCTTTTTATACATTGTAGAATTGTTATGACAAAAGGGAAATACATTTGATATAATTTTGACAAGTGGTGAATTCCATTTGACAAACGGTGACACAATTGCTACATGATGAAGTGCATTAGGAAAGCCCTGTATTTAATCATAATTTTATATTAAGATAATAAAAAGAAATTTTAAATAAAGAATTATCTGATAATTTAAAGATACGAATGATCAAAACCAGTATGTATATTTAAAATATCAGAATTAATACTAGTTTAAGAATCCCTAATTACACTCGATTCAATTCCAGAGGGAAGATGGTGTTTAATATCTGATTTTTTCTTTTTAGAAAAAAATCTTATTTGCTGTTCTACATTTTTATTAACATTAATATTGTCATTGGAGGAAAATTGCACTTGTCCTTCATTCATTATTTTTAATGCTTTGTCAAGGTATTTTACGATATTATTTTTTTTTATCTGTATTTAAATGCATTTTGGTATTTAATCCCAAAATTAATTCACACTTTAACTTAATTTCTAGATTTTCTTGAATAGTTACATTATTATTAACTAAATTTGAATCTGGAACACAATTCACTTTGCGCTTGCAAAGCGTGGGAATCAACAACATCGTTATCATCAATTACATCATAATACTGTTTAGCTATTAGATGAATATGTTTACATATATTAAGGCGTATTATGTTATCAATACAAGTACATTTGAAATCATGTATACATATGTTGCATAAAGAACACCTCATATTACAATTACATGTTATTTTCTCAACTAAATATTTAGTTTGATTGTTTTTGAAAGATAACACCATCCATTTGTTTTCACCGTTAAAGCCGTCAATTCCGGAAGAGCTAATGTTTAAGCTTTTTTTATTATTTTTCCTGATTTGTATTATTTTAGAGCTTAATTTACTTTTGCATACTTTAATGAAAGCCTCATAAAGTATATATCTAACCATATTTAGCAGAGCATTAATAGGTTTATCCAACTGCTTGCATCGGCGTTTGTAAACTGCAGCGGATCATTAGTGAGGGTATGTAAATTGCAGCGGGCACAGTTCAGATAGTTTTCGGGACGTATGTAAAATGCAGCGGGGTCATAAAATTAACATTAACATTAATCGACAACTAATCACATCATTTCCCATCACACTTTATTCAGGCTTGGGACTGGCGAAATATACATATTAAATATATATTCGGCGTGTTTAAAAATGATGGAAATCTTATTTCCACTTTTTTTAGACAAATAACATGCAAGTATTTTTGTGTTTTCGATATTTGTTTTTTTATTTTTTTTAATCGCCAAATAAAATTACTTCTTGTGCATCACTGTATCGCCAAAGTGATGGCATACTTGCTGCAAGAAACTCAGTCTATTTATACATCCGTTTTTGTACGCAGACAAACGGACTTCTAAAAACTGTTGTTTATTCAACGTCTTGCGGTTCACTTTTTCTTGCAGTCGATGCTCCTCATTTTGACGTAAGTTTCGGTCTGATACTCCAAGAGAGTTTGAACAAAGATGTTCAGATTTCAATGGAAAGCGCCGAAGTTTTTATTGAAATGAGAGTGAAACGACTCGTATGCATTAGTCGTTCGACACATCTCTGCTGAGGATGATGTCCAGATAGATGAAGGAAAGAGAGCCTCTCCGGAAACGTAGGTGTCAACTAGGTAATCCAAGTACCTTGAGACGCGTTGATCTTTGGGTTGTACGGCTCCAAGGTCAAACCCGAAGACTTCAAAGTTTCCTTTTTATAAAACTTGCAGGCGTCTGCTAAGAGCAGTTTTCTGCCGCGTTCGCACTCAACAACCATTACTTTATTCATTTTAGCGTAGGAACGTTCGGTTTCGTTGCTGAATGAATAGTGAGAATTTTTTGCAACATTTCGTCTATTTGTTAACACATCTTCAAAATGGAATACCATAAATTTTACGGTATGGAATTCCATCATTAGGCGCTCATTAGATCATGGTAATTACACGGTGCCCGTCATTAACATGAACCCGCTGCAATTTACATACTTTTTGGAGACACTACCTGGCTATTACATGCTAATGAGGATTAAGCCGCTGCAGTTTACATACGTCCGCTTGCATTGTTTTTCCTTCTAAGTACGTATATTTATTTTCTTTTGTGTAGAGCTTCTAAATAGATGTTTGTATTTATACCTAAATACTGCCTGTGACAATAAGCCCATTTTTCAATTCTACTTATATATATTTTATAAAATATTCTCCAAAACTGCTTGTATCAGGATCATTTTGTAAATCAGTTAGAAATTTATTTATTCCAGAATAAAATTTGTCTTGATCAACTTCGCCCTGCAAGACTTTCACCGTCTTAAAAACTAAAGAACGTTTATATTTGGCATTTGAACCACATATTTTGCATAAATTCTGAAACCAACTCCTTTGAATGTGCCAGCTACACAATAATTGATTAGTGGCTGATCCCATAACGCCCAACCAAGCATTATAAAAACCTGGAGCATCATCTGACATAAATATCTTTGTAGATATAATACCTATTCTATCTTTTATACAGCCAAAAAATAAATTAAAAAGCTGAGTATCTCCCTTATTCGAAAAACAAAAAGCTACAGGTATACCTGACCCATAACTGTCTACAACTACAATTGTATATAGTTGGAAGTTATAATTATTTAAGCCGTGTGTACCATCTATGCAAATTTTTTCTTGTCCATAATTCAGCAACTGCTCTTGCTGAAACTCGGTCATTATAATAAGTACAAAGTTATTATTATTAGGAGGGTCTAGCTAGTGCGACCGTCAAGTGTGGTTGTGCCAGTTATTTTGTGAGTTTTCTTAAGTTTATTTATGCATATACTCATTTGTGCCCAGCGTGATTTGTTGTCACCGGCGAGTTAGCCTTCGTTATCGGCGTTTGGCCCCTCGCGGGACCTTATCAGCCATATGGCAAACAGCACACCTAGTACATCAATAAAACGAAAATTAACAGCTATAAATGACTGCCATCAAAAATATATCTGTTCAGAAGTCGCTCCATTATCGAAAAACAGGTACTACTTACCAGAAAATTTAGAAGAACAGTTATCAAACGAAACACAGAACACATCACAACAATTAAAAATTCCTCCCATATTTTTGCATGATGTATTATCAAGTAATAGTTAATGATATCAAGGCTCTAACTACAAGCGAATTCACCACTCAGCACAGAACAGATGGACTAAAAATAAACCTAACTACAATTGAGGACTATCGTATTCTATCTAAATACTACACCGAAAATGAAATACCTTATCATACATACCATAATCCAGGACAAGAAACATTAAATATTATCCTACGTAACGTGCCAATCTCTCTTCAAGTTCAAGAAATTTACAATGAACTTATTAAAACGTATCCTATTCAAACAGTAACTAGATTATTGAATAAAGATAAAGCTCCCATGCCACTCTGTGCTGTTCAGCTTACAAAAAATGATAAAGCGAACGAAATTTTTAAATTGGATAAATTGTTATATTCAATAATTAGTGTGAAACCTAGACGCAAACCGAAAACTATCCCTCAGTGTATGCGCTGCCAACGTTACGGCCATACAAAAAATTATTGTCGCCTGCAACCCCGTTGCGTTAAATGCAATGGTGAGCATCTATACAAAAACTGCACAAAGCAACCTAATATTAAACCTACCTGTGTCAACTGTGGTGAATCCCATTCCGCAAATTACAAGGGCTGCACATATTATCAAACAATTAAAAATAGAAGCAGCCAATTTAACAATAGTAGATCGAACTCAACACAACAACCACAAAGAGTACACTCAACAACACCCAATCAGCCAGGATCTCCTAATGTTTACACATCCTATGCTCACGCAGCCTCGAGTAATTTAAACAAGCATAATCTCAATATTCCTATTACACATACAACTCAAAACTTCAATGACAATTCACTCATTAACTCAATTCTCAACCAAATCTTTGAATCCTTAAAACCTCTCATCACAGAATTAATCTCTAACGCCATTGCTGGATACTTTAATAATGGCAAATAATGACAAAAAATTAATTCACAAATTAACTCTTCTAAATTTTAACGCCAATGGCATCAAAAGGCAGCAAAATCTCTTCACTCTTTTCCTTGCAAGATACGATATAGACATAGCTTGTATCAGTGAAACACACCTAATTAATGATGAACCGCAGCGAATTAGTGGCTTCAATATTTACAGAAACGACAGGGATGCTCGCCGTGCATCTGGTGGTGTCTCCATAATAATCAAAAGGAAAATAAAGCATCACCCAATAACGTTGCCTAACCTTACATCAATTGAAGCAATAGCTGTCAAAGTTCTGACGGAAAATGGCAGTGAACTAACTATTATCTCCGGATATAAACCGCCACATCTCCCTTTGAATAACAATGACATTGCCTCCTTGTTTATAAATAATAATCCAACGTTGCTATTAGGAGACCTAAACAGTAAACATAATAATTGGGGTTGTCAATCAAATAATCCAAATGGAGTAAAACTGCACGCCATTACTTCAAGACTAGGCATCCACATAGCAGCTACCATCGAACAGACCCATGTTCCATACAGGACTAACCAACGTCCGGATATCTTAGATATAACTTGAGTTAAAAATGTTGCACTACCATTACAACAAAATGTAGTCTGCGAGCTTGAATCTGATCACCTACCGGTCGTTATTACTTCCAATTCTACCTTTACCCCTAACAAACCAGTTCCAAGACTAATAACTGGTAAAGTTAATTGGGAGTATTTTCAAGAAATATTAGACCAAAATCTAGTTATTAATAAAATAGAAACAAATAATGATATTGACAACAGTATTAGCACCTACACATTATTATTAATTAATACAACGAAGGCTGCCACAGATCCCAGTACAAATAAGCGGTACAAACCTTCAATAGATCCGCTTAAATATATTTTAAACCTAATTAAAGAAAAAAACAAAATAAGAAGACTTTGGAACAGAACAAAAGATAGACAGTACAAGCCAATGTTAAATCATCTTACTCATCAAATCAGATATGAGCTCGATAACTTACGAATTTCGTCCTACCAGCAACACCTATCAGAAATAAACCCCAATGATAATTCGTTATGGATACCCACTAAAAGAATTCTACGCAAGCACGAGGAAATTCATACATTAAAACATAATGGAGATAATATAGCAAGCGATGAAGAAAAATGTAATCTATTTGCGCAGCACCTGGAAGAGGTTTTTAAACCCAATCCTTCTCAAGGTCAATATGAACAGCAACACAAAGAACTTGAATCTTCAGCTAAACGTAATATTCCAACAATATCCAGAAATTTAGACCCAACCTCACCTCGAGAAATTCAAATCATCATTAATAAACTCCCACTTAAAAATCCCCCGGACATGACCTAGTACCCAATATTGTTTTGAAAAACTTAACCATCAAAGCTATTGTTTTCTTGGCAAATTTGTTCAATGCCTGCTTAAGAAATGGCTACTTTCCTAGCAACTGGAAGCAAGCAGAAATTATATTATTTCCTAAGCCAAAAAAAGATAAAACGATGGTGAACAATTATAGACCAATAAGCTTACTTTGCACTCTATCAAAGCTGCTTGAAAAAAATATCTATCGACGTCTCAATGATATATTAGACGCTAAAAATGTTATCCCAGTAACGCAATATGGCTTTCGCAGTAATCACTCAACTACACTTCAATTATTACTATTAACGAACATCATATCTAATGGGTTTGAAACTAAGAAGCACACAGTAGTAGCCTTCTTCGACATCTCACAGGCCTTCGACAAAGTATGGATAGAAGGTCTTATCTATAAACTTATTCAAATTAATTTACCAACTTATCTTATTCGAGTGATAGCATCGTTTCTAACAGATAGAACGTTCAGGGTTAGAACTAACTCACAATATTCAGATTTAATAAAAATTACTGAAGGAGTTCCTCAGGGCTCAGTCCTTGGGCCAATTCTATACAACGTGTATACACATGACATACCTCGCTTTAATAATGTGGAAATTGCTATGTATGCTGATGATACTGCGTTTATATCTCAAAACGTAAATATTCTACAAGCGATCGATGTACTCCAAACTGCAATCGATCTCTACTACCAATGGTGTAATATATGGAGAATTCAACTTAATACGTCAAAATGCCTAGCAAAAATGTTCACGCTAAGACGACTGAACAGATTCGCCTGGAGGCTGTGGAAATCAGGCGTCCGTTACGTTATTTTGCTGGTTCCATCCCTTATGTTAAGCGCAGAACTGAGACAGCAGTTTCCGCTTTAAGACAGCTTAGTCATGCCACTTAACGGGATGATAATTCGTCACTGTGTGAGATGCAGCCTCACATCCCTTAATTATTTATAGGCTTGGACCCACAGCGACGCAGTAAGTGAATCTAACAAGTAAATGCAGACTGGTTTATTACAAAAATAATTGTTCTATATATACAAACAAATTTGCTTAGATCATAGTAATATACAAAGTTCATTTCTAATAACAGGTGCAATGTATTATATTCAGTAGGTTAATTTACTAGTATTGCAAAACAATACTCAGCGGTTTTGCTTCCGTGATATGATATGGACTCCATGAACTCGAGCGTCTTTTATGCTGAGCTGCGATTGTAGGCATTTAAACCTTGTCACGGCCTTGCGTAATTGTGTACGCGAAGCCGTGTAAAAATGCTGAGCGGCGACTGCGAGGTGTTTAAACTTGACTGTGAGTAGGTCGCCGCGCTTGCATAATGCAATATTGCGTTTTTGGTGGCTTTTAACTTTTAGAATGTTTCGTAAAATTTAAATGGATAATTATAAATTTATATCTGGTTAATCTGTTAAAGACAAGATTAAACATATTGCCAATTTTAAGCCACAAAAAAGCAAACCGATAAATTATATTGTTTCTTCGAGATTGAGCGTTTTGAGAGGATATTCTTCTGCCTGGGGTTGTGCGGGTGGTGGCTTCCTTCGTGTTATTCGTTGCCGAATGTAGTAGATAGCTCCTAGTAGGGCAGCGGTTCCCAAAAGGCTGCCTGTGACCCCAATAGACAGGTGAGAATGATGTCGGATGGCTTTCCAGGTGAAGTTTTTTATATGCTCCTGGAAATCTAACTGCGATGCTTGTAGGTCTTCGAAGTGGTCTGACTGAGTTAGTACAGGTTTCTCTGCGATTTCTGAAAATGAGTTTGTTGTGATTGGGTTGGTAATATTGATACTGATAGCCTTGGAGTATCCAGCCAGGATCTTGTATTTTCTGTTGTGCCTTGGGGTTAATGTATTCCTCGCAGTTTGGATGATGCAATCCGATGAAATTTGAATGACACCTGTAGTGTTGACGGTGACTTCTTCCCTGTTTCCACTACAAGTGATTGCTATGCGGGTTGGCTTACTGACTACAAATAGCCAGGTGTTTTCCATGTACAATTGTTTCCAAATAATGGACTGGATGCGATGTCTTCGTAGGAGACATTGACTGGTTTCTACTCGGTGATATATATCGTCAATGATGCAGTTTGGGTTGTTTTCAATTCCTTTAACTACCGTTGGACTGCAAACATAGGTAGTGGGAGAAATTTGTAGCTCTTCTTTGAATTCTTCATCTGTTTCGTGGAAGTACATTTGTAGGTTGTAATCCACAGCGAAGATTCCTTTCGGCACATCGATCATCCAGTAGGATCCATTGCTGATTTGGAGAGGAATTGGTGTCACTTTAATTAAGGAGTATTCCGTTTTTTCCACTATGATGAAATACCCTTGGACGTTGATGTAGATGTCGTCATGCCCAATGTCAACCTTTAGAATTGGCGTTGGTAATATCTCCAAATTTGGTGAAAGTTTACTGGTTGCATTAGCGAGGATCTGTTTAATTTGAGCAGGTGTTATTAGCTCGTACAGATTACCTTGCTGGAAGTGAACGTTTAAGATGTGAATATGGTAGTTGCACAGTTCACTAATTACATTTGTGGCGACTTGGTACACACTGATGATGTGAATATTTAGTCGGTTGGAGTCGGTTGCTTTATACCATTTGTCCATGTTGTTAATGGCCCGGATTCCTTGGTTTAATTTTTCTTGGAAATGTTCCAGCTTCTTGTCGATTCGTTCTTCGGTTTCATTAAACCTGGAAAGTGCTGATAGCAAGAATTTGGATTGTTGACTGTCCATTTTTATTAGTTCCTGTTGATTCTTGTCTAGCCTGTCTATATCTTGATAGACTTCATCGTTGACTCCAAAAATTGATGTTAATACTGTGCCAAGGACTCCTCTTTTTTCTCGTCTTGTTATTATTTCTTCCATACCATCTCTAATCCATTCCATATGCTTTTTCTGTTCCAGAAGATGATGCACCAGTGTCTTGCATAATGTGTCTTCGGACAGTTCTTTTGCAGAGTCGCAGAGATTGTCGAATTTGTCTACCATGTCTGTGACTGTTTCGAAGTCTTCTTCGATCTTCCCCCTCTCGAACTGGATTTCGATCCGGAATGTTCCTCTCTCAATCTTCCCGTGTCCAATGTGTTCTACATAGTACCCGCTGTCTGGTTTTTGGATATTAAATTCTGCTTTACTTAATGTATTGGTGGTAAGAAGGGTAAAGATGAGTAACAGCAGTTTCCATTTGGACGCGACAGATTTCCTTGGTGCTGGGGATGATCGTGTCTGGATAATGTTAGTTGAAATTTTATCTTCTGCCTCTGGTTCCTGCGATTCCTCGGTAGTTGCTGGTAATGGAATGATGCTGCCTATGGATCGTTTTAGCTGATGTCCTCCTGATTTCTGGAGCGTCACTACTCGTACTGATCCATCGGCTGCTGGATGAGTTGCAGTGACTCTTGCTAAAGGCCACTTACTAGGATTGATACTATCTTCTTTGATTAACACTAAATCTCCAACTTTAGTGTTCTCCAATGGTTTCTTCCATTTGTTTCGTTGCTGTAGTCCATGAAGGTAGTCCGAGCTCCATGATTTCCAAAAATCTTGCTTGATCTTTTGGATTATCCTCCAACGATTCGATAGATTTGAAGATATTGGAGTGTTGATTGGGTCTGGTGGCGATATGATTTCCCTCCCTATTAGGAAATGGCCTGGCGTCAGAGCAGTTGTGTCCTCAATATTGTTGCCTTGTGGACATAGAGGACGTGAGTTTAGGCAGGCCTCAATTTGGCAGAGAAGAGTTGTTAACTCTTCAAAGGTAAGAGTAGCGTGGCCAATAGTTCTCTTCAGATGATGCTTCATTGATTTTACCCCTGCTTCCCATATCCCTCCGAAGTGAGGGGCTATTGGAGGGATGAAGTGCCATTGGGTACCACCGGTTGCTAAGGTTTCTTGGACAACTGGGCCTTCAATTGTTTGGCGGGTCTCCTTGTCCAACACTTTTCTTGCGCCAACGAAGTTTGTTCCGTTGTCGCTGTATAGGTGTGCACAGCGTCCTCTTCGGGCAGTAAACCTCCTGAAGACTGCTAGGAAGCTGTTGGTTGTCATGTCGCTGACGGCCTCTAGGTGGATTGCCTTGGTTGATAGACAGACAAAAACAGCAATGTACCCTTTGTGCGAAGAATGCCCTCTTCCCTTGGATGTTCGGATCTGTATTGGGCCGGCGTAGTCCACTCCGGAATGGAAGAATGGAGGAGTTGAATTCACTCTGGTTGATGGAAGATTTCCCATCAGTTGCTGTGCTGCCTCTGCTTTGTATCGTAGACATCGGAAACACTTCTGGATGCTGGAGCTGACTGCTTTCTTCGCGTTGATGATCCAATATTTTCTTCGGATATATGAGAGAGTGAGTTGGGTGCCACCGTGCAGCGTGCGTAGATGCGCCTCTTGGATTATTAGTTTGGAAATATGACTGGAGTACGGGAGTATGATTGGGTGTTTTTCATTGAAGGACAAGGTGGAATTTTCTAATCTTCCTCCAACACGGATTATTCCATGCTGATCGATGAAGGGATTGAGGTTGGCAAGCTTGTTACTGGAACTCACATATTTGTTCTGCCGGAGTTGAGATCCTGTTGCCCTCAAAATAGGATCACTTCCTTGGATGACCTTAACGAGTAGGAGGATGGTGTCGTCCATTTCCTTCACTGATAGGCATCCTGATTGGGTGGGAAGTCGCTTGCACTTGTTGATGAATCTTCGGCAATGTGACATGACTCGTACCATTCTTGTTAGAGAAGAAAAACGATGAACGACTTCGTTCTCGTCTTGATGAATGGTAGTTTGATGCACAGTGTAACTTCTTGCTTCTTCCTCGGTGGTTGCGGTGTCTGGTTGACACGGCCATGAACTCTTGTTAACTAGCCAGCTCGGTCCGTCCCACCATAGGAGATGATTCTTTAGTTTTTCTGGACTAGTGCCTCGGGAGATGACGTCTGCAGGATTCTCTTCGGATTTGACGTGGTTCCAATGTTGAGCCGGAATTAGATTGTTGATTTCGGCTACTCGATTCGCGACGAACGTCTTCCATCGTACCGGGTCTCCTTTTATCCATCCTAATGTAACCATGGAGTCGGTCCAGGCGAAGATAGACACCTTAGGAAGGTCTAATGCTGCAATTACCCTTTGAAGTAGATTGGAAAGGAGTACTGCTGCGCAGAGTTCCAGTCTTGGTAATGTCGTCTTGGCTCGGGCTGGTGCCACCTTGGATTTGGCTATTAATAAGGATACCTTGACTTGGCCGGATGATGTGGTGACTCTGGTATAAATCGCGGCCCCGAAAGCTCTTTCGGAGGCGTCACAGAATCCATGCAGCTCTACTAGAGATTCCCTTTTGATAAACAACCACCTTGGTAAGGTAATTTCTTCCACTGCCTTGAGTTGAGACCTGAGCGTCTCCCATTTGCCTTGGATATTTTCAGACACTGGGTCATCCCATTTGATATTTTCGAGCCATAGTTCTTGGATGAGTAGCTTGGCAGTGATGATGACGGGTGCTAACCATCCCAATGGGTCGAAAATTTTGGCAACTTCGGATAGTATGGTGCGTTTGGTGGATTCCTGTTGCTTAACGTCTACCTTAAAACAGAAAACATCTTCATATGGAGACCAGTGAATGCCCAAGGACTTTTTTACGCCGTCTTCACTTATTTCGAGGTATGTTTGTTCCTTTAACTCTTCTGGGAGTTCTTGAATGATGGCTGACTCGTTACTGCACCATTTATGTAGAGTAAAGCCTCCACGCTTTAGTAAGGAAATGAGCTGACCTTGTTGTTGGATCGCTTCTTCCACAGTGTCGGCCCCAGAAAGCACGTCGTCCACGTAGAAATCTTTCTTCACTGCTTCTGAAGCTAATGGAAATGAGACCTTTTCGTCCTCTGCGAGTTGATGCAAGGTTCGAATGGCAAGATAGGGAGCTGATGCGGTTCCATAAGTGACGGTGCACAGCTTATATTCCCTGATTGGCTGTGATTTGTCGAATCTCCATAGGACTCTTTGGTACTCCTGGTCTTGGTTGTTCATTCTGATTTGTCGGTACATTTTTTCAATGTCTGCAGAAAAAACAATCCTGTGTGTTCTCCATCGAAGTAGAATGTCGACCAGTTCTTGCTGAAGTTTAGGTCCAGCGTACATCATCTCATTTAAGGATTTTCCGTGAGAGGCCTTGCTAGAGGCATCGAAAACGACACGAAGCCTGGTTGATGAACTTGCTTCTCGGATGACGCCATGGTGGGGAATGTAATACTTGCCGTTATTCTCATCTTCCTTTGCCACCTTTTCCATATGTCCTAAATCCAAGTATTCTTGCATGAATTTCTTGTATTGGACTGCTAGATCTTGATCTTGTCCTAATTTCTTCTCCAGATGTATGAATCGTGCCAATGCTGAGGGTTTGGACCTTCCCATGTGTACTGGAGTTTGTTTGAATGGAATCCTTACTACGTATCTTCCATCTACGTCTCGCTGGACTGTGTCTGTGAATTTATTTTCACATACCTGATCATCTGGGGAAAGTTTCCTTTGAGGAGAAGCCTCTTCAATGTTCCAGAATTTCTGCAACTGCTCATCCTCTTCAATTTTGGCAACCATGGTGTTGACCTTAAGGCTGGTGGGAGCTCGTCTTCCCATGGTTCCTGATAAGATCCATCCCAATTCGGTATTCTGTCCTAGGATGCCATCTTTGGATTTCTTGATTCCTTCGAGAATTATTTGGGAATATTCTTCAGCGCCTAGAAGTATATCTATGGGGCCAGGTCGGTTGAAGGTTGGATCGGCGATGAAGACATGTTTCCAGGCATCCATTTTTATGTTCGGAATGGGTGATGAAGGCATGGTTTTTGTAAGTTTGGGAAGTACCAGTAAAGTAACAGGTAAGGAAAATTTACTTGGAAATCTTGGCGTAATCAAACCGGTGATTTTCCATTTTGCGACTTTTGTTTCGCTGTTCCCAATTCCGGAGATTTCTGCTCGAACCTTGGTCCTGGGTAACGCTAATAATTCGGCTGCGGCTTCGGTGATGAAGGAACCTTGAGACCCTGGATCTATCAAGACCCTCAAGAGATGAGTCATCCCGGATGCTGCCTTAACTTGAACCGTTGCTGTGGCCAGTAGCACTTGGCTCTTCTTTGCGCCTAGGTTGGCGGCAATGATTGTGGGTTTTGGCTTCTTCTCTGGAGCGTTGGAGGTCTGCATGGCTGCTGCGTGAGAAAACGTCTTCATCTTCGGAGCAGGTATCGGCTTTGATGGCGGCTGTGCCTTGTGAAGCAGAGTATGGTGTGGAAAGCGGCAGATTTTGCAGTTATAATACGAACGACATTGTATATTAGAATCGTGTCGCAAACATCGAAAGCACAATCGGTAGGTTCTTACCACTTCTTGCTTTTCGTGGGTGGAGAGCCTCTAGAATTGACCACAGTTATCGATGTAATGGTCCCCATTGCACATCTTGCAGTTGAGATATCCGGCAGCGTAATTTTTCTGTGGCTTGTCCTGAGTTGGTTTTCGAGCTCCATCAATGGATTCCAAGGATTGGAACCGCATTTGTAAGAAGGCCATTAGAGTTTGGTGATCCTGAACTTCATTTGGGCACTGAAGCGATTGCTCATATAATTTGTTAGTTTCAGGATCCCATTTTCGAGTAATAACTCGGTTAATCCACGGACCCCAGCTGTCGGTGGAAATGCCCAAATTTTTGATTGCTTCCACACATTCCTTAGTGGAGTCATGCAATCTTTTCAACCCTTGGGCTGATTCCTTGGAGAGGACCGGCTGATCGAAGATGGTGTCTAGCAATTTGGTTAGAATAAGGCGATTATTTTGATACCTTTGTTGCAGCAAATTCCAAGCGGTGTTGTAGTTGGCTTGAGTCACTGCGAGATGCTGGATTAGTCGGCTGGGCTCTCCCTTGACATGCGTTTTTAAATACTGCATTTTGATGACATCATCCATGTTTTGGTTGTCATCTACTAATTTGGTGAATAGGTCCTTAAAAGTGGCCCATTCCTCATAATTTCCCTCGTATATGGGGATTTTAACTTGAGGAAGCGAGATGGCTGATGCTTGCTCGTTCCTTGTTGGTGCTTGTAACAAATTAATTAAATTTCGGTACCTGTCTTTCAACGTAGTAAATTCAGGACTGAAGTGCGTCTGGTTTGAATCCATCTCGTTAGACATGACTTCTTCGTCCATCTCGATCACCCGGTCCCATTCTTCCTTTAATTCCCTCTTTGTGATGGCGGGCCTTCCGAGTGCTTGTTCCAGTTCGGCGTCGTCCAAAGATTGCTTAAAATTCTGCATCCGAATCTGCAGTTTTCGGATACGAACCTTTTGCTCGGGATTTACAACTGTTTCCTCTCGCCTCCTAATTTCAGAGGGGTCGGGATTTTCAGTTGCCTTTAAACAGCTCTGCAAATAACTTTTTGCTTCGCAGTAGATGGCTTTAATTTGTTCGTAATACCCTGTGGTAAAATAATTATGTGTAGGAATACTTAGCTGCACCATTTTGGCGTGATTTTTGGTCACGGCGTTCCAAGTTTCGTCCAGCGTCTTGTTTCGGCTGGCGATGTAAGCTTCTGTTTTTCGGCTGGCAGGGTCCTTTTTGCTGTTGGAAAATACCTGCGTGATCTTCTGGCCGAGTTCTTCTTGGGCGACAGCTAGCTGATTGAATTCCTCCATATTGTTTGCCATTTTCGGGGAACCGGGTGGGTTGGTAGATGTTGTTTTCTTCTCGGGATGTACCTCTTCTTAGTTGTAGACAGATCCGGCTCGAAGGACCATGAACAGATTCGCCTGGAGGCTGTGGAAATCAGGCGTCCGTTACGTTATTTTGCTGGTTCCATCCCTTATGTTAAGCGCAGAACTGAGACAGCAGTTTCCGCTTTAAGACAGCTTAGTCATGCCACTTAACGGGATGATAATTCGTCACTGTGTGAGATGCAGCCTCACATCCCTTAATTATTTATAGGCTTGGACCCACAGCGACGCAGTAAGTGAATCTAACAAGTAAATGCAGACTGGTTTATTACAAAAATAATTGTTCTATATATACAAACAAATTTGCTTAGATCATAGTAATATACAAAGTTCATTTCTAATAACAGGTGCAATGTATTATATTCAGTAGGTTAATTTACTAGTATTGCAAAACAATACTCAGCGGTTTTGCTTCCGTGATATGATATGGACTCCATGAACTCGAGCGTCTTTTATGCTGAGCTGCGATTGTAGGCATTTAAACCTTGTCACGGCCTTGCGTAATTGTGTACGCGAAGCCGTGTAAAAATGCTGAGCGGCGACTGCGAGGTGTTTAAACTTGACTGTGAGTAGGTCGCTGCGCTTGCATAATGCAATATTGCGTTTTTGGTGGCTTTTAACTTTTAGAATGTTTCGTACAATTTAAATGAATAATTATAAATTTATATCTGGTTAATCTGTTAAAGACAAGATTAAACAGCCGT
>OW679194.1:225138883-225338604 GCA_940337035.1 Agriotes lineatus | reverse complement strand
GGCAATTTAAAACTGAGTAGTTAACATTGCACAATAAACCACAAATTTCTATATGTGTGTCAAACAAATTTGGACCAATGGATAAACTTTATATTATTTATACGAAGACCTAATTTCTTATTTATGCAGATGCCTACTCCACCACTGTTGCAGGTGCTACAGTAAAAACTAGATAGCGAATAATTTGTAATTTCGGAATTTAGAACTGTATCTACTAATACATCAATCTCAGTTCAACACATGAATACTAAGGAAAGGGTATAGCATTATATCAATAATTGTATCGATAGTTAGTTTGAATAGTTTAGAACATTAAATTAGGATTAGAATGGTGGTAATAAAAATTGCTTAAACAGGTCTTTGTGGACCATCTCCAGTCGGAAATTGTTTCCGTAAACGTCCACTTTGAAGGAAAAATACAGCTCGGGATGTATGAATGTAATAGGGCTGCATTTCACATATGAGAAAGTTCGTTGGATGAAGTTCGTAAGTTCTTCGACATCTGTGTAGGATTTTAACCTATAGACATGCAGGGAAATAACCTTTGGAACTCGAAATTTTTGCAGAATTCAGAACACGCCCTGGTTCTCACAACTACTTATTTACTTTTTGGAAATTTGCGAATGACGACTGCCCAGTGCCCACTTCCCAGTTGATTCTAAGTCAGATTAAGACGATCTTTTAACGTTGAAGTTGTAGTGAAGCCATAAATCGCAATAACTCGTTGTCAACAGTTAGCGTAAGAATTCCAAAGAAAGGAAACTCGCCCATAAAATTAAACAGTGCGTGCAATAAAAATTCTTGAAGTGCGAGCAGTTAGCTTAAGTGCCATTTGAAAACTTTCGAGCTAAAGGGGTAAAAACGACTAATGTCAAAAAGTGATTTGTACGACGGAATACAAAAGAGAGAAACTCTGTAAACGTCCACGAGTTCCTGCAAACAAAAGCGAAAAGGAATGCTCAAATCTGACGAACACTTTCCTAAATAAGAAGCGAAAGTGGACGAACAATACGGCAGTAAAACTGCAGCTTCAAAAATCGAAAGTGAATGTCCAGTGGGTGCATCATAAAACTCCAACCCTTGTGCGCGCTAGTGAAAGTGTGTCGACCCTTTTGCCCAATAGATACAATACCATTGTTGTCACTAGAATAGAAAATCCTTTTTGTATATTGTGTAAATTATGTAACATGGGTATATAAACCAGAGCGATGGGGTTGAACAGAGCATTGCGTACTAGGTCTTAGCCCAACAACCACTCTGGTCGTCTGGCACATGTTGGGTCAGATTCCCACATGTTTAATATTAATCTCATACATACTGAAGCATTCATTTTGGGATGTTTCAGGAGCTAAGTGTCAGATCCACAAACGTTCACATGTATGCTGATTAAAAAGACCTATTCGATCCACACTTGTAATAGCATAGTAGCAAATCCGTAACCAGTTAATTTATGTCTGTAATCCGTTGCGTGAATAAAGAATATTAAAAGTGGTGGAGTTATTCGTGTGTGTAATTTCTAACAAACACCTTAACGCATCCACTTTATTGGTGACCCCGGACTAAGAACATCGTAAAATAAACAAATCAGTCCTCAGTGTTATGTACCTCGAATTCATCCTAGATTGGTGATTCTCGACTACGAACTACGCAAAAACAGCATAAATTAGACGATTAAAAACTCGCGTTCGCGACCGGGTAATCGGTAAACAGTGAATTAAAATTAAGTGAAGTCCGCTACGACATTTCACGATGGAAACAGAAGGCAACATATCTGTCAGTACCAACAGCGAATCAACAACCAGTTCAGTCGACAGGACTAACATCAGAGTACCTCCATTTTGGCCAACAAAACCTGCACTGTGGTTCGTACAACTCGAAGGACAGTTTGCCCTCAACAACATTACGCGAGATACCACCAAATATTATTACGTAAGTGCTAATCTAGACAATAAATACGCGCAAGAAGTCGAAGACATTCTCACCAACCCGCCACGTCAAGACATGTACGAGACGCTCAAACAGGCTCTAATTAAGCGCCTATCCACTTCTCGCGAGCAGAAGATAAAACAACTTCTAGAGCACGAGGAAATAGGCGATCGCACACCGTCCCAATTTTTGAGGCATCTCACGAATTTAGCAGACGGCGAGGTACCAGAGAACTTCATACGCACATTATGGATCGGGCGACTTCCAGATAGCATGCAAGCTATCCTGATGACGCAATCAAGCAGCAACCTCCAAGCCGTGTCCACTTTGGCAGACAAAATTGCCGAAATCACCCCCAGGACGTTCCAGGTGGCATCCACTGCTTCTCGCGGCGACGACGAAAAAATCAATCAACTGTGCAAGCAAATTGCTGAATTATCCCAGCAAGTAGCACGGATGAGCCGGGAAAAACAGCCGCGAAGCAACAGCACACAACGGTACCGTTCCAGGTCGCAATCTTCGTCGCGAATCTGTTGGTACCACCGCCGATTTAAAGACAATGCAACGAAATGCACTCAGCCGTGCCACTACCAAAAAAACGATCAGGGGAGTTCGTAAACGCGGCACATGACTCCTTGTCTAATAATCGCCGCCTATTTCTAACGGATATGTCAACTAAATGGCTTTTTCTTATTGACACAGGGGCGGATTTGTGTGTATTGCCGAGAACATTTATAAAAGGACCGCGTGCGCGTACCGAGTACGAACTTAGCGCGGTAAACAACTCGGTAATTAGTACATATGGACATATAGTGTTAAATTTAGATTTTAAGCTGAGGCGAACATTTTCGTGGAAATTTGTCGTCGCAGACATCGACAAGCCGATAATTGGCGCAGACTTTCTCAGCCACTTCGGTTTACTTGTTGATATTAGAAACAAGCGCCTAATAGACAATGTAACCCAGCTGAAAGCAATCGGTGTAGTGCGGGAGTGTGTATCGCCACAAATAAAAACAATTTCCGGCGACTCGGCTTTCCATAAGCTTCTAGCGAAGTTCCCGGACATCGCGCGTCCGTCAGTTCTGCCTAAGAAAATAAAACATGCCACTACACATCGAATAATTACGTCAGCTGGACCTCCTGTCACGTGCAGGCCTAGAAGACTCCCACCGGATAGGTTACATGCAGCTAAGAAAGAGTTCCAGTTTATGCTCGATCAAGGAATAGCTCGCCCATCCAAAAGTAATTGGTCTGCAGCCCTTCATCTAGCGCCCAAGAAAGACAATGGATGGCGTCCTTGCGGAGATTATAGAGCGCTAAACGCGAGAACTCTGGCTGATTGCTATCCTGTGCCACACATCGAGGATTTCGCGCACAATCTTTTTGGTTGCAAGATCTTCTCAACAATCGATCTGGTAAGAGCCTTCAACCAAATCCCAGTCCACAGCGACGATATCTGCAAGACAGCAATTACAACTCCATTCGGAATGTACGAATTTCCATTTATGAGTTTTGGTTTAAAGAATGCTGCCCAGACGTTCCAGCGTTTTATAGATGAGGTTACCAGAGGACTCGACTTTTGCTACGCATTCATTGACGACCTACTGGTAGCTTCCACATCAGAGGAACAGCACCTGGAGCACCTCAGCCAACTCTTCAGCAGGCTCAGCGAGTATGGAGTACTGATCAACTCGGCAAAATGCAACCTTGGCAAGCCCAGCGTCAACTTCCTTGGGTACTCCATTTCACAAGAAGGAATTAAACCCCCAGAAGACCGCATCGAGGCTATAAAGCAAGTGCCCAAGCCCAAGACAATTAAAGAGCTGCGCCGTTTCTTAGGAATGCTGAACTTCTACAGAAGGTTCCTTCCTAACGCAGCAGAAGTCTTGGCTCCGATGAATAAACACCTGCAAGGACCCAAAGTAAAGCCAAAAACGGAAATCCAATGGAACCCAGAGTCGGAAGAAGCTTTCTCACGCTCCAAAACAATACTAGCAAACGCTACCCTCCTGGCACATCCAGCACCTGCAGCTCCAACATCAGTAATGGTTGATGCATCTGATGTCGCCATGGGAGCTGTGCTACAACAGCATGTGGACGGAGCATGGCAGCCCTTAGCGTTTTTCTCCAAAAAGCTAAACGCTGCCCAGAAGAAATACAGCGCCTACGATCGGGAGCTACTGGCAGCTTATTCGGCTGTGAAGCGCTTCCGCTACTTTGTAGAAGGCCGAACGTTCACGCTCTACACCGACCACAAGCCATTAATATACGCGTTTCAACAAAAGCCAGAACGCGCCTCGCCCAGACAATTCCGTCACCTGGACTTTATTGGACAGTTCACGACGGATATTCGTCATGTCTCTGGAAGCGACAACATTCCCGCGGATACATTATCACGTGTGTCTGTTGCAGGTTGTTCAGCAGCTTTTCCAGGCAGCCCAATTAACTACAAAGCGCTGGAAAAAGCGCAAGAATCGGATGCCGAGCTGAAGACATTCCTACACCCTGAGGCCGTGCTAGACTTGAAGAAGATCTACTTCCCAGATCAGGATGCGGACGTCTACTGCGATTCGACTACGGGGACACTACGCCCTTTTGTCACGAAGCAGTTCCGACGCCCGGTGTTCGACGCCCTCCACAACCTCTCTCACCCCGGAATTCGAGCCACGACGCAGCTCGTCTCCTCCAGGTTTGTATGGCCTTCCATACGCAAGGACTGCAGCCTTTGGAGCAAGACGTGCATCCCATGTCAGCGCTCGAAGATCACCAGGCACGTAGCAGCACCAGTGGGAAACTTCTCCACGCCCTCCTCCAGGTTTGAGCACGTGCATCTCGACCTTGTTGGGCCACTTCCTTCATCGCTAGGCAATACGTACTGCCTGACATGCATCGATCGCTACTCCCGATGGCCTGAGGCCATACCAATCCCTGACATCACGGCTGAAACGGTGGCCAGAGCCTTCTTCAGTAGCTGGATAGCTAGATTTGGAGTGCCTCTGCGGATCACAACGGACCGCGGCCGGCAGTTCACCTCCAATCTGTTCAAGGAATTAGCCAACCTTTTGGGATCGCAGCACATGCACACGACAGCATACCATCCGGC
The DNA here is from genome assembly GCA_940337035.1 of Agriotes lineatus. Classification (NCBI taxonomy): domain Eukaryota; kingdom Metazoa; phylum Arthropoda; class Insecta; order Coleoptera; family Elateridae; genus Agriotes; species Agriotes lineatus. The sequence continues at coordinate 225,333,575 of OW679194.1, read as the reverse complement.
AGCTAACGGCATGATAGAAAGATTTCACCGCCAGCTAAAAGCCGCAATTGAGTGCCACACAGACACCAAATGGACAGAGCACCTGCCAGCAGTTCTCTTGGGCATTCGCACAGCCATCAAGGAAGACCTCAACGCTACCTCAGCCGAGATGGTCTACGGCGAAAACATTCGACTACCAGGGGAATTTTTTACTGCTACGAAAGACGTACATGCAGCCGATTTCGTAAACCAGCTCAGAGAGCATTTTGACAAGGTACGCCCGACTGCAGCTCAGCATCATGGCCAGCGCAAAGCATTCGTCTTCAAGGATCTCGCGACTTCCACACATGTGTTCGTCAGAAACGATGCGACGCGCAAGCCCCTGCAAGCTGTTTACAATGGACCATTCCGTGTGATTTCCAGAGCAGCAAAAACCTTCAGCGTCGAAATCCGCGGCAAGCCAGTGACGACCACGATAGATAGGCTCAAACCCGCCTATCTTGCAGCTGAGCCAGAGCAGGAGCAAGCTGCAAGCAGCACCGCGGCGCACAAAGACGCCGATACAAACAAGCAGACGACAACCACCAGAAGTGGACGGCGAGTACATTTCCCGGATTACTTCCGGGCAGCATAATCTCGTGGCTTAACCACTGGTAAGGGGGTCATGTAGTGAAGCCATAAATCGCAATAACTCGTTGTCAACAGTTAGCGTAAGAATTCCAAAGAAAGGAAACTCGCCCATAAAATTAAACAGTGCGTGCAATAAAAATTCTTGAAGTGCGAGCAGTTAGCTTAAGTGCCATTTGAAAACTTTCGAGCTAAAGGGGTAAAAACGACTAATGTCAAAAAGTGATTTGTACGACGGAATACAAAAGAGAGAAACTCTGTAAACGTCCACGAGTTCCTGCAAACAAAAGCGAAAAGGAATGCTCAAATCTGACGAACACTTTCCTAAATAAGAAGCGAAAGTGGACGAACAATACGGCAGTAAAACTGCAGCTTCAAAAATCGAAAGTGAATGTCCAGTGGGTGCATCATAAAACTCCAACCCTTGTGCGCGCTAGTGAAAGTGTGTCGACCCTTTTGCCCAATAGATACAATACCATTGTTGTCACTAGAATAGAAAATCCTTTTTGTATATTGTGTAAATTATGTAACATGGGTATATAAACCAGAGCGATGGGGTTGAACAGAGCATTGCGTACTAGGTCTTAGCCCAACAACCACTCTGGTCGTCTGGCACATGTTGGGTCAGATTCCCACATGTTTAATATTAATCTCATACATACTGAAGCATTCATTTTGGGATGTTTCAGGAGCTAAGTGTCAGATCCACAAACGTTCACATGTATGCTGATTAAAAAGACCTATTCGATCCACACTTGTAATAGCATAGTAGCAAATCCGTAACCAGTTAATTTATGTCTGTAATCCGTTGCGTGAATAAAGAATATTAAAAGTGGTGGAGTTATTCGTGTGTGTAATTTCTAACAAACACCTTAACGCATCCACTTTAAAGTCATGACCAAACAAGACCTTTATGTGTGGACGTTTAATCACGAGGCAAAGCGGGTAAGTTTTCAACATTGTCATCGATTATTTAACATGTTTTTACTCTTGGTTGCCTAGCCGACGTCTTTTGAACGTCATGTTATAGCCCAATTTTTACCCATATGTTAACGCTGTATGTCTAATGTCTAATGTCTAATGTACACTTATAATCAACAACATAAAAACATAAGCAAATAAAGCGAAACTTTCGCGTTTTATAGTAAAGTTATTTTAGCATAATATAGAAAATTCTGACAAGAAGCTTACGACGGAGAGAGAAAGAGAGAGAGAAAATGTAAAATTTATTAAAAGCTGGGAAATTTTTTAGTGAATATTTAGTTAAAGCTTTTTTTTTGCGAGAATTTTGCGGGAGGCATGTATAAGTGTCATCTGTAAGGATTGTCCTTGATAGCGGTATCGGAGGGAGGCAGAATACCCCTAATTTGCAAACAAGTAGTAAACACTATTATTATTTGGTTAACTCGGTAACTTTTGGAATTGTTTGCCTGTTAGCCTAAAAATCATGCTGTAAGATCGATTGTCCGATAATAAAAGGGTTGCAGATCATCTCAAACGTGTTGTGAACACGACGAAATTTTTATTATTTAGTTAAACTTCAATTTTTAATATGGTATTACGGCAACTATTTTAATTGTACATTTCCATTTGCAGAACAAAATATTGGTATTGACTCCTTTGCAGAACGACCTAAACATTCCTCACGCGCACCTTGATTTCGTTTCCTTTGCTGCATTATTATTATTATTATAAATATGAATATTTCAAACCTGCACAATGATTTGATAAATTTTTGAAGCCTTCTTAATAACAAGAAGTCGCATTATTCTTCCCTGGAATTGATATTTTAGTATTTATTGCAATAGTGAACACGACTTCCATGAATCATGTTTTTTTATAGCCAAATAATTTTTATGATTTTTATTTAATAATTATGGTTTTACCAACATAAGATAGGTAGCGGGTAGGTACTTTCTTACGATCCTGGTAAGAACAGACTTACTTCAGGGACTTAGCGACCCTGCCTACGCGAGCTCATGATTCCACACATGTCCTATAATCCATGAGGAATCATGTCCCATCACTAATCCCATCCACTCCTAATTTATCCTTCCCATATTCCTAACTAAAACGGATAGATCGGATTCGAAAGTCCCGTAAGACAACCAATCTAGTGGAAGAAAACCATGAATAAAAATCACCTGGTCCTCCAGGCTGGGGGTTGGGGCGAAGGGTTTGCAACCCATTACCCGTAAAAAAAGGCTACTGCAAAAACAAACAGACTACAGCCTCGGAACCAGGACGGATGCAATCATAAACGAATTAAGCAAAGAAACAGGACAATGAATATAGCCACGTGAAACGTACAAGGAATAAATACTAAACAAGCCGAAGTAATAGAAGAAATTAAGAAAATGGACATGGACATTACGGTACTTACGGAAACAAAAAAGAAGGGATATGGTATAGAAGAAATTGAAGACTACTTACATCTGTATAGTGGAGTACCGAAGGAAGAAAGGGCTAAACGGGGAGTCTCCTTCCTAATAAAACGAAAATACAAAAAAAATGTGACACATTTTGAAGCAATAAACGAAAGGATTATAAAAATTAATGTAAACATCTTGGGAAGACGACTAACCCTCTTTGGCATATACGCCCCAAATGAGGACGAAACAGACTACACAAAAGACACATTTTTCGATGAGCTCCAATGCGCCCTAGATTCTGTGGGAGAAAATAGAGAAATCATTCTTCTGGGCGATTTCAACGCCCGAGTGGGGAGTAGAAAAAATGACAAGGTGATAGGACAGTATGGTGAAGAGCGCGTTAATAATAACGGGGATAGACTAGCAGACTTCTGTGCACAAAATAAATTAAAGATAGAAAACGGCTTCTTTAACCATAAAAACATTCATAAATATACGTGGATTCAACACACAAGACAATTAAAATCCATAATTGACTATATTATAACAGGGCAAACTAAGTCAATGAAAATCAATGATGTAAGAGTCTACAGGGGATCCGAATGCGGTTCGGACCACTATCTACTAAAAGGAACCATCTACTTCCCATACACTCGAACAAAAAAACAGGAAACACCAATCAGACACGAAGAACAGTTAACTAATATTGATCAAGAAAAATATAATATCGTAAGTCTAAAAGAAGAAAGTGTAAAAGGTCTCTTTCAAAAAAGACTGGATCAAAAACTCACAGCACGTAAATTCCGCGATGTAGAAGAAATGTACGAACATATTCGACAAGCTTTACACCGAACCGCGTATGAACCATTAGGCACAATGGAAAGTAAAAAACCAAGTAGCAAAAAGATTTGGTGGAATGATGAAATTGAATGCGAAGTCCACAATAAAAAGCAAGCATATCTTAAATGGCTTAACACTAAATTGAATACCGATAAACAGTTGTATATCGAGAAAAGAAACAATGTGAGGAAATTAGTAACACGAGAAAAGAAAAGAGTATGGGAGGAAAAATTTCGCGATATAAACACACATATAGGAGGGCGAAGATGTACAGAGGCATGGAAATTCATCGAGAAAGTAAGATCAGACAAGAAACAAATACCTTTAGAAAAAATACCAACAAAGGCCTGGGCAGAATATTACAAAGAGTTATTAACAGAAAATCGAACAACATTTATAGAAGAACATATGAATGTTACTACCAGTGGAGAATCTATTAACATATCAGTAGAAACTGTTGAAAAGGCTATTAAAAAAAATGAAAAATGGAAAGGCTAGCGGACCAGGGGGAATAGTAGCAGAAATAATAAAAAACGGTACACGAAAACTTACGGAAATGATAACTCAACTATTTAACAGATGTATTGAGGAAAACGTAACACCTGAAGAATGGAAATTAGGTTATATGTCGTCTATCCTTAAAAAAGGAGATCCGCGTAGATGCGAAAATTATAGGGGTATTACGGTGACTTCAACATTCAGCCGGCTATATGGCCGAGTATTACGAGACCTAATTGAAAGGGAATACACGACAATGGAAGCAGAAGAACAAAGCGGCTTTCGGGCAGGTCGATCTTGCATGGACAATTTATTTAGCTTAAAACAGCTCATAGAAAAGAAGGTCAGCACAGGTAGAGATTTGCATCTACTGTTCATAGATTTAAGTAAAGCCTATGATAACGTTCCAGTACAGAAATTATGGAAAGCACTTGAAAATACTAACATTAGCGCAAAAATAACAAAAGCCATTCAAGAACTCTATAAAAATGTAAAAATTAAGATAAAAGTTGGAGAATTAGTATCTGAACCATTTGGGATAAATAAAGGGCTAAAACAGGGATGCTGTCTATCGCCAACCCTATTTAAGATTTATATAGAATACTCCATAAGAAACTGGAAACGAAAGTGCCAGGGCATGGGAATTAACATTGGTGATAACAACATATACACACTTCAATTTGCAGACGACCAGGTGCTTATTTCACAAGACAAAGATGACCTGCAATATATGACCAGAAAAATAAAAGAGGAGTATGAAAAAGCAGGACTTTCAATGAATATAGAAAAAACAAAATACCTGTGTATCGGAGAAGAAGCGGGAGATCTAATTTTAGAAAACGGGGAAACAATAGCAGAATGTAATAAATATAAATACTTGGGAGTACAGATCCAGAAAGATGGGAAAGATGAAAAAGAAATTCGACAAAGAATAAGACAAGGTAGAAGAGCAATTCAGAGATTAAATGGAATATGGTGGAGTAAAGAAATTACGAAAAGAACCAAGTATAATATTTACAATACAGTAGTTAAAAGTATAGTACTGTACGGAGCAGAAGCATGGGCATGGACAGCAGCAGATAAGGGAAGAGTGGAAGCTGTAGAAATGGACGCGTTGAGAAGATCATGTCGAATATCAAGATTAGATAGAATTCCCAACACTGAAATAAAAAGAATAATCGGCTTGAAGGAAACAATAGTGGAAGAAGCAGAAAGACGACAACTTATCTGGTACGGTCACGTGAAAAGAATGGCAGAACATCGATTACCTAAATTAACTTTTGAATGGCTTCCACCAGAAAGGAGAAAACGAGGAAGGCCCAGAAAATCGTGGAGCGATAACATAAAAAAAGCCATCAGTGAAAGAAACCTGCAAGAAGAACAATGGCAGGACAAGAAAGAGTGGAGAAAGAGTCTGAAGGTCGGACAGCGTCGACAGACGTTATAAACCCGATGGATATATATACAGGGTGTCTCAAAAAGAATGGGACACCGATTAGTCAGAGATTCCTTAGGTTATAATAAATCTATTAAACCTAATATACCTTAGTACAAAGTCCCTCCAGTAAAAAGTTACAGGGCCTTGAAGTTCAATTTTTTATTTTTTATTTTTTTGTTAATTTCCGCAAATGTAGAGATATCAATTTAAATTTTGGTATACATGCTTACTATTATTTAATACACTAATACAAAAATTTACATCAACTAGACTTAACTGTAAGAGGCACTTTACCTATCTTTGAAAATTTTTTTAGCTTTAACTTCGTTATCTGTAACTTTTTTTGAAATTTTAGGTTATTATTTGAAAGAGAATTAAAATACACAAAAATAATGTACTCTTAGTTCATAAGCGTAAAAGCAACCGTTTGTCTTAAAATGCTCATCAAAGGTTTTTGGTTGTCATTAAGACGTGCAATTATCAAGTAGCCATGATCACAAAAACAATGGTCATCTATTAAAAAACAATTATAAATCAATTAATGACATTAGTGACATAAGAATTTGTTCTTTTATGTTTAAGAAAATGCCGTTACATAACGAATTCTCCAATGCTGCGAAGTTCGTTATGTGCAGCATTTTCGTAAGCACAAAAGACAAAAAACTGATAACACGAACGTCATTAATTGCTTTCTTGATGTTGTTTACTAGATTACAATCATTATCCATTGTTTTTGTGATCATGGCGGGTCTTGGACACAACGCCCACTGGTCACAACGTCCACCACCTAGTATGGCCGCCATGTTGGACACAACGTCCACCGCTATTTTTGGTCATAACGTCCACCCTGGTCACAACGTCCACCGCCACAACGCCCACTCTCGTCACAACGTCCACCTTCGCATTTGGTCATAACGTCCACCTTGGACACAACGTCCACCGCCATAACGCCCACTCTGGTCACAACGTCCACCGACGCCTCTTGAGAATAACAGTTTACGGCGTCGGTCGTAACGTCCACTCTGGACACAACGCCCACCGCCATATCGCCCACTCTGGTCACAACGTCCACTTTCAAATTTGGTCACAACGTCCACCTTGGACACAACGTCCACCGCCATATCGCCCACTCTGGTCACAACGTCCACTTTCAAATTTGGTCACAACGTCCACCTTGGACACAACGTCCACCGCCATAACGCCCACTCTGGTCACAACGTCCACCTTTGCATTTGGTCATAACGTCCACCTTGGACACAACGTCCACTTTTGTTTTACTGGTTATTTATTAATAAATTTTTAACTGCCTTCGTTAATGCTTTTTGAGTGTTCTTTAGAATTTAAAAAAAATTTGGTTTTAGGCTATTTTATGTATTTTTTAAACCAATGTATAGTTTCAACTATTTCCTCCCCATTCTTGACGATTTTGGTCCTATTTTCTGCTGGATTTTGTCTAGTGTATGTATTTCCAGCTCGTTTATCATATAAATCGGTATACGAAGAATAATGGTCCTGTCATAACACTAAATATAACGATTCGTTGGTTTACATGAATAACTGTTTTCTTATTGTATCGGAAAGTATTCAAACCTTCCCTGTCAAAAATATTTTTATTTTCAACGTTTTACTTAGAAATTTCCAAATTTTGGTTTTGTAACTATAAACGAGAAAGAGATACCGTCGCTAAAATAAAACGTGGTTGTCGGTGCTATCCTACTAAGTACAAATCCCCTATTTGCTTTTAGTGTTTTACCACATACTTTAGAATATTTTAATGCTTATAGTAATGTAGTTTCTTAATGTTACCTAGGGTCTCTAATGACATTAACAAATTAGGCAGCACTGTTAGTTAACTGGGCCAGATAGAGGACCTTCAGGGCCGATTTTAGATATTTGCGGACCCTAGCTGAGAGAATCAAACATGGGGTTTAGTGGTGGCATGATTTTAAATGACAGCGCGGTCTATTTCACTTTCACCAAACATATATGACACGTGAATTCCCGAAGCAAATAAAGATAAAAGCCAGCTGAAGAAAATACATATATTTTTCCACGATTGGGAGTAAAAATCAGTTTCTAGATTGGTTATAAAAATTGTGGCAGAATTTTCATTTTAAAGCATATATTCATTATAAAAAATATGTAAGATGTATGTTGTTACTTATAATACAATTCAAAGCCTACTAAATATTGCAGCATAATTCCAATTGACTGGAACGCTTTATGAAAATAATTGTTTCTACTATAGGTCGTGGACCAAATAATATATACAAGGCAGGAGTGAACGCCATTTTTCCCTCTGTGTATTTGTAGCCCGGGGGCTTCGCCCTTGGGCTTTAAACTTACACTTCGAACAAAATCATGCTTTACTCTTTTTTTCTGTATAATGTACTATGTAATTGTTTAAAAAAGTAATTTTAATAGGAACAGTACTAAAAAATCTAAATGGGCTTACACCGAAACTTCCTCGCGCGAATTAGATCAATTTACAAATTTTAAAAAATGTATCCCTCTGGGGTTTGAACCCGCCGCATCTGCATAGCGATCGTAACCGCACCTGCGTCGCAATCGACTGCATCGAAAATTCGAACTGCGCCATTGAGCCGAATTGAAATGAGTGCGACGCGCGCTTCTATTTAAGGGAACGGTCTTACTGTTGAAACGTTTTGACCCTTTTGTGACATTATCCTGTATCTGTTGAGTCCTATTTTCGACAAGTGTAAAGCCTGACCTATGTGAAAATTATTACTTCCTTCTATTTTAAAATAAACGCAAAAAAACAAAGTGATATTTTTTAAGGTGCTCACCTTGTATATGTTTGTCTGATATTTTCCCGGTTTTATTCCAGGTATATATATATATATATATATATAATGTGTATGCAAAATATCATCTTCCTCCGACACATAGTTTTTGAGTTATACCGCCAACACACAGACGAAATTGAGAAAACCTGTTTTTCGTCATCTAGAGACCCTGAAACCTGAAGAAATCTCGGAAGGTAATTTTTTCGTGATTACAATACTTCCTTCGTCTTTCAGACGATGGAAGTAAAAAGTAACAAAATGAAAATAAATTACAAGTAATAAACAATACCTAACTAATAAAGAAAATATCGTTTTTTGTCTAGAATTTAATTCAGTGAAATCGTTTAATATCTCGTCATAATTCAAAGACCGCATTGCTTCTGCTTCTATCTGAATTATAGATAACGTTAAAGCTCTGCCCAATACAGTTTGGTAGATATAATTTTTAAGTTTTAAAAGTGAGACATATTTTTCTAGAAGCATTACAAATCGACATAGTAAAATATACTCTTAAAACATTTCTACATTGGGAAGTTTAGAAATAATAATATTTTTTATTATAAATTTTACATCTCATAAGGCGAGTTTAAAGAATTCCTCGTAGGGCTGTCAATATTCTGAAAGGCCTGACGAAGACACTGGTGTGCATTTATGTCCAGTTGATAGAGTCGAAATTAAACAATTTGTACGTGTAATCACAACTTAAAATATTAATAAGTGTGCTACAGTAGCCAATAAAACAATATTGCATCATACACAATTACGTCTTAACTTTTTATATGTATAAATAACATAAATTGTCAGAATACAAATAAAACAATCATTTTTTTAATTTTTCAATATATTTTTTCCATCTTAAATGGTTATCTGTAATTATTACTAAATACTTTTATGTTCGTTATCGAATTTATTTGGACAGTTGAATTTTGAATTTTACCGCAAGTATATTCAGAAAATTAATTTTTGTATAAAATAAATGGTATACATTTAGTTTTTTCAATATTTAAAGTGAGTAAGTTATGCCATTTCACCAATTTCTTTATTAAAAAGTCATGGTATACACTGTCAAAGGATTTTATACTGTATAACTTGCGTAAATTCTTGAAATTAGATAGTGTAAACGTCTTTTTTAGCCAAACAGTGTAGATGAAACTACTTTGTGCGTTGTAAAAAATCAATAAGTCATTTTTTAATTAATTTTGCTACTATTTTAGCTAGAGATGGTAGCAAGAGTATTGGCCCATAATTTTCCACAACGTCCTTCCTATTATTTTGAATATTTGTACGGAATGTACAATGGCAGTTTTCAGTACATCTGGAAATATATCAGTGTTTAGGACTTGATTTAATACAAACTGCATTGGTTCGATAAAATACTGTTTTCTTCTTTTTATTGATTTTAAGTTTTCGTCAGTCAAGTTCTCTATTTCTGATGATGTGGTGTTCATTAAATTATCTATTTCTTCCTTAGTTACTAGGGATAAAAATAAGGTCGAATTACCTGGGGAAACATTTTTATTATTAATGTATTGATTGTTTAATTAATTTTTTACCCTAAGTAGGTACATCAGCCATATCTTTACCTACCTCACCATCCATTGAATTCATCAGCGATTTCCTTTTCATTCTGGAGTTGTGTACCATATTTTGATATATTTGTTTTATGGTAGATTTACAAACAAGCACGAACATTCATACTGTAGTTTGCAGTTTTCCAGAGGCCTTTAGGATCAGAAGTTTTACTTACTTGTTCAGTATAATAATTACACTTAGCTGTTTTTATTCAAGTTGGTAATATATTGTAGTAATTTTTATAAGTTTATAGAATTTCATAAAGTAGTGCACTACATTTCTACATTAAAAACCGTTGAGTAACGTGATATTTTTTACCATAGCAACCATTACAGCATAGCAACGGCGATTCGTTTTACGTTTGGCACTGTCAGTCTATATACATAATACTCGAAGTTATCAAGTTAGGTTTTGCGTAAGTTTTTGACACAGACTGACGCAAAACTTGACCTGCTAACCTCTAATTTGACAAAAACTTACAGTGATCACGCCTGATCACACTGGTCCGTTGAACATCCTTGTTTTTTATTGTGAGAATGAGACAGTTAACCGGCACACCAGTGCGATGGTGGGACATTGTCGAACACAGCCCTGTACTGCCAAACAAGGTCCTTAAATATAGCAAGCGTGGAAATATATGTCATCTCAGTAACCACCATTTTCCTGCCCACTAACAATGAATTTTTGGCAAAGCCGTCGCGATTAGAGTGAGAAACGTCACAGCTTATCATTTAAAAGATTAAGGTTAGATGGTTTGAGAGTACCAGGATGTGCATCTTTGAACTGCTCTAACCATTCAAGACCTAGTTTTCGTTTATTTGGTTTTCCCGCTGACTAAAAACGGAGAGAATTCTGGGTTCAAAATTCGAGGTTTAGATTTCCCGCCATTTGGCGATATTTTCGTAGCCACTGCATAGTGGAAATACATGGGATGACCTGTATTTCCAAGTTTGCTATATTTATGGACCTTGCTGCCAAACGCATAACATCTACTGGAACTGCTGATGTGCTTCAGTGAATAGAAAGTAGTTCTGCTGAGCTTGGTTATGTTTAGACATTTCGTGTCACTTTTATAATATAATATTTCACATTTTTTATCAAATGCGATAAAATATACGAAACACCTTAGAAAAGTGATTTTATTGCTCGTTGTTCGCTGATGCTCCTACTCAAACCAGCCATACTTGTTCAATAAAACATCACTGTTCTAAACTAGTTGAGTAAAGTAGTATTTTAAGTCAACGTCCTTGAGATTTTTAAAACCTTTTGCTTTAATTTGTGCATAACATATATTGCATTGATATTTCGTAATCCATTTTTTCGGTTTTTTTTAATTTGTTTTAACTGTTTCGTCTTTTAATAATCGATTTTTAGTTATTTAATAAACGATATATTTTTCAGTTGCTAAATAATGATTTGGTTCAGAACACAACTGACCACAACTAACTAGAGTAACATGTTCAATATACTTATCCAGTTATCCTTGTCAAAGATTTTAATAGTCCTATTTGCCTGTGTTACCTTCAATGCCTCCTCCTTTCCTAACAGAAACAGTTGATAGTGTAGCATAATGATCTGTGATATTCGTTATTAATATGATCTCATTGTGTAATATAAAAATTGTAAATAAATTACATAACCGCTAAAAAAGTTCTTTAATATTGATTCTTTAATCTATTGTGTATATCTATTTGTGTATAGTATTTCATTAAGAAGACTATTATTTATAGATCAACTATGTATTTACATTGACAGTGATTGGAGTTATAATCAACATCAGACATGCAGAGTGATCAAAGAAGAAGTATGTACATCTGTGCCGCTACATTCTTTATTGTTCTCAAACTAGCCAAAGCTAGTTCAAGAACAATAAAGACACATATAATACATAAATTAATATTTTACTTGTCCCGCCCTAAAACAAATAATCTACTAAATTCAGCGATATACCGAATGTGCAGCCTGAGCAACAGATTCGCCGGAAAACTGGATTTTTACATGCCTTCTGTTGAAAAGTTTAGCCGAATATATTTCACATTATTTTAATAGTTATTTACTATACAAGTGGGATAAGAGGATCATTAATATACGTGTGTATAAGTTACAAACGAGTGAGTAGTACGAGTTAAGCTATTAAAAAAGCCTCAAAAACGTTTAAAAAAGCGTTAACTTAAGCAAAAAAGCATAAACTCTTACACAAAAGCTTTATTATAGAAAACGTCATAAATGAAAAAAAGACTATTCATTCATTTAACTAATAACAGTAATTCTGAAGAACAAGCATGTAATGTGACACTAAAAATATCAAATGCAAACACAATTCATAGAAAAACTGTAAATGTAACACAAAAAATAAAATAGAAAACTTGGGCACTAAAAAATTAGTCTTTCAGAAAACTATTAGTTATTAAATATTGTTTTAAATGCTCCATTGTTAAATTTAGTCGCCTTTCACTTAAAATGTTCCTATATGTAAAAAAAACTTCTTTCTATGTCAACATTAGTTATTGAATCATATTTTAAATTTACTACAATAGTCGGATCAATCTCAGTCTTCTGCAATTTCGCCTGCCAAAATTGTGGAAATTTTATGGCCTTCTTTTTTGGAAAAAAAACCTTCTTACATTTAGAAAGAAATATTTGACCAATTCGCCCAGGTACTGCACAAACAGCATCTTTGAAATTATTAACAAAAACTTTTTTCGCAAGGTGCTTTGATCGGGAACGTGCATGTGAAAATATTTATCCAGGAACATTTTGAAGGAACTATTTTGTCATTTTTTCAGTGGTATGTTAGGTTTTACAAAGATCGAAATTAAACTGGGCTTGTGCCCTGAAGTAGATGCAAACGAAGTCACAATTGTCTGTTGTTTTGGCTAATTTTTATACTTCTTTAATTGTTTTTGTTTAATTTTACAGAGTTTGTAAACTCTTACCATCTTAATACAAGCTTTACAAAGTAATTAATTGTTTTTATATTTTCATTCATTATAGTCTCTGACACAAAGGATGATAGGCGTATAACTATCCTCAGATCTGTCGTATTGCTCTTGTTTGTATTTTGAATTAAAATCATACAAAACGAGGAGTGACCGAGTTTTCTGCGTGTGTGTTAATAATTAACCAAAATAATTCAAGGGGATACCCGAGTTTTTTAGGAATTCCAAGAAAACCACTGCACTGACTGCATTTTTAAGCCCGTCTAACTGCATGCAAGCAAAAAATGTGTTGGCAAACGAACCAGATTGAAATATTCGATTACGAAATGAATTAGACGGAAAATAAATGCAAACTGGCAACTTAAAAGTAAGTACAAATTAGCAATGGATCGAGACTTTATAATCACCCGGTACTTCAATTTCCTGCAATTCCTAAACATTTTCAGAAATCCTTTTCCTGCTTTTAATATTCAGACCTAGAAAACTGAAATTTTGCAGAGGTTTCCTTTATGATGTATACAAGGAACAAGGAAGGATATTTTGAAATTCAACCCCTAAAGGGGTAAAATTGGGGTTCCAATTTTGTATGGAAAAATAATATTAAATAAACATTTCGACTTGACACTTCCTAGGAGTACTCATCCCAAGAGTCATCGTGCTGATTGCTCTTAGAAAACTGCCGTCGGGGCAGTTTTCATTACAACCAGCGCTCGACCCTTGGCGTGTGCAAAATTATCGGTATGGATCGCCCTTGTTATATTACTAATGATAACACGTAAAACCACGTTTTTTCAGTGACGTCAACCTTCTCTTTTATTTTTACTTTTTAGGGACTTGTAAATACTTACCTACTAGTACAATAAGGAAAAGTTTTTTTCGAATGAGGTGTAACGCAAACCAATGAATCTTTAGGTATATTTAGTGTTTTAATATAGGGTGTCTTAAAATGAATTACATCTAGTAGGCTTTGAAATTCGAGGTTAATAGGTTAGGTTTTGCGTCACTTTTGACACAAACTGACACAAAACCTAACCTTCTAACCTCGAATTTCACATAGACTTACAGTCTTGCCAATTTCAAGTAAAATTTTGGATTGCATTATAAGAAATTCAAAGCATACTAGATGTAATTTATTTTAAGACACCCGATATGACCCTTATGCTTCGTATACCGATTTATATGAGAAATGAGCTGGAAATACATACACTAGACCAGTGATTCCCAAAGTGGGCTATATCGCCCCTTGGGGGGCCCTGGAACGATCCAGGGGGGGGCGATAGTAGCCTCGGGTGCATTTGGCGGGCGGTGAATAAAAATAAGGGGGCGGTGAAAGCTTAAAGAAGGAAGAGAAGATAAGACGATTTAGAAAAACCATTCATACATATCTGTTGTGTAACATAGTGTAACATTATTTTCCAAATAAACACACAAAATGCGAGTTACAGATTTATTTATTCCATGAAGACTATTTACCATTATTAAATGTTCTTATTCTTCTTCATACATTTGTTACTTTATTTATTCAGTCGGTTTATTCTCCGTTTCTCTAATTTTACTTTATCACACCCTCTAATAAACCATCCAGAAAGTAAATACCATTATAATAAAGGGATTTTATTATTCAAATTGGCTTTTACTCAACTACAGGTTACAAATTCAGAAAAGATTTGTTTATTTTAACAATATAATTTTCTCTAGCAATAATAATTTATACAAAATTTCTATAGTGTATATTTTATTATTATATTTCATAATTTACCTTTTCAGATAATCATTTGAGTTTGGCTTTCACTTTAGTTATTCCGATTGTCAGTTAATACCTACAAATTAAATTCTAAGCTCTGCTGTTACCAAACAACTAACAACTTATATGCTTGAAGCATTTTAATAAACTATTCACAATTTAACAGTAACGGTATCTAATGTATCATTCATTAAACAATTTTCAAATATTTATGTTGTACTTTTAATGTATAAATCCCCCCTTGAACTTTTTATCTGCTAATTAATTTATTCTTTCAAAACAACTTCCTACCTAGAAATACTCTTATAGATAATTATCAGTCTCAAGAAGCTACCACTATAATATCTTTCTGTTTGTTCGCTTAAAGAATGTAGATTTTCAGGGGCGCTGAGTAATTTTTTTTTTGAAATGAGGCGGTAGGCCAAATAAGTGTGGGAACCACTGCACTAGACTAAAACCAGCAGAAAAGAGAGACATGGGAAGGAAATAGTTGAAACTATACATTGATTAAAAAATACATAAAATAGCCTAAAACCAATATTTTTTAAAATTCTAAAAAACATTAGTTCACTCAAAAAGCATTAACGAAGGCAGTTAAAAATTCATTAATAAATAACCAGTAAAACAAAAGTGGGCGTTGTGTCCAAGGTGGACGTTATGACCAAATGCGAAGGTGGCCGTTGTGACCAGAGTGGGCGTTATGGCGGTGGACCTTGTGTCCAAGGTGGACGTTGTGACCAAATTTAAAAGTGGACGTTGTGACCAGAGTGGGCGATATGGCGGTGGACGTTGTGTCCAAGGTGGACGTTGTGACCAAATTTGAAAGTGGACGTTGTGACCAGAGTGGGCGATATGGCGGTGGACGTTGTGTCCAAGGTGGACGTTATGACCAAATGCGAAGGTGGACGTTGTGACCAGAGTGGGCGTTATAGCGGTGGACGTTGTGTCCAAGGTGGACGTTGTGACCAAATTTGAAAGTGGACGTTGTGACCAGAGTGGGCGATATGGCGGTGGACGTTGTGTCCAGAGTGGACGTTACGACCGACGCCGTAAACTGTTATTCTCAAGAGGCGTCGGTGGACGTTGTGACCACAGTGGGCGTTATGGAGGTGGACGTTGTGTCCAAGGTGGACGTTGTGGCCAAATGCGAAGGTGGACGTTGTGACCAGTGGGCGTTGTGTCCAGGCCCCATCATGGCTACTTGATAATTGCACGTCTGAATGACAACCAAAAACCTTTGATGGGCATTTTAAGGCAAACGATTGCTTTTAGGCTTTAGAACTAAGTGTACATTATTTTTGTGCTTTTTCATTCTCTTTCAGATAATAACCTAAAATTTCAAAAAAAGTTACAGATAACGAAGTTACAGCAAAAAAAATTTTTGAAAAGAAGGTAAAGTGCCTCTTACAGTCAAGTCTAGTTGATGAAAATTTTTGTGTTAGTGCATTACATAATAGTAAGCATGTATACCAAAATTTAAATCGATATCTCTAGATTTGTGGAAATTAACAAAAAAATAAAAAATAAAAAATTGAACTTCAAGGCCCTGTAACATTTTACTGGAGGGACTTTGTACTAAGGTATATTGGGTTTAATCGATTTATAATAACCTAAGGAATCTCTGACTAATCGGTGTCCCATTCTTTTTGAGACACCCTGTATAGATAGTAAAAAAGGTTTTGGTTAATTAACGAGTATGATTTTATTAATATACGACATTAAAAGAATTGTTAATTTTGATCTTTCATCTTTTCAAGTCATTCGGAATCATCAACATCATCGATCGCTGAGTCTAAATCACTGGATGATAGGGAGTGCATTTCTGTAAAATTTTAACGAAATGATTGGAAGAATATACTTTTTTGTTTTTATATTTATTGTTAAGTCTGCATACCTAATTCACTGTAAGTCTCTTTGTCGTCTTCATTGGAATAATTATCAACGAGAACATCAACAACCAATTCAGGCATTTGATCTCCTTCAAACCAGACGAAAGCATACTTGCCATCATTGATACATCAACCATGGTTTTCTGACGATTTCTTTGTTGGTTGATGCAAATTTGCATTTATCCAGATGCTGGCAAGGTATGAAGTTCGCAGTAGGTGGCAGGCTTGATGCGCCAGAATTGCGGATGCGTTTTGAAAATAAATCGACAGCCTGTGCTTCTTAATAGGCGAGCTTTATTGACGGCGTTTGCCTTCTTAACTTCATACATCCGCCAAATAGATTCTTCCAAAACTCGAAATACTGCTGAAGTATCAACGTCTTCTTTGCCAAGATCTTCAACTGCCTTTTGGTACTCATCTAACGCCTTTAATAAATTCAATGATTGGAAAAATGAAGGGTTGTAATCACATCCGGTAAGAGCGTGAAAGCCAGGAATTTTATACAATTTCGCGACGTCTATGTGACGTTGTAAATCGCCAACACTCACCTCTATCCATATTAGATGTGATTGATTAAGGTGGATCATATTGTCTAATAGTATTATTAAAACATCTGCATCTGAGCATCGAATTAAAATGTTGCAAGGCTCATCGCTTTTTGACACATGATAATTAAGTTTTGCTTCTGTCTCTTCGTGAAATTGGCAACACAGATCATAATCCACGGAGCGCACAACTTTATCATTCTCAGTCTTGGAGGTGTAGCAGAAGTCGAAATTAATACGAATCGTTTTGCTTCCTATATAGGATAACGTCTCATCACTGATTAATGAGGAAAATAATTAGGGCTTCTTTGAAGTCGTCGTTATGTAGCTCCTTCTTCAAATCGGTAGGACTTTCTTATTTCTTGCACTTTTTTCTTTGTAGCAGCTGATGTCAAATTAACAATCATTCTTTCTGTAATTGGTTTATCAAATCGATCGTAATTTTCAGAAAATGTAATGCAGCATACAGGATGTATAATACATTTAGTTTAAATATTTATATCTAGATATCTATTAGATATCATGTGATATAACAGTTGTATGTTTAACTGGTGGGGTAGTAAGCGCCACCACAACGTTGTTTGTTTTTGGAGTAACAAAATAACTTGAATTCAAAACCTACGAAAAATAGTCACGTTAAAAGTTAAATTGCCATTAATTGTGAGAAAATAATAATTGCTGATTTGATACATAGTAGTAATAAAGCATTCTCTACGATCAAATTTGACTCTAAGTCACAAATATTAATCAAGTACATAATTCAAGATTAAATGACTTCATTTAACGAAGTGTATTCTATTGTAAATACTACAATACTACGAAGCCAGTAAAATCAGTGAAAGTGAGTGTTGTGGTATGCTGTAGAAGTGTCTAGTCAAGTAATCTAGAATCTGTCCAGTTAGGAGCTGAGGTAGAGCATTCAAGTACAAGAAATAAACATTCAGAAGATTATTGACAATTTCTTACAAAATAATAAGAAATTATAAAGTAAGTTTGGTGCGGCAAATCTTTAAACTATTGTAATTATATTTAGAAGTTAATTTTAGATTATTTTTTTCTAAATTCAATAGTGATTTGAGTACTCAACGTTTTCGACAAATTGATTTAGGAGTTACGTCAATTCCTACTTATTGCATTAAGAAATAAAGTAGGTATATAAATGAACGGTAAATGATAGTATTTCTTTTTAATAGTTAGTAAGAGAGTATATTTCATTTGATACTACAAGTGTGATTGATAACTATTACAATTAACACCGTAAGTGGGACTCGAGATATGAGGTATATCACAATTGGCTTACAACGTGGAGCGTAGATATATTTCAATTGGCACCTCAAGTGTGGCTCAAAAAGGGGTTATATTTCAAACATTCTGCTATGAATCTCTCACGTAGCGCATTGCCTTCTTCTAAAACGGTTACTAATAATCTGCTACTTTATCAGATGCCGCTTTTCCAGTCTTGATATTATATAGACAATAAATGATATTTCATTTGATTAATATTATGAACTTGGCCATTTATCGTCTGTGTCGTTTAGAATACGTGCTTGAGGTAAGATAGTATTCTCGATAGTCTTAACGTCAAACGTGTTTAAAGTTTGAAGACGACCCTTACTTCTCTTTTATGTTTTTTAAAAAAAATTTACATTTCACAAGAGATTCTGCCGTAAATAACCATATTCTTGGACTTTCCCCGTTACAAAATACACAAGAGAGACGAGTCTCCATGATTTCGTGTCTATGTCGCACCGTTTCTCTATATTAACTACCTATGTTCTGTCGTAGATACTTTTCCTCCACTTATACCTATGATGGTAGGTGCAGGGGTACCAATATGTTTGAGATGCTAGGGCATAGGTCGTACGTTTACGTACCAGTGAATAGATCTTCTCATTTAGTACCTACTTCAGAGTTTTGTGTGCGTGAGCAGATGTACCAAATTGCAAAAGGTTTGCTGAGGCAATAAAAATACTAATACTGCAGCAAACGACACTAGATCAAGGCGGCCGAGAGTAATTAATGTTTTAGTCGTTTGACAAAGGGGTTAATATCAACATTTTGTTCTGCAAATAGAAATGTACAATTGAAGTAGTTGCAGTAATACACTATTAAAGATTGAAGCTTGACTAAATAATAAACATTTCTCACGACACCTTTGAGGTGATCTACAACCCTGTTATATCGGCCAATCGATCTGCCAATGTTATAGCATGATTTATAGGCTAAGAGGCAAACAATACAAAAAGTTACAGCCTGAACCAAATAATAATAATGTTCACCACTTGTTTGCAAATTGGGGGTATTCTGCTTTCCTTCGATATCGCTTTCAGGGATAATCCTTACAGATGACACTTACACATGCCTCCCGCAACATTCTATAAAAAAATGGGCCTTAACTAAATAATCACTGAAAAATTTCACCAGATCTCTTACTATAACGAACGGAATAATTACGTAAACAATAAAAATAATTACTAAAGATCAACGTCGAATTAGGTTGAGAACATGACATTAACTGTTTGACTAAACTGTTACATTTAATTTTCAACGAATAACGACTTTTCAGCTATATCAATGTCTTCCCGACGTATATTAAACGTACGGGTACCTGCTGGGTGACGTCCATTTCTTTTGTATGATTATTATCCTTAGTGGGTAGCGCGTCTGAACTGTGTATCGATTCATCCGCCGATTAAATTACCTCATACCCCTTTAAGTGCAGTTTCCGAAAGTGCATATAAAAATTTTTTCTTAGTGATAGTTTTATCTTGGTTTGCAGTAGCTTGCGCATTGCTGGCAGCCGTGTGGTTTTATCAGTGGGACCAGCAGCATTCACGCCGTTCAACGGTGTTACGATTTGCGTTCTTTAGTGAAATGAACTATACGCGGTTGTAGGAATAGACTGCACTTTAGTTGGCTATAAGCCATTTGTATCATAAATATTTTAAGGTAGAACTTCGTAGGCAAAATGGTCATATTAAAATTCCAACAAGCAAATATTTAGCCGATGTTTAGAAACGTTCCTTTCTCTAGGAAGCTGGAGATATATCATCGGAATGGTTAAAGGCAAATTTATGCAAGGTTACCTCGTGAGCCGAAAAATTGGAAGAAGCTAGATATTGGTACGTGACCAGAAGTGCAAATGTACAACTCGGTCATAACAAAAGTAGGCAGAATTACGTGCCGGCTGGAGCAAATTCCTTTTAGTAGAATTGTAAAAATTTATTAGCGATAATTTGCGAGGTGTCGTAGCTTAACAAATTTTAGTGTGTAAAAGCTTCAAAATTGTCGAATTCATAGAACTATTATAAACTGTCACGTCCGTATGTACGTGCCAAAAATCCAAAATTTAGAACTGCTCTGATAGGCTTATTTGGATTTTTGAAAACGCCTACCGAGTTTTCTTAGTCAAACTGAACTTAGAATTTAGTTAGTTGGTGTTAAACTTAAGTTATTCTGTAAACGGTAGAAAATAAATGCAAGTATTTGTACTTAAGTGTTCTTAAATCTCGCAACAGTAGCTTTGGTCTTTGTGTCCAAGAGTATTTTAACTAAAATAAGGGCCAGTTACCCCGACTTTAGGCGTATCGCGACAACGGGTTCCTGCCATTTTTGTCACCACGATTATTTTCTGTTTGACGTTATTGTCACTTGTCTAGAGTTTTTCAGTACTTTGGTCACTGGTATCTTCGCAATTTTTATTAACCTCTTTCTGATACACTTTTTTTAATAAATTCCACGTGTTCTTCCGGGAAATTTATTTTACTATGTAAGTCGTTACAAAAAGGACTTTTTGTTTAATAATATAGCACACTACTTGTAAATCAACCTTTTTCTTACAACCGCCCATCTGTTCTACCGCATTGTACGAAGCAATATTGTCTTCATTTTCAGTAATACTCTCGCAGCACATTATAGATTTATCATCTATAAAAACTACCGATTTACAAAGCTTACAACAGCTTAGAATATAGTGATTGTCACATTTTGAGCATTTAATGCTACCCACAAGTTTATTTTTGCATCTTCTACAAGCGAGAGCACTTGACTGCCTGTTACCGAGCTACCTACTCTATATTGGTTTTACTTGGCGTGCTAAGCAATGTTGTTCTTCTATAATTGTTGCACTTACACCAGTAATCTTTTTATAAATGGGCGTTATTAACCCCACTTGCCAGTCTTTCGGAGGTTTACGTTTCTTTATGACATTGTTGTAGTAGCGTTTCTTTTATCTTTTCCCCTGCATTCCTTATCATTTCAGCTGTAATTCCGTAGAATTCTGCTGCTTTGCCTGTTTTAGCTTACTTATAGATTTCTCTAATTTTTCTCTTTTATATCTGCTTGTTCTGTTTTTCCTCCCATTTTTTTGTCATTCTTCTTCTCTTCGTATCTCATTTTGCATTGCACCCTCGACGTCTTGGTTGTCTGCTTCTAATGGTTCTTGGAAATATCGTATTTACATTTTCAGTATTTTTTTCTTTGTTTAGCACGTTTTTCTTTCCGTCTTTAATATTCTTAAGGGTGACCTCCTTCCTTTGGTCCTGTTGTATCACTGTTATATACAAGAGATTTTTGTTCACTTTGTATGCTTGTTTATATTTTTCCCAAAGTCTACCTACGATGCCTTCTTTGCCTTCTTCATAGTCTTTCTTTTTTATTGATTGTAGGTATTTTTTCAATTTTTCTATGTCGATTTTATGTGCTTTTCAATTTCTTCCATCCGCGAATATCTTATTTTCATGATTATTTTAACTTTCACGTTAGCCACAGCGTTCTGGAAAGGCGGACGAGCATTTTATACTCGTTTCAAAGTGTTGCAATATTGTCTTTTCTAATTATACCAATTTTATTTAGGTTTTGATCCAAGTTGAGTAAACTTTGACAATACTTATATGAAATGGGTATTAAAGCCGAGAAACTATTCTTAATAAAAGTGTATTATGTAGGGAATAACTACCAGTATGTGTGAAACATGTTTTTAATCAGCCGTTTTCAAATAGGGTTATTATTATCGTATGGCTACACATGAGTACAAGTATTTATTTATATCAAATATCTTAAATATTAACATTTAAGTTTTCTATCCAAATAACAGCCGATGGGGTGGCTCTCAAGAAGTCTTCGGTTGTACAGCGGCTGGGTCTATTTACGCAGTCGTAGGCAAGATGGTGAATTGTTTGCCTTTCTTCGCCACAGTCGCATGCGCTACTTTCAGATTTGCCCCATCTAAATAGGGAGGCGGTGCATGCTCCGCAGTTTGTACGAATACGGTTTAATCTGCTCCATATTTTTCGTGGCAAGGTAAAACCAGGTGGTGTTTGCTTGGTGTGGAGAGTACCGTGAGTGTCGGGGTGTGCACTTGCTTGCCACTCACGTTCCCATTCTTGTTCCAGGTTGAAATTGTTGGCAGTTAAGCGTTCAGCGGTTTGGATGGGCGGTCTTCTAGAACGTAGTCTGTGGCCCAGGTGCATGATGTCTTCGTGGATCTGGAGTTGCGGATTTCTCTTGATTTTTCTGTATTCTTTGCACAGGGCGTTTGATCGACGGAGGTGGGGAGGAGGGGACGTTACTTAACGTGGGCAGCCAGTATGTAGGAGTGGGTTTAATGGTTCCACTAATGATTCGCATAGAGCTATTTAATTGGGCATCCACAATCTTCGTGTATGGGCTGTTCAGCCATACTGGAGAGCAATATTCTGCTGTCGAATATACCAGGCCCATGACTGAACATCGCAGTGTGTCAGCTGAAGCTCCCCAGGAGGTACCGCTTAACTTGGAGATAATATTATTCCTAGTTTTAAGTTTTGCAGCTACGTTAGTAAGGTGTTTTTTGAACGATAATGTTCTGTCCAGGGTGACGCCGAGATATTTGGGGGACTTACTGTGCCTTAGGCGAGTACCATTAAACTGGACGTTTATTTCGACATAGGCCATTTTGTTATTTAGGTGGAAACATGTTGCTTCGGTTTTGGATACGCTGGGTTTAAGTCGCCATTTCATAAAGTAGTCGTTCATGGTTATTAAATCTTCGTTCAGTACGTCTTCTGTCACCAAGAGGTTTTGGTGGCTAAATCCTAAGGCCATGTCGTCGGCGTAGATAAATTTTTTTGAACGCGTTTCAGGCAGGTCGGACATATACAGGTTGAAGAGCAATGGGGCGAGTACGGACCCCTGGGGGAGGCCGTTGTTCAGAGTACGTTTCTTACTTGTCTGGTCATTCATGTGAACTCGAAAGGTGCGGTTGCTTAGCATGTTTTCGATAAGCCGGGTTATTATTTTGCACTTAGTGGTTTTTAGAAGTTTGTATATGAGACCCTGTCGCCAGACTGTATCATATGCTGCTGTAAGGTCTATAAAGACCACTGATGTTTTGTGCTGTTTTTGAAAGCCGGCTTCTATGAACGTTGTTAGAGAGAGAACTTGGTCGCAGCAGCTTCGGTTCTTACGGAAGCCTGCCTGTTCCACTGGAACGTGTTCCATTATTTTATGGACGATGCGGTTGTGGATTAGCCTTTCCAGTAGTTTGTAATACGAACTGAGAAGGGCAATCGGTCTGTAGCTTTCTGGCTTATCTTTGTCTTTGCCTGGTTTAAGGAGTGATATTATTTTTGATTCTTTTAGTTTTGACGGTAGGTTGCCAGTAAGGAGGATTTTCGAGTAGAACTTTGCTAGCCAGTTTCTAGCTACAGGGCCACTGTGGAGCAAAAATTCTGGGTGGATTCCGTCGTATCCGGGAGCTTTTCCAGTCTTCATTTCTTTTATCGCGCTAGATACCTCCTCTGGTGAAAAAGGATTTGTGAAGTTTGATTCTTCGGTATTTCCCCTTTTTTGTTGCCTCAGCTCTTTTTTAATCAGCGTTGTATGTTTTTTATTGCTAGTGGTTCTAGATATTGAGACGATATGATTGGCAATCTGGTCTGGTGTTACTGCTGGTTCTATTCGGACAGGTGGGACGCTCGACCCCAGTTTTCTTAGGAGGCTCCAGGCCTTTCTGCTGGAATGCGTGAAATCTATGCTGGTTACAGTTTGGGACCATTTTTTACGGCGAGTAGTATCTAAGCTGTGTAGTATTTCATCTGCGAGTTGTGGATCTCCGCTGTTTAAGTATTCCTGGTATAGTGCTTCGCTGTCTTCGCTCCAGCCTGGGATATAATCTTTTCGGTATCCTCTTGGAATGCTTTGTTTTGCAGCAGAAATTACTGCCCCGCAGAATCTGTCATAGTTTTGGGGTTTTGGAGGGATCCAGTGGACGGTGCTATCGAGGATTTTTTGAAATTTGTTCAAGTCGGCTTTGGTGAAGTTCCATCTGGGCTGGGGTATAGAGCTAATGATTGGTATTTGTATTCCGATTGTTACTAAGACAGGATTGTGTTGGCTGTGCGGGAAACTGGGCAGCACTTTTCTGTGTGTTGCCAGCGGTTGGTTCGCTTCGCTTCTAGTGACAAAGCAAAGGTCGGGGTTATAGTCTCTGCCCCAGGCGGCAGATCTAAACGTGCCTGGTTGCTTTGCGTCGAAAACGAGTTGTATATTGTTATTTTCAGCCCATGATGTTAATTCATTGCCTGCCTCGTCGTCGCTGTTGTATCCCCATTCGGTGCTGTGACTGTTGAAGTCACCAATGTAGATTGCAGGATGGTTATGTACTGGGAGTACAGTTGCAGGCCATGTCACCCCCGGTGGTTTATACACGTTAGTTATTGTGAGTGACTCGACTTTTATGGTGATGGTGTAGATATTATCTGTGACGTTGGTAGATACTAGGTGGGCGTTTTTGATGGTATTTTTGACGTACGTAGCGGTCCCGTAGGCATGATGGTAGCTTGTGCCGAGTGCTGTGTATCCTGGGATAATACCTCTACGTCGGAACTGCTCCTCATTTACGGTGTGTGTTTCCTGAAGGGCCACGACATCGATGTTATTGTCGGTCAATAGTTTAGCCAAGTATTCTGTTTTGGATTTGCTAATACTTTCTATGTTCAGTTGGCAAATTCGAACTGAAGGTCCGATTTGCCTAGTCTGGGGGCTCTGAGAAGAGCCGTATCTATAATTTGGATTTAGTTGCGAGTCCATTTTCTTCTTCTTCTTCTTCGCTCGCTCGCTCATGTGCTTAGGAGCAGGATGATGATGGGAATAGTCTGCCCGCCGATGTGCTAGTTCTTTAGCATTACCCAGGGTGCACGTGTAGTGTCTTTCAACTACGGACGCGAACTAGCTTTGCACCCCTCAAATAGGGTTATCAGTCACCTATAAAATTTTTAAAGTCTTTGATCAAGCCCAAACTGATATTTTATTTCAAAGTTTAGCACATTTTTTAAAGGTGTTCCCAACTGACCCACCAAGAAATGGCCAATTAGATTATCACGTAGTGTCATTTATTATAAACAAATGGAATTTTGCTGTAAAATAATTGGGAAAGCCAATATTTAAATACTTGTGGCCTACTTCATAAAGCAACTTTGCAAGTTTTGCCTATGCACTTTGGAATGTTCAATCACTTTCTGCTCCATAATAGATACTTACGAGGCAAGCACATGCCTTACTTTAGTGGGCTCTACTATTTAAATGGACGTGCGGCCGGTAGGGAGCGAGTCCGTATAAAGGGGCAAGCCCGCTAAAGAGCATTATGTACGTGTACCATTCAACGTTTTATGTTCGACTGCTAAAATCGAGTTTATAAATTTGACGTTTGTTCTTTGATAGAAAAAAATACGTTACATTGTCTCTGTTAGAAATATCCATCAACATAATAATTTATCGTTGATTTTATTTATCTACAAACACCGTTTCCTGTTAATGTTCAAATTTGTTAAAATATAGCATACAATGTGTACATTTGTGGTAACATTCACTTGACAGTGACAGTCCAATTTACCTTAACATTATTGTACTAGTACGATAAAGCATTACTTTATGGATTCAAAACTGTTTCAAGCCCTTTATAATGCAGTCGCAGATAAAAATGTTTTTAATAGGTTGAAACGTAATGTTTCATTAAGATTATTCATAGTACATGTGAAAGTGCAAAGTGAAAAATTACAAAGTATTTTTTATGATATAGGGCCCTGGTAATTAGCATAGGATTTCCTATCTTGCTTCCGCAAATGCAGCCACCTGTATATTATTCTACCCGTTTCTGAATTTTGTACTTAAGAGCGCTAAATACCCTCTCCAAAGTTTCTACTGCGGGGCAACGGTGTGGGCAGAGGTAACATTTCGTGATGCAGTGGGTGGTCTCCAATCGGTGCTAGACGAGATAAAAGTACAAAGAAACAGTCGGTGACGTCATGAATTTTGTAATAAACCAGGGCGGACTGTTTTCAGCAATTTTCGAATTTGACGTTTTAGGTTGTTCTCTTATATGGGACATCAGAAATTTGCACTTTAAAAATTCCCAAAAAATTAGATAATTGTGCGTAGCATAATTTATTTGTTAAAAAAATCGTTTTAATTAGTTTTATTTTGAAATTTTGTAATATTGAAAAAAAAAATTAGCTTTACACATTGATATTGCTTCATAGAGAAAATAATTTTAAGATAATTTTTTAAAATTCCTATTATTAATAAAATGAGAAGTAAAATTCTTATAGACCCATGTATAATGCTCTTAATGTGGTTGGTTATAGCGTCTAGAATAGTCTTACTGATTGCTAATGGTAATATTTTAATTTAATGGCACAATACATAAAACAATTTCTTTTGAGATGTAAACCAACAATAACTGCGTTGGTACTGGTAACATTTTTAGTTACATCTGGTGATGAACGTATCTTGTTAATTCAGCTAGGTATTTATTGAATGGTTGTTTTGTGTTAAGTGATAATCATATCACACACGTCTTATGCAAGAGAAGAACTTTTTAATATTATGCATAATAATTTTGATCATTTTCAGTGGAATGTAGGGGGAGAGGAATAAATGATTGAAAACATAATATACCGTCAGAAAACGAAAAATAGGAAAACTATTCATTTTGGTGCTCTATCACTGGTTAAAATTAATATATGGACTTCCATAACACCCTATGTATAAAGATAATTATATGAATTCCATTGTTTATTAAATGGTTTTATCTTTAGAGTTGTTAGAGTGTTTCGTATTGATTCTTTAGAGAAAAATAGGGATTTGGTTTTATTTATAGATATCATACATCTAAGTTGTATCCTAGTTTGTGCGGTTAGGTAGGGTGTATGGATTAATTTTTGCAAATTGTTATGATTTCCCGATGTTATGACGACATCTTCAACGCAGAATTTTGGTTTAAGTCCTTGGTTGTTTAGCTCTTTAATAATCTGTATGATTTACATTGATTTGATCGAAAGCTATGATCAGATTGAAAAAACACGACAAAAAGAAAAATTAGTTACTTTGGTCATATATCTATTTAGATGTGGTACATACTAATTCGAAAGGACGAAGGACGAATCGCGAGAAGGAATCGGTAGAAAGCGCTTGCCAGGAACTGTAGGTTTCATTTTAGTAACAATACGTTAATATATCTATTGTAATCTCTAAACATAGATATTATATCGTGTGTTAAAAAAAGAAACTCATTTAAGGCAGGTCTTGGAAAGAAAGATAAAAAATCTAGTCATATCTTAACTTAAGTCTCTAGGTGAAGCCAGATTTCATTTTCTTTATGTAAACATTTGTTACTGGGACAGGCAAAAGTTTACACTGCATTAAGTTTACTTGTATCACGACAAAAACGAGTATATTAATCATAACACTCAATAACAATTGTTTTTATTAAGTGTTTTGTTGAAGATCAAGATGTAATCTAGTTCTCTCTGACTTATGGTAGTTCATTTGCTTCAATGTGTATGTATCAAGCTATGGAAAACGTCACGTCATTTTGATCATGACATGCTGCGAAGTTTTTTTTTCAAACACTTAATATAAACGGTTTATTATTGCTAGAGTTCTATTTTATGTATTTGAAGTCTTTATTTCATATGATAGGGGATAAATAGGTTTTTCTACTCCTGTAACTAAACTGCCATTTAACATACTAACATACACGTCGCTAAGTGACCTTTTAATCATGCCTTCATAACCTATGACTAAAGAGCCTCTTAGTCATGAGCTGAAGTTGGCAATGATGTTTTAGTCATGGGGTGAAGTTAGGTTCAAACAGTATTTGCTTTATTAGCCACAGCCAAAACTAAAATCAAGTTAGTTTTCAACCGTCACTTTGACGTTTGTCAAGCATAATTTAACCTAATATAATAAATGTCAAAATTTTCATGAAATAATATGATGTTGTATTTTCTAAATTTGTGGTCGTAGAAAAAGTATAGTATGCAACTCGTTTTATAAACTTATTAGTCACTCATTTTATTAAACACTCGCTCCGCTGCGCTTCGCTTGTAATTAATAAAACTCGTAACTAAAATGATGTTTATAAAACTTGATACATAATATACTATTTTAGACAAGCACACATTATTGACGTACAATTTTTTTTTGGGAAATCTAAAATAAAAGCTTTTCCCATATTATGCAAACTTTTTGGCGGTCGCTGTATATTAAATATATAACTATCATTTGAACTCAATCTTATACTTCTGTAAGCTCTACTATACAGTCACGTGCCGGAAATTTAAGTGATTGCGGTAGCTAAATATAAAAGATGAGTTATGTATAGGGTATATTATAAAGAAAATTATTTTATAGGTTACGACACTTAGAAATCTTAGATTTGAGTAGCGTTGAAAATGAGGAATGGGTTCATTGCAGCAGCAAAAGCGTTGCTTTGCGTGTTCATGTGACAATAATGTAAAATGAATGTACAGTGGGATGTATACTAACGTGTTATGTGAAAATTAAAACGCTTACAAACAATTTGTATGTTTCTGTTTAATATAAATAGTCATTTACTTATATTCCTTGATTACGATCCTTTATTATTCTACAAGATTTTTATTTTACAGGAACCCTCCTAATACTCGTATCAAATAATTGTCATATAAAAATTCTTTAAACTAAATAATATTTCAATACACAATGCTAATTGATTCAACATTTATTAGTATAGAAGGGTGTAAAAATGATTTACGCACCATAGGGTTTTCAAAGGTAGTTTCTTTACATGAAAATATTTGTTTCCCTGATTATTTTAGAGTAAAGTTGTACATAGGATTTTTGTATAGCAAACAATTCTGCATTCATTTATGCCATAATTTTTGTCATTTTACGCCAGAAAACCTAACAAAGAAAGAAACTAGAATATCATTTTTTTCAAAAATCGGTGCAAATTGTGAAGTGGTGGTATGCTGGAAGCAGATCAGGTGCAATAAGTGCCATGGTTGCCGCTACATTTGAAAGATGCAAACAAATAAACGGCAAACTATCTTGTTGATGCTTTGAGATGGTTCAATAATTTCAAGACACGACTGATTTGTCTAAAAATGATAATATTACTTCTTAAAATTTTCCGTTTTCAGAAATGTTAAATGACAAATGCTGGCATAAATGGATACAGAATTTTCTGCTCTACAAAAACCTTCCATACAAGTTTGCTCTAAAATAATTAGAGAAGCAAATATTTTCATATGAAAAAATTACCTTTGAAAACCCTATGGTGCGTAAAGCATTTCTACACCCTGTATACCTTAAAACCACATTATATGTAATGGATTAGTTTGATAGAGAATGCCGACACGTTCATTTAATCAACTGGTGTAAGATTACATCGAAAGGTCAGACTATTAGCATAACGTACAGTGTTGCCTAATTTCGGGCCACACAACGAGTGGTGAGTGTAGTAGTCTTAACAATGTCTGTATACGTTTTTCGTGTATATACAAGGCGCCCCCTGGTGAGCGGTACCCTGAACTAGATGCTGTATAAGCGATATACAACCATAGCGTTGATGAGCCCAGCTAAAAATTTGTGTACGCATTCCTTGTGCACGTTTTAATTGAATGAAGTACGTATACACGTTGATTCGTTGATGAGCCCTCACTAGGGCTCAAGACCGTATGATTGGGATACGCAGCGTGCAGTAAATATATCTTATGGGATCGATAATGACCGTCTATGTCTATATATATATATATATATATATATATATATATATATATATATATATATGTTTGTAAATAGTCATCTAACTGACGTTCATAAGCCCTATTTCTTTAAAATAGTACATCTATTGATCATGGGGGATTACGTGTGTTATATACCCAACCCATATATGTACTGCGATTCGACTGAGAATTGGAAGTTGTTTGTCAAGATGATTACGCCTAAATAGAAAAATAATGCGATGCCCCTGAAAAAGAATTTATTCAAATATTCAGTTGTGCGTACAGAACCCTAAACCTAAGCGCTGTTATTAAACTATTAAATATAATTTAACTTAAACTAAACAATCCATAAGAGAAAACGAATATGACATAGGACTATACCAAAGAATTATTTTTTATGAGAAAGTAATATTCTCATTTTATCCTTGCTCGGTGGTAATTGAGTGAAAGATGGAATACATCGTTTACTAGCATCTACCTAAATTTTAATTTACTCTCTAAGTATTGATTCATTACATTACGTAATTAAATTCAGAAGCATAAGTTTCAAGCAGATTAACTTTCCTTTTAGCATTAATCCGGATTATTCTTCTGGGATCGCGGAACCTTTACTTAATTGACTTTTGTGATTCGAAAAGCATATAGCCCTATACATCTCTTACTCTCTACTCTTCTTGGCTTCTTATTTTTAGCTTTTCTTACTGTGGGAAAGGATAAACACCAAAACCGGTATTATTTCTATTTAAATTTGACTTCGTCGTCGCTGCGTAATCTCCATTCATAATATCGGATTTTAAGGCCCCGCGTTCAAATAGACCTTCTAACGGTTTAAACTAAAATTCCATGCCTTAAACTACCATTTTAGTAGTTAATATATGAATAAGAATAGACAAAGACACAAAAAGTGCAAATCGTTCTGCTAAACCATGTTCATGCTTTATACATACCAAATTCTCACTTTAGAATCTGCCCTATCCCGAATAACATTTTGATATTATTAGATTTATGTCCCAAATGTGAAAATTTATTTGTTCTTGACAGGCACTGGCAAATGCATATCATACCTGTTTTCGTTATAATATATACTATGAACTTTTGGAGTTCAAAATCTCGTTCAAGAAAAATATAAGGACTGTAAATTTCTGAAATCTGTCTACACGATTCTATAGCTTGATTATACAATTCATAATTGTATCAATTTCAAGACAATAGGTCCTTGTTGTACTCATACTGCATTAAAAATATATTCAAACACGTATTTGCTTTCACAGCAGCTGTCAGTTAAATATTATCATAAGAGTTTCTGTATTCATCGTGTATCGCAATTGATTGAGCCAGTGTTTTATATTTTTGGAGTCAAAATGGAGCATACGCCATAAATTATTAAAGATCAAGAAGTCGTTGGCGCATGTGAAATAATCCAGCTGGAATTCGAAAATCATTTAAGGTAGAATTAGGAAGGTATTAATTATATCTTCGTCTAAATATATTGTACTTGTCTGTATACAACTTAAAATCACTAAAGGCAGAACTAAATTGCAAACGTGGTGACAAAAATTGTCAAAAATACTATGAAAATGTATTTACATTAAAAACGACTATGTAGCATTTATTATAACCTTCTTTCTAATATTATTATTGTTGTTCATATTTGCTGTAAAACAGGAAAAATAATTTTTGTAATTCAAAACATAACTTTGACATTTTAATTTTTTCGCCTTTTCTTTAGAGGCAAAACCAATTTGCATTGCTATTTAGAATTCAAAATGATTGCTATTAATTTTTAAAGATTAATGTCATTTGGCGGTTCTAATTTTTGCTGTAATGACATGCGGATTTTTTGCGTAATTGATAAATCAGGGTTTGATTTGTTATTGCTCATAAATATCATTTCAATGACTGGCTGTTTAGCAGTTTAAGGCAAGAAAATGTCTGTGGTTAGGTTTCACTAAAATGACCCATGCATGTGAATATACTAGATAGAAAGGTCTGCTACTAAGAATTTCAAGTGTGAAATTCCTGCAGATTAAGCAAAGAACGTTTCACGCCAGACTAGTTTTTAACTATACTGTAATGGTTTACTGCCCACAACAATTCTGATTACCTAGTTGACAGAAGAATGAGGAAGTTCAAAAATAAGTGCAGAATTTACTATTGTATTTATTGCAAGAAAGTCAGTAATTTTACACTAATAAATGAACTTGATACGAGCAGCAGCAATCATAATTTGAGTAAGAAAGGTAGGCATGAGATAAGATAGAATAGAAGGGTTACGTTCAGAGCTTCAGTCATAATTAATGTTTGGAATGGCAAATGCAGCTAGAATTATGTATCTGACAGGGTTGAGTTGAATAGCGTCAATGATATGAATTTTAAAATAATACAAGGTGTTTTGTGAAGTACAGAAATTATATGAGCGTTATATTTATAAGTTACAAACGGCAAGGTAACGGAAAGCAATTCAGTACGAGGAAGTAAAGATTGCAAAGAGAAATAAGGCAACTTATAGAAAGACAGACAGTTGATACAGTGCTAAATAGAGTCATGTTATTATATGCAATTAAAACTAAGTGATTAGAGAGCAGAGCAAAGTGCTACGTGAACAATTTCAAAGAAAACGACATTTTAGCATTTAAGCAAGAACATTCTATCAAAACTATAGTCCATAAGTAATCATGTAAATCAAACCTTATTTCTTATAAACAAATGTAAATTATTATCGCTAAGAAACGAGTATGTCAATTGTTTAACATCAAATAGAAGTTTGTAGCATTTAGGCTGTGTGCAAGTTTTTGCAAAATTATTTATTAATAAAGAAAGTTGTTTGTTGAGCCAAAATTGTGTTCATAGTTACCAGTGTGTAAGGCATGTTTGTGGCTAATATTCCCAGTGATAGCAGTTCCCAATAAAGTGCTATCAGCCCACCAAGATTTCACCAGAAGCGACCTATAGCGATCCCAAACTTCGGACAAGATATCGGGCAGTACGAGACATCGGCAAGCAAGAATTGGGTATGCTACGTTTGTAGACGATCTTCAGGAGTCCATAACCCGTCGGTTTTGTCAAGTTTGGACTTCGTACAAGGGGTTGAACGTGATTCCATTTTGGTTTTAGTGTCACCTACGTCATCTGAAACAAAACAGGTTAGCTGGAAGCTACGTCACATAATTAGCAGCATTTACCTGATGTGGTTTTGCCTTTTTCGGTGTTTGTAATTCAATTTACGCTAAATTTCGCGAACGAACAAATCATTTTGTGTACACTAAATTTTGAGGTTATAGACCTGTCAGCTACAAAGGTACGCATCTGCCATACTGGTTAATTTATTATACAGCAAAGCATTTGTAATACTAAGTTAATGAACCTACTCCCTGAGACGAGAGCTATTTTTTTTATTTCATGTTTTACCGGAGCTAAGCCCTATTTAATTGAAAGTAAATGAAATACAGAGAGCAATAACCCATTTATTTAGATAATTATTATTACATCTTTTTACTACCCCAGAGTGTACATACAATTCAAATATTAAAACCATTTCATTTATAAATTGTAGTGATTTGCCCTGATTAATTATTATTTTTATTTACTAGTGCCTTAGGTGGGGCGTCATTACAATACACAGACAAAACTACAATCAAGAAACTAAAATAGAGCGCAGTACTAACAATACGTAATATCTGGCTTTATGAAAATCGGAAGCAATTTTTATTGATTATGAACAATGATTTTCATTATTTGACATTTGAAAATTTATAATTCTAAGTAAATGCCAGTTATCCAGTAGTTATTTATTATACAAGTGAAATAATTGCCTCATTAAAATACATGTATGTAGTCACACAAATATATCACTATATCAAATATATCAAAATGTTATCTACAACCGACTAAAATTGAGCAAACCGCAGTAACACATATGTCAGACGTGTCATTTTCAAAAATATTTTAGTAGGAAATAGTATATTACATACCGAGGTGGAAAGTGTTTCATTCCTGTTGAGAGATTAAGTAGTTAACCGAGACGCGTAGCGTCTAGGCCAACTTTATCTCGAGACAGAAATGAAACTTTTCACCGTGGAATGTATACTATTTTATTCGCAACCACTTTATTCTAAACAATAATTGGAAAAATTATTATATTATGATACGACAGGTTGTGACGCGCATGAATGGATAAACGAGATTCCCAGTGTCCCTACCTACACAGCTGTCGGGAATGTACTTGCCACACTCAAATGAGATCAGTAATGTTAACATTACATATCTGGTTGCGAATAAATGTTATTACCGCCGTTCGTTTGACACTAATTGTTGTAGGTGATGAAGCAATTACACCACTAGTGATGTAATTAGCTTAATTGCACCACTAGTGATGTAATGAGCTTCATTACATAACGAAAATTGTGTCAAATGAAGGCCGTAATAAGTTACTTATCCCACTAAAGTAGATAAAGGTATCTTAAAAAATTCTGTCAAATTACAGCAATTGATGAATTTATCTTTGGAAGCTGGTCTCACGTGTCCCACCTCTTATCTTACCTTTTATATAGTGTCTCTAGTTATCATGGATATGTGACGCCAAAACTGCAAAAAATTTAATTTTCTTGGAAATAGAAGTTACAATGTATTTAAAAAAAATGCCCATGCCGTATAAAGTGACGTGTGTCACAAAATGTAGCAGACCATGATCAGCACTGTATCCCAAAATCAGATCGAGCACCCAACAAAAGTTACTTACGCATCTAGTAATTTAAAAATTATTTTTCTTACGACTGCTTCTAAAATCAAGCTTTCCGCCTTGTTGACGTACGTCAAAAATTGATTGTTTTGAATCAGTTCATCGCGGCAGCCGTCATACGTAAGTATATAATCGTGAATCGTAATACATAACAACATACATACATTTTATATAAGCTTTCATGATTATATACCTAAGTCGGCTAGTGGTCAGCTATTTGAAAACGTCAAAGTTGACAGCTGTTACTGTGAATTCGATTTAAACCTTTTTTCGCGATTTAAAGTTACTTGTGCTTTATTTTGTGTATTGTCGGTGTTTAAGTGTCAAGAAAAATAAGAAATGGGCGATAAAATATCCAATTCTGCTGTAAAAATTTGCACGTCGCTGGAAATTTTAGAAATGGCAAAAAACACCAGTTTGAACCTATTTTCGAAAATTTTACAGTCGTAGGAAAAATTTTGTATGCAACACGAGCGAAAAATGCATTAGGCGTTCGTTCGAGTTTTTTCGGACCTCGCTTCGCTCGGCCCGAAACTTTCGAACTCACGCCTAATGCATCATTTTTCGCTCTAGGTACATAAATAACTATTATTTACTACAGTTTACAGTTTGTTTTTGAACCACGCAAAATTACAACGAGTTACTAGGGTGACGTTTTTCTTATCAAGGCAAATCTGTTATTTAATGTAGTAATCCAAGTTTACATTTAAAATATTGGTTTTATAATTACCGTATTTTCGAGATTCCATCACAGACAATAGTAGATTATATTATAAATAAAAGAAATGCAGAAATGCATTATTATTTGCGAGTGAGAATTTTGAATCGCGTGTGCCCCAGCACGAGCGATACAATTTCTCACGAGCTTATAATGGCATTTCGCTCACTTGTGATATACGACGTTTTATCTTTCAGTAGCAATTCTTGTGCCTGAATAGTTTGCGCAGTCAGAATATGTCGCGAAATTAATTTATAATTAGTCGCTTATGATTTGACAGTACTGAAATGTATTGGCAGTACTGAAGTGTATTGTCAGTTTATGTCAAATTCGAGGTTCGTAGGTTAGGTTTTGTTTGTTATTTGACACAGACTGACGCAAAACTTAACCTGAAAATTACGAATTTGATATAGCTTGAAAGTGCTACCAGCAATGCAGTAGTATAAATAATCAAAACTCACTTGTGAATAAAACTTCATTTTAGTCACTGAAAACAGTTGTATAATGTATGGTAATAAGCGCTACTGTAAGATAAAATATTGTACCATACACATGCGTAAAGTATCTTTAATCAGTGGCGGGGCTAAAACGCTCGCTACACTCGCTTTCTAGCTCTGCCCCACTCGTAGCTAAAGACTAGCTTGACTCACTTGTATCGGAAATAACTATTTGTCCTCAACCTAACTGTTGACTTCCAAATAATAAAATATTCATAACTTTTCGAGCACCACCTATGCAGGGTGATTCGAAAATAATGGAACTCTTCTTATCAAAATAAACCGATAGAGCCAATTATTTCGCAGTAAAATACGCACCTCTAGGAAGTTGCGCTCCCAAGATGCTCAAATGAAATATTTTACTTTCTGCACAACTCAGTAGCTACTTACATGATAACGTTCAAACTTACCAAGTAGTAAGTGTCATTATTTTTCTCAATTTCACATATAAGTGACAGTACGGTCGTGTTCAAAAATGTGTTGTACAGGAACAGTTGTACGTATATTGGCAATTATGTTTTTACTCAACAAAGACTTACACTGTGCCATTGACTAGGTAGATCTAGATGTATACTTTTAAAATATTTGAATAAACTTGGTGTAATTAAGTCATACTCACACAGCACAAATGTTGTACAACACTTTAATGAACACGACTGTACATATAATTCTAGGAGGCACTTGCTACCCTACTTTCAGTCGACCTTCAAGGTGAGAAATACATTTTTTTTCATTAACACTTTGTTTTGTTTTAAGCGAACATTTTAGTACTAAGGTGTATTAGGTTAATTGCTTTGTTTTGGACTAAAGAATCTTTGGTTAAACTTTTGCACCTAATTATGACTCGTCCTGTATAATAACCTTTTAGAGTCAAATGTTAGTAATAGTTATTTATGTATTAAGGGCATAATCATTAGATTATAGCACGAGGAAATATTTAAAGCGCGACGCAAAGCGGAGAGCTTTAAATTTTCCAAGAGCTATAATCGTGATTAGGCACGTCGTACATACAACGTTTTATTTCATTTTAGACCTCAAAATGGACAAAATTCAAGAATTCAGTATTTTGGCTACAGACTACTGCGTCGTTATTGTGCTGGCACTGTGCATTTTTGGTGTGGTATGGTTTCTATGCAGATTGTTGGTGTTTATTATACTGCTTAGCAACTTTATAGGCCCTAGAGCTATAAAAGCCATTTTATGCCCTCTATCGAGAGCCAATAAACAAGATTATGGTTCCAAAATGAAATAAATTCTTTTATCTACTCCAGTGGGATAAGTAACTTATTACGTCACTCATTTGACACTATTGCAGTTAGGTAATGAAGCTCATTACACCACTCAGTTATGTAATGGTTTCATTACGCAACTGAATTGTGTAATAACTTCATTACCTAACTGAAATAGTGTTAAATGAATAACATATTGACATTTGCCTACTAAAATATTTTTGAAAATTACAGATCTGACATTTCTCTTAATGCACTTTTCTCAATTTTAGGCAGTCGAGTCGTAGATAAAATTTTGTACAATACATGTGTGATAATGCATCATTAATATACTTGTGTGCTTACATAACTCGTGCTATGCACTCGTTTGTAACTTACACACACGTATATTAATGATGCTGTTATCCCACTTGCATGGTAAATAACTATTATGGGGTCACTGAATCCAACAGTTTTCGAGAAAAAACAACCTATAAATTGTATTGTGTCTAATGATGAAAAATATAAAGTTTTAGTTTGGAATCCATAAGTGCAATAAAGCTGTGTGCATCAGTTCCAAGACCTTCCATTGCCATTTTGACTTCATTCGTCTAAAAGATGAAGAAAGTATTGTAATCGCGAAAAAACACTTACAGAGATTTCTTCAGATCTCCACGTTCCAAGGTCCCTAGATGACTAAAAATAAGTTTTCTCAATTCTATCTGTCTGTCTGTGTGTCTGTTTGCCTGTTTGTTGGCGGTGTAACTCAAAAAGTATTTGTTGGATAAAGAAGCATTTTGCACGCATATTAAATGTCTACGTGGCATGAAACTGAGAAAATTTTGGGGGAATATATACAGGGTGAGCAACTTCAAACAATAACACTTTGTTTATTTTTACTTTAACTGAGAAATAGATAAAACTAATAATTTGCAGATACATCACGGTATATCAATGGCGAAAATGAGAACAAACAAATACAGTGTAAACTTGGGGTAAACGTCACAATTGGCACAGAATAGTATGGTGTTTTTATAACGTAACAGAAACTAGTCCAATTCCAGCACGCTCGTGGTTCAGTTATTCTAACAGCCACAAACGGTGAATTCAAGCGGCGGACTTGAAATATTCGCCTGGGAGCGCGGAGTGCGTATCCCAGCGGACTAAATTTTTTTATTTGCAAATACATCTAATTCGCGAGATGCAAGTTCCATGTAAGCAGCTATTCAGATTTTTACTTCCCTCCTCTAAAAGACGAAAGAAGTATTGTAATAACGAAAAAAACACCTTTCGAGATTTCTCCAGATCTTCACTTTTCAGGGTCCCTAGATGACGAAAAACAGATTTTCTCAATTCCATCTGTCCGTCTGTTGGCGGTAGAACTCAAACACTATTTGTTGGAGGTAGACAATATTTTGCATACACATTATATATGTACAGTGTGACAATTTAAAAACCTACAATGGGCTATATCTCACGAACGAAAGATGATATAAAAAAATGCTCAAAACCGTTTCTAGGATAGGAAGGGGGAACTAAAATGACATAAAAAAGAACTCGCCCCCATCAACCCCCTAGGCCCCACCTACCCCAACTGAAAAAGTTTAAATGGCAGACCCCTACTTGTGATACATCATTGA
Organism: Agriotes lineatus; assembly: GCA_940337035.1. Classification (NCBI taxonomy): domain Eukaryota; kingdom Metazoa; phylum Arthropoda; class Insecta; order Coleoptera; family Elateridae; genus Agriotes; species Agriotes lineatus. The sequence continues at coordinate 225,294,496 of OW679194.1, read as the reverse complement.
AAAGCCTACAAAAAATGCTATCCAACGGTATGAATAATAATGGTACAGGGTGTATCAATAATTACCAAATTATTATCTAACAATTTTTAAAACAAACGTAGGAACCCTACTTGTGATACAATGTTAAAAATCTTTAAAGGCCAATAAAACCTTATTTTCAATGATAAGTGTCCGAGGGGACTTTTTGTTGTTGAATAAAAACTTTAATTTGCCGTCTTTGCAAAAACAAGTTGTAAACATCTGTTTTTTGGTTTCTGTCGCAGTCAATACTTTTTTGTTTATTTGAGACATTTAAATGTCATTAGTGTCATCATTGTGTACGATCAGTACTGTCATTCGCTGTATTTGTCACGATGGTTTACAGTATACCTGAACGTGTGGAGATCATTTTCATATTTGGCTCCCAGAACCAGTGTTATTTACGAACAGCTCAAATATTTAATGAGAGGCATCCGGACAAACATGTAAGTCACGTGTACATCCGCGATTTAGTTGAAAAATTTAGAGAAACGGGATCAGTGCAAAATAAAAAAAGGGATGCCCCAAGATTACTGAATGAAGCAAGCCAAGTTGAGGTCCTTGGGCAATTTGCAATAGAGCCTACTGCATCAACACATCAGGTATCTACAATGACAGGACTATCACGTGAGTCGGTCAGGAAGGCGTTGAAATTACATAAGTTTCGCCCGTACAAAACGCAAATTCTTCAAGAACTAGGCGATGATGACCCAGACCGACGAATTCAGTTTTGTGAACTAATGACTGAAAGAATTCGCGTTGAACCTAGACTATTGAAAAATATTTGTTTCAGTGATGAATGTACTTTTATGCTGAATGGCAATGTGAATAAACAAAACTGTCGGTACTGGAGTGATACGAACCCGCATCGATTTAGAGAAGGTCACACTCAATACCCTGAAAAACTTAATGTCTGGGCAGGGATATTAGGGGATGCTTTAATTGGCCCCTTGTTTATACCAGGCAATTTAAGTGGCGACATTTATCTGGATAATGCTGGAAAACACCATCCAACCTTTAATTGTGCATGAATTAGAGAATCAACGGGATGACCAAGGCAATCTAGCTCTAGAAGAAGATTTGCTGCACTACCAACAAGATGGAGCACCTCCTCACTATGCAGCTGCAGTTAGGCACTGGTTGGATACTAATTATCCGAACAAATGGATTGGAAGGAGAGGTTCTATTGAGTGGCCACCGAGGTCACCAGACTTAACGCCACCTGATTTTTTTTATGGGGTTACCTCAAGTCAGTTGTGTATAAAACTCAACCTGCGTCACTTGGGGACTTGCGGGAAAAAATTAATCAAGCATGTCGCGCTATTACTAGAACAACATTTGTCAAAGTTCGTGCAGAATTTGAAAATAGGCTGTACTATTGTTTACAAAACAACGGAACCCACTTTGAACATTTACTTCATTGACATTTTCACAAATTTGTAGTTCAACAAAAACTTCATTAAATTTTCCTTTTAAGGCAAGGTTTTGTAATATTTATTCACCCTGTACCATTATTATTCATACCGTTGGATAGCATTTTTTGTAGGCTTTTCAATGATGTATCACAAGTAGGGGTCTGCCATTTAAACTTTTTCAGTTGGGGTAGGTGGGGCCTAGGGGGTTGATGGGGGCGAGTTCTTTTTTATGTCATTTTAGTTCCCCCTTCCTATCCTAGAAACGGTTTTGAGCATTTTTTGATATCATCTTTCGTTCGTGAGATATAGCCCATTGTAGGTTTTTAAATTGTCACACTGTATATACTGCTACACAAATGAACTGGACCATTTGCATTATATTGGTGCAATTTTTAAAAATATTTTCCAAAAGTGCAGTCATGGTATTTTTGGTAGCCTTTCATGATTGTGTCACTATTAAAAGCATTTCTTTGCATAATTTGGTTTAAAGAAAACTAAGTCCATTAATAAAATATTATCACTTTGAAATTTTGAATTTTGCCCAAATGTTTTTTACCGAGGCGACCGTCGAGGCCCTCGTTCGTAGAGTATCAGGGGCTGGTAGCACTTTTGCTTCCCTGACCCATAGCCGGAATGCGGAAAGTTCGTTTCCCACATTTCTTTCCCCACATTTCGTACCCCACATTTCGTTCCCGGGATATTTCTTCTCCCCACATCTCGTACCCGGAAACTTCGTTCCCGAGCGAGCTCAATTTGTCTCCTAGATTACAGGGCGTTGAAAAACGGGTGCAGGGATCGGAATGCAGTTAGAAAACAAAAGATATTTTAATTGTTTATTATAATACACTTATAAGAACAAAATAAATTGTGTTTATTAAAACTGACGGTTTAATTTAAGTATCTCCCTGACATTTTGTATGGGGCCATAATTTCTCATTCTGAACAACTTTTCTTAATAATACTTTGCCGTATCATGAATAAAAAGGGTAGTTTACCTGAAAAGGATATAATTCTTACTTAACTGTAACGGCCGACTTGTTTTTGAAAAACTGCAAATTTTCCTCAAATTCTCTACAAACCAAGCAGGAATTTTAATTCCTACATTTTATGTATAACTAAAAATAACCTTTAATTCCTTCTTGAAAACTCAATCCGGGGACATACTGTAGATAGTTCTTATGAGTTTATTATATTAAATAAATTAATTAAAATATCTTTCATTTTTCTAACTGCATTCCGATCGCTGCTCTCGTTTTTCAACACCCTGTAATCTAGGAGACAAATTGATCTCTCTCGGGAACGAAGTTTCCGGGTACGAGATGTGGGCAGACTAAATATCCCGGGAACGTAATGTGGAGTAAGAAATGTGGGGAACGAAATGTGGGGAACGAACTTTCCTCAAACCCCCATAGCCAGTCCTTCTCTAATTATAGCCATGGTGTCTCAAGTAACACAACCTTCCAAGGGTGCAAAGAATATCAGAGTAAACATTCTCTCAGTCTTTTTGAAACACCCTGTGTGTTGTGCTTTGCGTACAGAACAAAACTCTTCAGATTACACGTAATACTGTGTTTTCCAAAGATATATAAAATTTAAGTTGTACATTTTGCAATTTTATCTTTACGATAATCGAATGCGCTGCCGGCCATCATGTGGGTAGTTTAACATTAGATTAAGCTTGTCTTCATCTTATCGGGTAGAAATGTTGTAAATGTAATATTATAACCAGTTTCCGAATATCCGTGATGCGGGTTAAACAAACGAACTTGGGGCGATGCTATTAGTTATAATACGTCGGCACTTAATTATCTGTATACAGTCTATGAAAGGCTTTAATATACAGGCGCTTCGTTGCTATCCGTTATAAAGTTAAGATTTACTCTTCTCTAATAAGCATGTTAGATCTGACTATTTTGAAATGAATTCATAATTATACCGGGCGTTTCTCTTAGTACGGCCCATAAGGGTACTGCCTTGATTAAAATCACAAAAGCTCAACTAAACCTGAGCATATTTGTTGAGCTAATAGCTTGTATTTTTGTTTTACCGGTAGCGTCCACTGGCAATTTTGATGTTTCTTGCATTTTGCTGTCACAGGTTTCCAACAAACATGAATACCTATTCAAAAACGGAATTCTAATAAAATCGACCAATTCCGAAAAGATTGTTTAATAACAATTATATATCATGACCTCTCATGTAAGGTACAACCTCAGTTGATATTTTAAGTTATCTTAACATGAACTTTATCCATATAGAGGACATAGCAGGCATCTACCATTACTTTTTCTTAATACTATACCGTTAATGTATTTTAGCTGAGCTAAACAAACACATGAAAAGTCATTCCTAACAGCCACCGGCCGCTAAGACATTTATAACGGCCGTTATAATCCTTTACTGCCGGCGGCCCAGAAATATTGAACAGCACACATAAACCTCGGGTTTAGCCTCGGATTACAAAATTCAACAGCGTTTGTTATTTACTATACATATATCGGCCTAATAACCTTAATAACAGTAATATGTGGAAGGGCACGAAAATTTAGTAAATTTCCTTTTATGTTGACAGCCGATATTTGGATATTAATGTCAAATTATCAGAAGCGTGGAACCAACAACCAAAATGGTTCACAAATGTTGTGTTTGAAATTGCACTGATACTGATTTTAGAAGAAATAAATTTATTTAGCTTTCCTAAAATTGAAGTTCCGTTATCTAAATGGGAAGTTTGTAACTAGAAAATAAATACTAATTTAAGATTATGTCAAGTGCAGTCGGTTAATTATTGAAATGTGTCAATAAATGTAGGCATATTACTAGTGAAGCAGTTAAGTTCAAATGTTTATAAGCTAACCAAATTAAAGTGATGCCAAGAATGCTTTATTACATTATATTCCTATTTTTTCATAAAGACACTAAATCATTATTTATTCTTCTTTTAAGGAAACTTCCGTTGTATTTAACTATGACGTCAAAATTGGTACCACCATAATTGTAGAAAAAATATTTTTACATAGGGCAAACAACCGCAGTTGCACAACCGTCATTTCTATTTAAATTTTAATAGGTGTCAACAGTGACAACTAAAGTGTTTTTAGTTGCTGAATACGCATTTGGCAAGTCGTGTAAAGGATTTTCTTGCTGCATTAATACGATATCTCAAACAGGAACGTGATAATGGTCGCCCTTTTAATTAGCTAAAGTAGGCAGTGATCTTCGTAGAGAGTGACGGAGCCCTGCGTGTAAGCAACGAGGACACCTGGAAACAGTTTTTGGTTTCACAACGGAGCAGCAACAGGAATCGTTCTGCGGCGGCGTTTAGACTTTTATCTATTCCTCAGTTAAAGCAAAAATTTACATTTAATTTGTTCAAGATGCCACCCTATACCGGGTGGTTGGTAAAACCTCTGAACATAAGCAATTTACATGGCTTATTACGGTTATGCATATTCCTGCTCATTATTTTTATGGGAAAAAATGGTAGTTATACTAAATTAAAGAGAATAATTTTCCGCGTCGTTTAGTATTAAAAGCTTATTGGATAATGTTAATTGTGCATAAAAATATTACAATACTTTCATCCTCTTTTAAAAGAGTGAAGAAAAAATGATATTGTTTTTATCGATTAATGGTGTTCTGGTCATTCCTGTATAAGAAATTAATGGTAAAATTTATCCATTTTACTTAATCCACTGTATTTGCTCTTTGAATCATGACGTAAATATTACATTTCTTTTGGGCACCCTTTTTATTGCATATAATTTTGTTACCTCTATGTACTGATCTATTTCTGCGCAGACCTTTTCTTATGGATTACTATTAAGACTTATCTGTAGAGAACGTTCATGTTCTTACAATTATTATCGCAAAGCCCATAATTTCTTATTAAAAATGCTTTAAAGTTGCCCATCCAAGTGGATATATCTTCGGCATATATAACTTACTGATATACTATGGTGGAGTTCTTTGAAATAAGAGTAAGTCCATAAAGCATTCACAATTCTTGACATGGGTAGATTTTCGATAACTTTGCAGTTTGCTTATTATTCTGCCCTGTTAGTAGCAAGTTTATAAACTCGTAATACTAACAATTGGTCTTAGAAAGTTATCGTGTTTGCCAATTAGATCATACAGTTGAGGCAAAACCGTCTGTGTTGAGATTAATGACCTTTGTTTCTCCACTTCTATATACAAAACTTGAATTGAAAAATGTATTTGCTGATTGAGCCTTGAGTTATTTTATTTATTTATTTATCAAATATATCTTGCTTTTTTTGTTGGTAATTTCCCCAACTACTAATTACTGTTGAATTATTATTTTTCGACACCACCAGTTCAGTTAGTTAAATAATGAAAACAAAATCTTCAAAAATGTTTAGTTTTTAGTAGACAACAGAAAGAAATATTAATTGGAAATTAGATATTAGTACGTCAACAAAATTCTTGGCGTCTGTGTGATTTTCTTTATTCAAAGCGCATCTATTTTCTGCCTCAGCTCCAAGACCCGTTGTATAACTTTTCCACTTGATAACCACCGAGATTCGCAATAAAACAATAGTACTGTATGGCTATCAAACGTGCATCTTTCATAATATCCGTTGCCTCGTCTAGCGGAATAGCAAATAACTTCTTTCTAAGCTTCGAAAGAAGCTGCTTCTACAGATCCTCTAACATATCATCACTACGCCTACAAATAATATTATTTGATACTGGTATTTTCTCAGTCTCTTTAGCACAACTATATCTAAGTATTGTTGCGACTATATCAACGGCAGCAGGAAGAATAAGATCTTCCGCTCTATTGTGAGGTTTCTTGCATTTGGCTATATGATGTGTAAATTTATAAGATGCAAGTAGAGCTTTTTGAGGTAACGACAAAACTGTATTAAAAACTAATTTCTGATTACTAAACTCTTTAAATTTCTTTACAAAGAAATCACGAAATTTATTTTCATGATCTTTATGTTTTGTTTCCACTGCGTCTTTAGTTTATTTGGTTTCATACTGTCAGCAGCCAAAATATTTAAACGTATTACACACTGTGGTATCTCTTCTCTATTAACGACAGTACTTACAAAACCAAAATTCAAATACTCGTCACAATATTTCCTACTGTTTGCTTTAGGAGTCTTAGCAGCTTCTTTAGCAGTAGAAGCAGATACACTTGCAAGCTCAAAATTAAGTTTAAATCCGATTGAATATTTTCCCATACTTAAAAAGTATTTGTACAAACTTTAAATCAATTAGGTTAGGTGCAGTAGAACACAAACGAAATATTACGCGCCCATATGTTTAAAAAAATAAATTAAAATTATTATCATTGGATTCAGATGAATGGTTATTGAAGTTAACAGAGAGAAATTTATAATTAAAAGGTAAATAATTTGAACAAACGATAAGTTAGTATGAAATAATATGAAAGTTGTAAGCTGAATTAAGAAACTATACTGTATGTAGTTCTAAGTAATCCAGGATGTTAGTTTCAAAACACTGTATTAAAATTGAGGATTGCTATAGTGAATTTTATTATTAAGCGTAACAACTTATTTTGATTTAAAAAATGTGAACATAATTATTTTGTATTGACTTAAATTAACAAAACAAACCCTGTATAATTTAAAGTTTATCATTGAATGAATATACAAGGGTGCAGAAGACAAAATTAATTAAAGTAAATGGAATAAAAGCAAAATTTTTAACTAAAAAAACTGTGATGTGAAGAAGGGGACCATTTACGTTATTAAGGAAGAATAACGAATATTGCAACTGGTGAGAGGAGTCCGTTCTAGCAGGTATGATTGTAGGAGCTGTAATAGACATTTTCTGTCAATATGCAGATATATCTAACTAATTTGAATGGGTATGCTGGCATATAGTTATTAATGCAGCAAATATAACCTGAACTTGGGGTTGCTGGTTCGATTTCATACAGGTCGCAGTTAAGTCGAGGACATCCGGGAATTGGATTTTAATTGAGCTTGCTGTCACAAACTCATCAGTTGGGTCGCTGTTTGTGAAATGGAATTGAAGGATTGGATTCCATGCTGGTTGCTGTAAAGAGGGTGACATCTTGGATTTGCAGTTGTATGCAATACAAAGGATCTACCATCTAGGGGAGCTGGGTAGCTGTTGGGATTGTAGCATAACACTTTAACAGTGTTTAATTCATTGTTACACCGTGGATTCTAATTGAAGCGCGATTCCTGGTTGAAGATGCAAATACATGTGACACAATAGGTTGGTTATATTTGTGCTGTTTTTTACAGGAGAATTGGATCCATTCAGTTAAGGGAAGATAACCAGGTATATCTTATAATAAACATTAATTAATATTAAGAGTGGAATAATGAGTTGCATACATAAATACTTACCCTTGTTAACATGTTGGAACTGATATGTGTTGATTAAATATAAATTCAGCTTAAGTGTCATATTAGCAATTTGACAGTGACAGTTAAAATATCTAAAATAATTCTGAAATAACTTGTCAATAACTAAACATTTTGTACAATTATTTTGATAATTTTTTTAAACCCCAGTATCCACCCCTGAGATAGATTGTTATAACCTGAGCTAGTCAAAGAAATATATGATTTGATTAAATAAATTGGAATTAGGTCAAATATTTTATTTAAATCATTTTGAAGTGAATAGTCTTGTAGCTATTATTGTAATATTGGCTTACAAAGTAGAGTCAATACTATAACAATATACATACAATGACTGACTAAATTAACTGCACAATTTTAAATGTTTTCAACATATTCTTGAGTATAGCGCCAACTGGGCTAAGTGGTTAAGGATATTCATAGAAATTCATTCATTTAGGTACTACATACGGTTATGTTTTTAAGTAGAATAATACTAGTTATTTATGTCTTTAGTGTGTAAAAATTAGTTTTATGGTTTGAGTTCGGATGTTTTGATACTTCGCTACGCGTCTTCCTGAAAAAAATAAAGGAAAGCCATAAAACGTATATTTACAAAGTATTAAATGCAAGACTGTTTGCAAGACCGTAACAAACAAAATGACACACATTTTCAAGTATTTAAACGTTCGCAATACGATATCAATTTTTGACAGAATGAAATAGTAATTTACAATACAAGTGCGTAAAGCTAGTCTTTAGTCGCGAGTGCGGCAGAGTTAAAACGGGAGTGTAGCATAAACAAATTTGAATTTTAATATTAAGTCTTTGTATTAAATTAATGTATGTGAAATTTTGAAAGATATTTATCACTCGGTATATATGATAGGGGCTAAACAGGTTTTTAGACAAGCACAAATTATTAACGTAAAAAGTTTTTTTGAAAAATTAAAAATAACAATTTTCCCATATTATGCCGACTTTTGGCGAACACTGTATATCTAATAATTTTTTGATAAATATGTAATTATTAAATCGTCTTGCTAGTTTTCAAACACAGAAATTATACATAATTTCAAGCAAAACCTTTGCCAAATTACGGAAATCAAAATTTTTAGTGGATAATACCTATTGAAACATCTTTGTACATGAAAGAAATAATCTAACAATCCCTAATTAAAATACAATTGTGTGTTATGGTTGTTGCTTCGAAATAGGTATAAATACAATTTTAAACAATATGTATTCCAAGAATGAACTATATTTTGAAATTTAGATATACTCCAAATCTTATATAGCAATGTAAATATTGAGTGTAACATAAATGTGGAGCGCTACGTCAATAGCGTAGTCGAAGTTTTCATTAGTTCTGGTTCCAAAACTTTAAACAGCAGAAGTAACTTGGAAATAGTGGCGTGTGTAAATCCTTTTGTTTTATATCAAATCATTTGGTTCGATTTGTATTCACTCTAAGGGCCACAAAAATCTGTTGATAACTCTACTGCCATTCCCCCAATTTAACAATTATTATGGGTTAATACTTCAAGATTCTCAAGGAAGAGAGTAAGATGAGCATTAAAAGAATTTTGAGTTTTACAGAAAAAGGAGCTCTTGTGTAGAACCACTAACGACACGGCTTGTCGAGAAAGTGAAACTTAAAGTTTGGAATTTTACATGATTTTAGAAACCGACCCCCGTTATCCACCATTATCTGAATACCCATCGTGGTAATCCGTTGATCTTTCAGGTAAAATGAGTTTAACGGTCATGCTGCCTAAAATACATGTCTTGTCTTTATTATACGGTGACTTTATTTAATAGTATAGGCAAGTGATTTTCCAGGTAATTCTAATAATCTTGTCAATTTAAAATGGATTAACAACAGGAAAAACATTTATTATCGAACTTTACGTTTTTAATGATGAACCGCATTTCAACCTTCAGCTTGGATTTTTTCGAACGCTCGTCCTTTACCTCAGTGATTGAAAGCAGGAGTTTTCCTATTACCCAATTGGCCTTGACAAGAATTTTTACTTTAATATGTTTTTATAAAAAGCATGCTCTCGTCCTTATATAAACTACGCCTTCTAAACTTTATACCAAAATTGTTTCCAGGATAATCTAATTCAGGATCTAATTCAATCTAATGGTATAAGGCATTAGCAATTGATTTGGATCCCAAAGCAGGATTTCCAATGGCCATGATTTGTTTATTTAGTTTGCAGTCGTAACGTAATAATTTTGGAAGTGTCTGTAGATCTGTGTCATTTTTGTCAAATTCAATAGGAATGTAATTGTTCTAATAATAGTTATTTATGTACCAAGCCCGCAAGAAATCATTTATGGCTCCCGGCGTGTAAATTAGAGCCCAAGGCGTAGCCGCGGGATTTAACACTAGAAGGGCTATAATAAACGCTAGTTACACATGAGGTGCGTAGAACATTTTATTTATGTACAGACCGGAATATTCACAATTTAAGCCATATTTACAATTTTTATACATTTTGGCAACCTACAATGTCGTTCCTTTTTCAACTAACAAACACGATGCTCTCAGTACAGTTCTGACTGCGGAGCTGTATGCATCGCTGCATCAATCGCGTACTTGATATATCATAACTTGAAAAACTGAATGGTAGGATGTCTAAAGTGCGCCCTGAGTGTTAAATAGAGTCTAACACGGCTTTTAGTCAGTGCATGTTCTAGCAGTCGTACCAGTCTTATGGTACTGGACATCGAACAACAGGACAACAAAATCACAGATGAACCCGCCCAAAATGTATTACCTGACTCCGTCATTAAAGATACATCCGACCACTCGACGCTTCATCAGCAAGTAAAATGTCTGTAAACTTTGCAGACATAGAAACAACTTTGAACCAATGTATAAATAAAATATCTGATTTCGAAAAGTTAAATGAAGAACTAACTAATAAGTGGGCGATTATTGATTAACTTAGAATACCTTTGCTCCCTAGATATATAAATAGCTATTAATATCTTACATACTATCATTGTCACAGTGAACTACACAGTGAAAGAAGTTGACATCGATATAACACAGAACACAGACGGTAAACCATTCTAAACCACGCCAGAGTCGAAGCTCTTCCGAAGAGTTTCGCCTCTGGCGTAGTTGACACGTTAAATACAGTGCATTTTTGTTTTTTTTTCTTATGTATCTCCTCACAAAAGTGGTCGAAACTTGTAGCTCTTCGACCTCAGTAAAGACATAGTTCAATCCCGAAAGTCGCCTATTTCACATGACAATGGCCTTGGAAACCTTCGAAATTATCAATTCTTTTGCATTACTGAAACCTAAATCAAAGTCTATTTGATGGGAAAAGACTTAATTTTATTATTGTCAGAACAGATAATACAGTGCATCAACGAAGTCGCAAGGTGGAGCAGCATTGATTTCCGTGAAATCTTTCTTATTTTCGGCACGTCACGATTGTTGAGAGCCAGATACCGAGAGTCTGTGGGTCTCTGTGCAACATCTGTATACATACCTCTTCATTACATAGATTGTGTTTACCTTCCCCCAAAGGACGATCAAGCCTATTACAGTTTTTCAAATAAATTAGAACATTATTTGGAACGTATTACTAGAGTAACATTTTATTAATTGGAGATTTTTTGAAGCACCTTATACTCGCAGGATTTAATTCAATAACTATTTCAACAGATTGCTAGATCATGTGTTCAGTAACTGCGACTACGTAATAAAACTTTTCGCTAGTGATTCATCTTTACTTGCTGAAGATAATTATCATAAATCTATTGAATTACTACTTAATACTCGGAGCTCAAAAAAATTACCCGTAAACTTTGATCACAAATTAAAGATTGATCAAGCAAACAATGATAATATTTTTAAAGATGTGGAACACATTTCTGCTTTTAATAATCTCACTGCTGAAGATAGTGTAGATAAGACTTGTTTAGCGGACTTTTTCCACCGTCTGAGAGTTTTTCCCAAGACGTTTCGGGAGTTTTTGATTTACTCCCGTCATCAGGCGTACTTTCGTACGTTTCTTCTACGTACAGTAGAACTTACCCCGAAATTTGAACCCGGGCCCAATGATCACTTGTGGTTACGAATATATCAGTCTTACCACGGAGCCACCAGCGCGGCCATATATTTTGGTATTAAACCTATATACAGGGTGGTCCACTTTTTGTAGCAGAACTTTAATAGTAGGCAAAAAAAACTTATTTCAAGGGGAAAACTTCATATGAACATAGGCCCTGAAATTCTTAGTTTTAAAGATACGGGGCGTTCAAATTTTCGAAAAAAATTTTTTTTTACAGTATCCCAACCAGCTGAGTTAATTAAACTAAATTTGGTGTGCAACTCTATCCTAAAGGCTACTACATTCCGTGACAATGTCAAGGCCCTCGATCGACCAGTGGCGGAGATGTGGGGTTTTGCCACACATAAATTTAAAAATTTACTAGTACCACCCTGTTGAAAATAGTAAAATAAAACACTGCTGGAGCCTGCGCTTTGAAAATATTACAAATTCGTTAAAACCTCTCATCACACAAATATTTAACAACTGCTAAATACGTATTTTGACAGTCACGTTGTCATCATCGGTAGCTACGAAAATTTACACAGCAAAAAGGCAACGATATACTCGTGACCAAACGTGACCGTGTTTTTGTCTAAAGGCTGACAAAGGTAATAAGATTGTTATTTTAGATAAACAGGATTATTTTGATAGAGTAGGTACGTTACTTAGCAATGGACCCTACCAAGCATTAAAAAAGTCTCCCCTAAGGATCATGATTGCTAACACACAGGATGCGAAGAAGTCCTGTCCCACACTTATTAATCCAGCCCTTAGATATAAGCTGACTCCTTCTAATCCAGAAATGCCAAAAATGTATTGTTTATCCAAAATACATAAGCCAGGCAAAACGGTGAGACCTATTGTTTCTGGTATTAACTCCCCGACTAACCTCCTATCTAAATGGTTAACAAATGAATTTAGAAACTTGCCAAAACTTCAAAATAATTAACACGACTCGGTCCCGTGGCCTCGTTGGAGGGCGGGCGAGGGCTAGCTCCTGCTACTGGCAACTCAGTCGGCCAATGGCGCTCTCCCCGGTAGGAGGGGCAAACCTAAGTGCGAGAGCAAGAGAGAAAGGGAGGAAACAACAATTATATTTACAAAGGTTTTTTTTATTTTTCGAACATATATACACAAAGATGGTTAAATGATCGATGACGCCTTGAAGGCTCTGGTGGCGCGGGATCTTCGTAGATTGTCCCGGGGCTCCTCCTTTAGCGGGGGGGGGGGGTGTGAGGCGGGGGCGGCAGAGGGCCTGGCGCTGGGGGTTCGGCGTTCGGCCTCACTGGCTCGTCGGGCCGGATGGCTGGGGTTAGGGCGCCTGGGCGGTGGCGACGGGCGACGGCGGTGTCGGGGGTGGCTGGACGGGATGCGCGCCGGAGAGTAACGGAGGGGCGGCCGGGGGCGGTCGCGGAGCTCCTTGTTCAGTCGCGGCTCCCTCCTGCGGTAGTGGTGTGTAACCCGGACCTCGCTCCGGACCGGTAGGGCTACTGTGGGGAGTTGGGGGCGGCAACTCGGCTCGGCGGTGGCGCAGTATGCCTCCCACAAGGACTGCAGTTCCCGCGCCTCCTCGGCGCTTAGGTGCAGCTCCAGCTAGAGATCCTGTATATAGTTTACTAAGAGTTGGGCAAACAGCGTGATCTGACATACATTTTTGATCCAAATTAGGTATTTGACATATGTCAAACAAAGAGGTTATGGGAACCGACTTTGCTAACTTGCCTTTGATGGGGGGTGCTTTCAGAGTATTCATCATTCTTAGGATCTCTAGAACCGACTATTAGGAATATACGGTCAATTTAGTTAAGATTTGGATTTGAATGTGTGAAACTATCGGTCAAAGTCTGAGCGGCGGTGACACTAAGTCTAGTGTGATAAAACTGTTCAATGTCATATATATAATTTGTTAGGTCATTGATGGGGAAACACAAAATGGCAGTGCTGCCACGTGTGGACCGAACGGCACTATAAAAAATTATTTAAAAAAAAAGTTTTCTTTTTCAATATCTAGTACCATAAAACTTCAGGATTCTGATTATTCCTCGAGACAGGGAAGGGGTAGTGTTTAAACTTGATTTAAACACACATAAATTTTATTTTCTAAAATTTACGAAATCCAGTTGCATGCTTTTAAATGCAATTCCCATTTATTAGCAAGAACTGTTTAATGTTGCAATCACCAGTCTTTGCCTCATGATTACTAAATTTAATATGTTTAAATTAGATTAAAAACTATATATTTCAGTTCAAATTTATGAAACATTATTCGTAATTTAAAAGCCAGTGTTATTACACAATCATACGAGTTAAAGACCAGGAAAATGCAATTCTGCACTCCTTGCATAATATCGACCTACAGTAGTAAGTTCAACGGGCGACCTTCGCTCTATCAGGAAATAAAAACTGCACAAATTGCTTATCTGCTGTTTTGTAATTTAAACACTTTGCGCTATTAAACTGTATATATGAACTTTGATATTGTTACTGCGTTAAGCATTTTTTGTTTTGTATAAATACTAGTCTATTTTCATAATAAAAATCAATCTGCATTTAATGTTTGATTCATTCACTACCCTTTCTAAGCCATAATATTTATGGGGCATGAGGCTGTGCTCCAAGGGTGGTTTTTACTGTCGTCCGTTCAAGTACCATTGACTACATTGGTTTAAAACGTAAACACAGTCTTGTTTACGTGCTTGACGGATAGAATCAGCGCAAAATAACGGAATCCTGAAGCAGCCTCTCAGGCAATTCTGTTCAGGTAGGACTTTAAGAAAAAACAGTGCTGCCACTCCCCGAGCGAACTCTTATCAGCGGCAGCAGGGAGATAAGTAATCCCTCGGATCCTATTTTCTAGTATCATCGAACTTCATACAAATTCTAACGTTATCTGAAAGATTATCAATTTCTGTGTAAGAAAAACCGCTGCTGCCTTTTCCAGAAAGTGAAGAAAATGGCGGCAGCAGCATTTGAAAGTCGCGATTATGGCAACCGAATTTCGCGTGTCCATTCAGTTTTATTAGCATTAATCCGTGTTTTTCGATTTGTACTAATGAAATACGCTGACATCGTAATTTCCAATAAATTTTCAATATTGTTGATTGTTTAAACAAATGAAATTCCATTTTTTATGTAATATTTTTCGATTTTTCCATATTTTTCATGTTTTTTTTCATATTTTCCATGCATTTAATTCCAATTGAGAATAAATTAATTCTATTCGTTGAAACAATACTTGCGATCATTGTTTAAACAAATTTGATTCTATCAATTATTCCAGAGTCATTGATTTTTGGGCCGCTTTGTTAGGTCTTTTCGTGTTTTTCACAGCAAGTACGAATCCGTTTCGCATTTTTTTTATTCATGCCATTTATTTGTCACGACAGGGATTGTTTGAACAAATTAGAAGTATTTTACTGGGAACAAAAATTTTTGAGCTATTTTTAAGCAGAAATTGTGCCTGCGGCGTTGATTTATTTTACCAACTTACTTTGTAGGACCCCGTCTGTGCTATTCACAAGTGGCACATTCTGATTGGCTAGAGGGTACCAAAAGGACCTACAAAGCCCATTCGTCGGTAGTTGGTATGCTTTATGCTCACTTTCGTTTGAGAAGCAGTCAGCAACGGTCGCATCGCTGTCCTTTTTTCTAATCTCAACGTAGTTTACTTCTTCAAAAAATACTTTGTTTCGTTGACGTTATACTATCTTTGGCAAGAGATAACAACGACGAAGATGACAAAGAATTTGACGCAGAAAGTTTTGATTCTGACCACGAAAACTAGTGATAAGTTGCTTCGATGCTTTAATTGTTAGCTACTCCTGTAATTTTAACTTTTAATATAATACCAAATTTACTAAATGGGCAAATTGTTTCAATAATAATTCATTGCAAACTTTGCATAATCTTTGTGTTTTTTATAAACCAACATTTGTATGCATAAATCTAGAAATAAATTAAATTCGTTTTCACAAAACAAGACTATTACTTATTTAAGCACGCTTCCATTCTCTTACAGTTGGTGAAATGAATCAACGCCGCAGACTCAATTTCTGCTTAAAAATAGCTCAAAAATCTTTATGTTCCAAGTTAAATACTTCTAATTTGTTCAAACAATCCCGGTCCTGATAAATAAATGGCATGTTTCAATAAAACTGCGAAACGGATTCGTACGTGCTGTGAAAAACGCGAAAAGACCTAAAAAGGCGGCCCAAAAATCAATGAACTTGGAATAATTGATGGAATTTAATTTAGATAGAACTAATTCATTCTCAATTGAAATCAAAGGCTTGGAAAATATGAAAAAAAAAAACAAAAGTAATAAGGAAAATTCGAAAAATATCATCAAAAATACAATTTCATTTGTTTAAACAATCAACGCAATAGAAAATGTATTGCAATTTACAATGTCACGCGTATTTCATTAGTACAAATCGAGAAAAACCGGATTAATGCCGATAAAACCGAATGAATACGCGAAATTCGGTTGCGAGAATCGCGACTTTCAAAAGCTGCTGCCGCCATTTTCTTCACTTTCTGGAAAAGGCAGCAGTGGATTTTCTTACACAGAAATTGATAATCTTTCAGATAACGTTTGAATTTGTATGAAGTTCGATGATACTAGAAAATAGGATCTGAGAAACAATCAGAATCCTGAAGTTTTATGATACTAGATATTAAAAAAAAAAATTAAATAATTTTTTATAGTACCGTTCGGTCCACACGTGGCAGCACTGGCATTTTGTGTTTCCCCATCAATGGCCTAACGAATTATATATATGACATTGAAAAGTTTTATCACACTAGACTTAGTGTCACCGCCGCTCGTACTATCATAACATGTTACAAAATATGTAAAAACGGCACTTTTATCACACATGCCTTGCAAAAAGTGATCCAAACCAATCAAAATGTATCCCGTTTTTTGCCCAATTCTTAGTAACCTATATACAGGGACTCTAGCTCCAGCTTCACATCCAACTTCCGGGGGCGGCGGAAGACCTGGCCCTGGCGGCGGCGCTGGAGGCGGAGTCCTGTCGGGGTCCGGGCATACAGGGCGTCTAGTCCCGTTGGCTTGTTGTTGAGTTCAGCAGTCCGGGAGCAGGGCGGAGGTGAGGCGGCGTCCGTGCGAAAGGGGGAATAAATCCGATAAGGGAAGTCCGTCCGGAAGGCGGCGATGTGGAGCGCTCTGGAGGGCGGCTGCTCCTGCAGACACCGGCGTGCCTTGATGGTCAAGGACGACTCGGGGTCGGGGGTAGGAACGAGACCGAACAGGCGCTGGAAGGTCTCCTTGAGTCTGTGAAAAGAAAGAGACAGATTAGTGCGTGTGGAGAGGGTGGCGTCCTCGAAGGGGCAGGCTGGAGGCGGCGTCTCGTGGGATGGGGGGAAACGTCTTTACTCCATGGGCGGGGACAGGTTCTCCGAGTTGTTGGCCGGTATCCGGGACGTCGCTAAGAAGCATTCGACTCGGCGGGCGATGACGGCGGAGGCCCGTGGGGCTGCTGGATCCGGCTGAAGACAGGGGCGCATGTTACGCAATTTTCTATGAATATCCAGGAGCTCGGGGAGCATCACTGGGGATTAATTTTCATTCGTTTGTTCAATTTTGCTAAGTCCCAGGAGCTCGGCGAGCACCAATGGAGACTAAGGTCGATGGTGCAATGGCGCAAATTTTCCTAAGTCCCCAGGAGCTCGGTGAGCACCACTGGAGACTAAGTTCGATCTGTGGTTTAAGTATGCTGGCTGCTGGACACTGGATGTTGATGGCTGGAACTGATGGCTGAAACTCCATATCTTTCTCAAGAAGCCCGGGGTTTATAAAGGTCTGGCCGACTTTGTCTTCCAAATCCTCGCTCGCGATTGGCTTAACGGCGGTGGGGCGCTTGCAAATTTGATGCAAATTGGATTCGCGGGTCTGATCTCCGCGGCGCAAAGTGCTATCTCGTCGACAACATGTGTATTGTCCTGGTCTTCTAAAAACTCGAATTTTGAGCCTTTACTCGATAGGTTTTTTTTTGCGTATTAACAAAGTTGAGATTTGTAATTTTATTTCTATATCTTTTCAACTTCAAATTGGGACTAATCAATTTCAAAATGGGAATAAACAATTTCAAAATGAAATAAACAATTTC
This sequence comes from Agriotes lineatus, assembly GCA_940337035.1. Taxonomy (NCBI): domain Eukaryota; kingdom Metazoa; phylum Arthropoda; class Insecta; order Coleoptera; family Elateridae; genus Agriotes; species Agriotes lineatus. Next base: position 225,276,482 of record OW679194.1, on the reverse strand, counting down.
AATTTGAGAATAATCAACTTCAAATTGAGAAAGGCTTTTTGTTAATGGTAGTCTTTGGAAAATAACAATTACATGGTTGTGACAGGGTGGAACTAATTATTGTTAGTTGTGGCTGGCGTTCCGTCCTGTCACAACCATGTAATTGTCATTTTCCAAAGACTACCGTTAACAAAAAGCTTTTCTCAATTTGAAGTTGATTAGTCTCAATTTCAAGTTGTTTATTCTCAAATTGAAATTGTTTATTTCATTTTGAAATTGTTTATTCCATTTTGAAATTGATTAGTCCCAATTTGAAGTTGAAAAGGTACAGAATGAAAGCAGCTTGGCTGCGGTGCTGATTTCCTATACGCTGCGGCGATTCGCGGACTTATTAGCGGTCGGAATTGTTACCTCGTACTTGCACTGGTTAGGTGATTTTTAGCATCCTAAGGTGGCTGGTGTTTTTAATTTAATTAACCCTCGCGATGTGGGTTTTCATTGTTTCCTTGTTTGACCGCGGGTTTGAACCCGGATCTTCTCTAGCCATGCGTGAATAGCGATCGAAATGTAGGAGTTAATTCCCAAAAAGAACTGTACATTTAAAAGGATGCAGCAACATGGAAACTGAGTAAGTTAAAATATAAAAACGGGCAAGTGGCATACCAAAACAAAGTAAAAAACATTCTAAAATAAAACAACCACACTAACATACCGAAAGATGGGAGAATATCAAGGTGACTATTACAAATGCTACAGGAAATAAACTAGGTTTAACAGACAATGAACCGAGAAAGCCATGGCGTTATACCCTTAAGAGAGCGAATATAAAAGTACAAAAATAGCAAGACACAATACAAAAGGTTAAAAAACTTAGTAAACAGAGAAGCAGAAAAAATAAAGAAAAGTGGTTAGCAAAGATATGTGAAGAGGTTGATGAATACTATAGTAGGGGAAACACTGAGAAAGCACAGAACCTTATCAGAAAATATTTTGAAACATACAGGAAGAGTAACAATGAAATTGAGTCTAAAGACGGCAAGACACTATTGAAAATAAAGACAGAGTGGATAGGTGGAAGGAACATATAGAGGAACTCTACAGCGAATGTACAGCATTAGAAGACATAGAAAATAAATACTCAGTTAACCAAGATGAATTGGGACGAGTAAGTAACAAAGCGAGGATTTAAAGAAGCCCTAAAATACTTTGATATGATCCTGACATACAATAAATGGCCGTGCTCTCCATTCGTCAAATCACGGCCCATTTAAAGTTTTATTTTGTCAGTTATCGCCCTCGAATCTCGCTTTGATTTTTCGAGGAGCATAAAACGCCGCTAACTTCAAGCCATCTTAATTAACCGAAAAAATAGCGACAAGCAGACTCCAGGCAGCCATACAAATTCGCCTCAACTAAACACCGGGTTTAGGCATGAAACAAAGAAACTGCAAACGCCGCCGTCACAAAAATACAACGCGGCACCAAATGGAATTTTAAAAACAGAGTTCCTGGGAAAATTGCCCCCCAATATACCTAGGCAGCAAAATTCAAGCGGTTTCCACGCCCTGACAAAAGCGTTTGAGGTTCGACACACAAAATTCCCAAGAAAAGGCAAATTATGCAAATTCCAGCTCGCCGGCCGCTCAAAATAACAAAGAAAAATGGCTAAACTTCTTAAAACTCGTTAGCTTATTTGGTAAGAGCGAAAGTGTGAAAATAAACTATTCGAGAACTAGGCCAACAAACGAAACGGGTAGCCGTAAATAATTCAATGCAAGCATTTCCAAAACAAATAAAAATAAGCCGCAATTAAAGACACATGGTCTTATTTCAACGCGCCCCTGGGCGTGTGTGGCGTCCTTAGATGCGCCTTTTCATAAGGAAGACAATGGGCACCATCAAAAACCCGCCGGATTTAATTAAATACGTTTCGGCACAATTAAGCTGAAATCAAACAAACCGACTCCCACTTCATGGCAACATGAAAATACGGGGGAATCGGCGGTGGTGGATTCTGTTTATAAGAAGCGAGAATTGGGAAAACCAGCATTTGACCGACCCTCGGGTCTCGAGTCTCCTCTACCTTCCAATCGACCCTTGGTCTTGGAAAGTACACCAGGGCTTGAACCCAGATCCGCTCCGAGGAAGCTGCGCCGTCCGCCCTTTGCGCCATCCGTTGACAAGGATGCAACCAAAAACGCTGCAGCTCTCTTCCAGGAAGCCAGCATTTCTCCGAGGAAGCCGCCGCCGTCTGCCCCTTACGCCGTCCGCTGACGGGAGGATCGCCACCATCCAACGCCGTCCGCTCAGTCTGCCTGCTGCCGCCGCTCAGCCCGCTGCCGCCTTACACGCCGCCTGCTGACGAGGAAGCTCGCCGACGTCCACCGCAGTTGAGCCTGCTGCCGCCCTACACGCCGCCATCCACCCAGAAAACTCATAACTTGCATGCGATAGATCTTGGTTTTGAATCATCTTTTCTAATCGACCTATATGCCGCAGCATCCACAGAAGAAGCTCGCGGCCGCCGCACCGTCGCCATTCGCCGCCGCTGCATCCACAGAAGAAGACCGCCAGCCGCCACCTCCGTAGAGGAAGCCCGCCTTCACCGCAACATCCACAGAGAAAGTTCTCCGCCGCCGCCCCGTCGCCATTCTCCGCCGCCGTCAAATATAGCTGCAAGCTGCGATATGCCGAACGCCCCCAGTGAACTGCTAGAGCACCTATTGGGGCCCCCAGCTCACCGAGGAATGGAAGCCTCACATCCCCGTTCCACGTGGATTAAAAGCATAAACAGCCGACGTCTCCGCCGACAGCCGCCCCCAAGCTCGAGGTCCACTTCAGCTGCCTGCAGTGTGTCGCCATTAGAAGTACCCGGCCCGGCTCGAGACTCCCCAAGCTTTCGCCCGCATCCCCTGCATGCCGCCGAAGTGTGTCTCCGCCCGTGGTTCTTCTGCACGGCCCCAAGACGCCTCAAGTTCCAGGTCTTCACTAGCTGCTTGCTGACCAGAGTGGGTTCCGGCCAGCTGTCATCCATCCGGTTCCACGTCCACCACCAGGTCCGCCTAGGAAACCAGGAACCCCGCGCCACGAGAAGGACTTTGCCTGAGCTCGCGCCCCAAGGGATCGACGCCCTAGCTCAGCACTACTTCACCGAGGGTCCACCTGTCCGTGGCACTGATGCCCCAAGCCTCCGCCCGCATCCCCTGCATGCCGCCGAAGTGTATCATGCCCCAGGTCATTCACCACGTGAAGACAGCCCCCGCCTCCAAAGGGCTTCGCTAGAACGCGAGCCCCAAGTCCAAGAAGTCCTGGACGACATTTTCTGCCCCCAGGTCGACGGCCGCCATCAAGAACCCCAGCTTGCCGGCGGTAACACCTCGACACCGGTTCAGCATCTCACCCATTGAGATGACCTCCACCAAGCCACCCGAAATACCAATGCTATCAATATTTATTTCCTCTAGGTTAACTTTGTAAAAACTGTACATTTTAATATTAGCTTTAAAATAAACAAACTATTAAACCAATCGCTATCTTTCGACAGGAGCTTTAATCATCGTTAACACTCTCTACCCTGACCTAGACTGGTAATGGCCCTAAAAACGCCATTCTTAACCGCGGCCACGCCTCACGCAAGTGAGAGCGTTGTCGTAGTATTGTATTAACCTCAAATCGCACAAATCCGAAGGAGTAAAAACAATTTCAGTAGAACCGCTGCAAGGGCTGGATGAAGAAACAGCACATCAACCCCATCATAAATGACATATATAATATAACAGGAATAATACCGGAAAACTTCAAGAAAAGTATAATTACGGTATTGCTTCCAAAGAAGAGCAATACAAGGAAATGCGTGGAACATAAAACTCTAACAGCCGTATTCATAGTCGTTCGCCAGCGGTTCGCCGGCGAGCCGCCGGAGTTTCGTTATGAATAGTATGTTGGCAGCACTGTACGTCTATGTCAAATTCGAGGTTATCAGGTTAGGTTTTCCGTCAGTTTTGACAGAAATTGACACAAAATCTAACCTGCTAACCTCGAATTTGACATAGACGTACAGTGCCGCCAACATACTATTCATAACGAAACTCCGGCGACTCGCCGGCGAATCGCTGGCGAACGACTATGAATACGGCTGTAAGTATTCTGTGTCATACATTCAAAATATTAACAAAGATAAAATTTAGACTCATACAAAAGAAAGCATAAATTAATTTAGAAGAATGCCAATTTTGATTTAGAACATATAGTCCAGTTGTTATATTAGAATCCGTCTGCCGAAAAAATCCAAGTGAGCTGAAATTTTGCATACACCTTTATTTTGACATTAAAAATAATGTCTCAAAAGTCCCATCGATATCGCGCTGGCGTCTTGAGTTAATCAAGGTCACAGGTGACAGAAATAAGTTTTTCGCAAATATCTCTCTTTCTATGGGTCGTATGACTCTTTTAGTTATTACAAGAAATAAAGGCTAGGAAATTCTCTACAAAAAAGATTATACAGGTTTTTTACGTACAACTAACCATTCAGCAAATAATACACTGTTAAATTTTGTAGACAGGCTTTACTTCCTTTTACGATAAAAGAAGTATTGCATTCACCCTAAAAATTCGAAATTGAGTTTTCAACAGATCTTCACGTTCTAGAGTCCCCTGAATCTAAAAAACGTGTTTTTTCTCATTGGCCTGTGCGCCTGTGTCTGTACCTGTGCCTGTGAACAGAATATCTCAAAAACGAAAAGAGGTATGGCGTTGAAACTGGATATATAACTTTTGTGTGTTATCTAAATGAGACAGTGAGCTTTTGAAGAAAATCGCATAACCGGAAGTATGGTGTTTACTCTTGTGATTTTTCAGTTTTAAAATATATTTAAAATAGGAGTTATTAAAAAAACACAAAAAACACAAAAGAAACCCATTTTAGAGGTAGGCAACTGAAAAATTAGCTATATTACATCAATACACATTCAAAATGTAATAAAAATGCAATGTCTGAAAAAAATTGTTAGAGCCGTTTTTGAAAAAATTCGAAAGAAACTGAAAAATCACAAGAGTAAACACCATACTTCAGTTATTTAAATTTTGAATTACAGCTGTTCTTGTGAATGTAAGAATTATAAGACAGATATATGACTGTTCGTAATATGGAACACCAGTGGGTGTTCTGCCTTTCTCACAGACACTATCTATCCTACAACATCTAGAGAATAAAATCAGCTAATATAGATTTGTTTTTCTTTTAAACGTCAAATAAAATTTTGTCGTTTAAGTCAATTACATATACTTAAAAAATTCTTTATTCATTCATAATGTCTAACGTTTCGCTAAGACTTGGTTAGCTTCATCAGAGATAAAATAATTTTGTTAAAATAATGTAGGACATAAGGACAATTAAAATTTCGATCATGTTTTAGGAGTCCATATCCAAGCCAGAGTGTAGAGACAAGCCAACATTGCTTTGCAGAATTCTCAGCTGGTACCCATGAAGCATGGCTACCACAAACAGTTGGATGGTCAGTTGAAACCAACCATGACAGATGTTCTTCCAGCTCCAAAAACAATAATTGAGATGATCAGTTGGCAATGCAAAACAGATTGTTCTTCTGCAAGGTGTTTCTGCCGAACAAATAAGTCGACGAGGATACCCAGAACCAGTACGAAACTGATGATAACAGTGACGGTAAAGAATCTCTGGTTGCTCAAAAAATTAAAAACATTAAACTTGTTGTTCGTGTAAGAAAATTTGCATAGAAAGTCATACTTCATCAAATAAATAAATCAAAATAATTCTTAATTGAATCTAGAGTATTTATTTGGATACCATTGCATTTCTTAGCCCAGAAAATGTATGTTTAGCTGTCAAAATTATATTTTTATGTTATTTAATAGCTGAGATATTAACGAAAATTGTTTTTAAGTCAACCATTTTGTAAAATCCAAGATGGCGACTACGTAGGACTCGAGGCAAATGGAAACATTGTTTTTTTTATTGCTTATACAATAACCTTTCCAAAAATTTTCCTTTTTGATACTCTCCAAAAAAATCCGGCCAAATTACATGGTGAACCTGACTAACAAGCGGAGGTACCAGAAAATCAATAAAAAGCCTGCGTAGAATAATTGAAAACAGCTGTACAGCAAGCAGAAATGTCTACATAGCTTTTGTAGACCTGAAAAAAAGTCTTTGACAGTGTGAACTGTAACAAAATTATGAATACTCCTAAAACAATAAAAGTAGATTATCGAGACCGCAGGATAATCAACGAGCTATACACGAAACAGACACCAATTATAAGAATTGACGATGAGAAAGAGAAGATAAAATCCAAAAAGGTGTAAGACAGATATGCAACTTATCACCATCGCTATTTAATATCCACATAGGGCAAGCAATAAATGAACGTAAAGAAGTACAGGAATTCAAATAAAGAGTGAACGAATACAGACGTTTAGATTTGCGGATTATATTGCAATGCTGGCAAAAGATGAAAGAAACCCACAAAGAACCGCAGAAAGCATGGGCACAATATTAAAAACGAAATATAACATGGAAAAAACGAAAATATTACGTAGTATCCTCCAAAGGGTCGGATGGAGTAAGACCTAAAATAGAGGGACATTTACTCAAGCAGACTAATACACATAAATACTTAGGAAGTAGAATTACGGAAAATGGGAAAAGTACAGAAGACGTAGAGCAAAAAATAAGAGATACTAAGGCTATTTTTAACTATAAAAAGACTCTACTGTGCTCAAATAATATCAGTGTGGCGACAAAAAAAGTTAATTAAAAGTTGCATAGCAGAATAGACCTCTATGGTTCGGAAAACTGGACGCCGAAAAAAAAAGAACGAAAATCCCTAGAAGCTTTTGAGACATGGTGTTGGAGATTAACACTAAAAATAAAATGAACAGACAAAACTACCGGTGTCAGCTTACTAACGCACCGCTCATTTTTGTGGCAAAATGGCATAAGGGTATAAGTCGACTTATCTCGTTTTTGATTTTATTGATGCCCCGTGAGCATATAAGTCTATATACCATAACCGCATTGTTACAGCAATTTTTCTAAATGGGATATATAGACTTATTCCCTGAAAATTCACTAAAAATTGATAAAAAACAAATTTAGTCAATGGCAAATAAATACATGTGTATTAATACCCCGAGTCGAAGCTTTTCGTAAAGTTATGTGCAACGACAGAACAGCATAGGTTAACTTATACGTCTTTGCCATTTCATAACTTTCCGTTTTTGTTGGAAACAAATAACTTATGTACACTTATACTACGAGTGCATTTCCATGCAGGTGCAATACCGTGTTTTAGCGGTCCAGTTTTCCAGTGTTATTATTAGTTATTATAGGGTAGTTTAACGAATAAGTGCCAAAATGGGCACACGTTCTTGTGCGTACAAAGTTTTGCAGAAGTGCTGTAACAAGAACTTGACCGGTAAGTTTACAGATAACCTCACATTATTCGAACTCGAAACCAAATATTCTTGTTTAGTTTATGTCTACATATGCTGTTTTGTCATAGTAATTATTTATCAGAAACTACATATTCAGGGAAATTGCAAAAAGCTATATGTCAACTTATACCTTTTTGCTATTTCATAAAATGAATAAAAGAAAATGCGATAAGGTATAAGTTCCGTATTTATTTATTTTCTAGTAGAAATAGTTTTAGAATCAATAGCAAAGGAAGCTGTAGTCAATAAATCGACTTGACTCTTTTGATTACCAGCGAAAAGAATTAAAACTTGTTCTCAAATCTCCAGCAAAATAGTTTTTTGATGTTCCTGCAAAATGATCATTTTTGACTTATACCTTTTTGCCTTTTCACCACAGATTTGCGCCCACCTCAATTTTCGGCCCATTTGCGCCCCAGTAAAATACCAATACTAATAATTAAGATTTCATTTGCATCTATGCTTGCAACTCGGTAGTCATCGGGATACTTGAAGTTGGCCAACTAGTGAGGCAGTCTCCTACCTGCAAAATAGTTATTACAAAAACACTGATTTTAACAATGTTTCGCTTAGCTGTCTTATCTTCTATGCGTTTCTGTTGGTACTTTAATTGTTGTCTTTATTTGAGATTTATTTTAACTTTAATAAGAGTTGTTAACACCGGTGCCAAACTTATTGATTAATAATTCACATGATTCTACAGATTAGAGCATTTAATCAGCGTACCAGTGACACCTAGTTTATGAACATAATGTTATCGGAATTAAACAATATTTTAACTAAACTAACTACTCTTTTATATTTTATGTAGTTCTGCATATACTTAAGAAAATGAGGGAATTGCTTAGTAGCGGACAGGGCGGTAAGTTGCTATCTTAACAAAATACAGAGGTTGTGAAATTTGTAACTGCTCTTAAATAGTTATTGTCAAAAGGTTAGTTGGTTTAGTTGGTATATTGTTTAATTCCGATAAAATTATGTTTAAAAACTAGGTGTTACTGACACGCTGATATAATGCGCTAACCTGCACAATAATATGAATTGTTAATCAAGAAATTTTACACCAGTGTAACAACTTTTATTAAAGTCTTAAAATAAATCTCAAATAAACACAAAAATTAAAGTACCAACAGAGACACACACAAGTTAGGGCAGCTAATTGTTCATGTAATAACTATTTTGCAGGTAGGAGACCCCCTCACTAGTCGGCCAACTTCGGGTGTCCTGATGACTAATGAGTTGAAAGCATGGGCGGAAATGAGACCTTAATTACTTTTGATATTTTTCTGGAACGCAAATGGGCCGAAAATGGCGCTGGGCACAAATGAGCCGGACGCAAGTAGTCCTATATCAAATTACCAACTAAGGGGTTAACTAAAGAATAGGGAGAGAAATATCGTTGTTAAGAATTTTAGAAAATAAACGACACCAATGGATAGGCCATGTAATAAGATATGCTAATTTTGTTTTAAATATATTAGAAGGGAGTGTACAGGGGAAGAAAGATTTAGAAATACCGCGTCTGGATTTTATTAAGCAAGTAATGACAAACGCAGGAGTTACAAGGTATGCAGAAATTAAGGCTTGTAATAAAACCCGTTGAGAGCTGCCAACCAATCAAGATTTGATAGAAGGGAAAAAAGAAGAATGTAGTGTGCTGTCCGAGCATTAGCGAGAGCAGTAATCAAAGTAAGGAAGAGACCAGTTTACTTCATAGTTACACATTTGATGATTTTTTCACTTTTTTAGATTCGATGAGAAGACTATCTCTTGTATTCAACCGTAGTAAAAAATATTTAAATATAAAAAACAAGATGCTAATTGATCTGTTATTAAGCAAATTGCCTCCCGTATCAAATGACATAAGGGGCCAAGTCACTATATTCCCTCCTGCTACTGGTGGAAACCAGTAAAAGAGCTAAATGTATATTTACGCTAATAGAAGAGATTAACAATCCACAGAAAAAGTCACTTTCGGATTGCTTTAATAAGAGTTATTTATGTATCAAGGGAGCAAGAACGCATTTATAGCACGCGGAGTGAAAATTAGCTGTGCACTCTAACAGGACAAGGGCAACACGCGCTAGTTATGAACTAGGTGCATACAACATTTTATGAACAGACAGGAATACCCACACGTATAGCCATATTTATAACTTTTATAAATGTTCTCAACCTACGATGTCAGTGTTTGTCAAACTAACAAAGCAGACAGTAAGCGAACCGTAAAGTACTTTAGGGCCAAATCGTAGAAAAATCAATGTTATTGTGAATTTCCATTGCCAAGCTCAGTCCAATCAATCGTCAACGTCTTATATCTATTATTTTTCTATTACCTTTCTCAGGCAGAAACTTTTTTGCTCATTTCGATTAGTATTGTCTGTGGTAGCGGTTCGTATTTCTAACACGCCCCTTATCCATTCATTGAAGAAGTATTCAAACATTCACTTTTTTTATGTGCCATTTTATGAACATTTATCCTAGAATATATACGCCTATACGGCCTGTGTTGTATCTCGTGCTTTTTATTACTTTTGTTTGATAATCTAAATGTTGAGGACGAAGAAATAAAACAGTTTCCTTTAAGGAAAGGGACATGTTCAAATACAGCAAATGCCTTGCACTCCATTAAATAATTGAAACTCCCATAAAAACTGTCACGTTTAGCTTTTTAACTATTTTAATCTGCCAAGTGGAATAATAACCGAAGAGGGCGAATTGAAAGTATACGAATGTCTTTATGCAAATCATACGTAACCGAATGAATGCAATTAACATCATGCTTATGCACTACTATTTACAAAAATATTACAAAGGCCTTGCCATGTTATAAAACGGTGTATAGTAACTGTTAAATAATACACCCTAGAATTTTTGTTGTGTCTAAACAAATATCTAAATTAAGTCTGAAAAAACTATAGGGGTCTTGGGTAATCTGCAATTCAATTTACAATTATCACTTTGAAAATACTAAGTACTTAATTACTTATATTTCATCTTAATTCAGGTTTTTCGTTTTAAATCATAAGTTAATTGATGCATTACTTATATTGCGTACAGGATCAGAGGTTGTTTATTTATTGTACTGCATGTTATTTATTGTTTTTGTTTAAGGATTTTGGTAAACGGCATATCTATAACTAGACGAAGATTATTAACCACAAGAAAAAACTTGTAAGGTTAGGCGTTGATTTGGGTAAAAATGCCACATCTTTGAAAATTGCCCAAGTGGTTGATAAGGATTTAATCGTCAAAAACGAGTCTTCAGAATCCTTTAATAAGGACGATTTGGATTTTTTAAATAAATGTTTAAAATTCAATGTAGGTCATACTAAACCACCTTTAGAAGATATCGTTGCCGGTATCGAAAGTTCAATTGCCACTTTAGACGAACAGTCTAGAGAATTCATTAGAAAAGCTTGCAAAATTAAAATTTCGGAAAACCTAGAAGACATAAAATGTGAAATCGATTAAAAAATACCATGAACTTATTAAGAGATTGCGCAACAAGGGAAGTTTTTATCTAAAGGCTGACAAAGGTAACGCGATTGTTATTTTAGATAAACAGGATTATTTTGATAGAGTAAGTACATTGCCTAACAATAGACACTACAAAGCATTAGAAAAGTCTCCCCTAAGGAGCATGATTATTAAAACACAAGATGCGATGAAGTCCTGTCCCACACTTATTACTCCAGACCTTATATATAAGCTGACTCCTTCTAATCCAAAAATGCCAAAAATGTATTGTTTACCTAAGATACATAGCCCAGGCAAAACGGCGAGACCTGTTGTTTCTGGTATTAACTCCTCGACTTACCTCCTATGTAAATGGTTAAGAAATGAATTTAGAAACTTGCCAAAACTTCAAAATAATTTTTCGGTCGAAAACTAGTTGGAGTTTATCAATAAAATTAAAGATTTGGAACTTAGTGAAAGCGAGAGTTTAGTTTCATTTGACGTGTGTTATTTGTTTCCAAGCGTACCAGTCCTACAAACTATGACTGCTGGAATTGCTTACGGATAATAATTTGGATTCAAACAAAATTGACGAGTTAGTTAGATTAACTACACATTGCGTGTCCCAGAATTGCTTTCAAATAGATGAAAAATTCTATGAACAGTACAAAGAAACAGCAATGGGAAACAGCCTTTCCCCTTTCGTTGCCAATCTTTTTATATCAAAATTCGAAACTGTATTTAAGAATAACACAGAGTATTTCCCAAGGATTTTGTTTATGTATGTGGATACCATTTTTGCTGTTTTTGATTTATCTAGATGTAGTGTTGATAATTTTTTGAATCAGTTAAATTCCAAATTTCCTAGTACAAAATTCACATATGAAATAGAAAACGAAGGAAAACTGCCATTTCTAGATACCTTAGTATGTAATAAGAAATACAAATAAGTTGAAATTTGATGTTTATAGAAAAGAAACCAATGTAAACAGATTCATTTTAGCGGATTCAAATCATTGTTTTCAACACAAAATGGCTGCTCTAATTTTTTTAGTGCATAGACTGTTAACCTTTCCTTTAAACAAAGATCGATATACCACTGAACTTCAGACCATAAAAAGCATCGCTGTGTACAATGGTTTCTCTTTCGTCAGTCTTAGAAGTGAAGGACTCAAGTACATCAAAATGCCATTTCACCCGGCTACAAAGGGTCTATCAAACATTTTTAAAGTTGTGTATGGTTTAAACAACAATGTTAGAATTTTTTTGGGAAATCCAAAAGACTTTAGAGAGATCTGGACTTTACGAAATTAAATGTTCGCATTGTGATTCTAAATATATTGGGCAAAGGCGTCGTAATTTTGGTACTAGGTTTAAAGAGAATTTAGCTCATTTTAGATTCAACAGATTCGAAAAATCGAGTATTGCCCAACATATTTTCGAAACGGGTTATAGTGTGAAAGAGGATGACCTAAAAATTGTAAAGGCGTTAATTTCAACAAAGCAACTAAATCCTTTTGAAAGCTTGGACATTTTTAAGAACCGAGATAATAAACTTTTGAAAAAATATGGCGGACCAATACCGTCCTCCGTCTTATATGATTTGTTGAAGTTACATTGACCATCGGCCAAGTTCATTGGCTCTCGGACACGCCTTCGTGGTCAGACAGTATAGATAGGTGTAAAATGCGAGGACACTGCCCACCTTTATTTGTGATTTGGTCACGTGTACATTGTTTTCATTTCGCTGTGTAAGTTTTTCGTAGCTACCGATGATGACAGTGTGGTTGTCGAAATACGTATTTGACAGTTGTTAAATATTTGTGTGGTGAGGCGTTTTAACGAATTTGTTATATTTTCAAACCACAGGCTCCAGCAATGTTTTAAACTAGACAAAGATTAAAATTGTTAGAAACCAAAAATATATTTATTTACTAGCAACATAATATCGTTCATTTTAATCATACGAGTTCAGAATCATATAATTTGGCCCATATAGGTAAAGTTCTTAAATTTGGTGGTGTAAGATTTGGAGTTTGTTTCAAATTTGGCTTTTCTGCTATGGATCCTCTTCTTTTATGCTTTAACAGTATTTCACACACTATAATAAGATAATTGCAATTATTTGAACATTTTGCCACATGAATTAACAGAACTAAACAAATTGACAATAGCTTTGTCAGTGCCATTTTCGCAAAAAGAATCTAGACACTAAACTGTAAAAATGTTATTAAACAACAAACAGCTTGTTTAACTTCAACCAAAACATGTTATTCTGAACGAAATGATATTTTGATGGTATGTGCCAAATTAAGTGAATCGGTAATTTATTTTTAAGTTAGTGTTTCCCGACTATCTTTTATAATTTTTTATTGCTAGAGCTGTTTAACATATTGCTAAAAACTCCTACAATTACGATGTAAGAATATTGACCAAACAGATTTGCTTTTGTGGGTACAAAATAAAGATACCTGAAAAATCTTAACTGGGCCACATGATGTGTTTCTGGTCCCGCACATACAAAATATCAAAAGCTACTCATAGCGTCAAAGGGATTTTTCAAATTATTTCTCCCTCAATCTGATTGTAACCATGCAACTACAAACAACGTCTTAGCAACCATACATTCATATTCTTTTTTGAGTATTTCGCCACTCAGCAAATTAAAATTATTAAATAACGAACGTTTCGAGGGACAATCTGCCCTCGTTATCAACGAAACGATTAAAAAGGAACAAGAAAACTTAGCTTTTTCACGGAGATTGAAAACCACCAACCTCCAATGAATTGATTGACATTGATGTTTGTTGATTATCTAAACCTACTTGATCTGATCTTTAAGAATCCAGGCATATCTGACAAAATTAGACGAATTGGGAATAGATTCAATGTTAGGACGGTATTCAAAACCATGAATACCTTGCGGTCAGTTCTTACAAAAACTAAACCGTTTAACGAAGAACAACATTCAAAGAATTGTATATATAGTATCCCCTGTGAATGCGGGAAATACTATATCGGTGAAACATCCAGACCTTTAGCAGTTAGAGTTAAAGAACATAAATATATGATGAAAACCTATCAATTCAATAAGTCTAAGCTGGCAGAACATGCTTGGGATAACAATCATAAAGTACACTGGCATAACACAAAGATCTTGTCTAAAGAATCGATGTCAACTAAACGTAAAATTAAAGAGACGGCATATATTTTACTTAACGAAGAAAAATGCGTGTCGTCTTTCTCAATATTTTTAGACACTAGTTGGCTATCGATTCTTAAAGATCAGATCAAGTAGGTTTAGATATTCAACAAACGTCAATGTCAATCAATTCATTGGAGGTGGGTGGTTTTCAATCTCCGTGAAAAAGCTAAGTTTTCTTGTTCCTTTTTAATTGTTTCGTTGATAACGAGGGCAGATTGTCCCTCGAAACGTTGGTTATTTAATACGTTATTTAATAATTTTAATTTGCAGAGTGGCGAAATACCCAAAAAAGAATATGAATTATAGATTCACGCCACAAAGAAGTTGCAGAGATTAACCATACATTCAGGCAATCCTGGATGTTACTGACGTATTCTTATTTTAAATGTACTTACGAGATTTTGAATGATCATACAATATTTACAAATATCCTAGTAAGTAAAATATTGTATGCACCACCAGAGTTATTAATGTTTTTTATCTTCGGTTGACTTAGACTTTGGGCCAGAGGCCCTCGGTCCGTAACCATGTCAGCCTCAGGGAAAAACATATTTCTAACTCTCTTAATGCATAAATATCTATTATTTGAAAAAAATAAAGGAATACATGTCTGCTTCTATTATTTTCTATATCTGGTTTGCAATGATGACAAAACAAAACAAAGAAAAAAAGATAAATCATTGAGATAAATTATTGTAGGCGACCGACGTGCAGAAAGTTTGAAAATGAGTAAAATTATAGGAGATACTAGTGGGAACATAATCGAAATTACACAAACAGGATAGAATGATTGAGGTGAAGACTCAGTTACATCGTACTAAATAATAATATAAATATGAAGAGATGTGGAGTAGCTTCTAAAAGTTGTAGGAAAAACATCTGAAGCATTAGAAGAAAGAGGATTAAAAATTGGAAAGCTGGTTATAGAAAGAATATACTGTTGACAACCGGAAAGCGATATACTCACCAAAATTTAACTTCTGAACAGTACAACATTTGGTATACACCGTTAGACACTCAGTAGCCTGACCTTAAAAACATTTATAGCGTCGTAATCAAAAATATGTTACACCCAAACTGTTTTATTTATAATAAGGCAGTCAGCCTTTTATATAGCTGGTCCGCTTTCATTCTAGTCTCCTTTGTTGGATTGCATCTGTTAATTATTAATTTATTTTAAATTTAGTACTTTTCAGCGTATCTAAGTGGCAGATTTCTTAAAAATATATTATTTGATTCACTTAGTGTACGTCTAAAACTAGGTGTCGAAAAAAAAACGCTTGGCGTTTTAAATATGTATGTAGATTATTATATATTAAAACTAGTAAAAAATTGTCTAGCGAAATATAACATTTTGTATGGCCATGGGACGATTGCCATCCCTCTTGTCAAATACTCCTTGGCTTGAGCAAAAATTCCAAGAACATTATATCGTAGATTCAACAAGGGCTATACTCGTATTTAAGAATCCAAACAAAAATTCAGCTAATCTTGCCTTGGTCTTGGTAGACAACAAGAATACCAAGAAATGTATTTAAAACCCATACCGAGCCTAACTAAACATTCGTCAATAAATGGGTAATGGAAGTTTTAAAATAAATTGGAATAAATATTATTATTATTATTATTATTATTATTATTAATAATATTATTATTAGAACACATGGGGCAAGCAGCGTAGCTGATTATGCCTCTTCAAAGTGAGATGCTGTACAGAAACTGTATGTTATATAAAACTAATACAACTTTTAAACACACAAGACAAAGGAATATATAGAAATTAATCAGGCGAGTCACAAACACGACGTTGCATCTACAGTGCTCTGCTCTAGACGGTTCTAAGAGTTACATACACGAATACTTAAATAGTGTTTTCTAGTTGTTTTCTTAAGGCTATTTTTGTAGAATTTACAAGAGAGACCCCTTCTGCTTGTGTCAGTATTAGTACAGAACAATTGTTGGATACCGTTACATAAGTACATGTTATTCATAATTTTGTAGGTTTCAATAAGGTAACCACGTAAACGTCGTACAGATAGAGTGGTAAGTCTAAGGTGTTGTAGCCTTTGATCATATGGCAGGTTTTTTAAATACGTTGGCATTTTGGTGAATCTACGCTGAACATCTCCTATTAAGGCAATGTCTTTAACAAAGCCAGGGGACCAAACAGTTACCGCGAATTCAAGTATGGGCCTTATGTAACTAGTATAAATTTTTAACATAAGCGGGGCAGAACCATAGGCCAAACGCTTTTCTAACTAAATATATGAAACTGTTAGCTCTTTTTGTTATATTTATAATATGCGCGTCCCACTTCAGATTATGCGTTATTGTAATACCCAGATCCACCTGACAACCGACCGACCGCAACGGAGAGTCCTCCAAAAAGTACACATTATGGGGATTATTGAAGCCCATGTGCAGCACTACATATTTTGCTACGTTTAGAGAAAGTGACCATTGTTTACACCATTCACAAATTCTGTCTAAACCACTCTGTATGATGTACCCTTTTATAATGGGATTGTTGTACAGCTTCGTGTCGTCTGCGTAGCAGCTACTGGTCGAGACTGTAGTATCCAATAAGTCGTTTATGTACACCAAGAACAACACAGGCCCAAGAAGGGATCCCCTTAATACAAAAAATTCCTCGGATAAACCATCCCCAACACGAACCCTGAATGATCTATTGTTTAGGAAGTGGTTGATCTATGCGAGCAAATTGCCCCTTATTCTGTAGGACTCCAATTTGTAAAGAAGCCTTTTCAGCGGAACCCGGTCAAATGCTTTCTCGAAATCGAGGTATAAAGTGTCCACTGGCTCGCTAATGTTGTTGCTGATCGTCCAGTCATTAACGCACATTAACAGGTTGGTAACCACAGATCGCCCCGGTAAGAATCCATGCTGTCTGTGGCTGATGCTGTAGTTACTCAGTAAAAATGTAATTAATGTGTCAACGATTATTCGTTCCATAACTTTACAGACTACTGAGGAGAGACTTATTTGCCTATAGTTTTCGGGGAGCAGTTTATCGCCTTTTTTGTAAATTGGAGTGACGGTCGCAGTCTTCCATTAGGGTGGCAGTGCGGAGTCGTTCATTGACGCCATCATGATGTTGCACAGATGAGTAGCTAAAGTACCCGCAGTTTGCTTCAAGAAGTGTGGATGCAGGTCGTTGACATTAGGAGAAGAATGGGAATTCAGATTAAGTAAGTGTCTTTCAACAATTTCTGGAGTGAATTCGATATGTACAGCCACGAAAACATAAACCGGCACAACTCCTGAAAGTAAGGTAATTTTTCACTATTTGAACATTGTCGTTTTGCCAGCGTACATACATCATTCAAGTAGAGACATTCAGGTCAAATGTGGAAACCTGTCTGGGATAGTGCCTTAGGGGGTATTTCTAAGCTTGACTATCAGATGGCAGCACAAAGTTCTACCAATCAGAGCCAATTACTGGCTCTGCTACCAATCATGTGATAAAGTTGTGGCGCCATCTGTTAGTACTATCGGAAAGTACCCCCCAGGAGCCGTTCAAGGTCATCCAAATCGGTATTTTGACATCAAAAGAACCGACAGTCAGTGTCTCTACTTGTATTTCGCTGGTTTTGCCTTCTTAATTTATTATTATTTATTATTTACTATTTACTATTTATTAATTTTTATTAGTTATTATTTTTTTTTATTAAATTTTTATTATTTATTATTAATTCTTTATTTTTATTTTTATTTATTATTTATTACGGTTTTATTATTTATTATTTATTTATTTTTATGTATTTATTTATTAATAATTATTTATTATTTATTATTATTACTAATTTATTGTTTCTGAAATCGTAGCTATCGTGTGTGATTCTCTTAGTAATGTCATTCATTATACTACTGGCTCTGATGCCAAATTTTCTGCTCGGCTATAGCAAGACGCACTAAGTTTAAAAACTTTCAATTTTATTTGATATTTTGGCAAGACTGTTCACATCAGTTTAAAAAATATTTTTTTCTACTCCTTTATTAGTAAATTGCTCATTATGCACTGTTTACTTGATTAGTAAATTCGTTGTTACAAACAGTGTTACGTAATGATAATGACTAACACGTAATTTTTTTTATTACGTTACAGTTAGCTTCTGTTGTTTGTACGAAGCGGTGTAGGGATGTGACTGCAGCCGCCTAATTTTTAAAATGGTGTGACAGATGATTTGACAGTTAATAAAATATTTCTTTTTCGTTTAACGAAATGAGTGTGACCGTAGAAAAAGTATAGTACGCAACTCGGGCTATAGAGCAATTACACGCTCGTGGAATTACACACGCGCCGCTACGCGGCTTGTGCGTAACTTTTCCAACTCGCGTGTAATATGCTTCCTACAGCTCTCGTTGTGTAATATACTATTGAACTGTTGCGTGCTAAGCTGCAAGTCAAATTAACTATGCTTCATCAGTTGCTTCCTATATTAGCGTTTTCAAACTTGCATCAAATGAAAGTGTATCACGAAAATCGTAACAAGTTTTGATTTGAGAGGGCTGGCGGATTAGAAAGATTAGTGTTGTTTGTAAAAAGAGCTTAGAATAGCCATTATAAAGGTTGATAAGAGGAAGAAGCTTGTTTCAACTGCAATACCTGTAGCTTCCAGGCGAATTATTTTGAAGAAATTATTGTTATAGTTGAGGTCAAAATTAGTAGTGATTTACTTGCGATGTAGAATTAGGTCCTACCCATTAGGAATTGTTTGTAAATTGAATGTTACAGTAAAGTGAAGAACTATGATGTAAATAGCAACGATTTTATAATTGTTTTTAACTGGCATGTATCAGAATGACAGGAACAGTGCACTGTTAGATTGTTGATTTAGTGACTAAAATTTGTAATTTTTTGTTACAGGTTAGAGAAGCCATGTTGCCAGATTTTAAAAGGCCATTCCAAAGGTGACTTTATAGGCCTGGAACAATATAGACCGCCTTGATTATACAGATGTCTTGAAATGTCTCATCACACACGTGAGGATGAATGGTCATACAGACAAATATGGGAACGGTTTAATGTTAGCAAAAGTACCGTAAAAAAAGGAAGTAAAGGCAGAAAAGATGGTACCGAGGGGATGAAACGCACTACCAAGGAAGAAGATTCAGCAATGTTAACGTTTTTAAGAAAGTACTCATTTGAAGCTGCAGTCAGTGCTTGTCAAATGTTGGGTTTGCAGCTACTGTAATAACAGCACGTAATATCATAAAAGCCAGCTATTCAGCTGCTCGGAAACAGTTTATTTCACAATTAAATCAACGAAGAACACAATTTGCTAACGAATTTCTTAACCGAACTGTGAACTTCTGAAGAAAAACTATTTTTCTGATAAAGGAACTTTCAATCCTTTAACAGTGGACATACTCTTGTATACTAAAAGTTTGTTTTACAGCTGTTAGTGCAAATTATGAATTTCCAACGTTGATAAGTAGTTACTGGTGCAAATATGTTTACTTTGAAGGGTTTACATATTCACCAGAAAAACCTCTTCCACCTTACAAATATAGAGATGATATCAGCTAGGTTAATATGTTTAACTATGTGAAACCAAATACATTTTTGTCAAGACACATTAAAATTTTATTATTAAAAAATTGCTAAAAAATTTAACGTTTCCCTAAATCACAATGTTAGCTACTTCAGACAAGTTAGTTTTAAATAGGTGAAAGGATACATTTCCTCAGATATTTTGATTTACCTGTTATTAACATCTTCTTAAAATTTATTAGGTAGTTTTTAAAAAGTTTTGTAGTAACGTGGAAATAAGCTTCTCTTGTAAAAACGGTTATAAACTTTTTCTGGAAAACATATACGTCTATTTTTCTTTAATCCTTAGTAAAATGTTATCATTCTTACTTACATATGTAGTTTCGTTAGGTTTTGGGTTATGTTTGTTTGAAAACCTTGTTGCTTAGATAATTGTTATGAAACAATCGTTTTGGTTTGTGTTGGTATTGAATTAATAAGTATTTGCTCTTTTTTGAACGCTTTTATTATTTTTGCAACACGGTTTTCAAAAAAACATAACCCAAAACCTAAGGAAGCTACATAATTATGTAAGTAAGAATGTTAAAATTGTACTAAGTATTAAAGAAAAATAAACGTATTTGTTTTCCAGAAAAAGTTTATAACTGTTTTTACAAGAGAAGCTTATTTCGACGTTACTACAAAGCTTTTTAAAACTACCTAATAAATTTTAAGAACATGTTAATAACAAGTAAATCAAAATATCTGAGGAAATCTATCCTTTCACCTATCTAAAACTAACTTGTAATTATTTTTTCTCTCTTTTCTCAAAATGTTGGTCATGTTATATCGACATGTCCTATTTTATGAAAAACCATTTGTCTGAAGAAGCTAACATTGTGATTTAGCGAAACATTACATTTTTTACCAATTTTTTAATAATAAAATTTTAATGTGTCTTGACAAAAATGTATTTGGTTTCACATAGTTAAACATATTAACCTAGCTGATATCATCTCTATGTTTGTAAGGTGGAAGACGTTTTTATGGTGAATATGTAAACCCTTTAAGGTAAACATACTTAAACCAGTAACTACTTATCAACCTTGCAAATACATAATACTCTTGTATATAGATCTGGCAAATGCTGGTTTCAAGAACTATATATTGAGAGTATCCAAGGTAGTGACCAATTTTTTGACAATATGTCGGCTGAATAAGTTATGAAGGAGCTGGTGTATGCTGGCGTATTACTGAAAGACTAACTGGACCAATATAGACCAGCAAGGTAACAATCGGAAATAGACTCAATAGGCTACAGATATTGGTTTGTTTAGACATAACAGGAGCAATGTGCACCTGGTCCCACGACAGTTCTGGAGGTGCTTCTAGGGTTTCCGCCCCTTCAATTAGTTATTAAGACGGACGCTAGGAAGTCAGTCTACAGACCTATCCAGGGACAGTTGTGTGCCATAAAAGGGATGCAAGTGGTACACTCAGGGAGCATCCAACATTTTGAAAAGAACCCAGAACTTCTCACAAGGAGCAATTTCATGGCTGCGCTGTATATGTTTCACAAACTATTCCTGGTACTCATTCTTGATAGGAACGATTGGTGTCGGCAACAGCATCTCCTTACTTCAGAGGGTTTTGTCTGGTACACATACGACTTCAGGGTGGCGGGGGGATTTGGTGCTGGCATCTACAGCTATAGGCCGAGGGTCAAACCCGCCGTTGCCCTATTAAAACAAGCCACTGTATTCCAGACGGAGGTATTTGCCATGCTAACCTGTGACCAGGAGAACTTTCAAAGAGGTTATTCCAATCTGAATACCTACATTTGTACCGACAGCCAAGCAGCACTACAGGCAGCATTAAGAGCACTGTGTTCGCCCAGAATAAACTCTAGGTTAGTTCTGGAATGTTTCCAGATACTGAATAGAATCAGTACAAAAATCTGGGTCAAAATACTAAGCGTAGCCGGCCATAGTGAAATGTATAGTAACGAAGAAGCTGATGCTTTAGTCCGAAGGGGTTTTTAAGAGCCACTCATCGGCCCTGAGGCAGTTTTAGGAATTACCCGAGCCATTGCAAAAAGACAAGTTGAGCACTGGCTAAATAACCAATCCAGTGCCAACTGGGCTTCGATACCAAGGCCACGTCAGGCAAAACTTCTTATTGGGGAAGTGTCGCCTGGTAACACCTTCACTTTCCTGTCAATGACCAAAACTTATTTACAATTGGAATCGTAAATGTTGCCACCTGTAGCAAGTGACAATTGGAGGAAGAAACCTCAATTAATGTTCTATGTAAATGTGTAGCTCTTCTAACACAGACATAAACATTTTAGAGCCGGCCTGGTGGAACCCCAGACGGTAAGGGACGTTCCTATGGGTAGGAATATTTCCTTCGCGTTGGAAACCGGCCTCTTCGAAAGAGACTCATAGCAATTTAGGTGAAAAGCACAATGTACCAAGAGGTCGCAGTGCAGCTAACAATTAGCACTACCTGAAGAAGAAGAAGAAGATGTAAGACATTTGTAAACTACCCATAAGTTAGTAACCAATTCTTTTCTTTCTTTTGCCTATTTTTATACTTTCCATTTTTGGATATAGGCCTCCCCCATCTGGTTCCAGTTTTTTTTGTTTTGGGCCGACCTTTGCCACATGAAACCTGCATGTTTCACTATGTCGTCTTTCCATCTTTTCTGTGGCCTACCTCTTGATTTTTTCCCTATGTATGGTCGCCATTTCCCTATTTGGTTATTCCATCGTTGGTCTTGTATACGTTCGTTATGTCCGGCCCATTTTTGTCTCGCTGCTTGATCAATGGCATCTATGGCTTTGTTTTTTCCCTTATCCAGTCATTTCGTTTCCTGTCTTTAAGCGAAATTCCCAATATCTGACGTTCCATTGCTCTTTGGGTCTTCCTTATCTTGTCTAGGTTTGATCCTATGAACGTCCATGTTTGAGCTCCATATGTAATGCTTGGTAGTATACACGAGTTAAAGATCCTAATCCTCAAATGTAGAGGAATCTTTTGGTTTTTTAGGACATATGAGAGTTTACCAATTAGGGGAAACTAAAGAAAATATAATATTTTGATACAATACTATAAAAAAAATCACAAACTGTATCATGGATATGAATTCTTACACTTTAGACATTAAAAGATATGATCATTTAATCAACGTCAGATCGCTGTTTGGTCTAATTTTTTTGTACCACTTCAACCTAAAACCTTAAAGATGAACTGAAATAACTTAGTTGGCGTATCTGATTAAGAATTTAAATTTAGAATGGTATGCAGCCTAATCTTATTCAAAATCATAAAAATTTAAAGTTAAATACGACCTTAGACATGACTCGCACAATTTAAGGTACTCCATATAGACCAACGCACCGAAAATTTTAACCAGTAAACTGCGACCTGTTTTTCTCTACCTAAGGACCACTCTGCTGAAGTTTAACTTCCTACCAGCAGCAGTTCTGCGTACTGGCAATATTTAAAAAACAGATGTATTCCATGCCACCACTTTGGACGAACAAATTTCTTTAACTCGGTTTCTGAAAGAAACTAACTTTCTGAATCTCAACTTCATACCTGCAGTAGTTTCCGCCTTGTGCTGATCTTTGAAAAAAACACATAAACTCTATCTGATACCCTTGGGGAGTGAATTTCAAAAAACTGTGAAAAGGTCGTGGCTAGGTTTGTAAAAGAAACGGATTTGCTGATTGTTAGCTCTCTACCTGCAATAGTTACTGCTTCCCGGCGATCTTTAGATAAACATATCCACCACATTTCACCCCTTTGGAGTTGAATTCCGAAAATTTCGAAAAATAGTTTGAGCCGATTTGTAAAAGAAACCCATTGACCAAATCTCAACTTCCTCGGTTGTCAATCAAGCAGACAAAACCGCAGTCAATAAAACACCATTTTACCCCATATATACCCCTTAGGGTTGAAATCTAGAAAAACTCCCTTGTAGTGGGTGTCTACGTCGTAAGGGGGTAGAGCCTACAAATGTTTACGTTTCTAACTTTTGTGTTTTTTAGAGGTCCCTTGGCCTTTTTTATTCTAAATTAACAACCACATGAGATGCGAAGGATTGCATTAGTTACTTCCCGAATCAAGGTTCTCACATTTAGCGGTTGATTAAAGCAACATCTTGAATAATGTGTTATTGATCTTTATGGGTGACCTCTGTAAGTACATAAAAGCCAAATCCTATCTCATCGGTTCTAAAAAATACTGAGGAATTCGTGAAAACATATTTTCCACATTTTCACCCTGTTAGGGGTCGAATTTTGGAAAATTGCTTCTTAATGGGTGCTTACATCATCAAAGGAATAGTTTCCAAACTTCATGTTATCTAAATTCCGGGGTTTGGGCCGGGTGGTTACAAGTCGGTCAGGACAAGCTACGTGTACTTTATATATACAGGGTGCTCCGCGACATAACAGCATAGCTTAAGAGTGGTTGCTGAGATCATTTGAAGCCAAAAATTTCTTATGAACATATATCCAGAATTCATCCGTGTAAGTAAAATACAAGCGATTTGAGTTTTAAAAATTCGTGGGCACTGATTGCCAATTTGACGAAAATAATATCATGTTGACTATATATAGTTGATTTTTTCTTTATCCTGTTTTAACAATTATTGCAAATATAGTATTGTGTATGTCAAAATCAGCTCAATTCCGCAAAAGGCTTATTGCTAAGATTATTGATGCTGCAGCAACTATTCATGCTGACCGTGAGACTCTTCGAAGAGAACCTTCTTCCATTGTAACGAGAGCTCAACTGTGTATACAAAAACAAGGTGGACATTTTAGACAGTTATTGCAGTAACATGGTCTTGAAATCCTAAAATTCAATTAATAGTAATTTATTATACAAGACGATAAAGTTAAATTTTATCCACGAGTGAATCGTTTAACGTCGAGACGAAGTCGAGACGTTAATGATTCAAGAGTGGATAGAAATAACTTTATCGTCGTGTATAATACAATATTTTTTTCTATAGCAAGAACTTTAACAATTTCAAAAGAAAATAATGACATTTCAAAATGTCAGTAGCTAGATTGGGTTGCTACGATAATATGAAGCTGTCATATTTAATTTAAACAAAAGTTAGAAAATTAAATTACTTTATCTATCCTTGATGTTAAAGTGCTACTTTATCTACCCTTGCTGTTAAAGTAAAACTTGACCTCTTGTTTTGAGTTGATAAAAGCACACTTTAACATGTGCTATAGAAAAAACAAAATTGATTACTTTTGGCTATTTACCTTCTTTATTTAAATTTTAAATTACTTAAGTTCAAGTAGAATTGAGTTTAGAACATGTGTTCATAAGACATTTTTAATTTAAAATTACCTCAGCAACACACCCTTAAGTCGTCACGGACACCCTGTATTTGACTGTCACACTGAAGTTTTGCGCATGACTGGCATCCGCATAGCTATTGGACGTAAAATTCAACTTGGGTAAATTTTAGTGTCCCGCTCATATTTCCGCAATGGTACTTAGTGTAGTACACAGGGCATAAATAGATGCTGTTCAAAGTTCTAAAAATTGTAGAGGACACCGATACCAAAACTCGTATTTGAAGATGCTCTCTTACGACATTGCACGTATATCATTACAGAAATGGATCAAGCTCGAAGCCATCTTTGCGCTTACAAACTTTAGAAAAGTATAGTAAGTTCCGTCACGTTTTTTTTTAAGTTTTACTAGAGCATTAGTGCTCTTTTTTGTACAGCATGGTTGGTATTGAATATCTAGTACAGCTTTGTATACGATACTCTCACGATGTTTCTAGAAAAACAAATCGGTCTGCTAAAGCCACAAGAGCAACAATTCCCAAGTATGTGTTTTCGAAGAGAAATATTGAGCTACCTATATACCTTCACTCCTTCAGTCAGATGTAATGTTGCACGACAATGTTTCTAACCATGGGCTCTAGAAATCATATTGTTATTTATCCTCTACAATCTTAAAGATTCTGCACACACCCTTTATTTATATGTTTCAAATGTGTACTAGATCACAAGCCAGGAAAACGACGCAACGCAGATAATAATTACACAGTCTTTGATTTCAGAAGAAAGTGCCCCATGGAGGTTATTTCGTTCTTCTCCTTCTTTTATTGTAAGTCGTAACTTGTTTCTCTTTAAGCTTACATTTTTTCCTTTTAGAGAGCGTCTTCTGTTGATATGGAAATCCAGCCCAGAGCCCATCGTTTTATTGATCTTTCACGGTATCTCTTTCCTATTGGTCTATAATCTCTTGCTGTCTTTATTAGTGTGTTAGCGTCAGCTCCTGTAACATGGTCGTTCCATTCCCGTCTTCGGTTCCTTACCGATTTATTACATTTGTTACCTTACACTCAGGTCTTACGGTTTCGTTTCTAACTGCGTTTTCTTTTGATTTTCCAGTTATCACTCTCAGAGTGTTCGCCTCTGTTGTACGAAGAAGTTGTTCTGTTCGTTTTATTTTAGCTATGGTTTCAGCTTCATTAGTCATTACTTGTCTGACCTATGTCTTGTATATTTTTTGTAGGGGTAACCCGATATTCGAGCCCTCTTTATGGCTTGATGTTTAATCTCTTTATAGGAGTGTGGGTTGCTAGTAATTTCTACCCCCAGATATTTGTAATCTATTGCTTGTTCTATGATTCGGGTTTCGAATTCGAGCTTGGAACGTAATGATTCTTTTGATATAACCGTTTAAATCTCTGCGTAGACACAAATACGTCGAATTTGTGCAAGAGCCTCTGATCGTCCTCTGAATCGCAACATCTGCGTAGCACAATATCCCTATATTTTTTCTCCCATCGTATACCCTGGCAGTTCTTTCATCTGCTTAATTATTTCCGTCAAAACTATATTAAACATTATCAGACCTAATGAGTCGCCTTTTCGTAGTCCCGTTGATCACTTAATTTCATTTTCTACTTGAATTTTCGTTGTGGCGTTGTTTACGTTTTTTATTACCCTTATTACCTGTACTATAGTTGGCGTAGAGCTACTTGATTAAACCGTTTTAAGATGGTACCTGAAGATAGGCGCATTACAAGTACCTTATCCAAACGAGCAGGACTGAGTCAACATTTTTTGTAATTGTATTTAGAGAATGCAAATCAATAAACAGTATCTGGTGTAATTTACTTTACATAAATGTCTTTTTTCTACGATCGTGTCAAAATGACAACTTTTTGCACAGTTTTTATTGTCAAAAGTGACGTTTGCAGCACTCCTAATATTAACACCCGAATTACGTCTTTTTCGCACGTTGCCATTGGTGGTGTGTTTTAATACTGTGTTAAAACACGCTTGGCCGTAAATTTGAATGCCAACATAACCTAGAAAATCTAGCACAATGTGACGGAAAAAGTGTCACCGAACTAAGTTTTTATATTTCTGTAGAGTAGAGTATGATACACGAGAATAAGTGCCATTAAAGTGGTAGTGACGTACTTTAGACGTACTAATACATTAGCATCATAATATACTATTAATTGATATGTATTGTATTTATTCCTAAAACTACAACATTTCAGAAGCTGTTTTCAAACTTTTGAGAGAAACGGGGTTTAAAATGTAGAGACCCAATTCAGACAGTGAAGTGATACAACTTATACTACAAGAAGTGATTAATATTTCTCCGGATCTTTGGAAAATTTGGGTGAGTCATGTAATTGATACATAATATAATTACATAAACTAGGGTACTGTTCATGACCAGCGATAATTATTTTGGGTGGCGAGGATGATAGCGAAAGCGACGGAGACTATTTTGACAAGTTAGATGAATTACGTGGAAGCGGACAATAAGTTACAAAACATTGTTTAACAAATTATATTTGTTGAAGCAGATTTGTATGTAATACGTGAATAATTTTTTTATATTGTGATAAATTTTACTTTAAACAAATTACTTACATATCTCCTTTTTCAAATAAAATTTTAGAAGCCGGTCCTGGTATTTTACGTGCAGTACATCTTATAAATGGGTTTTATATAGGATTACTACTTACGCTTTTAAGACTGTTTAACCAAATAGTTCTACCCCAACTATAGTGTCCCTTTTTCTGTTAAGAGTGATATTTACTTTATCGAATGCATTTACTAGGTACATACAAAAGCTGGCGTGTTGAATTTGAATTTTCAGCTACCTGACGTTTAACAAGTATATAGCATCCGTAGCTGACTTGTTTGAACAGAATCCCTGCTATTCGTCACTCAGGTGGAAATATGGTAAGACATTTACAAGAATTATTTTAGTCAATAACTATTTTCTTATATTTATTAGAATTATTTCGCGATAGTTTTTTGGGTTGTCCTTAACTCCTTTTTTAAATAAATGTATCCTTATACTGGCTTTCCATTTTTGAGGTATACTTAGTATTTTATTGAATAACTTTACCAGTTCCGTTGCCTAACTATCCCCACCATATTTCAAAAAGTCATTCGTAATCTTGTCTTTACATGAAACTTTTCTATTTATCGTTATATATTTGTTTTTAAATAATAGCTAGTAACGTCTACTGACCCAATATCCTTACAATTTTGTACAATCGTTTGGGAACTGTATTACCGTAATACGGTATCCGCCAAAATAAACAGTACCGAAATCTAGAGCGTTGAGGAATTGCTCATGCAAATTGCATTTGTCATATTTCTCTTACTTGTCATTAGTTGTCACCTTGACATTACGTTATAGTTAAAATTTTCGCTGAACTAAGGAAAAAGTTTTTTTAGTAGAGCATTATTTCCGGTCATACGGAGTTGGAAGGAATGACGGCCCAAGTTTAAAACAGGTCTCGGAAAAATATCAGCAACAGTTTAACAAAGCAGCCCCCAGTGAAACTGTAATGGTAGCTCTGTTGAGAAATTTCGTCGCACTGGTAGTGTGTTATGCCAACGTAAAGGCTCTTCGGGTCGTCGAAGAACAGTTTGTACCAACGATAATGAAGGACGTGTGTTTGACCAGGTCGTGCACTCTCCGCAAAGAAGCCTTGTACGAACTGCACATAAACTGAATATTAGTGAGACATCTACACGTCGTATGTTCAAATCTATTGGCGGTTATCCTTAATAGCTAATAAATAAGTAAATATAATTTTTTATTTTCCGTACTGTTTTTTTTTTTTGGCGAATACTGTACTATGGACTACTTGCTAAAAGCTTGAAATTACGGCACTGTCAATCCCAAACATTGAAGATGGAGACTAGAGCTACATAAGCACCAAGTCTTTTTTGAGCCATTTCCTTTGAGCAACGATCTTAAATGTTCCGAAAGCGGGTTAATACTTTACAATTTATTAAGTTTCGATCTTTTCAGGTGGAGTCTTGAGGGATTGTCAAGTAAAGGTTCATATCTTTTGTATAAAGTCTCTAAGCTTGTATGATATGCTTAAGGAGTAGCTCTACAGAATGGCTTACACAGCTTATCACAGCATTCACAGCTTTCCCGCTTCAACGGTGCGACATTCGCGGAATGAGGCACTCGTTATTCCATTATGATTCAAATTCACCGGAGTTTAAATACACTGAAGTCGGCTTAGTCTTTGAAAGAGGAGCTTTTAAGGAAGCCCGAAACGTAAAATGTATATTAGAAGTTATTATTAATGAAGAGCGGATTTCTACTTTAGAAAGTTTTGAAAACGGCACTTTGATTTATGCAGCTCTTAAATGCCATCTAATCAGGTAAATTCAGAGCACGCTGAATAATGTCGATAAACAAAAACCTTTGTAAAATTAGATATCAACGGAAACGTAACATCTTGAAGCTATAAAGAGTACACAGAATTGGAACACAATTCCCATTATAGTTAAACATAAAAGGTACCTCTATATTTAATATTAACACATTCTTATACCCTACTGATTATATAAATGGTTTAACATCATGGTGTTTATTACGAATTTTCTATATTTATGATGCACAATTTTTGATATTCTTGTTACTTATTTCTCCTTTATCTCCAAAATTTACAGAAGTTGCAATTTACCAACCTTCGTTAATGCATTGAAAATGAATTTTGCTAATTTTCAAGTCTGGCATAAAATTGGCAAAATTTGAAAAATTTACAATTGATAGAAATAAAAAATAGGTGTTGAAATTGTTCACATCTGTATTATTATTGTATATTATACGCCACGCGAAACGTTACTGCGAAGTTCTAATGCATAGTAGATCATTAATAAATAATACGTACTACAGTTTTGAACCTTTTCAGCATCTTGTACACTTTAATATTAATTTGCAATTAGCTAAAGATGTTGAATTCGATATTATATTCAACTTTTTTATATAACTTTAGAAAGTGTATTGCTTATATGAGCCATTCTTATTATTACATTTATAAATGTTCCACACATTATTGTTCATAGTTTATTTTGTTTGCTCATGAAACGTGCCTTAATAGCAAATATGATTCCTGGAGCGAAGATGCTTTTATTAGGAGGAACGGGGCAGTGGGAAAAAGAAATTAGATGTATATAGACCTTTGCGTTGCTTAATCGATATGTATCTTTAGTTTTGTGTTAGTTGTTCAATAAATATATTTTAAAAGGATTTGTTGTTTAGGGAGCTTTTACATTGTCTAAACAAAGTAACTTTGCATTTTCCGTACATATACAAATGTATATGTATTTAGGTATATTTTTAAAGTCCCCATCAATTCTATCTATTACAATCCTGCATTAAATTTTAGTACAAACAGCTGACACTAACATCCCAACCCTGCCAGTGCCCACTACCATTCTGCGAACAAGTGCAGCACGACAATGACCTTAACCCACCAAATATTATTCATGTTAACACAATCCGACACGCTATTTACTATTTACTTGCAAATTTACAATTTCACAAAAGAAAATAATAAAAAAATTTAAAATTTTTCTTATTTAAAAAATGAGAAAATAAGGTAATCACCCTTCACAACCGCATCCCGAACTCTCTTACAAAATATAATCGACCAGTAAAAAGCATCCAAACAGCGAATTTCACACAGATATTGATTTTAAAGTTTTTTCCGATAATTATAACTTATTCCCATTTATGAACCCCCAAATCCACCTAAAATAATAATGGTGAGGCACTAACACCCCATGAAGGAGCATGGCCTGCAAGACGGAAGGTCAGAGCTTCCGTATCCTCGCTCTCACACCCGGCTGTCGCGTGTCAAATTCATGATACGTGGTGATGTGGTGAGCATCACGCATTAGACAACCGCATTATTACCCCTTATTATTTCGAAAGCATGTTCCCAATTATTTAAAGAGACTGGGTAGGCCGCCCGCCAGGCATCGATCTGGGATTTGAACTCCAGACTTCCGCTCCTCAGTGAAATGCTCTAACCACCGAGCAACGCTGGCTCTACCAAATCCCACTAGTCCGAAATATTACCACATTTTCAATTCTCTTAAAAAATACAATCGACCAGCAGAAAACCTCTAAACTGAGAATTTCACACAAATATTGATTTTAAGGTTTTTCTGATAAGTATACTGTTTTTCCCATTTTCCAACCCCGAAATTCAACTAGACCGCAAATTTTTCACATCCCGAATTCCCACTTATCTACGTATAAAATAAAAATGAAGGTCCTGACCC
Source organism: Agriotes lineatus (assembly GCA_940337035.1). NCBI lineage: Eukaryota > Metazoa > Arthropoda > Insecta > Coleoptera > Elateridae > Agriotes > Agriotes lineatus. Next base: position 225,245,251 of record OW679194.1, on the reverse strand, counting down.
ACTCATCAACGCCCAGCCCAAACCCTTGGACCTAGAAAGCTGAAATTTGGCACAGCGGTTCCCTTTTTGATGTATACAAGGAATAAGGAAGCGAATTTCGAAATACAACCCCTAAAAAGGTAAAATAGGGGTTCCAATTTTGTATGCAAAAATAATATTAAATAGACATTTCGACTTGAAACTTCTTAGGAGTAGTCCTAAAAACAAACAAGCAAACACGTACTTTGTGATTTACCAGAAATCAACCCCTTAGGGAGCGAAATAGGGTAAATAAGTATAAAATACGATATGAGTGTCGTTATTGAGGTTTTTTGGGACGTTGCTTGCGAAAATGGCATTTTAAATTTGCCAGGTAGATTTCTCAGAGGGAGTACGCATCCGCTAAGAAAGAATTTTTTTAAATTCAACCCCTAAAGGTATAAAAAAGGGGTTGGAACTTTGTGAGATCAAATTTTGAACTAAGTCATTCAAAGTTTTTGAAAATGTGTCCCCTGAAGGTAAAAATAGGAGATGACGGGACTGGAAGGATGGGACGGGACGGGAAGGGACGGGACGGGACTGGGCGCGATGGGATGGGATGGGAGGGGAGGGAATGGGGCGGGGCGGGACGGGACGGGAAGGTATGGAATGGTAGAGGGAGAGAACGGGGTGGGACGGGACCGGACGGGACGTGACGGGATGGGACGGGGACGGAGAAAGGGCCGGGGACGGAATGGGATGGGATGACAGAAAATAATTAGCCATTATTTAATACACAAATAACCAACCTCGCGCGTACGAATCGCGGGTAACAGCTAGTAATCTCATAAGAGCATTAATTCTTTATGGAAATTTTTTAGAGTGCACAGAAACAACGACTAATCAGTACGAGCGGTACGCGAGGGTCGATTACGTTGTTCCCTGCATCATAAGAAAATTGCCGGACATGAATTAATGCTAGAATGTAGATTCGGCAAGACAATTGTACCCACACGCTCATAAAAAGTAAAATTTAAATTTTACTCGAAAACAAAGTATCAAGTGATATCAAAAATGTATCCATAGTAAGTTGTTAGTATGTTGGTGGCAAAGTAAGTCTATGTCAAATTTGAGGTTAGCAGGTTAGGTTTTGCGTCAGTCTGTGTCAAATCTGCTAACCTCGAATTTGACATAGACTTACAGTACCACCAACATATTAAGAACTGTGAATGTCAAAAAATTATCGCCTATTAATTTCAGTTAGATTAGTCAACTTAAAAGAGATTATCAAGAAATTTTTCTTGACTTGGAAACCATACTAAAATTAATTTTTCTATTGGTTCTTAATTATTATCAACCGGTAGAAAGTCTTCATATAGCGAATTTCATTCAAATATTGATTTTAAGATTTTTCTTAGAAGTATAACGTTTTCCCCATTTCTCATCCCCCAAAGCCAACTGGGCCGCAAAGCTCTCACATCCGGAATATCGATCCGTAGAAAGCCTCCAAACACAAATATTAATTGAATTTTTATTCTAATAATAATAGCGTTTCCATTTCCATTTTCCAAATCTTAATTCCACCTGAGCCGCATAATTCCCATATCTCGAATTCTCTTAAAAATACAATCGACTGGTAGAAAGTCTCCAAACGACGAATTTCATACCAATATTAATTTTAAGGTTTTTCTGATAATTATAACATCTTCCCCATTTTGCAATCCCCCAAATCCACCTGGGCCGCCAAATTCCCACCTCCCAGATTTTATTAAAAAATAAAATCGACCAGTAGAAAGTCTCCAAACAGGGCATTTCACACAAATATTAATTTTACAATTTTTCTGATACTTATAACGGATTCCCCAATTTGTAACCATTAAATCCACCTGAACCGCAAAATTCTTAAAAACCCACAGATTTATCCACATACTACCAAAAACAAAATTAGTTTTTTTTTCTTTCCCCCTGTTTATGCGAACATCCAATTTGCTACAAATGCACCTCAGCTTTCTACCCCTGTAACTTCGCCCTCGTGCATCGCCGACCCCAAAAACCACCCAGTACGATGAGCGCTGGTTGATCCGCTTTCCAACTAGCTCGAAATTACATTTGGATCTTTCAAAAAGTATGCGATCTAACAGCACCGAACGCTTTCGTGTCCAAAAAATCATTTTAACTCCCATATTTTCGCCCCCTCGGATCTTACATTTTCACAACCTCTCCAGAGGTGTAAAATGCTGTACATAATATGTGTTGTAACGAGATTTAGAAAAACACAGTGTATTTTTTGGAAATATTGCCTAAATAGTATTTCATAATATTTGGAAAATATAACTTTGTCAGTATTAACTAAATATTTCTTAAAAATATTTAGCTAATATTGCAGTAAAAATTATCGCTGTATATTTGCAAATATGTTTGTAGCATATGCTGGAAATATTACTACAATTTTGGCTTCAAAACTTTATGCTAATATTTCGAAGAAATGTTTCAAAATTATTAGTAATAATGTAAGTGTAATATTTATTCGAAGTATTGTCATGTCGATCATCCAAAATATTGTAGAAATATTTCCAATATATGTTGGTGTAGTATTGAGCATAAATAATCAACAGCAATATCCCAAGTGCATTAAAATAGTCGATACAATTTTCTGTCAGAATGTTTTGCTAAGAAATTTGCCAAGTAAATTTGAAGCTGAACAAAAGTTCAGAGTGCGTAGCATATTTTTTCAGAGCAAACCAGTTTGACAGAAAATCGTGAAAAATTTATTCAGGCTAGCTTACAAGCAAGCAGGATATTCGGCTTAATTATTACTAATAATAAAAATAATAACAATAAAAGATATTTATCTGTTTCAGTCCGATTAATTTAGTGGCGTTGCAATTTATAATCAAATACAGTTAATAATAACACTAATCTTCCTGTACTGGCAGTGGGGGACCCTCCTTGCTAAAAAACATATTTTATTAAAGCAAATAACTAGTTTCATCAATACTTTACATTTGTCAAATACAGTATCATTCAAATAGGAAATAGGAAAAATTATTAGATTACATTATTAGTAAATAGTACAGTCATTTGGTTCTTAAAAAAGAGGTTACCTGGAAAGTTTACCGGGAGTTTTGAAAATGGGTAATTTTATAGATTTAGATGTGCTCTTTCCGAATTTCAACTTTGCCACCTCGCATCTTTGCCGCTCGGGCCGCCATATTGGAAAAATGGCGCCTAAAAGCAGTTTTTTGACAATATCTCCTTTCCGACTCATTTCACGATAAAAACATTTATATACAAAATAAAACTAGAGAAAATATGCTACAATTTATGTAATAACCTGTTTTTCGTAAAATTAATAGTTTTGGCGTACGAGCGCCGCAAACATCTACGCCAACCCGTGACATTTAATTTTCACTGATTACATTTGTGAATTATAAAATTAACTTAAATCTAAAAACTATACTAACAATAAATATTTTACTATGCGTTGATTTGAAGAAAAGAATGACTGCTGAATAATACGAACTTTTCACAACTAAAGGATACTTTACAATTAGACGTTCCGACAAATTTTGGTGTGGTACGTGGTCAGATATGAATATTGAGCAATAGTTGATGAGGACGATGAAATGTCTTGGCGGCCTTACTCATGGCTGAGGAGTCAAGGAGAGCGTGCTTTCCAAGTGAACTTTAGGAATGGTATTCCTGCACAATATTTCCGACGAAGTTGAAAAGTTTTGCAACGTAGCTTTTTCCAGTTCCGAGCAGCATGTCGAAATGAGAAGTTCGCGGGTTAATCGTGACAATGACGATGTAAAAAACTGATGGATTGGTTGTGCAACCATCCACCTTTTCCAGAATTAAAGGAAATCATGTCAATAAGCACTGGAGTTATCGGAGATGAAAAGAAAAACTGTCACAAGTCTCAAGAAATTTATGGTGCTGGCTTTTCTAAAATCATTGGCAGCGATTTCTATACCATAAAATTTAAACGGAATGACCGAATATAATATACATTCTGGAGATATAAATTTTGAAAATACGATGTATATCATCGACGGAGGATACTTATTACACCGAGTCATTTGCAATCGCGGTGAATCGTTTTCATCCATTTACAATAAATACGTTACCTACGTTCGATCGAAATATACATCCAATGCCATTATCGTATTTGACGGATATCCGGAAGATGTAGCAAACCGTAATACCAAATACTGCTTCAGTAGACATACTTTTTGACGAGAAAATGATCCCAACTGTGTCACAAAATAAATTCCTCGGCAATGATGGAAACAAGAACTGACTCATTGGAATTTTAAAGACAACATTTGAAGCTGAGAACTTCATGGTCAAACAAGCAACGGAAGATGCGGATACGCTAATAATCAATACCGCAATAAGCGTTTCATCGACATATGATTTCGTAATAGTTGTCGGCGAAGATGTAGATCTTCTTATTCTTTTAACGGCTCTATCTACGCCTTCAAACATATATATTCTCAAACCAGGAAAAGGAAAAATTTCCCAACAAATATATTCAACAAAAAGTATCATAGATAAAACAGCCGCAGATCATATTTTATTCTTGCATCAAGGAAAAATGAAATTTATTAATGTACAGGGTTATTCATTATGAATTACCCACCCCTTATCATCGTTATTATTGTCTATAGAAAAAAAAGTTTTAAATAAAAGTTATGTGGTTATAACTGAATTTTGTTAAAATGCTATCAAAAGTACAGCAGTTTGGATTCAAAACTAACCATTCCACTTGTCATCAGTTGCAGCGAATTGTGGAAATCATAGAGGCTGGGTATGAAGATAAGAAATATACTACTGCAGTATTTCTAGATATAGCCAAAGCCTTCGATAAGGTTTGGCTGGAAGGTCTCAAATACAAAATTCTCCAACTGCCTATTCCAAGCTATCTAAAAGCGACTATATACTCATTCCTAGATGAGAGAAGCTTTGCGGTCCGAGTCAATGCAACAATATCGGATAGAAAACCTATCAGGGCTGGCGTACCGCAAGGTAGCGTACTAGGTCCAATACTCTTTAACATCTTTGTGAGTGATATTCCGTTAACCCGTGAAAACTTGGCCATGTACGCTGATGACACTGTGATAATCGCTCAGAATTACAATCTTGACAGCTCAATAAAGCAGCTACAGTTAGCAATCGACGAAGTTAGCACGTGGCTTAACAAGTGGAACATATCACTTAATCCCACCAAATGCGAAGCGAAAATCTTTACTCTGAGAAAAATCGAAAACCCTGCAAATATCACTGTAAACGGGGTACGTGTTGCGTGGAACCCTACCAGCGAAGGTGTAAAATATCTAGGAGTGCATCTAGATACACGACTGACATGGAGACTCCATATTAATAAAAAACTCAATCTATCCTACGCAAGACTATCAAAACTGTACCCATTAATGAATCGAAAATCTCATCTGAAGACTGAATGCTGCTTGCTTATGTACAAGTCACTAATACGTCCTCTGATTATGTACGCTAGTGTCATCTGGAGCAACACCTCAAAAACGAACATAAATAAAATACAATCGCTTCAAAATAAAGTACTCAGAATTGCAGTAAATGCTCCTTGGTACGTACGTAATACACAACTTCACTATGAGCTGCAAATGGTAACAATTCAAGAATACCTGAAGAAAACAACCAAACGATTTCTTCAAAACTTATATACATGCGAAGGCTCTCGTCACTATAGTTTAGGGCAAAAGAATATACATCATCGGCTTAAACGTAAACTTCCGCAGGACCTATATTTTGCAACAGATGATGAAGATTAACTAGGCAAAAGCCAAATAAAGCCCTTTCCCACTGTTGGACCAGCTGGTACGTTAGTTTGTATCATGTAAATATTGTAAATACTATGTATATATAATTCACATCAATGCTATGTATAACAAATCATTTTGTTGAACTGGCAAATAAAAAAAAAAAAAAAAAAAAGATAGCATTTTAACAAAATTCAGTCATAACCACACAACTTTTATTTAAAACTTTTTTTTCTATGGACAATAATAACGATGATAAGGGGTGGGTAATTTATAATGAATAACCCCGTACTCCGAAAAAATCCAGATTTAAACGAGGTTATCCAGGTATTCAAAAATCCAAATGCTGATCCAGAGATCATTGCTAAAGCTGGAGAACGCTTTCTTCTTGAATTATACAGTTACAGTAATGTGAAAAGTAAGAAAAGTATGTCTTTAAACAACTATAGATCTGCATGCTTCACAACATCAGCATATAAAAGTAAATTTAATATTGCGTCGCTACCACCAACAGAAGCAGCAGCACGACAACATTCGTTCCGTTCCTATCACCAGGTTCAGCAGTGGTATGACAATTAACAAAATTCAGAGCAATGGGGATGGAAAAGAAACAAGAACGGGCTAATTCCTGTTACCACACTCGAGCTTCCAGCTCCGGAAAGCTTGTTAAAAGAGATGTCAGAAAGCCTGTGGATGCAGAAAGGCTGGGTTAAAGTGCTCCGTTATATGCACGAATTGTAGTGGTACCTGTGATAACTCGCAAGTTCCATTGCAAGATAGCGATGAAGAGGAAGAAACGGAGACTATTTTCGAGCAAACGTAAGATGAAATCGAGAACGAAGAGGATTGCGATGAAACTGATAATCCCATCGCGGATGATGTGGAAGAAATTTCGGTCTGTGACGTTTCGATCGGTACTAAAGACAATGAACTCGCAAACACCTGGTCCATCAAGAACAGCGAAGCGAAGGAGAATGCTGTAAATTTTGGAATAGTGAATTTCATATAGATTAGGCCTACTGGGGATACTACGATAAAAAAACGCGCCGCTTACTCTACCTCAAGGTGGTGTGGAAATGAGTTTTTTTGTCCAAAACGCGTGTTGAACTACATTTTGCGGCGCTCGTACCCCAAAACTGTTGATTTTAGGAAAAAAAGGTTATTACATAAATTGTAGGAAATTTTCTCTAGTTTCTTTTTGTATATAAGTGTTTTTATCGTGAAAGGAGTCGGAAAGGAGATATTGTAAAAAACTGCTTTTAGACGCCATTTTTCCAATATGGCGGCGCGAGCGGCAAAGATACGAGGTGGCAAAGTTGAAATTCGGAAAGAGCACATCAAACTCTTCATTTTCAAAACTCCCGGAAAACTTTCCAGGTAAAACTACCAAATGACTGTACTAAAAGCCATTTTTGAATAAATAGCTCTATCACTGCCGCAGACTTTTGATAAGAGCCGCTAGTTGTAAACATGTAATTTTTATTATTTGTTTTCGTCAATCTAAATGAAATTAAAGTGTAGTGATGCATACAAGATTGTGGAGTAAGCACGTTACCACTTCGGCGCCGCCATCTCGGCGCGGGGCCAGCTCGGCGCCGGGACAACTCGGCGCGAGGCCATCTCGGTGCCGAATTTAAATTCGCAAACTACAGTGTGCACTACGTAACAAAATTATTATAAACAAATAATAAATAAAGTGATGGCCAAAAAGCTGGCATGAAATGAAAAAAAAATATTTAAAATTTCTTGGAAAATCAAACACTAATGACCAGAGGTAATTGCAAAGTGATTACAAATGGGCCAAACAAAGGTTGTCACGTGACTTCCGTTATCAGTAAAATTCAACATTTTTTAAAAATGAATTTACTACCCAAGATAGGGACAACATTTACGAAACAAAGTTGTTTTCTGGCCTTGACATTGTTGAGTTAGCTAAAACTAACACATAATAAAAATCGTATGGAAATCTTGCTTAATTTCCGAAAAATTGTACTTTTTGGATTTACATAACTTCGAAAAACGTCACTTTTAACTAAGTAAAAATCACTCAATATATCTAATACGGGCTAAATAGGTTTTCGGACAAGCTGTCATCCTGTATAAAGTGAAATGTAAACATTACCAATATTTTTTTATATATATATTTATATACAGGGTGATTTTTAAGTTGATTCTCTCCGTTTACCAGGAAATAAAGCTAAAAAAATAAGTATTTTTCCGAAATATCAAAACTAACAGAGGTACAGGGTGTTAAGGTTTCAAATTAAAAACTAAACTTTGGCGCAAAGGCGGGTGGACAATTTTATTTTTGTTTATCTCTGTTGTCAAGCAATGATCTGTCAACTAGTTTTCCATTGTAATTTTCTTAATGTTATTGCTGCAATAATGGCTCATGTTTATGAAAATAATGAATAGTGAAATGCTTATTATTTACTGGGAGTGTCGTCAAAATGCCGCTGCCGCATCGCTCTTATACGCGGAATGTGTGTGTAGAAGCGAATGCTGATAATTTTGATAATTTAAGTTAGATTAAGTTTAGTTTAATTTTCTTTAAGTAATTTTAGTTCATACTTTGAAACTTTAACACCTTGTACCTCCGTTAGTTTTGATATTTTGCAAAAGTGGTAAATGGCTTACTTTTTTTAGCTTTATATCCTGCCAAAAGGAAAGAATCAACTTAAAAATCACCCTGTATATACAGTGTGTCCCCGGATAGGTGAAACGACTCTTGTAAAAGGTAAAAATGGGGTGCAGCCCTGCTTGGTTAAAGGCGAATTTCTAACAGCATTTCAGTTTTGAAAAATCAAATATGCCTTGAAAGTTTTCAAAAATAGTAGATTATGTTATTAGGAGTAAAAGTGATACTTTATGTGGCGAAGCTGAAGTTTATTTAGCCGAACGTTAGTGAGGCAAATAATTCAGCTAAGCCACATAAAGTCACTTTTACTCCGAATAACATATACTATTTTATCCGCAAACGTATTCAGGTAAATTTCAGGCGAGCACTGTACCCCTGCGCCAACCTCTGTTGTTCAGATAACGCGCAACTGTAATGATATATGAACATACTGAATCACCCGTGCTAATAGCACACGGCCACAGCAGCTGTCACACCATAACCCACGGCGACAGATGCTCCGATCCGCTGCTTAAAGGTTTATTTAAATTAAAACTTTTTCGTACTTTTTTGAAAATAAAAACCGGCCTACGAACTAATTCTAAAAATTAGCAAAATTTTAAGCCATCATACAATTTAATCGGTCCAGTATCTTCGGAGGAGATAGCGAACAAACATAGAAAGAAAGAAAGAGAGCAACCATTTTGTGTGCTTAGGCAGATAAAGTACGCAAAAGTCGCTATTTTGTCTGCTTAGGCAGATAAAGTGACACTTTTACCTTGTCAATAAAGACAAATAAGTTGTCACTTTTGTGACGTTTGCGGATAAAAACTATTTTTTTATTCATGACTTCAAAATTCGGGAAGTCATTCCCGATACGCCAAAAGTTACTTTTCCCGCACTGCGGTGTTTTTTACTTTTCAACAAAAACTAGGGGAATTGTGTTTTTTTGTAAATTTTTATAATAAACGGGGCTGCGCGTGCTATTGCGCGGTCTATTCTATTTAATTTACCACCATTTTTAGGCCTATTACGTTGGCCCATCTCTAAGGGGGCTTTTGGGGTTCCGTCCATCTTCAAAGGGGCCTCTGGGGCTCCGCCCCTCTCTAAGGGGGACCTCGGGGCTCCGTCCATCTCCAAAGGGGCCCTTGGGGCTTCGCCCCTCTCCAAGCGGCCCTCGGGGCTCCGCTCATTTTCAAGCGGGGCTTCGGGGCTCCGCTCTTCTCCAAGGGTGCCCTCGGGGATCCGCCCCTCTTCAAGGGGGCCCTAGGGGATTTGCCCCTCTCCAAAGCGGCCCTCGGGGTTTCGCCCATCTCTAAGGCGACCTTCGGGGCTCCGCCCCTCTCCAAGGGGGCCCTCGGGGCTACGCCCCTCTTTAAGGGGGCCCTTGGGCTTTGCCCCTCTCCAAGGCGGCCCTCGGGGCTCTTCCCATTTCTAAGGGGGCCCTCGGGGTACTGCCCCTCTCCAAGGGGGCCCTCGGGACACACGTTTGGATCGTTCTCCTTTATTTGTCCCTCGTTGGTTTAATTGCGCCTGCAAATACCAGAGGCGCTGCAAACGTCAACAAAAACTAACAGGTGCGTAGGATAGGTATAAAAGTTTAGTGATTTGTGCTGTCAACTCAGTAAATTAGTAAAACACTAAATAATAATTTTTTAATTTTTTAAAATATTTTCAGTTATTCGTTACAGAAAACATTGTAGCTGACTCCTTGGGGAAAAATTTTCCCGAATTCGCACGTATGCAGTACGCCCTTCGGTCGTGCTGCAAACAAAGTGTTCATTCGGGAAAATTACGAACTTGTTAGGTAAATAACTATTACTGTAGAGTAGCGTGTCCTTTATGTAGCAAATACGACAAAAAGTTATTAAGAGAAGTTTAGAATCAACATCTAGGTTTCTATACCAAATTTCAAAATCCTCTGCCAACTTTGATCTCTCACATTATCTTTTATGTTTAGGTCCCATATCAAAAAGTTTTACTTTTAACAAAGACGGCTATGGAAAAACAAACATTTTTCAAAAAGTTTTTATTTCATAATAAAAAATAAAATTCTTTGATTTTAATAATAATAATAATAAAACTAATAAACATTATAGAAATATTTGTCATATAAAAGGCACTTTACTTAGAAAATGGCGTTTTTCAAAATTGTGCAAATCCAAAAAGTGCTATTTTTCGAAATTTAATCAAAATTTGAATGAGATTTTTTATTGTGTGGTAGTTTTAGCTGACTGAACAATCTCAAGGCCAGAAAACTTTTTTTCGTAAAATGTGTCTCTATCTTGACTAGTAAATGCATGCTTCCTAAATATTTAAAAAAAAAACTAAAATTTTACTGATAACGGAAGTCATGTGACAACTTTTGTTTGGCTCATTTGTAATCACTTTGCAACCCCTCTGGTCGTCAGTGTTTGATTTTCCAAGAAATTCTCAATTTTTTTTTTCATTTGATGACAGCTTTTTGGGGATCACTTTATTTTTTATTTTTTGATAATAATTTTCTTACGTAGTGCACAATGTAGTTTGAAAATTTAAATTCGGCGCCGAGATGGCCTCGCGCCGAGTTGGCTGGCGCCGAGATGGCTCCGCACCGAGTTGTCCCGGCGCCGAGCTGACCCCGCGCCGAGATGGCGGCGCCGAAGTGGCGGCGCCGAGATGGCGGCGCCGAGATGGCGGCGCCGAGTTGTCCGGCTTCGATATTAACCGTTATCTAGTCATTCATCACAGCCTACAAATCAATTTAATGTAATTATTTGTTCATAATGCTATAATTAAGATTTGACTTGAATTGAAATTATTAAAAGAAAAATACCTGTTTATTTATAAAATATTTACAAACTGCAATTTATAAAGCTGAGAGTATTTTTTAAGAAACCTCTTTCTTTTAACTATAATTGAAAGGCTCACTGGGTTACTTTCTGAATAGAAAATTGTTTAAACACTTGCTATTGTCTCGTATTTTAAAATGTGTATTGTATTATTACATCTGTCACTAACAGATGTTATACAGGTATGCTAAAAATATTAAAACACATATGCAATTACCTTTCTTCAGCTCTTGACAGTCTCCCTTTAGCGATTTCCAAAAAAAAAAAAAACACCAATACAGGTTTTTGAATACTGTGAAGATTTACCTTTCGACTTAAGCTGAAATCGGAGAAATACGTTCACTCAAATATATATGGGATTAGGAAAAAACCCGATAACTACCAGAAATATATTATTTTTACCTATAATTACAAAATAAGCATTAATTCAAAGTAAATCTGAATTTTTCATTATTTAACAGTAACATATTCTTCTGGAACTGTGTATCTGGTTCCTTTGGTAAAACTGCAACCCAATGCACCGGCGAGCTCTGCAGGCCCCTTTAATTAGTCGGCAGGTAAGATCCTCGTTAGTTTCGGAGGTCATGTTAAGTAGATATTTTAGCCCGTACGTCGGATGTTCCTCCGCATTTGACCTTCTGCTCAAACGTTGTTTTTTTAATTGTGCTGCAATTATCCGTTGAATAGAGCAACTATAAAGGTTACCTGGGAGGTGTTGTTTGTGAATAAATACTTTGCGAGGCTTGCTGGTGCCTTAAGGGGCTTCTGAGTTGATCTTGAAGCAAATGCGGTGCCAAATCTTGCAGATGGAATTTATTCGGCTTGAGCCTCATATGTTGAAAATTTTCAGGCAGCGAATTTGCGGGCTGCTGAGTCAAACTTCTAAGTTCAGGAATTCACTTTTTAATGGCAAAATGGGTCCTCCAGGCGAGTTTATGAGGGGCGGCTACAGGTTTTTAGCCTCCCGCAAGCGGTGTAGATGTTGCGATTCCTACGGATTCAATTATTAGTAAATTGAGGTTATGTGATATGTTCCACACATCGGAGCACCGGGCTTTGCTCTTATTAATTAGGCGGCAGCAAATTATTTTCAAGCGATTAGCCCTGCAAGACAGTACAGCCAATCAAGCTAGGGTTGTAGCCTCAGGGATTGGATTTCCCAAGAAAGTACAACAATCAAGGTAAAATCGAATTCTAGCGGATTTGCTTTTACGAGTGCGGTACGCAAAGTTTCAGCTTCTAGGGCTTAAAGTACAACACGTTAGTTTCCATAAAGCTTGGAATGGTAAGGGTTGGAGGTTTACTCCGCTAGACAGTACAGCATGTCAGACCAGAGAACCCAGGTATGAAAGGAGAGGGATAATTTAGAGGATAAATCTCAAGTTGGGGAGTGGACAGCACAAGTAATCTCAAGTCGTTCGAACTGGCAGTGCAATCTTCTTTTCCACCTTTTCTACCACGTTATCGGTGTACTTGTCCTAGCTTCCACTGGAGAGGGAAACGACGCCGCATATCCCGTTAACCTCTAAATCATGCATCCACTTCCTAATTTGTTTAATTTCAAAAGTAGCTTCATTCAACGCATCTAGAACAGATTTGACACGACCTAGAACAATAAATAAACGCTAGAGAAAGACATGTAGTAAAGTTTTAAACAAAAATAAAGCGGTAAAATCCAGTACAAAAATAATACATTCAGAATATTTTATGAACGAAAAATATTGTGGTAGATTAAATTTTGAAATTACTATTCTCTTTAAATCCGGCAGCAGGTCCTGTGACATCTGCAGATCTTCGCATACTGCTGTTGCCTCTTGTAATAAAACGCTCACCAATTGTACGGGCAAACGTCATGTTTCGGCACTAAAAAGGCAAAAAGCTAACACAGAACCACTTTATCCAAAACAAAACTAAATGAGTTATCATCTAAAATTACCTTTTAAATAAACTTTTATGAAATTGTAAATAGTTTTTTTAAGGCCAAGGCAAGAACATGCTCTTTCAATATATAAGTTTTTAAATATCAGGTTTAATTGTCATCATTGTATTACTATATTGCTATTATTATTATTATCAGTTTAGGTAACTTGTTTTTGGATTTTACTAACACTAAGTAAAATATGGGCCCAAAATTTTAAGAGGTTTGTAGCGCCAAGCATGACTAGTCACTGTTTAACTTACCTATTACACCAACCACTATTTCACTGAACACTATTTGATAAATCAGCGAGTCGCTGAAAACAATAAGAAGACCCCACTATTCTTGTTCGAAAAGCAAGTTAGAAGTAATTCACCAGAAAAGCATGCCCATGCCATCATTCCCGCCCAAAGTAGGGGTAAGTAGGTACTTTCTCGCGAAATTTCTTGGAATATTAGTTGCAGAAAGGGTCTGGTCGGCAACAAGGATAGCTTGCTGAGTTAGATACGTACAGTCTGGGCGATATATTGATATTCGATATATCGATATCCGATATGTTCGTATATCGACATATCGATTATTATCGTTATGGAAATAAAATATCGATATTTATCTACATATCAAAATATCAACTGCCCTAAACGGAATTTATACAATTTATGAATATAAAAAATTGCATTTTTATAAAACTATTGCTCTTAGCTCTACCAAACAAAAGCGTCTTTTTTATATAAAAAAGTATAACATTTTCGAATATCTAACCAGAACTGACTAAAACTTCAATTGCAAAAAGTTACTATAAAAAACATTCCCTACTCTTGCATAAATTACTCTTACTGAACCTTACGCAACTATTCCTTAAGGTCATCTATTTCAGCATGAAAAGCAGCGCAAATATGCCGAATTACACCAAATTTGCTGTAATATTTTAATTAAATAAAATCCATGCTTTTTCTTAAACTGTTCACGCACGCAGCTTTTTTAAAACACATTTGGGGCTTACGTTTACAGGAATTGTTTCATCATGTTATTGAGTACTACTAGTCCCCCAAACTGGATTGGACGTTATTTACTGTAGGTACATTTTATAATTTTCCGAGAACTTTTGAGGCGTACGTTATAAAGTAAACAGATTCATCTTTATGCAAAAAACTATTAATGGAGTGCAAATAATACTATTATGAGATAATATTTAATACTAAATTAATTCAGAACGTTTTATTCTGAATTGTGTTGAAATCTCAATTTAAGTTTTCTGATTGAATACCTAGCAATAGAAATGGAAATGGTCTTTAAGTCGTGGTCGGCTATGAATTGAAAAGCGCATGTCTGGTATAATATTGAAAGGTGACTTAAAGACGTAATGAATATACGTTCTACAAACTTAGCTACTGTGAAGTTTAGTAAATCTTCTCTGACGTTGGTTTCTACGTATTCTGCAAAGCGAAAATCCTAACCACACTGCTCTAATAATTAATAATCTGTTAATGTTTTATAAAACTATTTTTTACTTAAGGTATGCCCCACTTTATCTCATGGCGTTAGATGTTAAACTTGGTAACATATACTCTTAGAATTAATGAGCGATTGCTTCTTTAGTATTTAAATATGACCAAAGTTTAAATGATGGAAAATGGAAAAACGCGTAATTACTCCTAATGCACTTATGCATTTATGCCGTCGCATCATTAACTCATTGTTGCAATGCAATTTTAAGCTAATCATCTTCAATACATTTTTTATCCATCAAGCAGGCTTCAGAAAAGAATAAAGATAAACTACATCTTTGTGCTAAATGTGACTTATCAGCTGAATAAGAATTTACTAGTAGAGGAGCTACAATTTTGCTTCACGTTTAGATGTCAATGCGCGCATTTTTTTATAAACAGCGTAAGTAAGCACAATTATCTCCAGTTAAAAAATTATGTAATTGTAAAGTTGAGGTTGCAACTGCGTAGATACAATACAAGATAAATTATTCCTTTTACGTAATAGCGTTCCATGCAGGTAATGGATAATTTATTAGATACTTCAGATTGTAGCATAAGCTTAGAAATTGATATGAAGAATTCGTCAGCCACATATTAAGTAACCAAAGCAAAGATATTTCTACAACGAAATGAGACATTTATAATATGTATGTTGCAAATTTTTTACGTAATAGACTTAATCGTAAATTCCATTTAATACAATCATTTTACGTGCAGAAAGTCAATAAGTGTATCGTCTTAAAATCAAATTAAACTACCTATTTTAAGTTTTACAGCAGTATATCACGACTATCATGAAAACAGAGAAAATGTGGTGTAATTGATCACAGTCGAAGATTTTTTGGCAAACAATAACGCAGTACTGGTCAACTTGAACGGGTCTATACATCTCCGAGAAGTAGAGCGGTTGATCGGGTTCACCCACGGGAATACAGCACTTTGTGGCCAAACAAAACCCTGGAGGAGGCAGGAGGAGTGATAATATATGCCACATGCTATATTGATTTCGTCTACTTTAAATGTCCTGTGGCTTGGAATCAGATCTGCCCTTTTTCATGTCCTCCAGGAAATAACAAACACCTTTTAAGAGCAAATAAGTAAATTTATCACTTCCACTTTTTTCGGCTACGAAATCGGGCCGTTTATCGCTGGAAAGTTCTTATATTCTCTTACTTCCCACTCCACACTTTCAATAAATCATTATTCTAAAATAATAAGTTCGTTCCATTTCATTTTTCACTTACTTGGGGCTTTTATGATTAGAATTTTAATTGGAAATGGAATGGAATCAAATTTTTAAGTGCTTTCTGATCTCCTTTCACGCTTTCTTTTGTACGTACTTAGTATTCGCTTACTGCGATTGGAAAATTGCATGGCTTTCTAATATATTAGCAAAACAGTTCTTTTGTAATTTCAAATTTTGTGCAAGTAGCAACTGTGATTACTGGTGAAGCTAAACTTGACATAATAAGAAAAATTTTGCAGTTGCATTCCTATATTACTGCAAAAATCCCAAATAAAATAGAACTCGTTTACAATAGCTAAAATTAGTACTACCTCAATACTGGTTTTAACTTTATATTTCTGGATTTAATAGTAACATTAATTCTGTAAAGTGCATTCCACTCAATTATCCTTTGTAAAAACAAACTGAAGTAAATTACAATCTGAAGTTCTACTGTATACTAACTTTAAAAATGGGTGTTCAAAACCTCCTATACACTGATCTCAAGGTAGCATACATAAATAAATATGACTTTTATGAAGCATTGATAGTGCTTTAATCTTCAGTGTAGCTTAGAGTAGTACAAAACTAACACATATTCATATCGCTTTGAATTTATTTAATCGTACTTCTACATATTGAAGCAGGAAACAATTCATTCTAAATGCTATTATAAAATTCGGGTATTCATCTTTGTACATTCTTCTTCTTCTTTCGTTGCCTCTCCTAGCGGAGGTTGGCTATCATAAGGGCGACTTGAACCTTGGAGACCGCTGATCGAAATAAAGACGTGGTGCTCTTTCCGTACCACTCCCTTAAGTTTCTGAGCCATGAAGTTCTTCTTCTACCGACTGATCTCTTGCCTTGTATCTTTCCTTGTATAGTAAGCTGCAGAATACGGTATCTGTCATGTCGCATAACAGTCCGAGGTATTCCATTTTTCTTATTTTGACAGTTTTTAAAATTTCCTTATCTTTATTTAGTCTCTTTAATACTTCGTTGTTTGTTACTTTGTCTGTCCAAGGTATTTTTAAGACTCTCCTGTATGTCCACATCTCAAAAGCCTTAAGTTTGTTACACATGTTTTTAGTAAGAGTCCAGCTTTCCATTCCATAGAACAGAACCGGGGAAACATAGCATCGAATGATTCGCAGACGTAGTTGTATGCTTAAATTTCGATTACTTAACAGTTTTCTCATTTTAAGGAATGAGCTTCTGGCTTGTTCGATGCGAGACTTTATTTCTTGAGTATTGTTCCATTGAGTGTTAAGCATACATCCCAGGTATTTATAGTGCGGCACGTTCTCTAAGACGGTATTTGCAATTGTTATCCTTGATACTCGTGCAGTTTTTGCGACGACCATTATTTTGGTTTTTTTTTGTATTAAGTGTTAGGCCATAATTTTCACTTATTCGCACTACTTTATCAATTAGATTTTGCATGTCTATGTCGTTATCTGTAATTAAAACAGTATCGTCTGCGTATCTAAAATTACTTATTAGTTCTCCTCCGACTGCAATTCCTTCCTTAGCTTCCTCTAGGGCTTCTCTAAATATCGCTTCCGAGTACAGTATAAATGGTTTAATATACAGGTTATAACCGGTTTGCTGTTGGGTTCATATCCTGTTTATGCGATAGTGATGATGGAAATTGAATTTGTCCTATATTTTAATACAGTCGGCTACTTATTATAGATTGAACATGATGAGTAATTTTTATGAAAACTATATAAAATGAAACCTCACATTTATTAAAATGTGCTTATTATTCAGAGAATGGGCAATACACTTAGTCCCTTTTATTATTAACAATACTATAGATTCTTTCGTTCCGATTAAGGAATTATTTGTATTATGATTACTGATACGTTTCTTTATTTCTCTTTGCTGTGTAACTGAAGCAAAACATACTTAAAATAGAAAGGAAAGAACCTCCACCACAGCCAATTAGCATCGAGATTAACAAAACAAAATTTCCAGATATTAAATTCAGTTAGGTACTTCAAAACGTTAACGTAGTTGCAGAAGTAACTGCAAGTTAGTACAAGCCTGACATCTATATAAATATAAATCAATTGCCGCATGTAACATCACTGGAGAACTGCTCCACCGATTTGGATTATTTTTTGTTGCTGTGTTCATAATTCTCAGGACAAGGTTTTTATGAAATAAAATTTTGGTAAAATCCACCGGAAAAGTCGGAAAATTCGGAAAACCAAAAAGATGATTTTGTATGGTATTTCGTAGGTTTTCGTTTCTGAATGGCTTTTCGAAGAGAAAAATTGGAAAATTGGAAAATTGGAGTGAAGAAATTAGGAAAATTTGAATTTCTTTCGGGATGGAAAAACCGGAATAGAACAATGGAAAAGTCATGTTTCAAAACATACACTCATATGTTCACGTAATATTATGCCCGTGCAATGCCAGGTACGTTACAGCTTTGATTTATACAAGGAATAAGGAAGGATATTTCGAAATTCAACCCCTAAAGGGGTAAAATGAGGGTTTCAACTTTGTATGGAACCATAATATTAAATAGATATTTCGACTTGAGATTTCGTAGGAGTACTCCTAAAACCAAATAAGTAAACACGTATTTCGTAATTTTCCGAAACTCAACCCCTTAGGGGGTGAAATGGGATAAATAAACCTAAAAATCGATATGGGTGTCGTTATTGAGGTCCTTTGGGACGTTGATTACGAAAATGGCATTTATTTTTAAGTCCAAGACGGTGGTCATGACATAAAATTAAAACTCTATAGTGGTAAAACGGGGTTTCAGAGACAAATTATCTTTGGGAAGAACAACGTTTGCCGGGTCAGCTAGTTTTTAATAAAAACCAATGGAAATTAGAAATATGAAAAGCTAAACATATGTGACCATTCTACACCTATTTGGGTAAATGCACCTTCAGTGCATCACGGTCACGAATAACTATACTGACGTATGTCACACAAGTTTTCGAAAGAAAAACCATATTTACTTCAGAAGCAGAATGTAATTTAACATTTCCATTTAATCAACATACAACATTCATCACTAATACAAATGCAAAAATTGAATTTCAGCTATGGCCCCACTGTCTCATTTTTCTCCTAAAGTGTGTAATAAGAGCCCGGGTAATAATAACATCAATTTCTCAGATCTTTTGATAGGTCCTGCCTTTTGGCCGTTCTTGGTTAGTAGCTTCCCACCTATTGCCATATACTTTTCAGCTAAGTACAACCCAAAATTTTTCTATGTCTGTTTCCGAACGAAAAGAATATTATTTGATTCTAATCCATCGGGACTTTCTGTGGCATAATGACATGATTGGAGATTAAGCCAGAATATGGTATCACCATTGTTTCGATCTGTTGAGAAGGTATGCCACCCATTGCAATTCTGGCTCCTTTATTACGTTTAAATGAATATTAATTAATTAAAAACCAAATATGAACAGAATCGGTACTTTATTAATCGCAGGGTTTCCATTAACTCAATTCAATGTTATGATTTAAAATGATAAGTGCTACTATGATTTTGGTAAATGCTCATATATGTGAAGTAACGTAAAATCTGATAATCAGATTGTGTTACTCAAAAGGGTGGCGAGGCGTCACAGAGTCAAAGTGCAGTTAGTTTGTATTCAGTGCGACAGGCTAGGCTGTTGGTCAATAAAGTTACGGGTACAGCGGTAAGAATTATGTAGCATACCTAAGCGAATAAAGCAAACTGTAGCGTTAGCATTTAAGAGTGGCAGTGCTTAAATACAGAAAAGTGAATGTTGTGAATTACACAAATGTGAGATTTCCGCAACAATATCTAATAGTTCAAGAAAAGAAACAGTTAACTTATAAGATCATAGTAGGTGTACTCACAAATAATAGAATGTGGTAGGTTACTTAGCAGCACTTGTAAATAAGAAAAAAAAGGAGATCGGCGAAGCGAAGCAAAGAACGGGATTATGTGCTGGTTTCCAAGTAAGGATTCTGTAAATCTTCGTGAATTTAAAGTCAGCTTTGGATCGAGACGGCGTTTCTGATTACCGATAAACAGGTTTGCTTAGTTTGTGAGTTGCATTTATTTTATGGTTATTTACCTGTGACGTAATTATCAACAGCTTGCTTTACTTGCATTTACATCGAGTGTACCGGCCACACTAAGGTGGTCTATAGTAAAGTTACGAAAGCAGCGATACTAAGTAAACACGGCTACGAAGTAAATTGATCACCCTTAAATGCAAGAGTAAACTTGCATATACTGCTTGACTATTTTTGTAAAGCTAAAGATGTCAAAAAATGCACGACCATTGCCGTTTTTGCTATATTAGTAATTATAATCCTCTCGGGAGACCGCACTCCTAGAGAGCGCGTCCCCCGGGCGGCGGATGGGGGATGTCCTGGAGACAGGATTGCTGTGAATATTCATAATAAGCGGCCGTGGACCAAAGGCCAGTTGTCCCGAGGTAACGGGGCTCACCTTCATTGGGCTAATCACCCATAAGGCGAGAAGTTGATTCAGAGAAATACAAATAACCTCGGACCAGGACTGAACAATGGAAGACGAAATGCAAGGAAAAGGAAGAGAAGTGAAAGAAATGGCTAGAAGCAGGAACAACTTTAGGAAATGGATAGATGGATAGAGGCCCCAACGCTGTAATGGCAAAAAGGGAAAGACAAAGAAGAAGAAGAAGTAATTATAATCTTTAGCTTCGCAAAAATAGTCAAGTCCGGGTGAATTGCAAGATAGTGACACATAGCCTTAAAATTGTGAGATTGGTAATTTAACATCGACTTCAATAACGGATGTTATGGAACTTCCTATCCACAGACAATTTTCTGATATGAAATAGCAGTCTGTGTGATCTGCTCATTAACTATCGTTTGCATCATTGGATCTCCCAGCCATATTTAGGGGTTTTACCTTGTATACAGAACAGTAAACGTTAGTACCATTAACAAGACTAAATTGTGCACATCGACTAGAATATTAGATGGATTGTATTTCTCTACACTCTCAAGGTATGGAACTGTTGCCATAAAGGAACTCTTGCTCTCGTCTATTAAAAGCTTTAGAAATAATCCATCCCTGTTCTCTGGATGATGTCTTTTTTGACAGTGGTCTGCTATGAGATGTTGTACCGGAATTTTTTCCACCGTCTCGGGTGTTTAACACACGACGTTTCGGGAGTTTTTGGTCTACTCTCGTCCTCAGGTGAATGAACTCCTGGTTAGTCCTTCTCAGGACTCAGAACTCAGGATTCAGAAAACAGTGGAACAAGTCCAATACAGCATCTCATAATCCATCCCTGTTCATCGCCTACCAAAAGTGTTATTCTTTGATTTCTGGTTGTTCACCTAGATGGCAAAGCTGCAGTTGTATGTATAATGCTTTCTACTTTTGGGGCCAATGTTGGTGTTTGTTTTGATTGAAGCTATTTCCAAAACTAAGTCATCTATATGATGGACAGCGTCTCTTCGTATAAACAAAGTTTTTATTCCATTTTTCTTTAATTACGACCGTTAACTTCTCGGTGTACTTCAGGGCTATACCTGATAGAGCCTGAAGATTCTACACCTGTTAGTAGGTATTTTTTGCTTGCAAACGTTGAAGCACTTTTGAAGATTATTTATAAAAATCCTGATAGGTACTAACAAACAAATCAAAACTCTTTATCAATAAAAGACAAACTTTCTCCACCTTCTTGGTGCAAAGTAACATGTCATCGGTTTTTTGCAAATATTTCGTTTCTCTAAGATCTCATCACAACTGTCGTCAAGCTTCCTTTATTGAATTGGTGTTCAACTTAGTGTTGGTAATCGGTAGCAAAGCAACGATTTCTAGAAGACGTTTTAACCATGTACACTTGATGTGTAAGAACCTATTACATGCTGGGAAAATGGTCACTGCCAAAACTCTGCTTCCATCAACTGAATCTTTTGGTGTTAATGCAGTTACTGAAAACCTTAATCTGAAATAATAATAATAATAATAATAATTTATTAAACAATATTAACAATAACAATAACACTATCAACAACATTAATAATTTCAACATATACAAGCAGACATACAAGAATCCAAATAATGATTAACAGATCAAAACGTAATTTATAAATATGTAGTAAGTCGCAGTTAACAAAGTAGTTCATAAATGTACAATTAAACTTAATACAAGCATTTAATTGTTTGATTGTTTAATCTCAACGATAAATTCAAATCGGGTTTTTTCAAAAACCGTCTTTGCTCTACCATTTCACCTTGATGGGTAAGAGAAAACTAGATAAATAGCAACCTGCCTAATTTCTAAAGTAATTTTAATTATTTACATAAACTAAACTTAAAGTATTCGCAAAGCATGAACTAGAATTAAATGTATTATGAGAATCGACATTGAACAAAGAGAGTTAGAATTTACTTGTTTTTAAATAATATAATAAAAAACCAGTAGAAGGCAATGATCAAGAGTTGGATAATAGGTTACAACGTAATGCATATTTAAATTTGTTAAGTGAATAACCCTTAAGAGATTCCTTGATATTATAGTACATGGTGTATATCTGATAAGAAAAAGATCTCTCAAAGAGGAAAGTTTTGTGTTGTGGAGGAGAAATTAGCCCCCTAAATCTAGTTGATACATTATGGATGTCAGTACGAAACGTGATTTTATTGTACAGGTACGGAGGAGTTTCCTCTGATAATATCTTGTGATACAGACATAGACATTGTAATTTTCGTTTATTTTGCATTGATAACCAACCACAATCGGCTGATTTATGTGAAATATGTTGAAACTTTTTAATTCCATAAATAAACCTTAGACAGGAATTTTGAAGTTTTTGTATACGAGTAGAGGTAGCTACATCGATAGAAGCATGGTAAACTGGTACACAGTAGTTTAACTGAGAGAGAATTAAGGCTTCGCAAAGATTTCTTTTTATATTTATGTTGTAGTATGATCTATGAGTGTACAATTTTCTTAAGTTATGATAACCACGCGTAATACTCTTATATACGTGATCCCTATAACGAAATGTATTATCGAGGGTTAAGCCCAAACTTTTAGATTTGTCCACTAGTGGGATTCTAGTATTGTATCATAGTAAGTATGGAAAATTGTTTAAAACAAATGAATTATCACCACCCTCAACATCTTACGTAGGTCGTTATTAATGCAAGTTAGTATTATTTTCATTAAAATGTCAAGCATAAACACTATTATCCCATCATTCAGTGTCTAAAGTACCTGGTACTCCACATGCCCAGCCCTTGTCCATAACAAACAAAGAAATAAAGCACTACCAACCTAATTTATTTAGTTCTATTTTAAATTTATTCACGGGACCAGAATATGGAAAATTAGGTATTATAACTTTTGCTCTGCATATTTTAGCATACGAAAAAGAAACGAAAATATGTATATAACCCTCAAAGTACGTTGTCCATCTTATGCAAATCTACTCTTGCATTTAAGGGTGATCAATTTACTTCGTAGCCGTGTTTACTTAGTATCGCTGCTTTCGTAACTTTACTATAGACCACCTTAGTGTGGCCGGTACACTCGATGTAAACGCATTAATGTCGCAATCCCAACTGTTCAACGTGTTCAACATACATCGATTAAGGACTTATAATCGAATGATAATCTGATGCAACCATCGATTTACATCAAATAGACTATAGCTCTCGTTTTACTTTGGAAGCATGGATGAATACCACAGGATCAGAAGATCAAACGTTGCAAAAGTTGGCCATTAACATAAATATTCTTATTGTATTAGTACCCTATCTGAACAGTTACATAGACGTTAGAGAAAACCTTTATCGTAGGTTCTGTAGACACGAGTTTCTTCTTTCTGGGCCTCGTTTCCATCTACTTTCCCTTATAGAATTATTTGTTGAAGTCAGTACTTTTTGCGTATCATCACATGGCCAAAATATTGAAGTTTCTGTTCCTTTGAGGTGAAAGTGGTTTCAAGTTGTTTCTCAATTCGTCTTAAAACCTCGTCATTTGTAACCATTTTTTCTCTTTATTTTGAGTTTTAAAGATAGAGAAATATCTTTATCTCGCTTTTTCAGTTCTAGACCTTATCTATGTCGAAATATCTTATTGGTTATCAACTGTCGTTCTGAAGTAGGTGTATCGTTCAATGTGGTCGATATTTACTGTCAAATTTCCAACAGATGTTTTGATTTTACTAATTACTATTCATTTTGTTTTGGAAACATTTAAATGCAATCCATATTCTCCAAATACTGTTTGTATTCTCTGCAAAATATATTGTTTACCAGCTAAAATAACGTGCATATCTAATGTTATTAATGAGTTCCCCATTCATCTTTATTTCCCCTGGTGGCATCATAAAGTACTTTTGAATTGAACAGTGTGGCTGACAAGACACACTCTTGCCGAACTAGTTTTTTAATTTGACTGGTTCGTGACAATTTTCCTTTTATTTCTAGTTCTGCAGACTGAATCCAGCTTCATCCCAAGGATTTGCGACCAGCATTCTACGGAATTGTTTGGTGTCTTTTATGCTTTACGGTGTCAAAAGCTTTAACGAAGTCAAAGCAGATATACGCAATCTCTCTAGACCTTGGTCTAAATACCTGTAGAAAGAAAATAGGTTCTCGGGTTTCAAAGTCGTTTATGAATCCGAATTGAAATTTGATCGGGAATCTGGCTTTTCAAAAACGCTTCTAAAATGATGGGATCATTCCAGATAGTATAATCTTCGAGTGCTCACCCTATAATAGGATTGATGGTCCCTGATTTCTGACTAACTAGCCTACTGTTGCTTTGTATTTTGCACGGATTCGAATATGGATGACTTAAGTAAATATTGATTAATCTGTATTAATCACAAGTTTTTGCTTGCGGTTTTCTGGGAATTGTGATAAATAATGGATTGGTCCGGTCCACAAAAATTGCATCTTAGTCGTACATGGTGTTGAAGAGGGATGTACCAAAATGTCAAGAAATTGGGAGCCTTTCGCACATAATATAGCGCAGGCATAGTAAATATCTACCTCAAAAAATGTTTGACACATATGTTCCTTAATACTCTAAGAGCGACCCTTTAACAGTCTGGAAGGTCCGCTGGAGATCTCTAAGTCGTCATATTGTTAATTGAAGGATGTGTTACATAATGCTAAGTTTCCTTTCTGCAAAACTGTAGGTCGTCCCTTTGATTTCCAGGGCCAAGACAAAAGTTGCCTATTATATCTTTTTTCCTCAACCAATCTTTGCATTGAAGTCACTCATGATTATCGTTTTTCTTGAAGCATTTCATCAGATCCTTATCTGCAGTGGGAGTATTGGTCGTGGATAATGGACAAGTAGTCAAATGAGTTAGAATGCAGCTTATGGGCTTTGTATGCGTTAAACAGAAACATACATATATGACTTAAAGTTTAGTACAATAAAATTCAGTGCTTTCTAAAAAACCAAACATATTGATTCTGCGGATACTTGACGTTAATTGCATATTAGTCTATTTCTTTCTAACGCGAACCAAAGCCCATAAATTGTATTCTCGCACATGCCATTACCTATCTTGCCATTTTTCGCCACCAATCTGTATACGTAGTATATTTATGTTTATACGAGTGACTGACTTTAAAGGATCGTCCGCCTCGTTAACCCCGGGACAAAAAGGTATCTTGGTACTTCCTAACAGCCTCTTGACTCTAAGGTGTTAGACAACAAAAGTATCGACTACTTATACCGGTAGTTTGTCGGTGTTGGTAATTGGTATAAAATAAGGTATGGGAGAAATAAAAGATAATGTTGGGTAGGATCAAGGTTGTGACATGATTCTCTGTTGACAGGAGGCGGGGAAATCAAGAGCTCACCTAGGCAGAATCGCTGTCCCTGAAGTAGATCTGTCCTGGGATCGCAGAGAAGGATCTACCTGTTACCCGTTTACAGTTAGTGAGATATATAATTTTATACAACGCAGGGAAAAGTCGGTTTTTTATGTACGTTATTACGTTTACACTGAAATGCTTTGAATGTGTTATTATCAAATCCGTTATTAATAAAAGTAAATTTTACAACAATGTTTGATATTTTCAACCATTAATAGCATTCCTAGGTCAAGGTATCTTTTATTTATTACAAACTTTATTTCTGGATCAGATAAGTTGAGAATACGCTGTTTGCCTTGTAGCCGGCTATTTTAATTAAATTTTAGTTTAATTAAAATGCTTGCTACAATCGTCGAAGTAAAACCGGCCCCCAGCTAGCTCAGAAAAGCCAAAGTATCACTTATTAGTCTCAAGCTTGTTACCAAAGAAAGGAAAACAGAATAACTTTTATAAACTTATAATAAGTTTTAACTAGATACACATCAAATTAAATTGTATTCAAAAGACAGGAAATAAAATTATAATAACATTTGTAACTCAAATGGTTCTCTTCTAATAGTGGGTCTCGCTCGCTGGGATTCGGGCCCTGTCAGTTATTTATGGACCAGGTTATGCATCGAGTAGTTCTATTGGCTCGTAGGCGGATCGTCGAATTTGTCTTGCTTTCGTTGCGGCTACCTGCAGAATGGACTTTCTGAGGCAAACTTCAGGCCGCTCTCGCTTTACGATGTCCAGGTCGTAATTAATAATTTCAAAGCCGCCTAATTAGATGTTTTGGCTAGTGAGAATTAGTTTCTCGAATCTAAAGTGTTCGCCGACCCGGGACTTGCTGAATTATTCGAGGTGGCCTGATCGGTAAAATCAGCGGGTATTTTGGTAGGTTTCTCACCGGATAGCGCACAACGGAACCCTCCTGGTGAGATGGAACAAGCGGGTAGTTTTGGCAGGTTTCTCACCGGATAGCGCACAACGGAACCCTCCTGGTGAGATGGAACAAGCGGGTAGTTTTGGCAGGTTTCTTACCAGATAGCGCAAAACGAAACTCTCCTGGTGAGACTAGGTGAGGGAGAAAAAGCAGGGACATTCTGTCTTGAAATAGCTTCGTTTTCTCCTTATATACCCTGGGCTGCTGTAATCAGCAGTTCAAGCCGGCTAGCTTGGAGGAGGGGATCCTACTCTAGGTGCGTGGAGGAATCCCTGGGTCTGCCCGCGATGCGTCGCTTATCGTCTTCCGCGCGGTCCAACGATGTACGCTCAAGTTCTTAAGGTGATTTACTCCATGGGGGAACGCGCGAATTAATTTTTAATTTCAAAATCGCGTTCGCGCTGGGCGAAACGTTACAGCCTATAATAGTTACAACCAGTCCAAACTGTAGTTTAAGTAAATGTTAATTGTGAACTAAGATATATTCTTAAAATAAATCAAATAAAATCAGATTCATGCAACAGTTTGGTGTTACTCCTATGAAAATAATAATACAGTCAGATAAAGAGTAAATTAGAGTTTGATAAATTATAATTATTTGTTGGGTAATTTTTGCAGTCATTTATGTTGAAGAACAAATTCAAAAATTCATAAACAATATATATTCGGCTTCTTTTTAACGAGCCTTCTTCAGTGTTTAAGCTTTACATATTTTTTACGAATTGAAAATTTTCATATTGAACACTAATTATATCTGATATTAAAATATTTTGTTGGGATTGTGAGCGTACACATTTTCAGGTTAACTTACTGTTTACGAAAAAAAAAATTATTTTATGCTTGAAAATTGTAGAATATGGTGGAATTAACACACCAATTCATGATTGTCAATGAAACATTTAGATGAAGCTGTTAACTTCCTTTACATTATTGGAAATTAATTATTTACTTTTATTATGCACATGTAAATGTTAATAATTAAAAACCGGAAACTGCATGAGCATGATCCGTGGCAGAAACAAAAAGCTTTAGGGATTCTCTTTATTTCTAATTTTCTTTCTTTCTAAGAGTACACTACGCTTCTGAATCGAAATGTTTTCTTCCTCGGTTCGAATCCCGCGGGAGTCGGAATTTTTCCCTAGCCTTGGCGATTGGAATCGGGCTCGGGGAGACCATTCACAGTTGGACACCAAATTAACTGTGCTCTACTTCGAACCACAGACCTAAGAGATATAGTAAAAAGGGCAATACATCACCAAGACACACACCTCACACAATGGTTACTGCGCAAGCACCAAAGGCGCGCTTCAACTCTGTATCCCGAATCCGGGGCAAGTTGATGCCAGCGCATAAAGCACCAGCCTCTACGCCGCAAGATAAATGAAGTTACAGATTATAGATACATATTTCAACAAGAATAAATTGTTGCATATTATTGTTGTTATTGGTAAAATTAATTCGATTTGCTTGTTGCTGTGTTGATAATGTTGATTTTGTGTTGTGTCTAAATCAGTGTCTGAAATAGCCAGTTTTATTACAAGAAATGGATTTGTGCATTAAATATCTGTGTTTAAACTGGCCACACTGAGTGGTGCTAAATCCGAGATTTGCGACAACGGAGGTGAAATTTACCAAACAACTTCTTCTAGTCAAACAAAAGCATCCTTGTTAACTGCTGAAGATCTACAACAAGCCGTTCAACTACAGCTGGAAATAGTTTTCTGCAACGATCGTCCAGTGGTGTGTGCATACCTGAAGCAGGAAGAAGAGAACATGTAACTGCACCGTAAAGGCACAAAACTTTATACAATCTTAAACACTTCAAACATAGATGAAGGTGAATAAACTCAACGTGATTATCGTTGCACATTTTTGTCTCTTTTACACTGTAACAGTGGGTCGTTTCAACAGATTAGGAATTTAATGAGAGGCTGGTAGTTATGTAAATAATTTATTTCACTAGTATAATATACGCCGAGCCAAGCGTAAGCTTTCCCAAAATAATCTACAAAGACAGTTATTAAGGCGATGCACAAAATAATCGAACAAACACTCACCTACAGCAGGTATTAATACGCAAAAAGCCTTTTGCGGCACTAGAATTACCAGGAAGCGGTAGATAATTAATTGGTAAGCTAACACACTGACCTGCCAGCCAGCGCAACTCGAGCACCACAAAATTCCCCAAAATTCTAGCAAGGTAGATACTACACGGCAGAGCTGGACATGCGCGTGCAACACCCAAACGCAATACTTTGCTACAACTTGCCCCCGTCTTGTCTCGTCGTAAAGGGACAAGAAATAGGAAATCTAGGATAGGTACTTTTTAAGGTGAATGATATGGAAAATTCCCCTTTCTAGATTTAGGTCTCTAGGGTCAGCCAGAACATACGTTTTTGGACTTAATTTTTTTTTTATTCTATAAGGACCTTCGAACAATAATAGGAATTTTTTCGTTTCTTGCAAAGTGGCTGAGGATATAGGATTTGTTCGAAGCAGAACTAGGTCGCCTTCCGAAAACGCCCCCACCGTATTACCGTGATTTTTGGCGGATCGACGAACAGCTCTCTTATCTAAATTCTCGGGCGCGAAGAATAATCGAATATGACTGTCTGCCTTTGGGTCTCGGGAAGACCACACGATTTACGGATTAGGGAGTATTGAGTCTTTCCGAATTGTAATTCAGCAGGAATACAGTTAGTAGACTCATGGGTGACTCCATTCAAAAATTCTGCGAATCTTGGAACTTCCACAGCCCATCGCGTATGTTGCTGATTGCAAAAAGTGCGAAAAAGACGCCCCAGCTCCCTCATTATTCGTTCCGAGGGGTTGCTTTGCGGATGTCTAATTGAACTAAATAATACTTGCACACCCATTTCGCGGAGCGTATTACTCCACAAAGACGCGGTAAATTGAGTACCTCTATCACTCAATATACGCTGAGGAGTACCTATCTTAGGAAAATAATGGTTTGTTAAATGCTTGAGTATGGCCTTAGTTGTCGCGCGCTTTAGTGTGTATAAAGCAACATATTTGGTGAACACATCCACCACAACCAACAAAAAACACACACCACCGCGGGACTTCGGTAACGGACCGTAAAGATCCAGCGCGACCAAATCACGGGGCCTCTCTGATACAATCGCTTCCAAATCAG
The DNA here is from genome assembly GCA_940337035.1 of Agriotes lineatus. NCBI lineage: Eukaryota > Metazoa > Arthropoda > Insecta > Coleoptera > Elateridae > Agriotes > Agriotes lineatus. The sequence continues at coordinate 225,215,476 of OW679194.1, read as the reverse complement.
GTTTTGGCATCCTACTACACTTAGCCCTTTGACAAATGTCGCAAGACTTAATGATATTTTTAACAAGCTTATGCAGACCTGTATACCACACATCAGCCCTAAGAGCGCACCACGTCTTATACACCCCGAAATGCCCATAGGCTTCGTGGTAAGCCATGATAAAATCTTTGATTAATGAAGTAGGGACGCACAACAGGCTCGTATAAGCATCCTTTCTAAACAATAACAAATCCTTCATTAAGTAAAATCTCTCTGAGCTTAATCCAGATCTAGCTTTTTCAATTTTGTTCCCTAATTTAGCATCTGCTTGCTGAGCTTCTGCCAGGTGCTTTAATTTTTCCTTAAATTTTGCAGAAAATTTAACTGCGCTGAGAACCCTAAAAATACCGTTACACGGGGAGGGTAACCGATTCGTGGGATGACGTGACAAAATATCGGCAACGTAATTATTTTTTCCCGGTAAATATTGAATTTTGAACGAATACTCCTGAAGGGCCAGTACCCACCTAGTAATTCTAGGAGAGAGCAGTCTGCATGTATTGAGGTACGAGAGAGCTCGGTGATCGGTCATTATGGTAAATTCGCGACCGATTAAAAAAATTCTCCATTTTTGAAGGGCAAACACGATTGCCAGAAGTTCCTTCTCGGGTACTGAATAACGACGTTCGCGCTCAAGTAAGAGACGACTAGCGTAGGCTACTACACGTCGTTGACCATCGTCTAGCTGGTAAAGCACCGCACCTACACCTACATCACTAGCGTCTGATTGGACAAGAAACGGTTGATCATCGAGTGGATGATAGAGAAGCGTTTCTTTGCAAATTTGCTCCTTCAGTTTTCTAAAAGCAACATCCTGTACATCTGTCCAAATCCATCGCGACTTTAGGCGAAGGAGAGCTGTCAAAGGTTCTGAGAGGGTAGCAAAATGTTCACAAAAGGATCGATCAAAGTTACATAACCCTAAAAATGCTTGAACTTCGCGTACATTTTTTGGAGTGGGATATTCCCGAATCGCTTGAATTCTGTCTGGGTCCGGTTGCAACCCTTGCACACTGAGAGAATAACCCAAAAATTTTATTTCCTCTCTAAAGAAAACGCATTTTTTCAGTCTTAGGGTAAAACCAGCTTCTTTTAAACGGGACAACACCAGGTCTAAGTGCTTAAGGTGTTCTTGAAAAGAACTGGAAATTATAAGGACGTCATCTACGTACGCGTGTACAAATGAACCCAAAAAAGGACGCAAAACGGTGTCCATGCACCTGGTAAAACTAGACACCGCCGTCTTAATTCCAAAAGGTAAGACCTTAAATTGATAACATTTAGTTCCTACTCTAAACCCAGTAAATTTCCGGTGTGCCTTTTTAATAGGTATTTGCCAGTATGACGACGTAAGATCTAGGCAAGACATGAATTTAATATTAGGAAGATTTCGAAGAATATCATCTATCGTCCGAGGCAGTTCGTTATCGGCTTGCATTACCGAGTTTAATCTACGCGCATCAAGGCACAGACGAACTGTTCCATCCTTCTTTACTGCGGTCATGAGAGGGCTACAAAAAGATGAATCGGCACGCTCAATTATGCCAAATTCTTCCATTTTTTCGATTTCTAATTGAACAGCCGGCCTATGAGCTACTGGAATGGGATACGGTTTAACCGTAAACGGAGTATCATTCGTTAAGTAGATCGAGTGTTCATATTCGTGAGTAAGCCCGGGAATTTCCGAAAATATTTCACGGTGTTTATTTAATAACTGGGAAAATTTAGTTTTTTCTTCAGCGATTAATTCGGTTTTGTTTACTATCTCTTCAAAATCCGTAATAGAATTTGGCTCAGCCTTAGGAGGCGTCGGATGAGAATGATGTATAGCGCAAAGCCTAACTGATCCTACCGGAAGAGCAGCAAATTCATGTTCAAAATGGACCTCAGAAATTGGAAAAATATTTCCGTCATGTTTTAGTGTAACTTGTTCGTTTTCTAAATCAATAACTGTTTTATACAAACGCATAAAATCGATCCCAATAATTACTGGATAAACTAACTGCTGTACAACTAAGAACTCGTGTGCGCACTCAAAACCTCCCAATACCATTGGCAACAAGACTTGCTTTACTACTCTAGCTTGGTTGGCCTTAAATGCCCCCGTGATTCGTATACCACTTACGTTAAAGTAAGGAATATCTTCGATATTATTAACAATTTGTTCGAAAACTTCGGAAGCAATACAACATATCTGGCTTCCCGAATCAACTAATGCTGGAAATTCGATATGACCTATTAAGATTTTTATTATAGGTGACCTGTAATTATTTTTTGAGTGCTCATAATCGCATTTTTCCGCTAACAAATCTTCGCGGGGATTACTGTTTGTGGAGTTATATGTGTTGGCCCTAACAATATTTACCACCAACGGACCGTTTTGGTGGCTCGTACCTAGTTTTCCGCCCCGTAAGTACCGTCCTCCTCCTCAATGGAGATCGTTGATACTTTCCGCATCGCGCCGTTCGCACGGATATCTAAATTTACTTTGTTTTGACGCATATCTTTCCGAATTTCGCCTCGCTCAGGTTCTGCCCTCGGACGAAGTACGAAGTCGGCTTGCCGCAACCTGCCTACCGCTTCGCTCACCGTTTGAGCTCCTATCAACGCAGCTGCTACTTGGGGGTTAAAATGGCGCGCTATTACCGCTACGAGCAAATATTCAGGATATGGAGGATCAAGATATTTTCCCTTTGAAACAAGGCTAAGGAAATAGGTTACGTAGGAACCGTCTCCGTATCTGTAGCGACCCGTTTCCAGTTGCAGGCGCACCTCCAACTGCTTTATAGGGCCCCAAAATTGTTCTAAAAAAGCAAATTTAAGGGCTTCAAAAGTATTAAATGTGTCCAAAACGGCTTCCGCCCAAATCTTGGCGTCTTTTTGAAATAAAGAGGCAGACCAGTGTGGTACATACATAAACGGAATCCCCATAGCATTAATAGTATTTTCTAATTTAGTTATAAAAGACACCGGGTGAATTCCTTCCCCATCGAAAATCGGAAGAAATTTACTAGCTTCTACTAAAGAAGATGGCAAAAAACAACCTACATTATTAACACGATTAGGCAAGCAACAATTCGATGCACAGACTTGCGGTTGGCTCGGAACATGATTAACATAATCAACACAAACATTTTTAACATTACAAACGTTAGGAATATGACTACTACATGTAATTGGATTACTATTTGATGTTTTAAGCAGATTACCTAAATAATTTGAATTGGAAACATCATCTCGTTTTCTTTGATGAAAATCATGACAGTATTCATGTTTACGTAATTTAGAACAAACATTATCTGCTACATTTTTATTTAAAAAACCTGTGGTCACGGGGATACCAGCAGCGTTGATTTTTTCTCTTGGTTTCGTTCCTCGGAACGGTAAATCGAAGTTTAGCTGCATACCTGCTGCAATGTTTTCGTCGCCTTGACCGATAGCAAACAAATCCACGTTATCGCGCTGGCCCATTCTCGCTCGCGTACCTGAAGGATGCGTGGTGGCCTCGTACATGATAGAAGCGGCAGGAAATGCTGCGGCTTCGTCCTGCAGGTCTACCTCTTCATCTGCGATGTTATTTACCCCAGGAGTGGACTGAGGGTTGCCTTCGGGACTCGGCGGAGATGATAGCGGCCGTCCTCGACCAGCGGAACGTAGTTTGTTTCTATAGTTCGCAGGTGTTCGTAGAACCATGTTTTCCATCTGTTAGCCCTCGTTGGTCGCCAAGTTGTAACAGTGGGTCGTTTCAACAGATTAGGAATTTAATGAGAGGCTGGTAGTTATGTAAATAATTTATTTCACTAGTATAATATACGCCGAGCCAAGCGTAAGCTTTCCCAAAATAATCTACAAAGACAGTTATTAAGGCGATGCACAAAATAATCGAACAAACACTCACCTACAGCAGGTATTAATACGCAAAAAGCCTTTTGCGGCACTAGAATTACCAGGAAGCGGTAGATAATTAATTGGTAAGCTAACACACTGACCTGCCAGCCAGCGCAACTCGAGCACCACAAAATTCCCCAAAATTCTAGCAAGGTAGATACTACACGGCAGAGCTGGACATGCGCGTGCAACACCCAAACGCAATACTTTGCTACAACACCATTTACCATGTATCTGCTAGATCCCATTTTCGTTAAATAAAAATCCTGAGCAATGTGCAAATTATTACTTCTATTCCTCAATTAAAGCTAAAATACACTCTATTTTATTTGTTTAAAGTGTTCATCTTGTATATATTTGATCGAAAGGTATTGTGTTTTGAGCAAGATAGAAGTATAACCCTCATGCAGAAAGCATTTCCTGGAATTTTTTGAGCTATACCGCTAAGAGACAAACAGTTAGGCAGACGAACAGACCGACAGAATTGAGAAAGAATGTTTTTTCATCATCTAGCGACCCTGAAATGTGAAGTTCTGAAGAAATATCTTTTCATGATTAGAATACCCCCTTCATCTTTTAAACGAGGGGAGTAAAAATCAGGCCATTAAATACGATAGTTACGGTGTTGAGGATCTGAAACTCAAAACAGAGAAAGGATCACAGTGCTATTCGCTGCATAGCTCCAATAAGAAATTCATGATGTTAAATCGCATACGTAGAGCAATTTAAAAAAAAGTCATATCTGTGCTACTTTTAAGGGTGCACATCAATATACATGAGATACTTCTGTCGATACAGGTTGTTACATGACGTACCGTACTAACTTAATGAACCCATGCTGTTAAGGCAATTTTATATACGAAATGTCTTATAAACTTGGGCCTAATTAGCAAATATTATACAACTGTAGACCTTCAGTTCCCAATCTTCATCTAAACTTTTAATGTGGTCTTACAGAACTTAATCAAGAAAGAGCGACATCGAAGTATCCAAGTAGTCAACGATGTAACCCTATGCATCAACTCTACTTATTAAAACAAATACATACCATTTATACATTCTGTTGCTTGCCAACTAAAGTCAATAGGACATGCATCATGTTGTCACATAATTTTTGTTTCGTAGTTGTTGGAATTCGGTTTACAATAAATTGACATATATGGAGCTCTTATAAAAGCACCCAATACGTTGATCGTCCTTAAAAATTCGTCTACGTTGTGCTAAGTAGATTCCCATCAGACCATGAAGAAGAGGCTTGTAAACCGGAGTAAACTGCGCCTCATCGGTAAGTAAAATGCACCAACCAGTTGAATATTTGCTTGAAGGCAAACATTTTATCGCACAGTATAGTCTTCAGGATTTAGGTACTGAACTTTTTGTATGTGGTAGAAAAATAACAGCTTATAATTTCATGTTTACTATCCTCTCCAGTGACAAAACCCGTACATACAGATATTATTCTGGCACTACTTATTCCTGGACTACGTTCAATTATTTAAAAAATTTTCGACGTCCAATCATTAGTGCATGGGAGTTTCAGCTCCAGCGAAAATTGTTGAGCCACGTTTTCGGTCATGTAGAAATGTAGTTTCCCTAGGGTCATCATCGTTAATCTACTAGGTACTAGACCTACGTACTCAAATTTTGTATTTTTGATACGTCTACTAACATACATTTAGAATTCCATAGCAAATTCGAGCGTCTACAGTTGGGAAACTGTTTGGAATTGGACTGATACTTATAGGAAATGTTTACCTAAAATCCTCAGTAACGTGTCTCTTACCTGTAGACGGTAGGTCATGCAATACGATGTACATGAAAGATCAGATCATCCGTCATAATTAAATAGTGTCGATAAAAAATATAATTTTGCATAGATTGTTTAAACTATCCAAAAAGTAATAAAACCTTATCTATTAAATTCCTTCGATATCAGCATTGAATTACTATGCCTGTTAATAGGATTATTAGTACAAAGGTAGTATCATAATGAAGTCAGACCAAAATTTATAAAGGCGTACATACTCAGGGCATGCCACTACACAATCAATATTCGATTATCAAATTTCCAACAGACCTAGCTCCATTAACAAGCAGTGGTAACAATGGATAACCGTCGACAGCAAAAGAGACACGCAAGCCGAATGCTGCATGCAATACATTAGAGTTCACAACTGTACAATTCTCTTGCAACCGAGAAGCGTCGTATTATTTAGTAACATCCGTAACATATTTTCTGACCATTTGCAGTCGGTTAAACTAGACTTGTTATTAACTTATATTACTGTTATACTAAAACAGACCAATGCTGGTGTTTATCATTACAAATCTGAAGTCACAAAAATGATTCTAACGTTTCTGAATGTTTAGTGAAGGTAAAAGTTAATTGTAATCCTTCTTTTGACAAACATACTGCATCATTTTCTAGGAAAAATTATACACTAATGTTACCAGTAGAATAGAAGAGGCACCTTGATTGTGATAGCTGTCAATCAAATTTTGATTCGCGGTTTTATTCGCGGATTTCGCGGTTTTAATTTTAATTCGCGGATTGACCCAATTAATTTCGCGGTTTGATCTAATTAATCACATATGAAGTTTGATATGTAATTTACATATGTGCTACTGATTAAATTAAGCATTAGCTTCCGATTAAATTACGCATTAGCTCCCGATTAAATTACGCGTCGGACTTCGGCGGCCATCTTGGATTTCTGGCGCAAATATTTGAAATTTAAAGTTCAATTTTTGAATTTTAAACTTCCCGGGATGTCCGCCATCTTTGTTTTCTGCGTGCGCACTTCGCACTGTAGTCGTTTTAATTTTGAATTTTCGCGGAAATATTTTAATTTCAAACTGGTAGATCTCTCTCTCTCTCTCTCTCTCTCTCTTCTGCTCATCTGGCGTTGGCTGTCTCTCTCATGCATTGCAGAATGGCTGTTTATATTTAAAAAAAGCTATTTGCGTCGGGCCCCAGTGGGATTCGAACCCTCTACGTTTGCATACACATTGGGCTCACATTGATCGATGCCGCCAGACCACGGAGCGCTACGGGATTTAAAGGGTTTGAACAGTATGCCCCTTCGCTGTTCGGTCGTTACATTTCCATATTCAAAACAAATTATTTTTTCGAATATATAAAATATAAGAACGGAATTGTGCCGTCTAGGGCCTTAGAAACTTGTTAATAATTTTTTAAAATTGACTTTGTCACTAGTTTTGCTGTAATTAATTCGTTTAATTTTATAATATGAGTGACGCTATCTCACTCAGTCCCATTGATTTTCTACAGCTTTCTCTTTTCCATCCCGTTTGCTACCTATGCGTAATTACAAAAGACGTTATCGCCCCAGGCAGACTTTCTATTTAACCGGCGATTGTGTGTCATTCTCTGCAATCTGTACTCACGTTGCAGTTTTTGCGGGTTCGGCTTTTAAAATTTGGTCCTTAACAATTAACTACGTGCATAGAAAACAGGCTGGTTACTTTATTTTATACAGCGAAACCAATGCATTACTTTATTCAAAGGTCATTACGCATTAGCTTCTGTTTAAATCCCTTTTTAAAACAGGTCGGTGCCTGTGTTTTGTTTGGTTTTAAAGGTTTGAATATTGTACCACTTAGCTGTTCTGACATTACACTTCCATATTCATATTATAAATAAATTTTAAATGTTATTTTCGACTGAGTTTTAGCCGCTTATAAATTACAACAGCTAGTTTAAAAATTAAATGGGCGATGAGAGGTAAAGGCAGATCGTAATATAAAACGAGTTACAAATTTTCTATTAATATATTCCTGAAATACTGATAATACGTATTGCTTGAATAAGAAAGAGATAAACATAAAATGCGTAATTATTCGCAATGGTGTAAGAAAGAGATAAACATAGTAGCAAGTATTGGAGAAGGCTTGACTAATTTTAATTATGACATTAATATAATTTTTTGTATGGCTATCTTTTTCTTACTCATATAGGTAAGAAAGGGTGGTGCGTTGCTTTCATCTACCGTGTTCCGAAGATATCCGAGTCTTATTGTATAAGAATGGTTGTCCCCCATAAATTTGAATAAAAACAGGATACTTGTAAAAATATAAGTCAAGCCATTTTTCTTGTAAAAAATTTACGAAAATACGTCTGTGTTGACGACAAATTGAAAGCACGCAAAATTACGAAAATACGTATGTGTTGACTCCCAAAGTAACAAAAATTTGAATAAAAACGCACAATTTCGTTGAAAATCTTTACAAAGCGACTTTATAGTACCGAAAAATGATGTAAACACAGTTTTTAAGAGTTATTTCTAAGCATAATTTTGCAAACGTTTAACAAATAAACCGTAATTTTTTAAAGTACATCACACAATTATGAAATCTTAGCTCAATTTATAGGATTTTTCGATACTCTGTATGTGAAAAATAGCTTCAAATACTAATATTTGAATAAAAACATGCAATTTCCAAAGCATTTCGTTTAAAATTTTAGAAAATCGACATCATCTCCCATGAAAATTTATAAAAATCGGCATCTTGTCACATTAAATTCTGCAAAAACGACAAAAAACAATATTTTTATACAACTTTCATTGAAAAAATAGTAAAATTTTACCAAAATACGTCTGTGTTGACAACAAATTGAAATAAATTTGAATAAAAGCACGCAAAAATTACGAAAAGACATATGTGTTGACGACAAATTAAAATAAATTTGAATAAAACACGCAATTTCATTGAAAAATCTACTACCACCTACATTTCGATAAACAAAACTTCAGTTATGTGGGCTCTTTGTGCATTTTTATTACAAAAATTCTTGTACATTTTACTAAATATGCATGTGATGGCGACAAATTAACTCAAAAGTGAACAAAAATTACGCAATCATACAGCATCTCACATAAATTTTCACAAAAATCGACATCATGTCACATAAATTATACAAAAACTGTCATCATGTTACTTGAAATTATACAAAAACGACATTTTCATTCAACACACGATGAAAATTGAACAAAAATCACGCAATCATACAGCATCTCACATAAATTTACACAAAAATCGACATCATGTCACATAAATTATACAAAAACTGCCATCATGTCACTTGAAATTATACAAAAAACGACATCTTTATTCAACACACGATGAAAATTGAACAAAAGTCACGCCATCTAACATAAATTTACACTAAAATCGACATCATGTCACATAAATTATACAAAAACTGCCATCATGTCACTTGAAATTATACAAAAAACGACTGTTAAGGACTTTATAAACTTTGCCGCTTCTCTTGCATGCTGAATTCATACTGTGCGCAGTAGACTCCCGTGCCGGCATCCGATTCCAAAAACACTTACGTTTCATCTGTCAACGTGGCAGCATGCAAACCGGTCCGCTCTACGGAAGCTAATTCTTGTAAATGTTCAAATGTTCGATGTGTTTTTTATTGCTAATAAAGTAACATATTTCCTGCTTTCAACGAGTGTATTTATTCAGTGAAACCTACAATTCATACAGTCCACAAATTCCAAGGCGAGCTGGCAATCAGGAGTTTTCCAAATAACGGAAAACTGAGAAGGCTACAAACATTGGACCTTCGATCCCGATTAGTGCCACAAACATTGGTCCTACAGACCCGGATTAAACCACATTAGGTCAGTGCGAGTCCAGTCAACAGCGACAGCATTCGACAACATTGGTCATTGGCAAGTACAAAAGCATATTCAGTTTGTATTGCATCGCATGCAATCGACCGCAAGGAGCAGCGTTCCAAATTCGCAGCAACGCGTGGAACGAAGAGGGCACATGCGGTGCCCGTAACGAGAGGAAGGAAGACAGCAGACGGTGCTATCAACGCCAAGATTCGTGCACGTGGGAATTGCAGCTGCTAGCCAGACGGTAGTACGAACCAAAGCAACGAGGAAAACGGCAAGGCGGCACACACCAATAAGCAATGTAAGCCTAAGTTCCCTATTTTCCTATGCATGAATATTTGGTTTTCTATCATCTGTGTTATACATGTGCATAATTTCAGCTGCGTATTATTGCGTAAACAAATGGTTTATGATTCGTATAAACATTTTAATTGCGTGAAATGCCAAGCTATTACGTTTGTTAGCGATAACCCCTGCATTTTCAAATTGCAGAGCCGTTTGCGTCGTTAAAACAGTCTCGCGTTCGTGGCGCAATTTGGTCTTGCGTAGTACACGGCCATCCGCGTCGTGATTCATTCCGAATACCGGAAGCGTAAACAAATTCGCGCCAGAGGCGTGCGAAAGGGTTTTATCATTAAAGAATATTTCAGATTCTGCAAGTAGTAAGGCTACCGCGCGTAGCATCTTGCCTGAAATATCACAGATAGTTGACCCGTTGGGTCCGCGTACCAGAAGCGTACAAAATTCACGCCAGAGGCGTACGAAAAGTTAGTTCAATCTGTTAAATTGTTTTTAATTTCAACAATTATGGATCCGCTTGTAAGAGCACGTGGCTCTATTAAAGGCAAGCTTACGCGTTTTGCAAATCATGTTCAATCCTTGCAAAAAATTCATGATGAAGATCAATTTTTACCTAGTACTCAAATTATTGAATTGCAAAAAAGATTGGATGCTATAGCCACTTTGTTATCAGAATATTATGAGGTTCACGAACAAATTTTAGAAACCAGTGAGGATGTAGAATCTGAAATGCAGCAACAAGTTGAATTTGAAGACTCTTATTTTCGTGCAATCTCACAAGCTGAATATTTGATTAATGAATACAACAAGCAATCTGATGTTGCACCAGATCGTTCTGGATCTCCTAACGGTAGCGTAAGATCAACGCATTCAAATTGCAGTTCACATTGCAATAATCAAGCTGTACGCCTTCCTGCCATTTCGATTCCCAAATATTCAGGGAACGTGTCAGAATGGTTGGAGTTTCGTGAGATTTTTATTAGTTTAATTCATGAGAATCAAGCGTTAACTAATATTCAAAAGCTGCATTACTTAAAGGCTAGTTTACAGGGTGATGCAAGCCAAATTATAAAAAGTTTAGAGTTTACTGCGGGTAATTATACTCTAGCTTGGGAGGCATTGTGCAATCGATACAATGATCCAAAAATTCTGGTTCATAACCACCTCAAGGCCATTTTCGAGCTTGAATCTTGCAGTAAGGAATCTGCAACTAAATTGCGTACGATTAGCGATATGTTATTCAAGCATTTTGCAGCAATCAAATCATTAGCTACCGAAAGCGAGCTTCTTGATTTTGTTATAATTTATGTAGTTTCTAAAAAACTGGACCCCACTAAATTTCGTGAATGGGAGGTCCTTAGAAACCGGTCAAGTTCTGACCTGCCTAATCTTGATGAGTTCAAGGAATTCTTACAAAATACAGCAAATCTTCTAGAAACTCTGGAAGTAAAAAATGTTAAGCTTGTACCCGAAAAGTCTTCCAAGGTACATTCTAAATCATTTGTGTCGGGTATCCCTTCGTGTCCACTTTGTAAAGGATCTCATTCCTTGTACAAATGCGATAAGTTTGTCAAGCTGTCTGTTCTTGACAGAAAGTCAAAGGCAAAAGAGCTCCGCGTATGCTTTAATTGCCTAACTCAGGGTCACCTTGCGAGCCTTTGTAGCTCCAAATATACGTGTAGAAAGTGCAAATCAAGGCACAACACACTTCTTCATGAGGATAAGCCTCAGAACGCTTCTTCTAGTCAACCAGGATCTGCGATGTCGGCAGAAACCCCTGTTGAACTAAACCAATCGATTTCTGCATTCTGTTCGAATGCTTTTCAGGTACTCTTACCTACGGCTACCGCTAAACTCATCGCTGATGATGGTACGCCTCACGTTGTGCGAATCCTGCTGGATTCCGGTTCCCAATCGAACTTTATACGTTCAGATTTGTGTAAAAGGTTGAAGCTTCCAATTCGCGAAGTCAACGTTACTGTTTCTGGCTTAAGTAAAGCCACTTCTCAAATCAAGGCTAGGTGTGATATCAAGCTGCAAGCCCCTCACACTTCATACGGCATTGGCCTATCCTGTCTTGTTCTCGATGAGATTACGGGTGTTACCCCAAGTTTTCGCGTCCAGCGAAACAGTTTCAAGGTTCCTGATAACATCAAGTTATCAGATCTGTCCTACGACCAACCGGGCACCATCGACATTCTGATTGGTTCGCCCATTTTCTGGCAGCTCCTTTGTATTGGACAAATTGGTCTAGGCCCAAATCTTCCTATCCTCCAAAAGACTCGTTTTGGTTGGATTGTTTCTGGCCCTACAGGCCCCCCTTCTGCGTACCCTGTACAGTGCAATCTTAGCACGATCGAGGATGCTTCTGATTCCATTGCTAGGTTTTGGCAACTCGAACATTACCCAGAGGAAAAGGTTCGCACAAATGAAGAGAACGCCTGTGAGGCACATTTCCTGCAAAATACGCAACGAGAAGCGAATGGTCGATTCGTTGTCTCTATCCCTCTCAAGGAACCTGTAGAGGTATTGGGTGATTCATTGCAAATCGCTCAGAAAAGATTCTTATCATTAGAGAAGCGGTTACAAGCGAACCCTGACTTGTCCAATCGCTATTCGAGTTTCATGAATGAATATTCTGAATTAGGTCATATGTCCGTTTCAAACCCTAATTCAAACGAGATATCCTATTATCTACCCCACCACGGAGTCTTAAAAGAGGAAAGCCTGACAACTAAACTCCGAGTTGTTTTCAATGGTTCTCAAGCAACCACTTCCGGGCAATCTCTGAACAGCATTCAGATGGTTGGCCCAACCGTGCAGCAAGACTTATTTTCAATTCTTGTTCGCTTTCGCAAGCATTTATTCGCTATATCAGCTGATATCGAGAAGATGTATCGCCAGGTTCTGGTGAATCCTAACCATAGGCCCCTTCAGAGAATCTTGTGGCGACCCTCCTCAGCTGAGCCTCTTCGGTCGTACGACCTGAATACGGTTACGTATGGCACCGCTTCAGCATCTTTTCTTGCTATTCGATGTTTAACCCAATTGGGCATCGAATGTGAGGCTTCAAATCCCGAAGTCTCTCGAATCATAAAGGAGGACTTCTACGTCGACGACCTTCTGACAGGTGCCGACACTCCTGAGAAAGCGCGTACTCTCTGCTCAAACTTGGATCAGATTCTTGAGTCAGGCTGCTTCAAACTTAGAAAGTGGATTTCTAACTCTCCAGAAGTTCTCGATGGAATACCAGATTCCGATTTGCATCCGGGTGTTCTTGATTTCAGTGCACATGAGCACACAAACACCCTTGGTTTGATTTGGTCCTTTAAAAGCGATCATCTGATGTTCAATATTTCAAATTCTACAAGTAGTAAGGCTACGAAGCGTAGCATCTTGTCTGAAATATCGCAGATATTCGACCCGTTGGGTCTTCTAAGTCCATGCACCATGGGTGCCAAGGTTCTTTTGCAACAGCTTTGGATGGAAAAGCTGGATTGGGATGAACTCGTTCCTAAAGCCATACAAGAACAATGGTTAACCTATCGCAGTGAGCTTCTCATGCTCAATGACTTAGCAATTCCTCGTCACGTCCTCTGTCGGACCGTGGTCGAGATAGAGCTCCATGGTTTCTGCGACGCCTCTAACAATAGTTACGGTGCGTCGATATAGTTACGTTCCAAGAATCAGGAAGGGGAAGTACAGGTTCACCTTCTCTGTTCCAAGGCCAAGGTAGCCCCTTTAAAGCCCTTGACAATCCCGAAGCTCGAGCTCTGCGGAGCTGTTCTTCTAAGCAAACTTTCCATGCAAGTCATAAAGGCACTTGATTTGCCCATATCTAGAATCGGTCTGTGGACAGATTCCACAATAGTGCTAGGATGGTTGAAAACCAGTCCAAATCTTCTTAAGACCTTTGTGTGCAACAGAGTTGCTGATGTTCAGCAACTCACCTCTGATGCCACTTGGCGGCATGTTCCCACAACGTCTAATCCTGCTGATCTTCTCACTAGGAGAATCACCCCTTTAGGTTTGAAAGAATTGAGCCTTTGGTGGCATGGTCCCACCTGGCTAAGCGAAGGTGAGGCCTCTTGGCCTACTTCCAAACATGTTCGTGCTGAGCTTCCAGAATTCAAAAAAGAAGTTCAGAGTCTTCCTGTAACCTCTGTTGAACCATTTCCGTTCAATCAGTATTCAAGCTTTGCTCGCTTACAACGAGTTATAGCTTATTGCTTTCGTTTTCATAACAATGCGCGAGCCCCTAAGGCTGATCGTCTTTCTGGTCCCCTCTCTACAGATGAACTGCAAGCATCTATTGTAAGGCTTGCCAGGTTCTCCCAACGCGAGTCATTTCCTGACGAACTTAAACTGTTGTCACAGAGCAAGCCTGTGAAACAATCTTCTGCTTTGATATCCCTGAATCCCTTTCTGGATTCCGAGGGACTGCTAAGAGTTGGTGGTAGGCTCCACAACTCTCAATTACCCTTTGACAAGAAGTTTCCTCTAGTGATTTCTGGCAAACATCCATTCGCCAAACTCCTAGTATCGCATGAGCATCTTCGGCTTCTCCATGCCGGACCTCAAATGCTGTTAGCTAATCTCAGAGAACGATATTGGATCACCTCTGGCAGAAATATCGTCAAGCAAGTGGTTCATCAATGCTTACGGTGTTTTAGATTTTCTCCTAAGTTAACCGAACCCATAATGGGAGATCTGCCAGCCTCTCGTATTCAATCATCGCCCCCATTTCATACGACTGGTATCGATTATGGTGGACCGTTCATGATAAAGGATCGCAAAGGACGTGGTTCTAAACTAGTGAAGTCCTACCTTTGTCTATTCGTTTGTTTTATCACAAAAGCAGTGCACCTTGAATTGGTCGCTGACCTTTCTACTGAAACCTTCTTAATGGCTTTTCGCCGGTTTGTGGCTCGACGAGGCAAACCGCTCCATGTCTACTCAGACAACGGCACTAACTTTGTAGGCGCTAATTCCGAGTTAATCGAATTAGGCAATTTTCTCGCGGAACAAAACCCTTCTATTTCCGAATCAGTCGCGAACGACGGAGTAGCTTGGCATTTTATACCCGCGCACAGTCCCCACTTTGGCGGATTGTGGGAGGCCGGAATCAAGTCCTCCAAACATCACATACGTCGCGTTATAGGTAACGCTAGTCTAAATTATGATGAATTTAGCACTTTGTTAGCACAGGTGGAAGCGACCTTAAACTCCCGACCCCTGTCTCCTTTGTCCTCTGATCCAAACGACCTTCAGCCTTTGACTCCTGCTCATTTCCTGATTGGTCGTCCGTTGGTGTCACTGCCTGATCCCAACGTAACTGAGATAGTCGAGTCTCGGCTGTCTAAATACCAGAGAATACAACAACTTCACCAGAATGTGTGGAAGAGATGGAGTAAAGAGTACATCTCGGAACTCCAACAGCGCACCAAATGGCGCACGCATCTTTCGGACCTCCAGCCTGGTTCCATGGTCCTCATCAAGGATGACAATCTACCCCCTCTGAAGTGGAGGTTAGGCCGGGTCACCGAGCTGCACCCTGGCCTTGACGGCGTTACGCGTGTGGCGTCAGTGAACACTGTGTCAGGAATCGTGAAACGATCCTTCGCCAAATTGTGCCCGCTACCTAGTGTTGTGAGCTAGTGCGTTAGCGTTCAGCGCAGTTTTCGTAAAGCCTTTTGGCTCCCCATTGTTCGGGTTTTCTTGTACTAGATTAAGATCCATGTACTATTATGCTTTGTATATATGTGTGTTCATGTTACATGTTTTACTCTAGCTTTTACATGTCAACTCTGTACTGTTTTATTTGAAAGGTTACCCTTTCCAAGGCGGGCGGTATGTTAAGGACTTTATAAACTTTGCCGCTTCTCTTGCATGCTGAATTCATACTGTGCGCAGTAGACTCCCGTGCCGGCATCCGATTCCAAAAACACTTACGTTTCATCTGTCAACGTGGCAGCATGCAAACCGGTCCGCTCTACGGAAGCTAATTCTTGTAAATGTTCAAATGTTCGATGTGTTTTTTATTGCTAATAAAGTAACATATTTCCTGCTTTCAACGAGTGTATTTATTCAGTGAAACCTACAATTCATACAGTCCACAAATTTCAAGGCGAGCTGGCAATCAGGAGTTTTCCAAATAACGGAAAACTGAGAAGGCTACAAACATTGGACCTTCGATCCCGATTAGTGCCACAAACAACGACATTTTTACTAAACACACGACGAAAATTGAACAAAAATCACGCCATCTCACATACATTTTTACAAAAATGGACATCATGTTACATAAACTATGCATAATTTTGCAAATGTTTTACACTTTTTATAAAATGCATCGCTCAAAATTAAAAGAAATAGCAATTTCGTTGAAAAAATCTTTTACCACAAGCATTTCGATAAACAAAATTAACATAAACTTGAATAAAACACACAATTTCGTTGAAAAATTTGCAAATGTTTTACACTTTTTTATAAAATGTATCGCACAAAATTAAAAGAAATCACAATTTTCTAAATTATATCACGCCATTATGAAATCGTAGATTGATTTTTTGAAATTTTACGCTTTGTAACTGTAAAATAACTTCAAATACTAATATTTTAGCTTTAGATTTTGTAATTATTGCAGATTCGAGAAAAAACAAAAGCAGAGTAGAAATAAAAAACACAAACACTTTGTAATAAACAAATATATTGTTCTTATTTCGTATAGTACTTAATAATATAAATATAAATGTACAGCTGAATGTCTTATTTTCTAAAAATTCGCTAGCAATTTACAAAACTGTAGTTTGAGGTGCACAACATTTCAAATTAAAAAGGCTGCAAGTAATAAAATCAGAATTTCATTGTGTCATTTTAAAGTTTAAGATGCACCCAATCTAGAATTCCCTTCGTTTTTGGTGTTGATGACATCGGCCTTAGAGGTGTTTTTCTAACGGCCCTTTTTTGGAGGCGTTTCCTTATCGGCGTTCTTCTGACTGAACCTTTTTGATGTGGACTTGGATGAGTAGCTGGTGTTTTTAATTTATATTCTAAATCGGACTAGCAGTTATCAGTTTCCATTTCGGTTTTTCCTGTAGTACCAGTCGGGGTTGGCTTCTTCTGCTGTTTAGGTTTAGCTAGTAGCACATTAGCAACGTTAAGGTCTTTGATGTAATCAGCAAACTGTAGGCGTCCGGGTGGATTAATAGTTTTTCGAGGCCGCAGAGTGTCGTGAATTAAATCGACTATGTTAGACGCCGGTAAAATTTCACCCGTTATAGTAACGGTACCCTTGTGATCCCAGCTCACATCGCTTGAGGTACTCAAAATGCGTAGGAAAACTTCAGCTTTTTTCTTAAAAGTTTTGGGAAGTGTAGATAAAATAACGGCATTTGATAGGCTGTCACTGGTTGTTTCAATATGTATTTTGATTGGCTGCCTCGCCTGGTTTGTGAAATGAAGGAATCGTTGTAACACTTGATTGTACTGGATCCATTTATCGTGATCAGTTAATTTGGACTTTAAAACTTTTTGCATTTCGTCATCAAGCTGTGATAATATATTTTTCTCCGCATCATCGCCAGACTTAAGACGTTGCACAAAAGTATAAAACATATGCAAATTTTTCAACGAAATTGTGTGTTTTATTCAAGTTTATGTTAATTTTGTTTATCGAAATGCTTGTGGTAAAAGATTTTTTCAACGAAATTGCTATTTCTTTTAATTTTGAGCGATGCATTTTATAAAAAGTGTAAAACATTTGCAGAATTATGCATAGTTTATGTAACATGATGTCGATATTTTTGTAAAAATTTATGTGAGATGGCGTGATTTTTGTTCAATTTTCGTCGTGTGTTTAGTAAAAATGTCGTTTTTTGTATAATTTCAAGTGACATGATGGCAGTTTTTGTATAATTTATGTGACATGATGTCGATTTTTGTGTAAATTTATGTGAGATGGCGTGATTTTTGTTCAATTTTCATCGTGTGTTGAATAAAGATGTCGTTTTTTGTATAATTTCAAGTGACATGATGGCAGTTTTTGTATAAATTATGTGATATGATGTCGATTTTTGTTTAAATTTATGTGAGATGCTGTATGACTGCGTGATTTTTGTTCAATTTTCATCGTGTCTTGAATGAAAATGTCGTTTTTGTATAATTTCAAGTGACATGATGACAGTTTTTGTATAATTTATGTGACATGATGTCGATTTTTGTGAAAATTGATGTGAGATGCTGTATGATTGCGTGATTTTTGTTCACTTTTGAGTTAATTTGTCGCCATCACATGCATATTTAGTAAATTGTACAAGAATTTTTGTAATAAAAATGCACAAAGAGCCCACATAACTGAAGTTTTGTTTATCGAAATGTAGGTGGTAGTAGATTTTTCAATGAAATTGCGTGTTTTATTCAAATTTATTTTAATTTGTCGTCAACACATACGTCTTTTCGTAATTTTTGCGTGCTTTTATTCAAATTTATTTCAATTTGTCGTCAACACAGACGTATTTTGGTAAAATTTTACTATTTTTTCAATGAAAGTTGTATAAAAATATTGTTTTTTGTCGTTTTTGCAGAATTTAATGTGACAAGATGCCGATTTTTATAAATTTTCATGGGAGATGATGTCGATTTTCTAAAATTTTAAACGAAATGCTTTGGAAATTGCATGTTTTTATTCAAATATTAGTATTTGAAGCTATTTTTCACATACAGAGTATCGAAAAATCCTATAAATTGAGCTAAGATTTCATAATTGTGTGATGTACTTTAAAAAATTACGGTTTATTTGTTAAACGTTTGCAAAATTATGCTTAGAAATAACTCTTAAAAACTGTGTTTACATCATTTTTCGGTACTATAAAGTCGCTTTGTAAAGATTTTCAACGAAATTGTGCGTTTTTATTCAAATTTTTGTTACTTTGGGAGTCAACACATACGTATTTTCGTAATTTTGCGTGCTTTTATTCAAATTTATTTCAATTTGTCGTCAACACAGACGTATTTTCGTAAATTTTTTACAAGAAAAATGGCTTGACTTATATTTTTACAAGTATCTTGTTTTTATTCAAATTTATGGGGGACAACCATTCTTATACAATAAGACTCGGATATCTTCGGAACACGGTAGCTGAAAGCAACGCACTACCCTTTCTTACCTATATGAGTAAGAAAAAGATAGCCATACAAAAAATTATATTAATGTCATAATTAAAATTAGTCAAGCCTTCTCCAATACTTGCTACTATGTTTATCTCTTTCTTACACCATTGCGAATAATAACGCATTTTATGTTTATCTCTTTCTTATTCAAGCAATACGTATTATCAGTATTTCAGGAATATATTAATATAAAATTTGTAACTCGTTTTATATTACGATCTGCCTTTACCTCTCATCGCCCATTTAATTTTTAAACTAGCTGTTGTAATTTATAAGCGGCTAAAACTCAGTCGAAAATAACATTTAAAATTTATTTATAATATGAATATGGAAGTGTAATGTCAGAACAGCTAAGTGGTACAATGTTCTAACCTTTAAAACCAAACAAAACACAGGCACCGACCTGTTTTAAAAAGGGATTTAAACAGAAGCTAATGCGTAATGACCTTTGAATAAAGTAATGCAGTGGTTTCGCTATATAAAATAAAGTAACCAGCCTGTTTTCTATGCACGTAGTTAATTGTTAAGGACCAAATTTTAAAAGTCGAACCCGCAAAAACTGCAACGTGAGTACAGATTGCAGAGAATGACACACAATCGCCGGTTAAATAGAAAGTCTGCCTGGGGCGATAAAGTCTTTTGTAATTACGCATAGGTAGCAAACGGGATGGAAAAGAGAAAGCTGTAGAAAATCAATGGGACTGAGTGAGATAGCGTCACTCATATTATAAAATTAAACGAATTAATTACAGCAAAACTAGTTACAAAGGCAATTTTAAAAAAGACGGCACAATTCCGTTTTTATATTTTATATATTCGAAAAAATAATTTGTTTTGAATATGGAAATGTAACGACCGAACAGCGAAGGGGCATACTGTTCAAACCCTTTAAATCCCGTAGCGCTCCGTGGTCTGGCGGCATCGATCAATGTGAGCCCAATGTGTATGCAAACGTAGAGGGTTCGAATCCTACTGGGGCCCGACGCAAATAGCTTTTTTTAAATATAAACAGCCATTCTGCAATGCATGAGAGAGACAGCCAACGCCAGATGAGCAGAAGAGAGAGAGAGAGAGAGAGATCTACCAGTTTGAAATTAAAATATTTCCGCGAAAATTCAAAATTAAAACGACTACAGTGCGAAGTGCGCACGCAGAAAACAAAGATGGCGGACATCCCGGGAAGTTTAAAATTCAAAAATTGAACTTAGAAAAAAATCTGAAAAAATTTAAATTTCAAATATTCGCGCCAGAAATCTAAGATGGCCGCCGAAGTCCGACGCGTAATTTAATCGGGAGCTAATGCGTAATTTAATCGGAAGCTAATGCGTAATTTAATCAGTAGCACATATGTAAATTACATATCAAACTTCATATGTGATTAATTAGATCAAACCGCGAAATTAATTGAGTCAATCCGCGAATTAAAATTAAAACCGCGAAATCCGCGAATAAAACCACGAAAACCGCGAATAAAACCGCGAATTACACCGCGAATCAAAATTTGATTGACAGCTATCACAATCAAGGTGCCTCTATTCTACTGTTACCTGTTGTAAATTCTATGCAGCTTTGACTCAGTTTTGTAATTATTACGAATATATGATTATATTGCAAAATAGCAACTATATAGAGCACAGTACCATATCAATTTCTCGATACACTAGCGAAAAGATGTCAATTACGAAGTAGCAGAAAACTCCGGAAAAATATTTCGATTTTCTATGTACACACAGCCACAAGCACGGTAACTTTAAACGTGCGACTGCTTCGTTGGAAAGATTCCTCTCCCATTTTCACAAAGTTTTGCACACCCCTAAAACCCTTGCATTCATTTGATGGGAGAAATGTATCGCTCCGCAGGGAAACTGCATAAATAAAGAGTGCAAGTTTGCACTTCTATTAAAATACTATTCAATTATAAACCCAGCTGGAACTTGAATTTCTCTGTTAGTGGTTATGCGTTATGTATAACATTAGCAAGGCACACCCTTATGTAGTCGTAATTTTTTATCTAATAAACAAAAATGCCTTATATCTTAACAAATTGGATGATATAAAAACTAACTCTGATAATAATATGATCGCAACTTAAAACGTACTTAAAGACAGTTTTGTGGAAATTTCGATTAGTAGTGTTTGCAACGAGTATCAAAATATAAAGACAAAGGAGAATTGATTAGTAGGATTGTGACCTTTGGTGTGGTCTAGTTATTTTGTAAGGACACTTTTTGAATTTAGCGCTTTTTCGCATCTGTATATCAAATACTAGTACCTTCTTTGCTTCGTATAGGCCCAATTTAACAGTATTTATGTTTTAAAATGCAATTTCGTACATTTAAAGTACTAGTGTCTCTCGGATCATTTTATGATATCTTGAGCAAGCCGATTTAAATTTAGATATGCTTGCTTGCAGCATGAATGTCGTTTCACTATTAATTGCTTTTTGGCTCCAAAGCGTATGCCGTTTCGTACATGCATGGGCTTGTTTGTCAAGGTTCCTCGCTTTGTGCGTGGAATGTGGTGGAGAGCAACATAAGTAACGCATGCGTGTGTACCTTTTGGTTTCGACTGCCCGACTTGAACAAAGAAACAAGTGTCATAGCTTGTTCCGTATCGGTGGAGGCCTTGGCTTTCGCCGGGCGACGTCGAATTGAAGTTAAACTGTGAGTTAATGTTATCAGTAAAATTTTTGGTTATTTAAGAGATGTTTGGTGCAGTTATTAGCCGAGGTTTATCGTATCGTGGAGGCAAGCTCCAATTCACGCCTTTGGGGAAGGTAATCAATGGGAACTTCTTTCATGCTAATTTATTTTAATGAAGTTACGTGTACCGTACGTTCTTCGATTTCTACCCTCTTTGGGGATTTAATATCGTTCAGACCCGCTCGACAGATAGCACCCTGGTCGTTTCTCGCAGTCCTTGAAACATGTTGAGGCAGTCGCTTGGGCACGGCCTTGAGCATCGTTGGACCTCATAATCATAGCAAGCTGACCCCTAGAAGGTATTGTATTTTCTATGTATAATTTTAACAAGCATTTGGGTGCAGCGAAGAGTGATTTTTGAAATGTCGCCATTTTACGTAGCGCTGCTGATAATTTAATATTAAGCGTTTGAACTGTTGTTACTATCCTTAAGTCAATTTGAGTATTTATCGTCAAGTCTTAATGTTTTTACTTTGCTTAACGTTGTAACGTTGTGGGGTTAAAGTGTATACCGTCACTGAATCAGATTTGACTGTTTACCGTTAATACCTATTGTTTTTTAGTAGTTTCATTGCATAATTAAAGTTGTTAACGTTTTTGAGTTAGTTAGATCATTTGCTGTCAAGTTTACCGCCTGTATTTAGATTAAATGTTGCGCAATTAACAACACTAACCTTGATTGGGTATTTCATTTAATGTTCATTGTTTACCTTTATATTTCTACGATAACATAGGTTATTTTCGCTTAGTTGTGATTTTATTTAGCAGATTTATGACGGTTGCATGTGCATTTTGTCATATTTTCCTCTATAAATGGGTTCAGGCAGCTGTAGGAAAATGCAAGCAGTATAAGTTCAACGCAGCTGTACGTGGACCGACCCCGAGCACTGCCAAAGTTGGATTGGAAAGATTGGTTCGTCGCTTTTACTTTAAGGATAATAAACTACACCCGATTTACTTGATAAGCAAAAAGACGACGAAGTAGAAAAAAGTATAGCCGCTATAAACCTCAAGTATTGGCGATAATTCAAACTTTGAAAAGGTTTAGAGTGTATCTACTAGGATGTAAATTAAAAATGATTACTGATTGTTTAGCTGTTCAGAATACGTCAAACAAAAGAGATATTACCGCGAATAGCTAGGTGGGCGCTTTTGTTACAGCAGTACAGTTACGTAATCGAGCATCGGCCAGGTACTGGATGAAACACCTAGACGCCGTAGGAAGTTATCCAGGTATGACAGTTACAACAAACAAGAACAGGACGCTAACACGATCGAAAAATGAGTAATCGAAGAATGGGTAACGATCGAGGAAATTTTAGAAGCCTATAGAGCAACTAGGTGATTATAAACGGTTTGCTTCATAAGTTTGAGAATGAAAACGTATTACTAGTGGTACCAAAGGCCATGAAGAGTGCAATAATAAGAATATCTCAGAAGAGGAGAGGACATTTCGCTGAAAGAAAAACAAGAGAGATAATAGTTGCAAGACAATAGTTTATACCGAATTTAAAGACGAAAATCGCAAACATTATTCAAGCGTCTGTAGCATGTATATGATGAATCGCAAGAAAGGGAAAAATAAAGGATTTTTACATCCATCGCATAAAGAATATCTACCGCTGAACATCTATCAAGTTGATCACATAGGTCCGCTAGGCTAGAGTTGACCTATAACAATTACAATCACATTTTAGTAGTCATACACGCATTTACTAAGTTTGTTTGGCATTACCATACCAATTTAACGGCCAGGTGGTAGGTGATTGACAAGTTGAAAATCCAATACCGATTATTTCAAAAAGGAACAGCGTTTACATCATCTGAATTTCATAAGTATTGTAAAGAGAAAGGTATTCAACACCATCAAGCAGGGTTTCTCAACCGGAGGATGCCAGGAATGTGTCAAGGGGTTACGAAGAGAGTCGGGAATGATCTAATAACAATGTTTAAGGGGAAGGGAGCACTTAGAGTTTCCTATACATTTTATATAGGTGGCGCATCTATCGAAAACCTTTCAAATGTTTGAGATTAGGCCACCAACCGAACAGCAATTATCGAGTGAGATTATGCAAAACTAATTTTACTGATATGCACTTAAGTGCCTCAATGTTAAGAAGGATTAAGTTGTCAAGGTAGACACTAGCACTTTCTCTAAAATGAGATGGTGATTCATATTTGTGTAGTTAGGAAAGCACCGCTCTGAGGAGAAACTATCACTTGTTTGTTTATGTTGATTCCATAACTACCAAAAACTACTCGATTTTAAAAATTTCCAATAAATTCTCAAAAGGTAACAGTTTTCGATACCGCATTGGAAAAGAATTATGTGTGCAACGCGTAGAAAAATTGCACAGTTTTAGATACTTTTATATCAACATTTTCAAGAATTTTGCCCCAGTACGTGAAAAAACAGCATGTGCAACATGTGAGGAAAGTGCTTTTTGTGCTCGGCTGGTTTTTAATCTTGGCTTTGCTTCGATTAAAAAGCTCGCGCACTTTTCTCAACTTGTTGTACAATATATTTTTCCGCTAATCGTACTAGAATTGACACATTATTGATACAATTTTGCTGAGTAAAGTCAAACATTCCATTATATCAGCCGTTGCTAGGTAATTGACAATAAAACTGTACAGGAATAATATTCCTGTCCTAGGCAGAGAATATTCGAGTACTATTTCCTAATTTAATATCACTTTTCCCTGTGCATTTACTTTATTAGGTACCTGTTTTCTATGTAAAAAGTTGCTAAAAATTCTCAAATCTAGCAATTGTTAAATTTAGTTATTAGTTTTGACATGTTAAAATACCCTGGTATTTGTATATGTGCAAATGTTCACTAGTAATTAATTGATTGTCACTGGGCGAAATTCTAAAAATACAAATTTTGTATTGCAAAAAGTTGTCAATTAGACTATTTAAAATTACTGGAGGTAGTACCTATATAATTTTTACTTTACAGTTTGCCGGAAGAAAAGCTTCTAGATCTATGTGTCGAAAGTGAGAAACCCAGCAAACCCATACTTACGTCAAATGACAACCGAATAGTTGACATTCAATATTTTTTAGGATACTGCATTGGTAACTAGCGTTTACATAGTTACAAACGAGTCCGGTAGATAAAATTTACCGGCCTAGACCAGTAGTCGAACTACCGGCCGGTAAATTTTATCTCCCGGACTCGTATCTTAATAGCTATTTACGTTATTAGGCCGGTAGCAACATTTTTATGGCCGCGCCAATACTTTACAGGTTGAGCCCGTAGGGCGAGACCTGTATGTTTGGCAAGGCCATAAAAATGCTACCGGTCGTGTATCGTATAAGATTTTTTAGGATACGAGTCCGGTAGATAAAATTTACCGGCCGGTAGTTCTACTACTGGTCTAGGCCGGTAAATTTTATCTACCGGACTCGTTTGTAACTATGTAAACGCTAGTTACCAATGCAGTATCCTAAAAAAAATCTTATACGATACACGACCGGTAGCATTTTTATGGCCTTGCCAAACATACAGGTCTCGCCCTACGGGCTCAACCTGTAAAGTATTGGCGCGGCCATAAAAATGTTGCTACCAGTCTAATAACGTAAATAGTTATTATAAGCCACGTACGTAGATTGACAGTACATGATTTATCGTGTACCAAGGGGAAAATGAATCTCGTTAAAGAAACTAGGATCGGTCTTCAATCTCACTTACATTACTACTGCGAAGTGGGTAATGTTGAAATAGTGTTAAAAAGCCACAACTGTAATAGCGACATCAATCAGTCCTTTGTATGTGGTGTCTCTCTCTGTTACAGGTAGTGGTTTTTCACAATCCGAAGAATTATTTTCAATATTAGACATTCCGATATTGAATAAAAAAATGTATAAGAAAGAAATGGAAAATCTGCATACGAGATGGAAAAAAATGTTATCTCAACAAATGTTCGAAAACGCCATGGAAGAAAAAAACTGGCAATAGAAGAAGGCTATATGAAACGAGGGTTACCGTATTATCACCGTTATAGTGGATGGTGGTTGGGCCAAACGTTCATATGAACATAGTTACTCTTCGTTATCTGGGGTAGCATGTATAATAGGGCGAAGAACAAAAAAAATTATACTTGGGAGTAAAAAATAAATTTTATCCGCAAACGTCATAAAAGTGTCTTTATTGACAAGGTAAAAGTGTCACTTTATCGGATTAAGCAGATAAAATAGCAACTTTTCCGTACTTTACCTATGTGCCTAATCACACAAAATACAAAACTCAAACATTTCAGCGAAATGTTTACATCGTAACCACGGAAAAATTGTATTAGGTATTAGATTATTTTATTCATTTATTCACGAAGGAAGATACGCTCTGCTGCAGGCAATCCTACAAGGAAAAATCTTTGGAAGAAGAGGACCAGGAAGACGAAGGATATTATGGCTCAAGAATCTCAGGACCTGGTTCAACAAAACATCCCCAGAACTTTTCCGGATTGCTTCAGACAGAGTCAGGATTGCTATGATGATCGCCAACATTCGCAACGGATTGGCACCCTAAGAAGAAGAAGAAGGTTTTTTAGAAAGAAAAACTGCCATTAAGGCATTAAAGGAGGTGGAATATCCATTTATAGTTCATATTTTGTCTATTCCTGGTTTTAATGACGTTTTTAAAGTACTTAATAGAAAATTTATAGAATTTGTGTAAAACTGTATTCAAAAAATTGTTTTATGACTTTCACAGCAGTAGCCTATCGTCAAAAATAATTATCTACTTTAATAGAAAAGAAGAAACGAAAACATTAATTATTTATTAATAGACAAATCTAAAGATGATTTGTCTAGCTAACAGAAATATCAGTTACTAAATATGCATAGTGAAAAAAAAAACGGTACAAAATATCGATGATTGTATTTCCGATTATAATCAGACAATGCAAGTAATGACTGAAATAATCTTATTTGCAATAATACAACGTTTTAAATCGATTTTATTTTACTTTAATGAGAGCCATGCGAAAACGAAAGTTTTTAATAACGTCTCATCGCGTCGCTTTAATGTGAAATAAAATCTCTAACAAAATTTTGAGGCAATGAATTTTGCTTCATTTGTTTGGTTGTTTGGTAAACGTCACCTCGTATCCATCATTTTAATTTTTGTTGTTGAATAAATGAGGTCTTGAAGAAAATAATAATTGAGTTTTGGAATCAGCTGCCTTACAGGAGAATATCTTATGCGATTGCCCAATGGGCACGACGATTAACTTTTCACATTGTATCAATTGTGTTTCACTATTTGTAATATGTAATTCCCATTTGTCAACACCTGTAAAATTATATCAAATGTATTTCCCTTTTGTCAAAACAGTTTCACAATGTATCAAACGTGTTTCCCTTTTTCAATAGGACTAAACCATATTTATTCAAATGAACACTACACATGTAACTATTACAAATAATTGTGGTTATATGATATGCAATATTATGAAGTACAGTCGTGTGCAAATAAATCTGGGACAATGGTTTTTTCATATGTACATTGAGTTAAGATTTGAAGCATATCTCCATGGATTTCCTGCTATCAGGAAGAGTTACATTAAACTTTGACAAGTAAATGAAAATGTAGCTCTTTCTGGTAGCAGAAAATCCATGGAGATATTCTTCAATTCTCAACTCAACCTACATATGAAAAAAACCATTGTCCCAGATTTATTTGCACACGACTGTACATACATATCATAAATTAATTATGTAAGAATTTCACTCCTGTGTAAACACAATCCCCCAAGTACGATTTTATATGTTTATAAATGTTTTGGATACAATTTTCTCAATGCATTGGGTTTCACGTCAAACTGTCTTCCCATAGCACCAGAAAACAGTCCCCGATTCATGAAATTAATAATTAATCAACCCACCTCACTGCTTATTTCCTGTTTTGTCTTCTTGCGCGTTCAATATTTGACAAATGTTGAAGGGAAAATCAAGTGACATAAATGAAAATTGTTTTAATAAAAAAGGAACTTAATTGATAAATGATGAAATATATTTGGCAAATGGGAATCTCACTCGATAAATGTGGAAACATAATTGATAAATGATGAAAAGCAATCGGAGAACCCTGTAAGAGGCTACAAAATCTGTACAGTTATTTATGGCCCATTGTGTATATTAATCTCCCGACCGCTGTTTTAATTGATGCATTCTTTTTTATGCCGTAGCCTCAGCCGTAGACCAATCTGCAACTTCAAAATTCAAAATTGCTGAATTCTCAACAGGAGTAATAACGCCGCAGGGCAAATGCGTTTACCTGCACCTTTATCCAGTACCATTTGCGTTGCTTTATCTCGTGCATCTAAAGCCGGTCATTAGTAGTAGCGGTGGGTCTGCAGCCATCTTGTGTATTGTGAATTATTAAAAATTGCAATATATTTTTGAGATTTTAACATATTGTGTAATTATTTCATTGAGGCGGCTTGTACCAAATGACAAACGTCACGCGAAGAAGGGTATGACAAAATTTCAAATGGTTTGGACGGCGCAATCTCATCTTAATTTCGCTTATTTCATAAAATTTTATCAAATAGGTCAATTTTTTGCTTATAACTACATTTAAATTGATTATACACTCACCATACTGTTTCATACCACGTATGGAAGTTCATAACATCAACCTTTGAAATTTCAAATCAAATCAATTATTATTTATGCAGATAATCACAAAACATCTATTTTTGTTCCTATCAGTTGAAGAAAAATTTTCTTTTCAAATTTGTTAAAAAACTTAATTTTAATCGTAACTACCAAAGGAAATCAGAAAATAAATTAAATTATAAGATATAGAGCCACTTTTTACGTCTCTGGTTTTAGGGTATACCCTGTCCTTAATACATAAATGAGCATTTTAGTTAAATGCACAGTTTAATGCATGGCACAGAAACTAGAAGAAATATTAAACATGGATCATAGGAAAATGAACGTGCAAAACTTCAAGGATAGCGGAATATATAAAGCCGTGGATGCAAGCAATCATCAAGAATGGCCGAGTGTGACTTCTGGAGTAGCCTAGTAACTTTTCAAGAATAGTTGGCAATAGAGACAAAGTGTATGTCTGTGAAGTTGGCCAAACCCAGGCAAAGATTTAGTAATACATCAAAGGGAATCGTTTGTTTATCGTTTGTTTACGTTTGTTTAGCTATTTTCAGCGTTTGTTTACATTTCTGTA
This sequence comes from Agriotes lineatus, assembly GCA_940337035.1. NCBI lineage: Eukaryota > Metazoa > Arthropoda > Insecta > Coleoptera > Elateridae > Agriotes > Agriotes lineatus. The sequence goes on along the minus strand of OW679194.1, from coordinate 225,186,520 downwards.
TACTATAACCAGCACCCCTATTTGGGTCGGGCCAACTTCACGGCAGCCAAACCCAAAATGATAAATTGACAATTTCTTGGTGGAATCGTTTGTTTACGTTTGTTTAGCTATTTTCAGCGTTTGTTTACACTTCTGTATACTATAACCAGCACCCCTATTTGGGTCGGGCCAACTTCACGGCAGCCAAACCCAAAATGATAAATTGACAATTTCTTGGTGGGAATCGTTTGTTTATCGTTTGTTTACGTTTGTTTAGCTATTTTCAGCGTTTGTTTACACTTTTGTATACTATAACCAGCACCCCTATTTGGGTCGGGCCAACTTCACGGCAGCCAAACCCAAAATGATAAATTGACAATTTCTTGGTGGGAATCGTTTGTTTATCGTTTGTTTATGTTTGTTTAGCTATTTTCAGCGTTTTTTACACCTCTGTATACTATAACCAGCACCCCTATTTGGGTCGGGCCAAATTCACGGCAGCCAAACCCGAAATGATAAATTGACTATTTCTTATTGTGAATTGTTTGTTAATGTTTGTTTCGCTATGCTCTGCAGAGGTTGTTTAAACCATGATCACCCCGTTCTGCAACAATTTTCTAAGCACATAAAGTTATATCAAAACAAATTAGGTATTTCTGAAAGCGGCATGAAAGTGTCTACTTTCCTAACTCATTTAAGGCAGGGTAGTAGTTAATTTTCTGACTAGTCAGGAAAATACCCTACCCGGCTCAAATAAATAAGTACAAAACTAAATTAGCTCAGTATTTATTCTTGGCAGTAATAGTAATATAGGGTAAATTATTATTAATCCATCCAAATTGAAACATCTTGAATCATTTGTGATTAATGAGTAACGATGTTTTTTTAATGTAAACGGTTTCAAAAAAATAGTATCGATAATACGTCAGGAAAGCATATTTATTGGCTTTTTATGTAATGCACTATTAAACCTTATTGAAAAGTCGACACATAAACGCCAATTTAAAATAAGGCTGCTAATGGATCAGGAGTTCAATCGTAGGGTGTGCACTCGAAGATATAGATTAAAAAATACACTCTTTGGAATGACCTTGTGGATATAAATGTGAAGGAACCCATTCTATTTGCAATTGCAAAACACAAAAAAAAATACTTTCGGATTTTTTATTACTGATAATTTATGAATTTTATGTGTACATTGAATTTACTAGCTTCTTTTTGAATATTCCTCAATGATTTTTAAGCCAAGGGAAAGCTTATTATTTCTGGATTCAGATGATGTCAAATTAATCACGAAGTTATTTATAACAAATGCTAGAGACATTTTTTAAATAAAACTTACCGGGAATGCGCGGTATAAATTTCATCATCAACGTATTTTGAAAACTATTGCACATAAAGGCATACTTCCGCGTATGAAATTGGCTAACAGAGCCATTTCGGGGATCCATTTTGTGGATCTGTTAATTGGCCACCTCTTTCGTGCAATTTGACGCCGTTAGATTATTTTCTTTGAGGATATGTAAAGTCGCATGTCTACGTCGATAAACCGGAAACAATTGAGCACTTGGAAGCCAACATTCGACGCGTTATTGCCGAAATACAGCCTGATTTACTGCGAAGAGTGTGTGAAAATTGGACCTCCAGATTACGCCATGTACACGCCAGCCGCGGCGGTCACATGCTCGAAATCATATTCAAACATAAATGCCATAAAATTATCTTTCAAATAAAGCCAATTTCATGGATATTAAAAACATTTTTCTGTGTTTTATTTCAATTTAAAGTTCTCCCACTCAAAAAAACACCCTTTACTTGGGTACTTAGCCTTCAATTTTTGATAGGAACCAACTCCTCCGTCGGCCATCTTGGATTTTATAACTGCCATTTTGAAATATAACTATATTATCACTATCTCGACTTCTAAATCACTTAGGATCACAAACTTGGTATCTAAATATACATATTTGGGGTCAGAGAATACAACTACACAATTTTTAAATGTATCAGAATATATATTTCTTCAATAATACATGTACCAATTACAAACTATTCACCAATTAACTGTTTTGTCCAGTGTGTCCACATTCTCACGTAATTGTAATTAATTTTACATTTCTCATTAAAATTTGCAGCTATCGTTTAGTTTATCCTCAAATAGTTCAAGTACATTCGATTTGCACTATTATCTTTCAAAAATATCAATTACGTTATTTAAAATTTTAGTGTAAAGTTAAAACACCTTTAAGTCTATACCCGTGGTACCTGGGTAACCATATAATAAAAGTACCAAAATGAATACCCAAATATATTGGAAACACACATATACTAAGTTCAATTACATTGTTGACATTTATTTATAACTATTTCTTGTTCATTTCATGAGGGGCGCTCACAAGTGTCACATAAATTTTGTGTTTTGAGGCGCCTTTTGTTCTCCATAGATACACATAGATAGCAATTTCCAACCACTTTTAGACGTCCAGTGGGATCTCGATTTGATCATCCAGAATTAGTAGCTGTCGCAGTAGTTAGCAATTGCTTGCCGATCATACATTCAATGGCTAATTTAGTAGAAAAACGTTTATAAACATAAATACAGTAGGTACCCGGGTTCCCCGGGTATATACTAGCTAACTAGCGTATAGAAGTTGTTCTCTGAATGTCATTTTTTGGCAGTGGTCTATTATGATATGTTTTTCGGAATTTTTCCAGTGTCTAGAGTGTAAATCACACAACGTTTCGGGAGTTTTGATCTACTCCCGTCTTCAGGTGTTCTTGGTTAGTCCGGAGTAGGACTGATATTATACGTTTTTCTACGTAAATTTGTGCCACCCCCGGTGTTTGAACACGGGACCGCTGATCGCTAGTCTGCCACTCTAACCACTAGGCCACCAGGGCGGTTATATAGACTAACCAAGAACACCTGAAGACGGGAGTAGATCAAAACTCCCGAAACGTTGTGTGATTTACACCCTAGACAGTGGAAAAAGTCCGTAAAACATATCATATCGTATAGAAAATTTCGCATAGACACAAGGGTTAAACAATTTCTGTAGCATTTGTTAAATCCAAAAAGATAAGCTTTGGGAGAGCATTGAGAAATATTCAAAAATATGCTTGTAAATGCAATGTACGCATAAAATTCATCAATTCAGATACAAAATTTCAGAAAGAGATATGGCTTAAATGAAACCGTTAAAATTGTATTTATTAAAACGGTTTGATCTAAGTAGGTAGAACTTCCTGAAATGTTGTATAGGGCCATAATTTATTATTATGAACAACTTTTCTTGGTAAAATTTTGTCGTATGATAAACAGAAAGGGTAGTTTACCTGAAAAGAAAATAGTTTTCGCTTCACTGTCAAGGCCGCAAATGTTCAGTCCATCTCACCTCTTGTAACATCAATCCTGGGATACACTGTATACAGTGTGTTTGCTTTAGTTCGCACCATATGGAAAACTTTTTATTATTAATTTTACGAAAAAAAGTTATTCTTTATAAAAAGTTCTGCATGGTCCAAAACTTAAAATTTAATTATCAGATATCAATTTTTTTAAGCCGTATACGAGGAATGTCAAAAAATATGAATTCTGCTCAAGGGTAAAGTACCTTTATTTGTAACAATATCGAAAATTGTTATTAAGAAAAGTTGATTAGAATCGAAAACTACGTTCAAATATCCAATTACACCTATCTACGATGAAAATCAGGTGTTGTTATTTTTCACATTTTTTAAAGTTTTTCATATGGAAAATCATCAAAATAATGCAACATAGAGGTTACGAGACGTAAAGGTTATCAAAGTTTTAACGAATAAAGAGATAACTGAAAAAAGTTTTCGATATTGTCAAAAATAAAGTTTTCCATATGAAAACTTAAAACAATGTGAAAAATAACAAAACCTGATTTTTATCGTACATAGGTGTAATTCTATATTTGAACGTAGTTTTGATTCTACTCAACTTTTCTTAATAATAATTTTCGATATTGTCACAAATAAAGGTACTTTACTCTTGAGGAGAATTCATATTTTTTGACAGAACTTTTTATAAAGAATAACTTTTTTTCGTAAAATTAATAATAAAAAAGTTTTCTATATGGTGCGAACTTAAGCAGACACACTGTATATATACATATATAGACCAGATGTCGAGTTGTCTATGGTGTATAGAGAATCTCATGTTAAATCCAGCATATGCGAAAACTCGATCTTCTGATTGGAATAAACTAAAGATTTAACATTAAAAGCAGCTTTAGTATTAAAAACTGTATTCAATTCTCAATTTAAAGTTTTATAGGAAACTATTTAACCAAACAATTTCATAATCATGTAAAAAAGCGTCTTTCATGGAATCTCAACTAATTGCACCAGAAAAAAAATACGTCCTTTCTGTCAGTATAGTCATTGTAAAGTATACCAATCTGTGTTATTATTGCATGTAATAATAGAATTTCATTGTTCAAGATGTTAATCACATAATGAAAATTTTCGTATTAAAATTTATCATTTTGGGTTTGGCTGTTGTGAAGTTGGCCCGTTCCAAACAGGGGTATTACCTATAATATAGAGATGTGTATCCCAATGCTGAAAATAACTAAAACAATATAAGCAAACGCTAAAAAACGATTCCCACTAAGACATGGTCAAATTATAATTTTGGGTTTAGCCCGACCCAAATAGGGGTGCAGGTTATAGTATAGATAAATGTAAACAAACGCTGAAAATATCTAAACAAACGTAAACAAACGATTCTCACCAAGAAATTGTCAATTTATCATTTCGGGTTTGGCTGCCGTGAATTTGGCCCGACCCAAATAGGGGTGCTGGTTATAGTATACAGAGGTGTAAACAAACGCTGAAAATAGCTAAACAAACATAAACAAACGATTCTCACCAAGAAATTGTCAATTTATCATTTTGGGTTTGGCTGCCGTGAAGTTGGCCCGACCCAAATAGGGGTGCTGGTTATAGTATACAGAGGTGTAAACAAACGCTGAAAATAGCTAAACAAACGTAAACAAACGATAAACAAACGATTCCCACCAAGAAATTGTCAACTTATCATTTTGGGTTTGGCTGCCGTGAAGTTGGCCCGACCCAAATAGGGGTGCTGGTTATAGTATACAGAGGTGTAAACAAACGCTGAAAATAGCTAAACAAACATAAACAAACGATTCTCACCAAGAAATTGTCAATTTATCATTTTGGGTTTGGCTGCCGTGAATTTGGCCCGACCCAAATAGGGGTGCTGGTTATAGTATACAGAGGTGTAAACAAACGCTGAAAATAGCTAAACAAACATAAACAAACGATTCTCACCAAGAAATTGTCAATTTATCATTTTGGGTTTGGCTGCCGTGAAGTTGGCCCGACCCAAATAGGGGTGCTGGTTATAGTATACAGAGGTGTAAACAAACGCTGAAAATAGCTAAACAAACGTAAACAAACGATAAACAAACGATTCCCACCAAGAAATTGTCAACTTATCATTTTGGGTTTGGCTGACGTGAAGTTGGCCCGACCCAAATAGGGGTGCTGGTTATAGTATACAGAGGTGTAAACAAACGCTGAAAATAGCTAAACAAACGTAAACAAACGATAAACAAACGATTCCCACCAAGAAATTGTCAATTTATCATTTTGGGTTTGGCTGCCGTGAAGTTGGCCCGACCCAAATAGGGGTGCTGGTTGTAGTATACAGAGATGTAAACAAACGCTAAAAATAGCTAAACAAACGTAAACAAAAGATAAACAAACGATTCCCTTTGACGTATTACTAAATTTTTGTCTGGGTTTGGCCAACTTCACAGACATACAAAGTGTTGTTATTGTGGGTTTCGAAAGTTAGTTTTTTTCCATGTTTGCTTTATTAAGCTGTGGCAATCATATTTAACCAATTTTGGTAATAATAAAAGAACGCAGCGTTTAAGTAATTCGTGTAAAGTAAATTTCGTTGCTAATTGTTGAAAAAGCTTGCACAATTACATTAAAAGTTTAAAATATATTGCGATGTCTTCTGCAACTATTATTGATTTGATATTTGTATTTGTTCTAGACAGCTACCCTTATTGATATTTGCTAATTCAATAGTACAATAGTACCACATTTGCATTAAAGTTATGTGATTTGGCTTATAATTAATAAATAAAGCTAAGTCTAGACACCTTAATTTAGGTTATAATTTAGATTGTGTAAAGGTAGAATTTATATCAATAACAAGACTACAGAGATGAACATAAGTGAAGTTCTGGAATTTGGGATTCAAAGCAGGATGAATAGACCGAATTGCATAATTTGCCAAACGTTGTTGGAAGATTATACGAAGTAAAGAAGAGGTAATTAGATTGTCTTAAGACTGTCGGTAAAAATTATGGTGTTAGTTTTAATAAAATTAGGTAGTTCTTCATAAATAAATAGTTTGAGTTTTAGAAATGTTAAATTAATAATTAAAAAAAGTGTAATTAAGGTCCGCTGCTAAGAAAGTGATGGTAAGTAGGCTCGTTGCTTAGCAAAATTTGTTATTGGTGATATAAAACAGTGTATTTTTTAAAGTTATTGGGGGTACACTTATTCGTATCTTGTGACTATGAATTATATTTCCAAGAGTATACATTTGTCATACGGAAGCTAATTAAAGTGATACTATATAGGAACTTAAACTGTTGTTACTTGCCATTTACCTGTTCGGGACTGCCGGCATCTTTGATTTTGGTGCAGATAACTAGAACAATTTCTGTGGACTTTTAGGAGTCGGGCCGTAAAACCGTTTCAAGACCCTAGAAGTAGCGGTAATATTCATAAAATTTTAGAGCAGTCAGAATTTGGACAATATATCAAAGGTCGTCTGAATTCATACGAAATAATTATCTGGGAGAAGATGAGAATTTAATATCCAAAAATTCTGTATACAATCAGGTATTAACTAAAATTTCAACCCAGTAACTTGTTATAAAGCTTTACTGAAACGGCAATTTCAGACAGAACAGAAACCGACTCATTTCTAAGAAGTTATTTCAACTATTTAGATATATTTCTCAACCTGGTTGAGAGTTCTCATATTAAAAGAGAAATTTACTGAGCTAAAATAAAGAATAATAAATATAACATAATTAATACACCGGACAATTTAATAAAACATATAGTATAAAACCATCAACATTTGAATTCAGAGATTAAGTCAAGCTTTTGTTTACTTTCATTATAAATTTACCATCTTCGATATCAGAAGGATCTGCTCTGCGTACACGTTTTTTATATAAACTGTTTCATTGAGAAATGTAGGTGTTCAGCATATTTTAGAGCATCATGTTGGTTTTAATATCGCCAACATATTCACTACTTCGTATAATTAAAGATTATCATGCACGCTGCAAGTAATTTGATCTTGCAATTAAAATTGATATAGAGCTAGTTTTGCGAATATTCGCTTTTTTGGCCCGACTTTCTTTGCTAAAGCAGGTAATTCTTAAACAATAAAAACTTTGTTCGGTAGCTATTATAGAATCAATGCATTGGTTTTACAAAAATAACAGTAAAATATTCGAGTAAATTTAAATTAAGCAAAGCCAGTTTGAAAATTAGTGTCTTAATATACGACAGTAGAAACTTAAAACTCTATGTTGTTCCTAATAGTTTAATGTAGTCTACGGTGTTTTGATAATTTTGAACCGAAATATATTAAGGTATAGGAAAAGATGTCCGAAATTCCCAACGAAGTAGAGGTAAACCAATGGTTGCTTTCCCTATCAGCCTTACTTGGTAATAAAGTGTACAGAAGTTTATAGCTGTATGAAAAACTTAAGTTCTAGAGTAAATTGAAACCGTAAAGTTCTATGCAAACTGTAAAAATAGCAGAAGAAGAAATATTTGTGCTGGGTATAAAAAGGGCAAAACGGAATTATTCTTAATTAAATGATACACAAAATTATTATCTCAGGCAAGAACATTCTGTTTGGCCGACTCACCCTTAAAAACGTTATCTTGGACACTGTTAAGCTTCGACAATCAATATCAGAATATCTGAAACTTTCTGACATTGTTGATCCTAAAAACCGAAAGATTAAACGCTTGTCTACCGAATACAATATTCCAGTGAAAAATCTTACAGTTCATTAGCTATGTCCTCAAGTTAACTTGAGTGAAAATGTCTAATGAAAAATAGTGGTGTTGAACTCTATGCACACATTATCTTTCACTACTAACAAAATACCCAAGTGAGGATATAACAAAGCAGCTGTAATATACATATATACATACTCCTAACTTGAGTGCACTTTCAATAAATTTAAGCAAAGTATCTCTGCTTTCGTAGTTGACATCGCCATCGCTCAGCGTGGCGCATTCCGGAGATAGCTTTACTTCCAGAGGTCGTTGCAGATTGTTAGTTTCGAGCTTGTTTCTGACCTTTTACGGTGATATTCCTATAAAAGTTCATTCTAAAATATTCATTAGGAGAAAAACAAACTGCTGAGTGAAAGAGAGGTGGTAAATATTAAAATCCGATCAAACTAAACATGAAGTGGATATATTTATCATTTTATACGCACCCTATTATTAATAGAGCATTACAAATAAATTATGCAAACAATTTTAGAATAAACCATTTCTATCTAATTTTTTAATTTAAAAATGCCTTTATTTAAATTTAAATACAAAGATGGCATTGTGAAGATTAACGTGTTAAGAATATACATGCTGCATAAGATTAAACAATGTAAAAATGGGTGCTCCATGCTTACTCATCTATTTGAGTTTACAAATAAAATTATTTTAGAAGCCTGAGTGTCATTGTCGCTCACGAACTATAATTAAATGTTTGTTTTTTTGCTTTACTGACTACCGCTCTTCACCGAAACTGCTTATGGATTAACGCACATGGCGGGGGCATCAGTTAAACTAACTAACTGAACTAAGAGAATACCAGACCGTCTGAGCCGGGAGTCGAACTCTCGTCTGCTCTGAACCGAGAGTTCGGTGCTTTAACTGTGACGCCGGTTGCAACCCTCCCACTGAGGTTCCCGTAAGAAGTACTGTAGCGATCGTCACTTGTTTTATGTTGTACAGGTGACGGTCAAAACAAATTTATAAACAGTTTAATTATATGGGTTTTACAAGTCAAACGTGTTTTTCTTTACCTGTATATTTAAGCGCATCTTGATTTGACACCCCAAAGGCTCTAATCGTTATAATTGGTGACCCCGACGTGTGATACGCATCATACTTCTTCTACCTGAAGCAACCGAGTCCTATTAACTTCCACAGAATAATTATCTGGGTCCTTTCAAAATTCTACAGCGTTCAGAGAAATACATGTCGCTGGAAGGTATCAGCGGAACAGTCAGCTATGACAAACTGAAACCCACCTACTTTCTAGATTAACTTATGCTTGCATGCTTTTATATATTTTATTTTATTTTCATTGTTAAGTTAATATTATTTTTATACATGCTTCTTGTTTTTCATTTCTTCCAGCTTACATCTGCGAAGTAGATGGAGTCCGGCGCGAGGCAAGATATCTCCAGAAATGTGTAGAGTGTTGTGTTGTTTATTGTGATTATTATTTATTGTTATGAGTTATTGTTATTAGTTTTTAAGTATTGTTGAAAATATCCAGGAGGTTTTGTAGCTAAATGTAATCATGTTACTTTCATACGGGGTTATATTAGTTTACCTACCTCGTCTCTCTCACTCCCTTTCCCTGGGAGTAATGTAGCGATCGTCACTTGTTTTATATTGTAAAGGTGACGGTCAAAACAAATTTATAAACAGTTTAATTATGTGGGTTTTAGAAGTCAACCGTGTTTTTCTTTACTTGCATATTTAAGCGTATCTATACAAGATTTGACACCCCAAAGGCTCTAATCGTTATAGTACCTACTAACCACATTTATTCCCTTATAATCGCCGTGGAGTTAAATGTGATTTCAATAAAACTACATATTTTTCATAGTCGCTCAATGGTTTGTAAATATCTGGAGCCTACCTCCAAACCCTCTAGAACTAATTATAGAAATTTATATGGTTTCTGGAACTGACAAGAAGCAACCTGAAGTCTCAAAAATATATTTGCAAATAAACTGCTAGTAAATATTACTGAATAAATAATTATCGTAATGGCTGAATCTTGATGCCTTTCGTTAAACGTGGTACGTAATTTTAATTGTTCGTGTGAGTAATAGATCGAGATTAGTTGGTGTTTTTATGATTAATTAACTTATCAATAATATTTATGAAATGATTTGAAATTAATTTCTTATTGTCATTATTATTCTGCACATTTTCGACTAGAGGAACATCCTTAGCTTACAGCAAAACTTTAATTTCGCTCTGAGGTATGAGGTAATCAAACTTACGGAGGCTCGTGAAAACGTAGAAACATGTGAGACAGTATTGCCTTTTTATACTATACTGTAGAATATCTCTGTGTAGTAACAAAACGAAGTGGTGTATATATTTGATTCATAAGATAGTTCCTATTCGTCCGAAACACATACATTTTACTTGCCTCGTTTAAACGACTAAGGAAGTATTCCTAAAATCACCTTCGTAGACCTCTTCAGATCTTCATGGTTTAGGGTCCTTAGATGACGAACGGGTTTTCTCTGTTAGCGTTATAACTCAAAAACTATTCGTTGCAGGAAGACGATATTTTCCATGCAGATTATATGTCTACCTGAATGAAACCGAGAAAATTTTCGAAAAGGTTAGGCACTCTCAAAACTTAAATTTTGCTTATTTTTGCTTTGAATGAGAACTAAATAAAAGTAGTAATTTGAAGCTTGCGCAGACTTTATCCTTAACGAAAATAAGACCTAAAAATTACAGAGTAACCACGAATGGAACAGAATAGTATGGTTTCTTTATAAGACAGCTGTAGCTCGTACAATTCGAGCTCGGTCAAGGCGCAGTTATTGAAGCGGCAGCAAGCGCCGGACCCAAGCGGCCGACTAGAAATTGAGCTCGAAATATTAATCTCATTCGCCTGGGAGCTCGAAGTTTGAATCCCAGCGGACTACAATTTTACTTATATCGTCTAAAAGACGAAAGTACTAGGGATTGTAATCTCGAAAAAATGACCCTCCGAGATTTCTCCAGATCTTCACGTCGAAGGTTCCCAGATAACGAAAAACAGGTGTTGTCATTTGTCTGTCAGTCTGTCTATCTGTCAGCCTGTTGCTGGTATAACTCAAAAATTATTTGTTGTTGAGGACGTCATATTGCATGCAGATTATGTTTTTTGACATAAAAAATTTCGGTAAAATATATACAGGGTGAGCACTTCAAAAATTAGCTTCTTCCTATTTTTGCTGTAACTCACGAACTATTACTTAAATCAAAGTAATATTTCGGACTTAGCTCAGGTTGTTACCCTTGACAAAAAGAAGAACATTTTATGCCTAACATATACAGGTTGAGCACCTTAAAATTATGAAATTGTGCTTTTTCTTTAAATAAAGAATAGGCAAAAGTAATGGTTTGCACATAGCTCAGGCTTTGCCCTTGACAAAAATCGAACCCAACAGATACAGGGTAAATGTACAAAATTCATAAAAGGCAACAAATAAGTGCTCTATATTTACTGCACGAAGGCGAGAGGTCCAGCGTGGCCACATCCGAAAAGCGGTGCCACCGGGCTACTTTGAAACGTTGAAATCACATCCGTAGGCTCGTTCGCTTCACTTGCGGTGGAAGTTCTGGGTAAAGCCCCTTGCAGATTTTTTGATCTTTTTAAAATGCTTAGTTTCAAAACTTCCTTGCGAGGAAGGTTCATGTAAATTCCTTTACTGGCTTTTTATACTATTGAAGGAATTAACTATCTTTTCATGTAGTTAAGCTTAGGAAAGATCCAACACGTACAATGGAATCACAAATCTAGAAAACACTTTACAAGCACAAAGATGAATTCACAGAATTTGTAAGGGGTACACTAACACTACATTATAGTAAACCTCCTCAGACTCTTGTTCGGAACATTTTCGATACACGAAGCACTAACAACCATGATGTACAGAGAAACGACACTCAAAAATGCAACACTCTTACTATATCTTATATTCCAGACATATCTGATAAAATTAAACCAATTGGGAATAGGTTTAAAGTTAGAACGGTATTCAAAGCTATGTATACCTTGCGGTCGATCCTTACAAAAACCAAACCGTTCAACGAAGAACAAAATTCAAAGAATTGTATGAAATAGTATTCCATGTGAATGCGGAAAATACTATATCGGTGAAACATCAAGGCCTTTAGAAGTTAGGGTTAAAGAACACAAAAATTTGATTAAGAAACGCTAGATTGACATATCTAAAATAGCAGAACATGCTTGGTGTAACAACCACAAAATACATTGGCATTACACAAAGATTTTATTTAAAGAATCGATATTAACTAGACGTAAAACATGCATATATTTTGCTAATTAAAAAGGAACGCGTGTCCACATATTCAGTTGATTTAAATACTAGTAGGCTATCCATTCTTAAATATGTAATTAAGTAGTCGTCTGCCAGTGTCACAGGTTAGTCGCATTCTGCTAGATTTCCAATAAAATAAGATACGTAATTCTACTGGTTGATTTTTAATTCAGTTAGTTAATGTTGATAGCAGAAGTAGATTTGTCTTCCGAAACGTCCCCGTTTTAATAATTTTCATTTTGTAGTGTGGCGAAATTCTCAAAAAATAGCGTCAAGCGTGACTATTAAAGCGCCACAAAGAAGGTTCACTGATTATCGTAATAGTCTGTCGCATTGCTATTTTTAATTACCTGACTATGTAGGGCTTTGGTCTTTTTGGTAATTTCTTTGTTTTCAAAACTTTATTTGGTAAGGCAAGTAAGGATATTTATACTGAGTCCATTATTGGTTTCTGTCCCGATTAGAACAAAGCTGATGACAACATATTAATCATTCACTTTTAAAAAGTTGAGAATATTTTTTTACATTTACATGCGTATCTTATAACACTATTCTCGGCAAAACTTTATACACTTGTATTACATATTAACTAGAACCAGCAGACACAACCCTAAAAAACTAATACAATACATCAACAACAGTCAAAAAGGATGTACGATCCGGCAAATGATAAACGACATGAATAAAAACGTAACAAATACAATCAATAATTGGCAGTTAGCCACATGGAACCTAACCACACTAACAAAACAAATAAAGAAATTGAAATAATAGGAGCAATTGAGGAATTTAATATAACTATACCTACTTGGTTTAAGCGAGACAAAAATAATTGGCCAAGGAACAAAAAGATTAGGAAACAAAAACATACTATACTACTCAGGAGTTGCTTCAGGCACCGGAGCAAAAGAGGGCGTGGGCAAAGTAATTACCGATGAGCTAAATAAATGAATACTAAAATGCAATCCAGTATCCCCAAGAATAATAGCACTGACTCTTAAACTAAAAGACAAAATCACAGTTATACAGTTATATGCTCCAGTGGAAGAGACGGATGACGCCGCAATGGAAAATTCTATGAAGCATTACAAGATGCAATAGATAAAGCACGAGAAATAACCGACAAAGTCGTAATAATAGGAGACTGTAACGCTCGAGTGGGTAAAGATCCAAACAAAGGACCAGGTTGCTTAGGAATATACGGAGAAATAACAGTTAATAGATATGGTTATGGTAATACAATGTTAGAATTCTGTATTAGTAAGAATCTAAAAATAGGAAACTACTTTTTGTACCAATCACTAGAAGACCGCTATACGTTTAAAGCAAAAGAAGGAAACGCAAAGAGCATAATTGACTACATTCTGTACACCCAAGAAATGGAAAATAGTACTGCAGAAATTGTAGCACAAAAAGAAGCAGAACTAAATACAAAGCATAGATTGGTCATAGCAAAAGTCCATGAACCGATAGAGATAGAAGAAGAATACAGCGAATTTACAAGAATCACTATAAGTCGCCTGAAAAATTAAGAAATAAAAATAAAGTATGCAAATGAAGTAGACAACTTACTACAAACTCTAGAACTATCCAATAACAGTCTAACACTAGAAAACAGATGGAAAATCTTCAAAGATATAATAATAAATACCGCAACAAAATTATACGGGACGAGAAAAATAAAGAAAGGAACAAAAAGAATCAAATGGTGGAATGAAGAAATAAGAGATATGTATAATTAAACAAAAAAATAGCTTGGAAAAGATATCAACAATCAATAGGAAACGGCGACAAAACACGATACGATAGTTTAAACAAGCAAGTAAAAAAATGGTGAAGACAGCAAAACAGAAAACGTGGGAAGAATTCGGGGAAGAACTTAACGAAGGATTCAAAAATAACAACAGAAGTTTCTGGAATAAAATTAAATATCTCAGGACGAAAGGTGAAAAGGAACTAAGCAAAATAGAGAACGAAAACAATACTCTATTAACGAAGACGAAAGAAATAACAGAAAGATAGAGAGCATTCTTTTCCGAAAAATTTGATACCGACGAACAACACGAATATGAAAATCAAATAACGAGAGAAGACGAAATGCTCGAAGAAGAATTAGAACAACACAGTATAAACAAAAAAGAAGTATTACATGCAGTATCAAAAATTAAAACAGAAAAAACATGCGGAGAAGACAACATAGAACCAGAGATGGTCAAATGGCTCGGAGATACTGGATTGGACTGGATCTGGAAGTTATGGATGAAGGCATACAAGTCAAACAAAATGCCGGAAGACTGGGATAATAATCTAATATTCCCTATCCACAAAAAAGGAGAGAAAACAAAGTGTGAAAACTACAAAGCAATATGTTTATTATCAGTGATCTACAAAACATATACAAGAACATAGAACTAAAAATTAGAGCACACACAAGGAACAAACTAGCAGAGGAACAGGCAACCTTTAGGCCAGGTAGACAAACAAACGACAACACTAACAGAGAAAAAGATGCAAACAGGTGAAGAACTATTCATAGCCTCCATAGATCATCAATCTCATTCGACACCATACAAAGATAAATAATAGAAGATTCCTGGAAAAATTACAGACGCCTAGAAAATTAACATACCTGGTGAACTCTATATATGTACAAAAATGCCAACCTAAAAATACAAATAAATGGCAAGCGTTCCAAAGAAATTAAACTAGAAATAGGAATCACGCAGGGGGATATCCTGAGCCCCCGTTTATTCATAATAGTCATGAATAGAATATTAAAGAACGCTAGAAACAAAAGCAAAGGACTCGAAACAGTCATATGATATAATAACATGAGGCCAGTGCTAATTGATGCCTTATTGTACGCGGATGACATACTACTAGTGGCGGATAACAAGAGGAAAATGCAAATACTAATAAATATATGAATAGATGAAATCGAAAACCTAAATATTGAAGTAAACATAAATAAAAGCAAAATAATGATACCTAATAAAACGAATAAAAAGGAACCATATAACTCAATTACAAAAGAAGAATATTGGACTCAGTAACAACTATGAACTATTTAGGAAGCACCTCCATAGATAATGGTAAAATCGTCCTAGAAATAGCCACTAAAATCAGAAAAACAAACGTAACATACTATTTTCCAAACAAAACTATTTTTGAAAAAAAATAGCTAAATTGTAGATACAAATTGAGGATACATAATACCATCTTATCCCCAATATTGACATACTCCAGTGAAACTTGGACTATTCATAGTAAACATAAATCTAAACTGACAGCCACCGAAATGAGAGTATTAAGGAAAATAGGAAATAAATCTAAAATGGACCACATAGGAAATGAAGAGATAATATAAATGCTACAGCAGGAATCAATTTGTACGAAAATAGAAAATAAACAGTTAGAATTGTTTGGCCACCTCCGCAGAATGCCGATAGAAAGAATACCCAGGAGAATCATGGAAACCAAAGCAATAGAAAAAAAAAGAAAGAGAGGAAGACCTAGGCAAACTTGGCGGGAATAAATGATCAAAATAGGAAATAGCAGGGGGAAAACACTAAACGAAATGAAAGAGGATGCCAAAGACCGGAAGCACTGGAAATTATGGATAGGTAAACAACCGAAGGACCACCCGACACCCGTTTAGGGTAGAAGAAGAAGAAGAAGCATTAGATATACGCAAAATAATAACAACTGTTGGCTATGTTAATTTTTATTACCTTTTAGGAATTTCGAGTAGAATGCGATTGTAGAAAAATAATAAAATTTTGACATGACTTCGATAGTTTTAAAGCTAAGTTACTAGTAACTCTATAAAGATATACTACAACTAGACACAGATTTTTTAGCGGACTTATAAAAGTTGCACAGAAAGTTTCATCTGACTTTACTGCTCTCATATTCCAGAAACTAATATAAACGCCGATGTCTAATTTCAATAATACGAAAGTAGAAAAGTTTTGAATCAAATGGTATTTAGCAGTCCAATTAAAAATTCTAAAACTGCACAGCAAGTGAGTTAAGTCCATTAGAGTTATAGTACCTAGGCAAACAGAAATTGGTATTTAGTTTGGAGATTTCTGATTGAATTAAATAATTCCCGTGCGGCGATTTAATTACAACCTAAAATCTCTAGAGCGCACAAATAATAGGACTAGTAACTAAATCCTTAATAAAATTAGTCGATTTGTATTCATTTATCTGGCCTTGACGCTATTTTGGATTCCATAAGGGTGGCAGTGTAGACAAATGAATTTTTAGCTTTAAATATACAAGACAGTTGTACGTAATTTATAATAAAACTCACTTAAAAATTAGAATTATGAAGTAGTCGTCGTCTGGCTTTCAAACTGTAAGGTTGTGTGCAACCGCAACTGGAGTACTACGACCCTGCGATCACGAACCGTAAGATTACACTTTACTTTGAATATTTGAATTTCCAATTTTATTTTATTCCTCGTTTTACTGGTAATTTATAATCTGAGGCCACTATGGCCTATTATTACCAAAATCAAACACAACGGCGCCAACCGCTCAACAATTCATCCCTATGCAAATAGACCAGGTCCAGCAAATGCATTCGCTCAACAAAATTATCAATACACTAAAACTCCAAACATAAACGACACAAACATGCAATTTTCCGTTCAGGAGACACGTCAATTCCAAAACAGCATCACTCCAGCCTCAATTTGCTTTTGAATAGCATCAAGGCTTACTAGTTTCTGATGATACAGACTGGCAACTAGTTGTTAACAAAAAACGTGGCCGCCAGGATAACTCAGACAAACAAACAGATCAGAATAAACAACCCAAAACTGCAAATTACTGGCAAAATCCTACAAACCCCGTTACGAACCCCTTGCTAAGAAAAATCCAAAAGAACAAGAACCTAGTTCCTGCCAAAAAAACAGAGCCAAAACCTCCACCAATATTCGTCTATGGCGTTAAAACTACTGAGCTCTGAAATTACATTCTTGGAGGCCGTAGCTAAAGATCAATACACACTTAAGGCCCTATCTAACGATGAAATAAAAATTCAACCAAATACAACCGAAAAATACACAATAATAACCAGGCCTATCAGAAAATAACACGGAATTTCACACTTATAAGGTTAGGCAAGAGCGAAGATTTCGAGTGTTCCTCAGAAACTTACATCCATCTACTATCACGAACTGAATAAAAGAGGAACTAAAAATACTCGAACATACAGTAACCAACATATGGAACGTCAAACAAGCTATCACAAAAAGAGAGCTCCCCCTTTTCGTAGTAGAACTAAAGCCGTCTGATAACAATAAACATGTATACAACGTAGACCAACTTATGCACTATGTTGTCAAATTTGAGCCTCCACGAATTAAACGTAAAATACCACAATGTTCCCGGTGCCAGAAACATGGCATACAAAAAACTTCTGCAACAGAACTCCTCGTTGCGTGAAGTGCATTGGCTCTTATACCACCTCACAATATATACACAAAGATAAGTATAAAAACGTCACGTGTGTGAACTGTAATGGGAATCATCCTGCAAATTACAGGGGATGCCCAGCTTACAAGGAACTCCAGCAAAGAACGTTTCCTCCACTAAGAGTTAAAATGCTCTGAAGCACAAGATTCTATTAAACAAGCCTCACTCATGCTCGATTTCTAACAAACAATTCTCAACAAATCAACACAGTTCCTCAACACCAAAATACCGGAACGACAAACCACACCAATGGCATAACCGAATTAAAACTTATGATGAAACAACTAATGCAGCAGATGAGCACCATGTTAAATCTCTTAACCACTATAGTATCTAGAACATATAATGGATCAACATCTTAAAATAGCGGTAGGGAACGCCAACGGGCTACTACAACATAACGATGAACTAACAGCCTTCATACCAAGTCACTGAATTGACATTGTACTCATTTCAGAATCGCATTTCACAGAGCGTAACATTCCAAGATATGAAGTATATGCAAATCAGCACCCTCACGGCCCACGCTGGTACGGCAATAATAATCAGAAGTTCAGTTAAGCACCACGAGCTTCCCAAATACAGTCAAAGACAACTACAAGCAACAACGATAGAAGTAGAAGACTGGTAAAGTCTGCTTACAATATCAGCAGCCTATTGCCCACCAAGACATAACAACAAGCAAGAAACATACGAACACTACTTTTACACTTTGGGTAATAGATTTATCTCGGGCGCAGATTACAATGCAAAGCATGTCTATTGGGGCTCTAGACTAAACAGCACCAAAGGAAGAGAAATGCTGAAACCTGTAACTAACTTGGGGCTACAACCTTTGTCCACAGGCGAGCCCACATACTGGCCCTCAGATCCAAAAAAACAACCGGACTTACTTGACCTGTACTTCGTAAGAAGAATAAAGTTAAACTTCCTAAGTGCAAATTCTTGCCTCGACTTTTCGACGGATCATTCACCAGTGCTAGTGACACTGGGCGCAAACGTAATAATCAATGTAAAGTCACCATCTCTCACCAATAAAGGCACAAACTGGTATATTTTCCAAGAACTAGTTGAAGAATCTCTGCAAGAACATATCCCGCTAAAGTCAACAAATGACCTATACGGAGCATTTTAACCAGGTCATGCAAGAAGCGGCCTGCCAGGCTACGCCAGAACTTATCCAGCACATCAGGTCGGTAAACTGCCCCAACATAGTGAAACAGAAAATCGCATAGAACAGCAGACTAAGAAGAATTTGGCAAACAACAAGACACCCAAATGATAAAAGAGCGCTCAACCACGCAACATCTGAGCTAAAAAACCTCCTGCGTAATGTAAAAAACCAAATTGTACGAAACTACTTGAAACAGTTATCACCGACGCAAGCAGATAACTATTCGCTTTGGCGAGCAACAAGACACTTAAAGCAGCCCAAGCAGCACAAGGCACCAATTCGTACCACTAACAATACCTGGGCAAAAAGTGACCGAGAAAAGGCGCTGATGATTAAGGAACATCTAGTAAATATTTTAGAACCACTCCCGCCGGTAGTAAACAATGAAGAATAAGTCCACACAATTCTAGAAACGCCGTTCCAAATGAGCCTGCTGATTAAAAAAATTTAAGGCCTACCAATTAGAAACCACTATACTAAAAAAGGTGCTATAATAATTGTAATACTAAAGCCAGGTAAACCGAGTGATCAACCCGCGTCTTATAAACCAATCAGTCTTCTACCAGTGCTGTCAAAAGTCTTCGAGAAAATGGTTTTAGAAAAGCTTTACCTAATTGTCCTGGACAAACACGCCATACCTGACCACCAATTCGGTTTCAGAAGAAATAATGCCACAATTGAGCAGGTACACAGAGTAGTGAATAAAATTACCAAGGACTTCGAAGAGCGAAGATACTGCGCTGCAGTATTCCTAGATGTTACGCAAGCCTTCGACAAGGTTTGGCACGAGGGCCTGCTTTGGAAGGTTAAGAAAAAGCTACCCGCGGATTACTTTGAAATCCTGAAATCGTACTTAACTAATAGGCACTTCGTCGTCAAATATGGCAGTAAACTAACACTACATCCTATCACCTCCGGAGTATCACAAGGCAGCGTAATGGGCCCTATTCTGTACCTGTTATTCACGGAGAATCTCCCGACAGTGTCAGGAAATATGGTTGCCACTTTCGCCAATGACACTGCTATCCTTACATCCCACACAGATTCAAACCAAGCATCCCAACAGCTAGCAACCCATTTAAAAAAAAAGTAATGGTGTAATGAGTGACGCATAAAATAAATTAAAGTGAATCGGTTCAAGTAACATTTACATTAAGAAGAGGCACCTGTCCACCGTTGGAAATAAATAACCAACAGATTCCCACGATTTTAATAAAAGTCTACGTCAAAAGCAAAAGAAAACTTATTCACATTTTTTTGCGGAAAATATCCAAAAGATGCAATTTTCACCCAATTGGCATATCATCGTTAGGTCCCGTAGATTCTACTTATTCTTGAAGGAATTGCCAGACGGAGCTCATACTGTAGTTTCCGGAAGTAAATTCTATAGGTAAAATACTCGGTTGGCGAAAAATTTTTGGCGCATACTCTTATGAAACTTTGGCTGGACAGTTTCTTTAATTCTTCTCTACGTATTTTTAGTATTTTAAATTTTACCCAAACACTTTTATTCAATAACACACGGTAGCTCAGTGGTTAATCATTTTGACTGCTGACCTAATGGTCGTGATTTCGATGTTTGCTTCCGGTAAGGTTTTTTTAACGTAAAATAATGTGGTTGAAAACCTCTACCGAGGTCCATCATTCGAAAGTGATATAAAGCCGTGGGTCACGTGGTACTACGATGTGTAACATTAAAAGATCGCTAGGGCTGGAATTCCTTAGACTCCTCAAAATTCTAGAACCTTGATCATATATGATCATAGCAGTCGGTGTGTAAAGTAGTTGGCGCCCTGTAAGCCTAGACCTATCCATACCAAACAAACATATTGCACGACTTAACCCAGACGTATCTATAATGCAATTGCTTGTCAAAACGTAAGTTTTCAATGCAAATTCTTCGTCTTTTAGATGGCCTTAAGTTTTGTTTAGAGAAAATTATGTTTCATTGTTAATTTTGCCAGACTATGTTGACATATTTTTTTAAATACAAAAGTACATTCTTACAATACATATTCTAAAGTTTCTAACTTTGTATACTTGAGTTTCAGAAATTCGTGATTACATAATTTACGCAATACTGCACGGAAATTTTTCCTAGTTATAAGAAAAAAATAATCTCTACCAATTGTATACATGCATGCTTTTTAAAACATTTTGCCCTCGTTGAAAATGCTATTTTAATAGAACATTAGTGTTATAATTACACGTAAGAGCCCTGCCTTTCAATGCCTTTAATCAAATTGTAAACCGCATAAAAAGGTTTCCATTAACAGTTTAGACATTAAAACTATGAAATAAAGTAAAAAATTGTAACACTAATAATAATTATACTTAAATTTAAAAAAAATGTGCTGGAATAAGTATTGTATCATATTCAAGTAATATATCACATGCAGTTTCTCTGCCAATATTATTAAAATGGAACGGGCCAATTCGTTCCACCTGTATTTATATATTTTATACCTCAATCCTATTATACACTGTTAACAATTGTTACAGTATCAAATGATCATTACGACCCCCAATGAATATTCCTCGCAGTGCTCGCCCCTGCGTATCCCTTCCAGCCCTATTGACTCGAGCTAAAACTCAATCAGGAGGGGGATTCGAACGATAAGGTATGGTTCCGGGCGAGGTACCACGGTAGGGGTAGTTGATGGTAATTGCTTTAAAAAAATCGACAGGCGCCACGACTTTTGGAAATGTAGATCTAAATTTAACTAACGATTGGCAAAAATTCAAAATCCAATCGCCGTAAAATCACCCCCAGGAGGCGTTCCACGGCGCCAACGTTTACACCTACCTTTTGGTGTGCCTGTTTCTGTTGTTTGGGACCTGTACAGAGGAGTAAACACAATACGACAATAATACTAGTTCTTCTCACATTAAATGAACACACACAAATAACGTCTATGAAGTAAATTAAAATAAGTTGGTCTATTGAGTCAATATTTACACACATATGAGTTTGGACATATACCATGTTATAAAATCGGGGTTAGTCAACGCTTTTACAATGAATTATTAAAGTAAATCCGGACAGTACGTCCGCTAAATCTGTTGGTTTGAATCCAAGAACGAATATTCTGAAATGCCAGTGTAGGCTGCTCTGGGTACTTGGAGTCAGATTACCACAGTATCTTTAGGCAGAGTTTTGTAAATTCAAAGCAAACGGTACCTAGTTAATCTAGCACGGTACAGAATAGCATGCAATGTCCAATAAATGTTCAAAATACGCACATCACTTTACCATACAAGTAGGAGTTTTAATACGAACGTTTACAATACCTTTTTGTTGGCGTAGCAGCCCAACAACTGTATTTCCTGTGACAGCAGGCCGGGAGGCTTCTCCTAGGGGTATTCTGAGATGTAGCCTGAAGATGCTGTCGTACAGGGGATGTTCTGAAGGGACAGGGGTTGTAGCGACGACGGCAGTGGGGTGGCCGACCAACTTCGCCGAGAAATTGTTGCAATGATATCCTTCACAGAAGAATTGAGCTGTCCGAAACGACAGACGACAGAGATTAACTCTGTTGATTCGCTTATAACGCGTTTCCTTCAAAAATTTGCTGTAGCAGCGTAAGCCCGTACTTGACGGCACTTAAATTAACGAAACGTGTAGCATGTAGTTTTACAAACAAACCCCGGATGGCACGACGCACCTCTCTAAACGATAAGGGATGTTACTTTGTTTTTGCGCTACCGACCAATACGTTCAGTATGTAAGCGTAAATTGAACTTTTCTGAAGCGACGCTATTCCGAGCGACCCCAACGAGATTTCGTCATGCAAGGAAATTTCCACTTTGGGCATCTTGCTTGCACTTATTTGAACTCTATCTGCGATGCTTAGGATTGTATCAGCCTAACGCAACTCAGCGAAAATTTCCGAGATTCCTCGGGCTGAAAACACCACCAGACTGGCGTCGGCAAAGTAATTCGATACTCTGCTGTTATAATTGAATTCCACTGAAGACTAAACGCGGACTCCACCAGTGGGTGGTTCGATAAACTAATTAGCGGAACCTAGGTGATATAGTAATAAATTACTTCTCTGGTATAAAAAATGTGCTTTTCGGCAAAGCTAAAGCAACAGATGTCGTCATTAGTCTTGCAGGGTCCTGGAAAATATGGGAATGGACCTGCTTAATGGGAGATTTCGTTCCAATACACAGCGCTGGTGTCGGGAGTATTAACACAATATAGCTTAATGGTATGTTTCATTATGCCTTAATCAAGTAATTATGCAGTATAAGCATATACTAAAGGTAAAATACATGCACGTTTTTGTTGTGGAACCAGTAACAATGCATAAGCGATCCCGTATTATAAGTACCTGTACGCGAAATCACTAGTGCAAACGTGAGTTAATTTGCGTATACAGCCGCATAATTCCGGGTAGCGGAGTGATAAGTAGAATTGCAACAATGCCGTGAGAGCCCGAGGGAGATTCATTCGCACCCGAACCAGTAAAAGGTGCGGGTCGTGAGCAGGCAGGTTACTCGGGCTTACTAATTAACAAAGGTGCGAAGCGGGATAATAAGAGCCCTAAAAGTTATCTGTGCAGTGTGTTGTGGCCTGCATTATTCGCCACCGTCACACATAGAATCCTGAGTGTGAATCCAGCGTCCGAAATCAGCGATATCCTGTTGCATCAGCGCCAAAGGCTGCCGCCACTGCTAGAAGGAAGCTATCATTGCGACGCCATAGAAATAGCGCCTTTCTTGTGCTACTACAAGAACATTTGGGAACAACCTAAAACCAGGTTAGCTGCTAGCTATAACCAACGTGCAAGGTGAGATATTATTGTGACATCTGCGCCATTGTTCTCGTGTTTAAGAGCAGGGGAAGATCCCATGAGGGCAGAAACTGACGGTTACGTCATATGAATGGGCCCACACTGCGTAGTATTCCAGCGCATCTAGTACGAGCGCAATTTTAAGAATAGTCAACTTCACGAGAGTTTATTTGTGCGTGGAATTCCATTACACTTTGCGCTAGTGGCTTTTGACTGCGTGGATAGCTGAACTTTAGTGACATATTTAAGGCATTGTCATACATGCAGCGTGTGACCTTTTTATTGTGTATTTGTTTATATGTATTTTCTTGTATTTGTGTTTTTCTTACAGATTATATGTTGTTTATGTGAACTGCTTTGTTTTTATTGCTGGTGGTGTTTGCATGTGTAGGTTCAACATTCCAGATGACGAGCTAACCCCAAAACAATATTAGCTTGCCCTTAACTGCACTGGCGATTTTAATAGTCTTATGCCTCTCCAACTGAATTTAGCGACCTAGGGCAATATAAAGTAACAGTACAGTAGAGTATAGGGCTAGGTAAAAAGCCGTGTTACATAATACGTATCTGGCATATTTGTAACTTTCAAAAATAACAATATTGAAGACCTTAATGTCCACAACTCGACTAATTTTCTCTCTAGAAAGTTAAAAAGAAAATTTAGATAACTTAATGGCTTATAACTTTGATTCGAAACATTTTTATCTTGGTAGTCTATTTTAAAATATCCTAACAAAAACCCAAGCGTAAAAACGGGGAACGTCAAAAACAGCAAAAACTACACCATTGTACCTTTGCTATTTTAAACAAAATTCAAATAATTTTTAAAGGAAATATAATAGGCTACAAAGAATAATTAAAACTTTTTTATGAGAATTTAAAGTTTCTGAGATAGTTAAGACATATGTACATTTTTCTGCATTTCCACCCCACCTAATTGGGAAAAGAGAAGGTCTAACACCCGTATGCATAGTCGTTCGCCAGCGGCTCGCCGGCGAGTCGCCGGAGATTTCTCTCGGCGAAGCTCCCAGCGATTAGCTCGGAGCCTAATTTGCATTGCATAGTCGTTCGCCACTGTAGCGTATCGCCGAAATACTTGCTCGTGGGCAAGCCCTTGTATACTCAAAACATATACTGCTTATAGAGACCCAGACCTCGTATATATTTCTGTTTCTTACAGTTCCTTATTTACTACGCGCATGCTTTAAAATTCGTGACCGTGCTGACCATGTGACGATTTTAACCTTAGTTTAGCACCGTGTTTGTGGCGTTTGTGCTACGCTCACTACATTTTCCTATTTTTCATTGCTGTAACACCATTAATCACAATAAGCGAACAACAAAATCAATGCGATTGTACTTATTTGTTCCCTGGACTGCACAGCCTGACAGATCTCCAGCGCGTTGCCGGCGCTCCGCCGAAAACTATAGTAACGCGCGTCCATTGTTTTACCGGCGGGCGACTATGCAATGTAATTCTCGTACGGCGCGCAGCGAAACTCCGGCGGGTCGCTAGCAAGTCGCCGGCGAGCCGCTGGCGAACGACTATGCATACGGGTGTAAGTATCGGTAACTCGATTGCTATGTTAGATAGTCTAGTTGTGAACCTTTTTATCCATATAAGTTATTGCCCTCTATCTTTACGCTTAATGCTACATTACTAATTACAAGGTAAAAGTATATCGTATGTTACTTGTGTGGACCTACATAAAACTTTCGATCGTACGCAGCTAAACGATTTCATCAATATCCTGGAAGAGAAAGAGACCCCCAAAACAAACTGTAACACTTATAGACGACATAAATAGCAAATCACAAAAATGAACTACGCTGTCATTAGTCATTACTAGAACTAATACGAATTAGTAAGACAAACATTCAGCATAAGTCCGATTCTATTTAACTTAGTGATCGATGTAACATCCCTTTTCGATTTTGACGCTTGCAGATTATATTCTTCTTGTTAATGGGCAAGGCAAGGAAGTAGGCATTTTTTAAGTTATTTATTACTAAGTATATCAATCAACTTTTGGGAAGCACAACTAACTTCACTCCGTACTTTTTAGAAGCGACGTAAGGTGGAAAGTTTAGAAATGTTTTCACTTGCATCTCGGCAAGCTAAGTCAATGCAGTTCCGTTTCGTATGGCGCTATAGGGATCTGCAACCCTATGCCTCAGTACAAAGTTATCAAGTGTTACGAGATACTCACAGTTTTTCTGAAGCCAACGTCGTGGTATTTTCCTCCAAGATGCACACGGTGCAATTTTAATTTTTACTGCGTATGATCACGGGCCGATATCAACCTTACGGTATTCGTTTTTTTCTTTTTCTGTTAGTGTGCTAATTTTGAGCAATTCGCGTCTAAGCCTTTTAGATAAGGTTAGGAACCGCTAAGTTCGTTTTGCTCCAACGTTGGCACCCGCACACTGAATTTGCTCTGGAACAGCTTATATATCACATGGAAACCTCCAAAGACCTTCTTGCTGCTGAGTGGCCACAGAATCCAGAGTTCTTGGGGGTTTTACTCCCGTTGTTTGATGCATCTTGATGCGGTAACGCTCTTACTGCACCGGAAAACCACAGTCATGGCTGCGTCAGGGCATTCCCTCTATTTTGATTAATTATAAATAGTGGGTAAGATAGTACACAGTGCCTGTTTTTTTAGCGCTTAAGCAACCAGCGAAAGGTAGTCACGCATTATTTTTATAATACATACTAGGTTCGATATTTATAAGTCATTTCTTTAGACAAATGCTATCGACAGACTTGCGCTCTATTTCTCAAGTTACAGATGAGCTTTTTACCAGCACCTGAAAGGCTGCATACCGATAGAAAAGCTTTTTCGCTGATGTACCGACCTTAAACGAAGATTTGACAAGGTCTCGGTGAGCTCCTTTAACTCTCGGCAGGATATGGCGGGGTATAAGGGTTAGGCTAAAAAATGCTTCGGGCATTTATATTGAACAGAAAGATTAAAAGAAAAATTGGAAGCCTTGTCGTTACTCACAACATAAGAACAAAACTAGCTAATTAATAAAATGTCACCTACCTTGAGTACTTCACTGCATATCTAAATAACTCATACAGCTAGAGGGGTTGCAAAAAAAAACACAAACAAAAAGCAGCATTAGGGGCATTTAATTAATCCCAAAAATCGCAGTAACACATGAATTATATGCATTAGTCCTTTAGCCAAGTGACAGCAATTAAAGTTTGCCTATAACCACAAATAGAAATTAACTTCCAAATATTCAAGTAACAAAATGCCAATTATAGCTTAAATTAGCTTAAGTTGTGCTATCGCAACTGACATAAACGCACATCGCCAAGGGGGCGGCTCATTTGAGATTACAGAATACATGCACATTCCAGCAATTTAGAAATAATTAAATTTTTGCTCATTAGCGCTAATAAATTATTGAACCAAAAGAGTGGTTAAACACGCATAAATTCCTAACGCCTTAGTTGAACTGAACAGTTGGGGCATTTGCTTTTGTCGATCAAAAAAAGAACGCCGAGAAGGGCATGCAGGCAATTTAATTGTTGTCAAAGTCCAGCGACCGCACATGAGATCATGGTGCGTTGTATTTATCCATGAAGACTTTTAAGAATTTGGCTGCCAAATTATTAGAATCCCAATGTCGCTAGTGTTAAGAAGACAGCCAACAGCAGCAAAAAGCGGCACAGTATTCTGGAATTTTTGGCCAACGTGTAAAAGCAAAGTGGGGGTACTGAATACGCTTCAGAGGAGCTCTCAAGTTAGCCCATAGTGGCCGAATTTGTATTATCCTCATGTGAACCCATAATTGCCGGCCAACGGTGTTCACGGCCTATTTGTGTGGAAAACGCGCAGCAGAGGTTTAAATTATTAGAAGTCGCAAAGGGATGCAGCCAACGCTGAAACGGTTTTGTTTGCTTAAAAAAATCAGAACGGCTTCAGTTTGCCTAACAATTTATATCCGCAAGGCATGCCTCTCGAAAACTCAATACTAATTGAGCAATTCCGCTGTTTTCCAGCTCCTACTCGCAATTGAAAGCTCGGAAACAGGCCGCGACAGGAAAAACTGCAGGTGTTTATCTCTAAAGACAAACACTTACTGCGATAGACTTGAGTTCATTTGGTACAATATTTAGCTAAAAAAGGTGGTGCGGAAGAAGGTGTTAAATGCATTAACGGGATATTGAAATGAAATTGAAACTGATACCTGTGCAGTTTTAGTAACACATTATGCTAAAATAGGCAGCCAGTATAAAGTTATCACAGGTAATAAACCATTAGGAGTAAGACTACAAACAGACCTGCGTTAATTTACACAAACAAAAGTGAAACTACTGCTTGCAAGTTGAATGTCACAACAGCCGGGATCGTGTAGTAATGAAATTATGCAAAGCTAAAATCCAAAAATTCCAGTCGGAAATGCTGGCGCAATTAACACATCAATAACTAAAAATAGACACTTACCAGTCTCTCCACCACTGCCTTCTCCTTAAGCATTGATTGCGCTTTTGGCCGACGAATGTATTGCACCTGGTAACTGGGTTAAGGCCGTTCACAATGCAGAAGTTACCCATACACCATGAACTGGTTAATAGCCCATCTGTGAAGAACGCTACCATCTCCTATGAAGACGCCCCGAGCCACAAACTCGCTTAAATCGCGTGGGACCATTATCAAACTACACTGGATGCACCAAACAGGCTCAGGAAAACTTTCTTGTTTCAGAGCTTGGCGAAGGAAAAAGGCCATTCTGCTACGCGAAAATTCATACTATCACTTCCAGAAAAACAAAACATCTTCGGTCGAGAAAATAACTTCAAGGGCACTTTGAAAGGAGTTTACACCGACCAAAAATGTTCCTACTAAAAGCGATTTTACAGTGTAACAATTTTAAAGTACAATTGTAGCATTAAGCGCAGATTCTTCTACATTGACGAACTTGATTTAATCCTTTTTCGCAGAAGTCAATTTTTACGTTCCTTCTTGCTTTTCTCGTCTGAAAGACGAAAGAAGTATTGTAATCACGAAAAAATCACCTTCCGATATTTTTTTCAGATCTTCACGTTCCAAGGTCCCTAGATGACGAAAAAGAAGTTTCTTAATTCCGTCTGTGTTTGTCTGTCTTTCTATCTGTTGGCAGTATAGCTCAAAAACTATTTGTCGGAAGAAGACGATATTTTGCATACATATTATATATTTACCTCGCATCAAACCGGTAAACTTTGATACATATATATACAGGGTGAGCATCTTAAAAAAATAAAATAAAAATTATATTTTGGTAAATTTTGAAATAGAAGGAAGTAGTGACCTTCGCGGAGGTCATGCTTTACATTTGCCGAAACTAAGACTCAACCGATAGAGGATAATGTCACAAAAGAGTAAAAATCTTTCAACAATAACAGCGTAGTTGGCTTTATCGGTGCAGATACGGTTTCTATGTAGTGGTGCTGTTACGGTTGCTCTGCAGATGCGTCGGGTTCAAACCTCAGCGGGATAAATTTTTTTATTTGAAAATTTATATAATTTATTAGAAACGTGAAGATATTTTTACTTCTAACTTAATTGGATTTTTAAAATTATTTAGTGTCACAATGTCGACGAGGGAAGTTCTGGTTAAAGCCTTTTACAGATTTTTTATAATATATTCCACTGTATTCAAACAGGTTAGCTATTAAATCCTCATTAGTATCCCCTACTACTAGTACATTATCATTTATTTGACCCAAGGGATACTTGCAGTTTTTTTCGAGTATAAGCTAGTGTAAGCTGGAAGTTGAACTCGGTAAGTTAGTTTTAAATAGACCAAGTTCGAATGCGTTTTTTTTGCCGTGGTTGACGACTAGCGTCTTTTTCAACTTTCTTTCATATTGTTTCATTGAACCCTAGGAATCCTTGCCCCATCTTTACACATAACAACAAATTGCCTGCAGTTTGAGCTGGTCAACGTTGTGCTCGCCTTTTGTTGAACAGCGGCACATTGATTTTATAATAAAAAAGGTGAATCGTATAGACAGAGAATATAAAGTAAACGTCAGGACTGATTGCAGCGAGTGTTAACAGCAGAAAATTATGATATGAAATTATCAACAGATGAAACCAAACTTCACATCAGCTCAAAGATACAACTAAGGTGCAAATCGGTGATAGAAGCTAAACCCATAAATTAACACTAAAAGTTAAAGTACTTGGAAATCGTAATATTTAATCAACCAGACGTGTGCACTGAAACCACATATTAAATAAACAGGGTCGAAATCTGAGCTAGAACAAAAACGTTGATCAAAGCTACCCAAATATCCTAAGATCGATAGGCGGAAAAACACTTCACGGCTGACTTTGCATTTTGGATTATAAAGGACGAATAAACCACATTCACATGCACTCAAGTTTCCAAGTAGGCTAACCCATTGTACTACCTTTAGAACGGCACCCTTTGACTGCCTCGCTCAAGTCATTCGACTACTTAAAATAATAAATTACTACTGTGGATTCCGGCCATGCCAGGCCAGAAATCCCCCAACACAAATTCTCTTCGAAGCGAGGGAAGTACCTTCACAAAGAAGGTGGTCTACATTTCGTCCTTAAGGTTGCATCACAGCAGGTTGAGTCGTCAGCTAAGCCCATCCTATGCATATATTTGTTCAGGCTGCAGTGCTTAGAAAGCATTTCTACAACAATTCGTCTTGACAATTTTAGCGCAGTATCAATTGTGGGTTTCGTGGCTACCTATGATGTAGACCAGAGATGACGCAAGTGCAATTGCAGGTTCGGGACCCCAAGAAAGTGGTTTCCAGCCTTGATCATCATGTTCATTGCCATAATTATCAGCATGTCCTATTATTCAAATTAGTTCTAAGATACTATTCCTTACCGCTAGCTCCAATGTGCAGTGGTATTGGACTTTCACTCCTAAAACAATATTATGGTTATTCAGGGCCAATAAGGTAGCTCTCATGTGTCCTGTAACTAGCTATCCTAATGGTCTAATTTTGGATGCCCAGCTCCAGATTTGCATTTGCACCTTCTATGATAGCTATTACCTGCGCTTGAAAAAGCGGTCGTATATTTTGGGTCAGATACATAATTCTTAAAAATAAATTTAGGAAAAAGAACTGTGCCATTGCTCCCAGCAGAAGCATCCTACGACGAGCCTCTTTCGAGATGTTCTGATGCACATATCGTTCCATAAACCTTTCACCTGAACTTTAGAGCTTTCCTTAGTTCCACCTCCTCCACCTAGAGGTCTAGTTGTAGGGGATCTAGATTAGTACTCAAAACTGTAATTGGGGTCAAACATATAGCACTCAGATGCACTAGTCGTTAATGTGTGGAAATTTGGTTGCCGTAGTAACTTCTCTGATTCTTTGCCAGCGGACTAACGCTCGTAGCACAGTATTGGTCTAATAGCAGCAGTATTCAGCTACAAGACATTCCTTGGCGAAGGTATCCATAGTCTCCCCCAATTCAACTTTTTGTCAAATAACACACCTAGATCTTGTAGTACTTCGTCTGAAATGGTTAAAGGTTTTTGGAAAAACCGTTGTGTCATGAGCAGCTCCATTTTGCTCTTTTTGCGAACTCCAATATCTCCGTTTTAGCCGGGTTTATTGACAATTATTGTTCCGTGTACCAGATAGTCTAAACGAAGTTGGCATTAAATTGCACAATAGTGTTATGTCATCCGCGTGACCTATATTGTGTAAAACCCAGCTTCGTTAGGTCGAAGGAGTAGAGTGTCACCACCACATTCCAAATGCGGAAATAAGGCAAATATGAGAAGCAAAAAACGTAATAAAATTCGGAAAACAGAGAAGGAGGTACTGGAATGTATACATGGACGGAATGGAAAATGGTGGAGTGCTTAAAAATAGCCAGAACTGAAACGCCACACGCAATAGGTTTACTGGAAAGTTTAGTCCATTAAAATAGCAACAAGAACGCATAGTTGCTGTATCCACGGGACAGAGTAAAGAATATGAAAGCCCTACGAAAAGGAAGAATAAGAGTATATTTATTGAATTATCTTTTGATACATCCTATAAATTAAACTATATTCTATTTTATAATCTGTGTTAATCAGTCTAAAAGGCGGAGGAAGTATTGTAATCACGAAACAATCACCTTCCGAGATTTCTTCAGATCTTCACGTTTCAGGGTCCTTAGATGACGAAAAACAGGTTTTCTCAATTCCGCCTATCTGTCTGTCTGTCTGACTGACTCCATGTCTGTCTGTTGGCAGTATAACTCAAAAAGTATTTGTTGGAGGAAGCCGATATTTTTCATCCATATTATATGTCTACTTGACATAAGACCGAGAAAATTTCGGAGAAATATATACAGGGTGTTCAATTCAAAAAATTAAATTTTGTTTAGTTTTGCTTTACCTGAAAAATACATAAGTAATCATTTGCACATAGCTAAGGCTTTATCATTGGCGATAATGTGACCTAAAACATATGGGGTTGTAAGGGCATTTTTAAGCGTCAGGACCCTACTGTTAATTTAGCATTATTTTCTCGTTTCCGAGTTACGATTCCGCCTGTATATATAAGTGTGCGGGTTTTGTGCAGGCATCCAGTTGTTTTCTAAAGCATTCTTCTGTGTTATCACTCGAGTCCGCGCTCGGCGCACATGTGTTCTTGTCGGCCCGCCTGGCGACGTAAATCCTTGTACATATTAGAGCCAGTGTAAGAGATAGTTGCCGTGTGTTCAAGAGAGCAAGTCGGAGGTTTTGCCCTCACCACTTTTAGATGCGAGCTTCTTCGCACGGTTTGGGAGATAGAATTGATCCGGCGTCGCAAGCAGCAACAGGTTGTTGATAGCTGATTTTCAACCCAGCGGTGCCCTTAGCCACTCAAGCTGTTGCGTTTGTTCAATGTGTGCTAATTCACGCTTAAAGATTTGTGCCCTTGGTGTGTGTGTGTGTTCCGTATGTTTTAATTTCGTTATTCTAACCCTTGTCTCTGTGAAGCATGTTTTGTGTTCCGCCTTTATGGGCTTGTTGAATTGTACATGGTAGCTGGCGAACTGGATGTTTTTCACCGCTGTGAGCGTTGAGGTTTTCGTATCGTGGGGCGGCAACCCCTAAAACGCCTTTTGGCGATCTCTCCGTGTAAACCTAATATCGGCTTACCATGTTTCACGTAACCCAGCTTATCGTTCTCCCAATTTCCGCCATTTTGATGCAGCTTCAGGTGCTTTAACGCAGCATCTCAAACAGCGACCGTTGCAGCAACAGAGGACATCAATTGCCGCAAGCCAAGCTTCTTAAGGTACCATTATAATATTGTCAATAACTTTTACAATGCGAATTTAAAGTGTACAGGGTGTTTCAGCGAAATATCGGAAAGCTGACGTAACGCTGCGGTCGTTTAACTTTTATTGTGTGCATTTTTGCATTTGTCAATACGATTGTAGTTGTGCACCTGTCGATTTAATTTAGTACTGTCAGATTTTATGATCCTGTTTAACTTTAAATAGTGGCAGATTGAATGTGTAGCAACTGCAGCTTGTTTAGTTGAATACCGCCTTTTTGTTGCTGTTACTTGATTCAGTATTTCGATAGTTTATAGTTGATACCGTTTACCAGTAATTTCAATAGTTGACAAGTTACGAAATATTTTATTAGCTTAGGACGTTTCGTAATCTAAATATTTAACCAATACTAACCGATTTTGAATTTTTATGTAACTTTTATAAATGTATTGTTTGGGGCTTTAGCGGTTACTCGAATTACTCTTCTTAACACGGATTTTTTTTTGGTATTGGGCATGCGATTTGTGTATGTATGTTTCAGCTGTAAAGGAGTTTGACCAGCTGTTCAAGTGAGTTCTTCGAAAGGTTCGTCCGTGACGTTGCACTTAGCTCTCTGACCAGAATACTGCCAAGGTTGTAGTCGAAAGGTGATTCCGTTATGCTTACACTTTTCCTCAGTTGGCTCACCTATGCATTTTTCCGTAGTATGGAATCGTGGTGGCGATTTATCGTTTTAGTTCTGGTTTTAGTGTATTACACCGTAGCCCAGGGTTATCTCGTGTCGGACAACTCCTCGCTCCACTGAAGTTAGCGGCAACTCTTTCTAACGGGCTGGGGCAGCGGTCCTATGTAACACATTTCCGATTTTGTCGCGCGAGTCGCTTAGCTTTGTTGGATTTGTCGTAAATATCGTATCGTACCGTTACAAACTATTAATTATAATATAAACAATATAATTATCGTTTAGCCTGTTACCAACTGGCAGACCATCGGGGTGCCAGGTTTGATTTGTCGTAATTGTCGTTTTATCTCGTTACAGGGTAAACATCACAAATTGACCAGAATACTATGGTGCTTTACAACGCAGGAGAAACTCGTTCCCACTTTGCGCACGCCCGTAGTTGAGTAATTCTAGCGGCGGAACGCGAAGTGCGGATTCCAGCGGACTACATTTTTCTTTCCCTCGTCTAAACGACGGAGGGACTTTTTATTTCCGAAAGATAAAAGTAATACTTTTCAAATAGCTCAGACTTTATCATTGGCGAAAATTAGACCTAGCAGATACAGGCTAAACACCACAAATGGGACAGAATAGTATGGTGCTTTATAACGCATCAAAACCTGTCGCATTCAAACACGACCGTGGCTCAGTTATCCTAGCGGCGGACAAGAAAGTGGCTCGAGATATTCGCCTCGGAGCACGGAGTTCGAATACCAGCAGATTACATTTTTTATTGCAAATTGATTAAATTCTCGTGAGGAAAGTTTTGTATAAAAAACATTTACAGGTTTTTATTTAGATTTTTATATACTATAAATATGTCCTATACGTACAGCAAATACGTACAAAGGGTTCATAATAATACTGATAGTGAATTCTTTTGTATAGTATCAAACATATCTAATTTACATCACAATAAAAACAGAATAGAAGGCTTTGTTACCGTGCACAGTGTGTGCATTATTTTGTTTTAAATCCCTTACAGAATACTTAAAATAGCTACCCGAGGCTAGGAATTATCATGCTCTAGTTTGATTAAATGAAAAACGATTGCATTAGAGAGCTCTTCAATAAAGCTTCACTACCGCGATTGAATTCTGAATCACATTTTAAAAGTTATTGCTATTATTATCGATGATATTTATTAGAGAGGTTTTCAATCAAAATGCAGCTGGGAAACAGTTTTAATGTAGCCGTTACTCTAAAATAATATCTCTAAAAAAGAAAAACGATGCCTGTAGACTGAAGCGCTGTTGCTGCTGAGGAAACATATATTTCTTAATATTCGCAAGTTGTCGTAAAATGGAAAGTTTTATAAGATACGTATTATTTAGTACCTCCATTGGAATATTTCTTGTGTAGTAATTGAATTCAGATTTCAGGAAAGCGGTCGAAATATTTTATTGAAATGATGTCGCAGGTGGCTCCATTCGATTTCACAGAAGTTATAAGGTCGGTAATAAGTCACAATGATAACGTAATGGCTGTTATGAGGTTCGCGCTCGATAGAACAAAAGCGAGCAAACGCCACGTTTTTCAAACGAAGTGTCTGTTTACAGGCACTGATTTACTACCGCTTTCTAAAACCATTCCACTCGCTTAGCGAGAACATCGTTACTGATTTGTAATCTGAATTTCGGTGATGTTTTCCTTCAGATTTCTTCTTTCTGAGAATTCTATTTAAATATGTTAATTAAAGAAAAGTTCATCGTCCAAATTAAAAGTAAAATGTTAAATTATAATTATTTACATTTACGTAGAGTTAATGATATTTATTTAATAATTGTAAATAATAGCCGGTGTATGCTTTACAGATACGAGAGCCCAAATACTTGATAAGCAAACTGTGTTTTGGGTAAGCGTATCCCTAATTAGATAGCATCTCGTTTTATGTTTTCAAATAAACGTGTCTGCACCACAATCCGCAGTAACCAATTACTGAAATTGGTTAACTAATAAGCTCTAAGCTGGTCACAAAATTTTTGTAAGGAAAAGCTTAACATCGATTTACATAACCAAGCAATTGATGTGTGCCATCGGGTAAAAAGTAAAGAAGGTAACTGTAAACCAATTATTGTTAAGTTCGTGCAGGCGTAGTGTAAAACAGCGCGTTTTCCAAAGCAAACGCAAATTAAAAGGTACTAAGTTGGTTATTCGGAGGATCTTACTCGAAAACGGTTGGAGTTATTAAAATACGCTGCAAATAAATTAGGATATAACTCAGTATGGACTAATAATGGAAAAGTTTTTGCGAAAATAAAGAGGAATGTTCACATTATCAGTACATGCAATGGTCTGGATGAGCTGCTTATCTAGTACGAGTATTTTACAGAGCAGCTTGCGCGCTTGATAGTGAATACCAGCCATCTAATAAACTTTAAATTCTTACTTTGGTTAAGTAATTATCTAAATTTATTTTCATTTTTGTATTATACTTATAACATTGTTAACAATTACAGTTACAATATTGTTTAACATTTCACATTGCTTTTTCTTGTTTGTTTGTTGTGGGAGCCGACATTTGTCAATACGCATTTTTATTTATTTATATATAATTTTGTATCTGTATCCTTAATGAACGCAATCCCTTTACGTTTTGCACATATTAATGTCAGATCTTTGATACCGAAATTGCACGATGTGAAACTTTTTTTAAGTGGAACTAATTATGATATTCTGGCTGTTAGCGAAACCTGGCTAGATAATCAAGTAAGTGACGATTTTATTAATATCCGTGGTTATAATGTAATACGACATGATCGTGCTGAAAGAAGGCGGTGGTGTATGCATATATTTAAAAAATCATCTTAGTTATTCTGTAGTTGATATAAGCAATTCATTTATCGAACAACTATGGTTAACGCTTAAAATTAATAAATTAGTACTCGCTGTGGGGGTTGTATATAAACCACCCAATCAAAATTATAAATTGTTCTGTGATACATTTGAGCAGTCATGCACTCAGTTGTCTCTCGCTTCTGATAATCTTATTTGTTTTGGGGACTTGAATATAAATATCATGGCATCTACTTCACCTGATTGTATATACTATACAAATATGCTGGAGTCTTTGGGTCTTACACAAATTATCGAGGAACCGACAAGATTTGGGAGATCACTCTTAGATCACATTATTGTATCTAATACTAGTATTGTTATGAACTCAGGAGTTACTGGGCCAATATGTTCTGATCATGAAACTATTTTCTGTGAATTATCATTACAAGTAAGACAAAACAACGTGTATCATAAAACTACTAGATCATTAAAAAACTTCAATATGAATGCGTTTCTTAATGATGTTGTACGAATTGCGTGGCAAAACATATTTTATATTGATGATGTGGATTCAAAAATTTCTTTTCTTAATAACAATATTACAACCCTAATTGACAACATGCTCCTATGAAACCATCACAAATTTTAATAAAGTTAGTTCTCCTTGGTTAAGTGAAAACACAAAATTTCTAATGAAACTTAGAGACAAAGCGTATGTTAAATTTAAAAAATTCAAGTCGCCTTCTAGTTGGGATTACTATAAATTGTTGCACAATCTAGCTACAAAAACGATTAAATTAGAAAAAAAAGGCATATTTTGAATATAAGATTAAATCAAATAATTCTAAAGAAAATTGGAATATGCTCAACAGATGAAAGTAGTGAATGACAATAAAAATTATGAATTGCCTCCTGATCTTCAGAATGCAACTGAGATTAATGACTATTTTTATCGATAGTATCCCTACTATACATGGTAATAATGCTGATGTTTCAAATTTTATACTAATAAACCTAGTGTTACTTCTGAATTTAAATTTATTCCAGTAGATGTATCCACAGTTGGCAAAATTTATTAGTGAAATTAAAACTAACGCTTCTGGGTGTGATAACATTAATATTAAGATCATAAAGCTTTTCTGTCCCACTATTTTGCCTTACTTAACACATATAATTAATTGTTGTTTACTTAATAATACTTTCCCAAAACTGTGGAAAAAGGCAGTTATTACTCCCATACCAAAAAGCGCCAATCCTAAAATATACAAAGACTTACGGCCCTATAAGTATCCTTCCGGTTTTCTCGAAAATTTTGGAAAAGGTTATAAATGTTCAGGTTCGTGGTTATCTAAATGAAAATAATATCTTGCCTGATAATCATCAGGTTTTAGGGCTGGCTATAGTTGTTCAACTGCATTACTGAACGTCACTGATGACTTAATGACTGCTAATGATCGAAACCAACTCTCCATATTAATCCTTTTAGATTTCAGTAAAGCTTTCGATACTTTAAGTCACAACATTATGCTCGATATTCTAAAATATATAGGCTTCTCAACTAGTGCTATTGATTTACTTCGAAGTTACCTTTCTGACAGACTGCAGAGTGTCAAGTTGGCAAACGAGTCATCGGCGTACAGAACACTATCTAGGGGAGTGCCACAAGGCTCCATACTAGGCCCTTTACTATTTTCAATTTATACTCACGCCTTTCATAGCGTCGTTAAGACTTGTATGGTGCATATGTACGCTGACGACACGCAGTTATACTACTCATTCGAGTCTGAAAGGGTTTTACAAGCTTTAAATGATATACAAGTTGATTTAGACTCTATTTTCAAAATTTCATCCCAACACAGTTTACTCCTTAATCCTCTCAAATCGGTAGTCGTACTCTTCGGTAACAAACAAAAAGTGGGGGATTTAAAAGACTCTAGTAAGTTTAAATATTGATGATCAAGTAATTCCAATTAGAGAAGAATCAAAAAACCTTGGAATAATGGTGAATAATAGCTTTAGATATAATTCTCTTGTGAACAATTATATTAAACGGGCTTATCTAAATTTAAAGTTAATTTATCCGCATCGCCATTATCTTCCACAAAATCTTAAAGCTCAGTTGTGTGATTCTTTAGTTTTAAGTCATTTTAATTATTGGTTCGCAAATTTACGGTCCTTGTAATACCAAAGACACTTCTTCCAGAATTCAAAGGGTGCAAAATTCTTGCATACGTTTAATTTTTTGGCATAAAAAAATATAACCACGTTTCACATAAATTAAAAGACATACAGTGGCTTAACATGGAAAACAGGAGACTGCTGAGTGCTGCCTGCCTGTATCACAGAATTATTACAGAAAAACAGCCCATATACTTGTATAATAAAAATAACTTTTCGTACAGATGTACATAAATTGAATTTACGTTTTAAAGGTGGAATAACACCGCCAATTCACCGAACTACAATGTACAAAGGTTGTTTTTCGTATAATATCTTTAAGATCTATACTGCTGTGCCACATTCTCTTAAAACACTTCCTCTTGGATTGTTTAAAAAATAGATTTCGCCAGGTTTTGCTGATAGTCAGTTTACTGATTTGCTTCATTCTTGATACTATTTAATTTCTTTTGTGCATCATTGATAATTAGCCGGTTCCTACAACAGCTCATTTTTTTAGTTTTTTAATTTTTGTAAGTGTAGATATGATTAATTGTTATTGTGCTACTGTGTTGTTCCTGCGTCTTTATAGTAAGCTAATTGCTATCAGGGGTTTGGTGGAAGATCAGAAACTGCTTTGTAGTAACTGAACTGGATCCCTGTGGTTTCCACTTATTATTACAATAAATTTTGATTTCTTTAAATAATTAAATTATGTTAGTGGTGTAGTAATTTATTAAGTGGAAATAAATTATTATTATTATTATTATTATTATTATTATTATATGCTTGTATTTTTTTCCCTATAAAAGATTAATAATGTCTCTTTCCCTAAACATTGATTACGTCGATTAATTACTTAATATTTTCTCGCATCTAGCGTACACCAAACAGATAAAACTTAGTTTCTACACATCGTACTATTGACCGTTTCAAATAGACACCTGGAAGTTAATAGCTAATATTATCACGCTCAGGTACTTGTACAAATATAGCATTCGCTACAATTAATTAAACCAAATTTAACCGAGATATGGGAGAGAACTGCTTAGATTTTAGTGAAACATGTTAGGATAACAACCAAGTTAATAGTCCTCATATGAAGATGAAATATTTCGTTCCTCTCTTACATAGTACATTGCAGGTGTTTTAATTGGAAGTGTATTTAAAACCTGGCCTGAAATTCTACAATATGTACTATTAAAGGACGTATTTTAGTTTCCAGTAGTATTTCAATTATTTCATAAATCCTATACCCGTATCTGATTTAAATGTGGTTAATATTTCTTCTGGAGAGCTTTTACATATCAGAGCTTACGCTTTCCACTTCCTTTGTAGCAGATACAGATAGGTAAATTAGTTGCGTCTTGCTTTATTTTGTATATTTCAAGTATGTCAAATAGTCTTGAGCGTTATATGAACTTATTAGTACACCCCCCGTGCTTTAGAGTCGAGGCTTTATTGAAATGTTGACATAATTTACAGTCAGTTGTCAATGAGTCGCCGATACGCAACCGATGGAACGAAAACACTTTGAATTTTAATAAAGCACCACTAACTTGCAGCATCCTATTAAAGTATTTTTTTCTACTCCCGCATGTATATATTCTGTTTTCTTCACAATCTACAGAATGGATATGTAGGCAATTGTAGTTAACTGAACGTATATGATTTCATATCCACAGAAGGGTGGATATGAAATACACCAATCACAAACCACGTTTAGTCGTGATTACCTAGGCAACTTTCATTAATTGTTTGTTTTGCAATGGGCACGCCTGCTGTGCCATGTTTGTGGCAAACGTGATTTTGTTGTAAGATATCTTATTATTAGCGTTGAATAAATTTTCTTTTAATTTTCCATTCTTTTCCATTGATAGGTCGTAGAAAAAATACACTGTACAACTCGAGTGGAATGTCCATATCGCCCTCGATAATTGAGCACTCCGCCTACGGCGTCGTGCTCAAACTTTATCCTCGTGCGATATGGACATCATATCCACTCTCGTTGTACAAACTACTATAGTTACACGTTGACACATTCGCTTTAGTCAAAAGTTGTTTGCCTTTAGTACTTCGTTCAAAATCACAAAACCACTGCAACTTCTTGGTTGAAATATATTATCTGAAACATATTTTCTAAACAGCTCTTGTTTTACCTGTTTTCGAACTATATATGATTACGTGTTGCAGTCAAGACGACCAATAGTTCTCGTTAATTTTGTAAATTTGGCTTTGAGTATTCATCGCCGTCAAAACAAAAAGAATATTTAAATACCAAGATAACCAAAGCCTACCTGTAAAAGTCATGGCTAAAAGGCTACACCTAAAATGCGACAGCCAAATCATCTTTGAAGATCCGACAAACTAACGTCCTAAAATAAAAGATCTGGTTAACGTTACGAAAAATGAGAGAAAGGAAATTTATACAATTTTTGTAATACTTATTTGTTAAAAATTTCTTTAAGGACTGTATACTATATGTAAGGAACCTCTTTATGGCCACAGGCCGTAAAAAGGGCCCGTAAAGACCACGGCCTGCTAAATTGTGTGCCAAACGACAAAGTGACGTGTGTCACACAATTTAGCAGCAACCAAGCCCTTCAACTCCACATAGAAGAAGGGGCAAAAGACTGATATAGCTCCTGAACATACGCTAAATAACTTGCTCATTCACAATCTTAACGTCTTTAGGAATATGCCATAAGTTACGATGGTTAGAACTTAAAACTGCTTACAGTCATACACGAAATTGGAAATAATAGTTATTTACGTGGCGAAGCTTAGTAAATTAGTCTTTATGGGCGAGCCGGATAGTTTGCAGGGAGAGCTACGTAGGGAGCGAGCCCTGTAATCTGGTGATCCTAATAAAGGCTCCTTTTGAGGAACATCCTAAAAATACATATTAGTGATTAATAAAGGATGTGATTATTAGAAAACAAGGTGCTTGTAAAGTCGCGATGGCAGCATTTTACAGGCACTTGGCCTATAAAGACTCTTTTACAAGTTAGTTCAAACCACAGTAATCCTTTACAGGCACCTGACCTGTAAAGAATCATTTACCGAGTCAGCTCAGACGACAGTAATGACCGCCTTTAACAAGTCAAGAGGATATAAATTGACATTTATAAATAACATTTGCAACGTTCTACGCACTCTCAATCATTCTAAAACATTATTACAAAAATCTAACTTTTTGATGAAAATAAATTGCAAAAGATAGGTGTGACCAAATTGTATGTTGGTATTACAAAAACTATTGTACAATACACATCCGTTAGGGCCT
Source organism: Agriotes lineatus (assembly GCA_940337035.1). Taxonomy (NCBI): domain Eukaryota; kingdom Metazoa; phylum Arthropoda; class Insecta; order Coleoptera; family Elateridae; genus Agriotes; species Agriotes lineatus. Next base: position 225,144,460 of record OW679194.1, on the reverse strand, counting down.
TTACTGCCTCGCCAGTATTATTCGACTCGCTATTCGAGCTCGTCTCACAAACTCTCTGGCTCGGCCGTAAAGGCTATCCTAACGGACTTCTGCTGTAAAATACTATTTAGGTGTGTGATTACCTGTTGACAAAAGTAATTTTTGTATTTGCTCAATTGGTAAATATCGGCCTAGGTCGGTAGCTCGTCGTGAAGGTCAGGGTTCCAACGAAGGGAAAACCTCTATTGCTTAAAAAGAAAAGAAATAATAGGCGTCAGGTCATAAGCGCAGTAATACTTCTTGGGTCGGACTTCCAATAATACTATCAGTCAAGCTAATATCGAGATTTATTTCCAGAGATGCCTACAGGCGCAGCAATGGGGTAGATGACGTCTCTGTCGAGGCAAGCCAAACCAGGAAGGCTCCTAGCTCAATCCAATGGCAAAATCGCACGTACACGAAGCAGAACCATCACGTAGATTGTACAAAACCATCTTGTACAGAACTGTAACTCGTACTAATTTTGCAGCTAATACTAATTTTGGCCCTATGATGACAGATGGCCATAGCAAACCATGTGTTGGAGGAGACTGTCCAATTAAATTCGCAAAATGCAAGTAAAGACTAAGTATGTTCAAATAAAATCAACATGAACATCAACATTTCATTCTTAATAGATTTTGTTACTACTAAATTTTACTAACCAGTAAGTCATCCAAAGATTTAAAACAAAGCAACTAATCCCAACGCAATTTTATTCGAACCCAACCAGGGCAAAATAGACCAAAGGGATGCAGAAAATCAATCTACTTGTTCGTGTTCATCTACCAGCAAACTGATAAAAATGCCCTCTGACCGTAGAAATTTAAGAAATTGTCTGACGGGTAAAGATGCAGGTTATTCCTTATAAAAATGTACATAATCCAAAAAATTAAAGCTTTACCTATACGAAAGAAGAATAGCACTTGAACTAAAGATACTTAGGAAAAAATAGAGATATTCGCGAAACATCTGGCTAATATCTTGCAGCCGTATTCTAGAACTATCGAACGAAACATACCACTAATAGCTAATGAAAAGTTCCGATTACCTCGGTGACACCTGCACGAATGGCCAGTAGAGTGACTAAAAAAAGCAGAGCAAAAATGGCTTCTGGATTTGATTATAACGAGTCGTATCTTGAGAGAACTGCGTACCCATGCAATGGAAAGTAGTAGTTGTGATAGTGATGCCAAAACTTGGAGAACTTCCAAATGAGAAAACATCTTACAGCACAATTTCGTTGCTGCTGGGCATTTAAACGTTTGGAAAAGTGAAAAGAGACTCTGTTAAGGACTTTATAAACTTTTGCCGCCTCTCTTGCATTCTGAATTCATACTGTGCGCAGTCGACTCCCGGGCGGGTCCGATTCTAAAAACTCACTTACGTTCCATCTGTCAACGTGGCAGCATGCGAACAGGTCCGCTCTACGAAAGCTAATTCTTGTAAATGTTCAAATGTTCAATGTGTTGTTTATTGCTAATAAAGTAACATATTTCCGGCTTTCAACGAGTGTATTTATTCAGTGAAACCTACAATTCATACAGTCCACAAATTCCAAGGCGAGCTGGCAATCAGGAATTTTCCAAATAACGGAAAACTGAGAAGGCTCCACAACATTGGTCCTACAGAGCCAGGATTAAACCACATTAGGTCATTGCGAGTCCAATCAACAGCGACAGCATTCGACAACATTGGTCCTACAGAGCCAGGATTAAACCACATTAGGTCATTGCGAGTCCAATCTACAGCGACAGCATTCGACAACATTGGTCATTGGCAAGTACAAAAGCATATTCAGTTTTGTATTGCATCGCATGTAATCGACCGCAAGGAAGCAGCGTTCCATATTCGCAGCAACGCGTGGAACGAAGAGGGCACATGCGGTGCCCGTAACGAGAGGAAGTAAGACAGCAGACGGTGCTATCAACGCCAAGTTCGTGCACGTGGGCATTGCAGCTGCAGGCGAGACGGTAGTAAGAACAGAAAACCGGCAAGGCGGCACACACCAATATCAATGTAAGCCTAATTTCCTATTTTTGTGATTTCCTATGCATGAATATTTGGTTTTCTATCATCTGTGTTATACATGTGCATAATTTCAGCTGCGTATTATTGCGTAAACAAATGGTTTATGAGTCATATAAACATTTTAATTGCGTGAAATGCCAAGCTATTACGTTTGTTAGCGATATCCCCTGCATGTTTCATACTGCAGTCACAAGTGAATCATCTCGCGTTGTACCAGGGTCGTTTTCTGCGTCGTAAGCGACATGTTTCTCGCGTTGTTATTAAGCGCTGTCTGCGTTGTAAACAAATTCGCGCCAGAGGCGTGCGAAAGGGTTTTATCATTAAAGAATATTTCAGATTCTGCAAGTAGTAAGGCTACCACGCGTAGCATCTTGCCTGAAATATCACAGATAGTTGACCCGTTGGGTCCGCGTACCAGAAGCGTACAAAATTCACGCCAGTGGCGTACGAACAGTTTTCATCCTTAAGTTGTTTTCATTTCAACAATTATGAATTCGCTTGTTAGGGCAAGTGGCTCTATCAAAGGCAAGCTTACGAGTTTCGCAAAATACGTGCAATCGTTGCAAACAATTTACGAGGTAGATCAATCGTTATCTAGCATTCAAATTATTCAGTTGCAAAAAAGATTGAATAATGCAGCCACCTTGTTATCGGAATATTATGCGGTTCATGAACAAATTTTAGAAAACAGTGGGGATACAGAATCTGAAATGCAGCAACAAGTTGAATTTGAAGATTCTTATTATTTTGCCATTTCACAAGCTGAATATTTGATTAATGAATACAACAAACAGTCTGATGTTGCACCAGATCGTTCTGGATCTCCTAATGGTAGCGTGAGATCAACGCATTCAAATTGCAGTTCGCATTGCAATAATCGAGCTGTACGCCTTCCTGCCATTTCGATTCCCAAATATTCAGGGAACGTGTCAGAATGGTTGGAATTTCGTGAGATTTTTATTAGTTTAATTCATGAGAATCAAGCGTTAACTAATATTCAAAAGCTGCATTACTTAAAGGCTAGTTTACAGGGCGATGCAAGCCAAATTATAAAAAGTTTAGAGTTTACTGGTTCATAACCACCTCAAGGCTATTTTTGAACTTGAATCTTGCAGTAAGGAATCTGCAACTAAATTACGTACGATTAGCGATATGTTATTCAAACATTTTGCAGCAATCAAATCATTAGCTACCGAAAGCGAGCTTCTTGATTTTGTTATAATTTATGTAGTTTCTAAAAAACTGGACCCCACTACATTTCGTGAATGGGAGGTCCTTAGAAACCGGTCAAGTTCTGACCTGCCTAATCTTGATGAGTTCAAGGAATTCTTACAAAATACAGCAAATCTTCTAGAAACTCTAGAGGTAAAAGATAGCAAGCTTGTACCCGAAAGGTCTTCCAAGGTACATTCTAAATCATTTGTGTCGGGTACCCCTTCGTGTCCACTTTGTAAAGGATCTCATTCCTTGTACAAATGCGATAAGTTTGTCAAGCTGTCTGTTCTTGACAGAACGTCAAAGGCAAAAGAGCTCCGCGTATGCTTTAATTGCCTAACTCAGGGTCACCTATCGAGCCTCTGTAGCTCCAAATATACGTGTAGAAAGTGCAAATCAAGGCACAACACCCTTCTTCATGAGGATAAGCCTCAGAACGCTTCTTCTAGTCAACCAGGATCTGCGATGTCGGCAGAAACCCCTGTTGAGCTAAATCAATCGATTTCTACATTCTGTTCGAATGCTTTGCAGGTACTCTTACCTACGGCTACCGCTAAACTCATCGCTGATGATGGTACGCCTCACGTTGTGCGAATCCTGTTGGATTCCGGTTCCCAATCGAACTTTATACGTTCAGATCTGTGTAAAAGGTTGAAGCTTCCAACTCGCGAAGTCAACGTTACTGTTTCTGGCTTAAGTAAAGCCACTTCTCAAATCAAGGCTAGGTGTGATATCAAGCTGCAAGCCCCTCACACTTCATACGGAATTGGCCTATCCTGTCTTGTTCTCGATGAGATTACGGGTGTTACCCCAAGTTTTCGCGTCCAGCGAAACAGCTTCAAGGTTCCTGATAACATCAAGTTATCAGATCTGTCCTACGACCAACCGGGCACCATCGACATTCTGATTGGTTCGCCCATTTTCTGGCAGCTCCTTTGTATTGGACAAATTGGTCTAGGCCCAAATCTTCCCATCCTCCAAAAGACTCGTTTTGGTTGGATTGTTTCTGGCCCTACAGGCCCCCCTTCTGCGTACCCTGTACAGTGCAATCTTAGCACGATCGAGGATGCTTCTGATCCCATTGCTAGGTTTTGGCAACTCGAACATTACCCAGAGGAAAAGGTTCGCACAAATGAAGAGAACGCCTGTGAGGCACATTTCGTGCAAAATACTCAACGAGAAGCGAGTGGTCGATTCGTTGTCTCTATCCCTCTCAAGGAACCTGTAGAGGTATTGGGTGATTCATTGCAAATCGCTCAGAAAAGATTCTTATCATTAGAGAAGCGGTTACAAGCGAACCCTGACTTGTCCAATCGCTATTCGAGTTTCATGAATGAATATTCTGAATTAGGTCATATGTCCGTTTCAAACCCTAATTCAAACGAGATATCCTATTATCTACCCCACCACGGAGTCTTAAAAGAGGAAAGCCTGACAACTAAACTCCGAGTTGTATTCAATGGTTCTCAAGCAACCACTTCAGGGCAATCTCTGAACAGTATTCAGATGGTTGGCCCAACCGTGCAACAAGACTTATTTTCCATTCTTGTTCGCTTTCGCAAGCATTTATTCGCTATATCAGCTGATATCGAGAAGATGTATCGCCAGGTTCTGGTGAATCCTAACCATAGGCCCCTTCAGAGAATCTTGTGGCGACCCTCCTCAGCTGAGCCTCTTCGGTCGTACGACCTGAATACGGTTACGTATGGCACCGCTTCAGCATCTTTTCTTGCTATTCGATGCTTAACCCAATTGGGCATCGAATGTGAGGCTTCAAATCCCGAAGTCTCTCGAATCATAAAGGAGGACTTCTACGTCGACGACCTTCTGACAGGTGCCGACACTCCTGAGAAAGCGCGTACTCTCTGCTCAAACTTGGATCAGATTCTTGAGTCAGGCTGCTTCAAACTTAGAAAGTGGATTTCTAACTCTCCAGAAGTTCTCGATGGAATACCAGATTCCGATTTGCATCCGGGTGTTCTTGATTTCAGTGCACATGAGCACACAAACACCCTTGGTTTGATTTGGTCCTTTAAAAGCGATCATCTGATGTTCAATATTTCAAATTCTACAAGTAGTAAGGCTACCAATCGTAGCAGCTTGTCTGAAATTTCCCAGATAGTTGACCCGCTGGGTCTGTCAAGCCTTTGGTGGCACGGTCCCACCTGGCTAAGCGAAGGTGAGGCATCTTGGCCTACTTCCATGTTCAATATTTCAGATTCTACAAGTGGTAAGGCTACCAATCGTAGCAGCTTGTCTGAAATATCCCATATTTCAAAATTCTACAAGTAGTAAGGCTACCAAGCGTAGCAT